>JAUCBN010000037.1:10000-635000 GCA_035048815.1 Abelmoschus esculentus
CTCCATCTTATATTTGTTAGATTTTGTGCTGTTGTTACCTCGTAGAATCTCAGAAGAAAAACTTATTTTTAATGATTTACCAGATAGGTTATGATCTCATATTCCAGGATCTGAGGCCACTTGGGGCTTATTTCTTGTTCTTATTTTTGTTGTATTAGGTTTGGAATAAATTTTGGTTTCATTTTGGTTTTAAAAACGTGGATAATTATGTAGTACATTGACGGTGGAGTTTTTTTATATGATTTCACCAGTGGAGTCGATGTTCTCTTCCTTTGACTTATGTTATTCTAAAATGATTTCAGTTAAGTTATTGAATCCCGAATTTCACTAGAAGATTCGTTTTTGGCAGAGCAGCTAAGCTTACAGAAAAGTTTCCTCCTATTTCTTTACTCGAGTCCTATCTGCAGAATTCCAAAACGAATGCCACCACTATATTGAAGAATGGAAAATTTTCTGCAGCTGCGATGGTATATGCACATTCTCCTTTTTTTTTTTTTTTTTTAATAGCATGGTAATTTATACCTTTGAGGTAGAATTTTATTTGTAACCTTTTGCACAAACCTATGGATTAAAGTTGGTTTCATTATGTAGGAGTCAAAAATGTGGAACTGAATTGGTCTTGGAAGACAATGGTCTCCAAGAGAACATCCTTTCATTTAGGAAAATCCAATTTAAGAAGTCATATTTATAACTTATCTCAAATAACTCAAAATAGGTATTAAATATAAGATATTTTCAAAAATCTATTAAAAATTAATAAAATCTATAACGCTATAATATTTTAAGGAAGAAAATATCAAACCAAAACTTTAAATGTACATCATGAGGGATGGTTTGCTCGAATAACTGCCTTGCTTAAGGAAGAAGATCCAACAGAGTCTTACTCTCTCATATGCGGCAACTGCCATAGGCACAATGGTCGGTGGAAGTTACTTTTGTTGTTATAAAATTGTGAATCATCCCTAGACTTGACACAATTGCACTCATTGGCACTGCAGATCTGTAGCGTTATTGCTGTAGAGTATTGAACTTCAAAGTGTGTATTGTACAGGACTAGCTCCCCTAGTATGAAGGCAGTGAAATAAGAAGTGGTGATGCCACGAGTAATGCAAGTGAGAGCAAAATCAGGTGGCTGCGAGAGCTGCTGGTTATGAAATCGAGGAAGTAACTGAAAAGTCGGTGGATAGAATGAGGAATATAATAGTGGTTCTAGAGGTTAAAATTAAGTTAAATCGAAATTGTTATAAAAATTATAAGGTTTTGGTATATACTAAAAGTTTTAAAATATTTTGAAAGTATAAGAATTTTTATATATACTTATAACTTATATAACTATGACAAGATTACCGATCGAAATCAAAGATATTCTATTTCGTGTGTTGATTTTAATCTTAGATCTTTTATGATCATCTCTTCAGTAATTATTAAATTAAGATGGATCTTTGTATTTACATGTGGTTTTGGTTTGGTCGCGAGGCGTGTGACAAGACAAGCAGTATTGAGATTAAATCATATTAAGAACTCATGATGATACACATTTATATACATTGATCGTCTTTCCTTTCCATCAAGGAGAAAATGCTCATTTATATATCTAATTCTCTTTAGCAGTTCATCCCCCTCTCGTTTCTCCTTTTTCTAGATTACATCGTAATACTATTTTTTTTTCTCTCATATCGTTGTAGTTGTATTAGTTAAATTATAAAATTATTCCATAAAATATTGAAGGTAAAAGGTTAAATTGTTCAAATATATATATATATATATATATAACTGAAATTTACTATTCACTCATATGGGGTATTTTTTTAAGTTTTATACCTTTATAAAAACTAAAGAGTAAATAACATCATTGGTCACTAAATATTTTGTCCAAAATATACTAAAAATATTTTTTAGTTTTAATTTAAAAAATAAATTTTAAATTTAGTTTAAAAATATTTTTAAAAACTAAAGTTTTAATTTTTAATTTTTTAAAAATATATATTAAGTAAATTATTTATATATTATTATTATTTATATTATTTTTTTATATTTTATAAAAATATCTAAAATAAATATTTTATTTATTTAAAAATATTTTTAACAACAATAATGATAAGTAATCTTCCTACCGCAATTTTCAAAAATAATATTAAAAATGATAGCTTATTATATAGTATATATAGTAGTTGATGTAAATTAGTATGTAAATAAATTAGGTTAAGGTTTAGGGTGTGTCAGAATCAAATCCGTTCAACCAAAAAAGAGTCAGAATCAAATCCTTCTCTCATTTCCTCTGAGGTTACTGCTTTTTCTTCCCTCATTGCACTTTCCTTCTAATATTTTCTGTTTGAATTGATTGATTTGTTAATTGGTTGATATCCATTTGCTTGCTTCAAACTTTAAACCTTAACTGCAACTGCAATTCTTTGATCTGCTCTCTGTATCTTCCCTTTCCATGTCGCAAAGATTTCCACTTGATACCTGTTTTCCCATTTTTCGTTTTAGTTTGTTTTTTTTTCCTCCCAGTAACTTTGAGTTTGATGCTTCTCTTCTGCAGTTCTGGAGCAGTTTGATATGCTCTAGACCGCATGGATCAGGTTACTGAATCGACCCTTGTTGTTTCAATGCACCTCTTATTCTGCTCCTTATCCGTTTCTTTTTTCAACTTTTCAGTATGAGAAAGTTGAGAAGATTGGTGAAGGGACCTATGGCGTCGTTTATAAAGCTCGAGACCGCATAACCAATGAAACAATTGCTTTGAAAAAGATTCGCTTGGAGCAGGAAGATGAAGGTGTACCTAGCACTGCAATTAGAGAAATCTCTCTCTTGAAAGAAATGCAACATGGAAATATCGTTAGGTATGCTGCACTGAGCAGATCAACTGTCCATTACCTATAATGACATTGCTGTTTCTCTATTCAGTAGTTTAGACTTATTTGCTTTCTGCTTGTGTTACTCTTTAATCGCTAGATATTTTCCTCGTCCATTTTTTTAATGCAGCTCTTCTTTCTTTAATGAAAGATGAGAATTATATATTGTGAACCTTATCATCAATTGACTGTAAGGAAGGGGAAAGGGCAAAAAAAAAATTATTAAAAAAACATATGTTTTTAAGTAAGCAGGAAAAGTTGATTGCATTTCTCTACTTGCTTTAAGAGAGAAATTCTACATATATTGATTGAATTAAACTAATGTGTTGTCTTTTGTGGATCTGAAGTTTTTTAAACTGATGTCTAATCAGCTCATTTTTTGGACCATGTGCGACATCATTTTTCTTCTGTAGATAACCTGTAAGCTTATCTGATTGATCTTTGGGTGACAGGTTGCATGATGTAGTGCACAGTGAGAAGCGTTTGTATTTGGTTTTTGAATATTTGGACTTGGATTTGAAGAAGCACATGGATTCATGTCCAGAATTTGGGAATGATCCTCGAACCATAAAAGTGAGTCATGCTTTTCTTCTCTTTGAATGTTTATGTGCAAAGAAAAGAAAAAGAAGGTACCACTCAGTTTGGAGTTTAGCAGGTTTTCTACATAACACCCTATTTTCCAAAGAATTAATATAATGGTCAATGCAAGTTGCTTTCTTGTTTATAGTAGAGAAGAGATCTCTAAAGTGAGGGGAATTTTGTTCTTTTGTTGATAATCTTCTTGTTCAAGAGTCTGGTGGAATCTAGAAAGTATGACATCTTAGACCTTTCCTGTGTTGAATAAAATTTTGATCTTTATGTAGAAGAAATATAGTTCTGTTGGATCCACTTTTCAAGAAATGTCTAATCGCAAAAGTCTTTATCACATTACTTATACTATTCTAGGTTATAATCTTTATCTAATTGCATGAAGATCTTGCTATTACCATTGGTTGGTTGACCTTGGTTGTGTAATGGTTTTGTGATAATAATATTATACATAATAGTAATGTGTGATTTGCTCATGTTGCAGACTTTCCTTTTTCAAATTCTCCGTGGCATTGCTTATTGTCATTCTCATAGGGTTCTTCACCGAGATCTAAAACCACAAAATTTGCTGATAGATCCCCGTACCAATACACTAAAGCTTGCTGATTTTGGACTGGCTCGAGCATTTGGTATTCCTGTCAGAACATTCACACATGAGGTATCAAGAATTGCCACGTTGGAGGGTTTTGGTTGTTTATTGTGTCACTAATTCTTGATGACTGCAATCTTTTGCTAGACATTTATAGATGATCCACTTTTCAGAATTAATATCACATTTTCTTCTTATACAACTTGTAATGATTAGAAGTTTGGAAAAACAAAATATCAATTTGCCTTTAAAAGTACTTGCTTTGCTGCATTTCTACCGCACAACCATTTTGGTTTCACTTCTGTAAAGAAAACTCTAATGCTTGAAATAGGAAAAGATAGTCTGAGCAAGTGGAATTTGTCAGTTGAATCAATTAGTTTTCCTTGCATTACATTTCAGTATTTCATGAGCTCCAGGGTCTCTAATGCAGTTTTAGATCCTTTTGTGCAGCAATGCGTTGGTTTCTAGTCAGATATGTCCTAAACATTTTAGGAAGATAGTGCCTAGCTAATTACCAGCATGCTCAATATTTTCAGTACATAGGCATATCAATGTTAGCCTGGCTTCTAAATAGTCAATGTCTCTAGGTGGTTACCCTTTGGTACAGAGCACCAGAAATACTTCTTGGGTCCCGCCACTACTCTACTCCTGTTGACTTGTGGTCAGTAGGCTGTATATTTGCCGAGATGGTGAATCAGCAGCCATTATTTCCTGGGGATTCTGAGATTGATGAATTATTCAAGATCTTCAGGTGTTGTACTCTCCTTACTGCAAAGTTGTTGCCTTCATTTCTTTTAGGTTTCCTGTTTCCCTCTTGGGAAGTCTTAAATATATTGTCTATGTTTTTGGTGTTCTTGTATCTTTTCAGCATATGACTCATTCTTTAAGAGAATTCCTCTGATAATCTTGGAAGGAAGATTTGACTATGTTTTCCAAATGTTAACTCTAAAATATTTATAGTTATACATTAATAATAATACTTAACATGTCCAGACACTTTGTGGGAAAATATCGGTCAAAATTTGCTCCCCCAAAGTTGTATATTCTTTTTAGACTGATTTATCATTTTTATATGAAGAATCTTAGGTACTCCAAATGAGGATACATGGCCTGGGGTGACTTCATTGCCTGATTTTAAATCTGCTTTTCCAAAGTGGCCTCCTAAGGTAGAATTCTTTTGATTTCAAATTTCCGTTTAGAGGAATTAATTGATGACAATGCACCTTTTAATTGCAGAATCTGGCGACTGTTGTTCCAAATCTTGAATCAGCTGGCATTGATCTCCTTTCTGTGAGTAACTTTTTTTGGCTTTAACCGACTGGAGAACAAAGTGACAGTGGGATATAAGATAAAATATCATTTCTAGCTCTTTAATTTACGTGTTAATTGGACTTGTCAATTTTTTAACTTGATTGACCTGCTTTCCTCATCTTTAGCATAGACATGAATGACTTGGGATTACTATATCATATCTGCATATACTGGTGATTTTATGTGTTCAATATCACTGCAGCTTGAGATCATTTTGATAGTGGGTGGATCTTGGTAAGTTTTGGAAGAACTGGCTTCCTGGTTGAGCATTCTAATTTAAAGGCATCTCATTTTCTGATATAAAGTTGTTTATGTGATCTGGAACTTGAACATATCACCAATTCCTGATGATCACGTATTTATACACAAATGAAGTAGATGTAATTTTGTACCGACAATTCAATGGTCTCTATTATTTTCAGAAAATGCTGTGCATGGATCCAAGCAAGAGAATTACGGCAAGAAGTGCACTTGAGCATGAATACTTGAAGGATATTGGATTTGTACCCTAGTACCTTTTGCCTGAGTGAAGTGTCTATACCAGTCAATTTCAATGTGTTAACATTTTGTGGGTTTTGATTGTGAAAAATGTGGGGTATGTTTTTTTTTTCCGTCTTTGGAGTCTTAATTTTGTTGCAGTTACCTTGGAATTATATACTGTTCCCAATGTCTTGAGTTGGACTTAAGTTCGTTTGGCTCCTAACTGAGCGAATAATCTAATCACTTGGGTTTTCGCTCTTTATCTTAACACTTATTATATTTTTTTTAAATCTATTATATTTTTTTTATTTTAAAACTTTTGATAAATTATTTTTTTTTGAATAAATAATTATATTTTCATTTTTCTTTTGTTTACCAATCAAGTTATCAGGTTGATGTGTAAAAAAATTCAACATTATTAATATAAAGGAAAATTCTATAACAGGTGTCGAATACCACTGAACATCGTTAATGATGAACATTGCTAAACATTATTAAACTAATTAATAAAGATAAAAAAATTTAAGGACTCAATATGTAATTATAAATTATTTAAAATATTTTTTATTAAATTACTTTCTATATATATTATTTTTATTTTTAAATAATAAAATATTAATTTAAATTAATTTTAACAAGTAAAAAAATCTTAAACACTAAACCTTAAAACCAAAACCCAAAACCTAAATCACTAAACATTAAACTCTAAACCCTAAAATATAAAATCTCAAAACCCTAAATCCAAAACTTAAAATAAAAAACCCTAAACCATAAACACTAAATCTAAATCTTAAAATTACTAAAACCCCTATATCTAAATCTTAAACTAATTTTGGGTTTCAAGTTTAGGGTTTATACTTTGTAGAGTTTCAACTTTTCTATTTTACGGTTTAGGTTATGGTTATATTTTTAGATTTTATGGTTTATGGTTTATGGTTTTATTGTTTTAGGATTTAGAGTTTATGATTTAGGGTTTTGGATCTTAGGGTTTAATGTTTAGTATTTTTACTTTGAGTTTAGGGTTTTAAGTTTGATATTTTTTATTTTTAAATTAAAAATAATTTAAATAAATTATTTAAAAAATTAAAATATAATATATATAATTCATTTAAAATTTTATTTTAAATAATTTAAAATTATACGTTTAGTCGTTGAAATTTTAATTTTTATTAATTAATTTAATAATGTTCAGCGGTGTTCATCGTTAGTGATATTCAGTAATGTTCGACGCACATAGTAGACTCATCCTAATAAAAAAAAACTTTTTTTAAAATCTGATAGTAAACGGTTTAACAATTTTTTTTAAAATCTGATTGTAAACGGTTTTGAGATGACATTGCTTTGTTTGACTTCATAAAATTACTTAATGGTGGTAACATACGATTATTAATATAAACATTATTTAGGAACATATGCTATCAGTTGCAATTGTTATAAAACGCAATTGTATGAGAGCGATTGCAAAGAGAGGAACAATTACACCTCATGCAATGGATAAAGTAATCAAAGAGAATAAAAACATTCATTGAAGGAAGCATCTTATAAGATTTAACATTAAATAATAATTCGGAGATTGTTGCTTATTTTATTTTAATATAAATACTATTTAGGAACATAGACCATCAGTTTGAATCGTTATAGAACGCCATTGTATGGGAGCGATTACAAGGAGGGGAACAATTACACATCTCATGCAATGGATAAAGTAATAAAAGAGACTAAAATTATTCATCGAGGGAAATATCTTATAAGATTTAACATTAAATAATAATTCGGAGATTGTTGCTTATTTTATTTTAAAAATAAGATACATCTAAACCAAATAAATGGATTTATTTAAAAATAAATAAATGGGGCCGTAGGACAGGGATGGCAGGCAGCACATTAGGATTTGGGAAAGAGGCGTCGTCGAATCCTTAAAAACCCAAACTTACCAGCACCAGGGGATGAGCCTTCAAAAATGAAGGGCAAGTATCCTGTTGCCTTTTTGTACCTTTGCTGAATCTGAACATATCATAATCAGATTTTGTTAGATACCGTTCTTTAATTTTTAATTAATATACCATATATGCACGTCTACATGCGTCACTCTATGTCCTGATTATAACTCACCTCAAGAATATGCTGGCTGCTTCGTAGTGAATTCCTTCCAACTACGCAAACTGTTCCACCTGAACCGCCACCAGTAATTTTAGCTCCATATAAAGTTCTGTCTTCAACTCTAGAGACTTTACTATGCTGCATCTCCTGCACCAACTCTACCAGTCTATTTGTCCCGTCAGTGCCGAGTCCACATGCACTATAGCTGTAGTGACACTGCATGAATGGTTTTCAACAACTACATTTCATCTCCAATAGTCTTAATAACAAGTGAATTCAATTTTTATTTACAAACTCTTAAACCAAATACAATTTTTCATCCGTTTGAGAAGTTAAAAAAAATTCCATTGCCAGCGTATTACAAAGCTTGAGCAAAGGAAAATTATTTGGTACACAGATGGAGTGTTTAGACTCCACAAGCAGGGTTGATCCCCTTAGGGTGTAGTTCAAAAAAATTATAAAAAGAAATGAGACATGTGGCAACTTTTTAACTTCGTAGAGCTAAAAAATTCTAACACCAGTGTATCAATACCACCCTTAAACAAATAAAATTGTCTTCCTCATTTCCTTTTTATTAAGAAGATAATTCAATCAACCTATCAATTACATAGAAAAAACGATTAAAAACCTTGCACATACCTGATACAACAGCTCTCCAAGTGCTGTAAGCTGCTCATCTGAAGTTGCAGATGTCAACAGCGCCTTAAAGGCCTACACATAAATTTACACGAATAATTAGAACGTTACCAACAAAAATCAATACATAAGAAGTTAACCAGCCATCACAACAAAAGTACGCACGTCAATGGTGCAAATTGTTAACCATTGGTAATCAAGAACTAGATCAAAGGCTCAGCCATACTCTGGGATTGATTTTCAATAAGAGCAGAATATGTATGTAAGGAGAGGTAGAGGAAATAAAAAGGTTTGAAGTTTGCAAAAGAAGAGTTAAACAGGACACTGAAAATGGAAATAATAATACAAAATGGAAATACGATTATATCACTAGAGCGAGTATAAGACTGATACATCAGAAATATTAATAGTGCAGAATTCTTCAATTTCACAGATAGAACATAAATACAATAAAGAGTGATTATAAAATTTTATTTTGCTGAGAAACAGTATTGTTTTCCATTGAAAAATAATGGATATAAGTCAAAAATTCATATTGAAAAAAATTGTTTTTAGTCCAATATGGTGCCAGATCAAATAACAAACCTTGACCCTAAAATTTTCATATACAGGATGCTTAGCAGCAGCTGTCACTCCATATGTTCGTTTCTTATCAATTACGGTAACTGTATCACCATGATCAGCATATTTTTCCAAAAACGTCTCACCAAGCATTGACTGAGGAAGTTGATTGGCATAAAGAGCTTCATATCTGTAGCACAAGACGATGAAAAAAGAGAATTTCACCAGAAAAAGAAACACATGTTCCTATGTCTTACAGTGATAAAAAATGGTTCTCAACTCTTGAATTGTTTAAGCCAAGTAAAATCTAGAAAGGAGAAAAAGATAAAGCTCGATAAAGGACCATTACCTGTGAGGTGACAAGTTGCATAAATAATCTAATGAAGCCTCAGATTCAAGTAATTCTACTCCATCATTGTCCGATTCATCAGGAGATACCCCATTAGCAGATGATATTGATTGAGACAACCTAGTTGATGCTATAGCTTTTATAATCTCTCGACCCATAAAGGCTCCTATTCGAACAGATCCATAGTCTGCACCTCCAACACTGCCCATTTGAAAAATACAGCAAATAAAGAATGGGAATTTCTATAGGAAAAGCTCAGCCCAAATAACTGGAGGAATGGATAACCATTAATTGATGAGCAATGTTTCAAAGATCATGGATAACTATAAGGTATTGGATTTAAGCATGTTTTAGAGAGTTATAAATGAAGGGTAACAGACTTTAAACTCTATTTTAATATAGTCATTTTTTCTTATTTTACAATCCAAAACTGAGTAAGCTATGTTCAACTTAGTATAACTATCCATTATCCAAGAAAACAAGCATGCAACATTAACAATGTTCATTGCTACTACAGGCCAACCAAAATAATAATGACGATGAAAATTGATCCAGTACCTGTGCCTTATTCCTGAATCAATTCCCCAAAATCGGATATGACTTGGAATTGTTACTAGACCAATTACCTCAGCAGGCTGCATAAGACAACCATTAATTTTGAATGTTAATTAAGCAGCAAAACAACTTCTGCATAGATTTATTCTGCAGTGATAATGTTGCTTACCTGACAAACCATTGCAAGTAGTTTATTCGCCTCACCACACGCTGAAGTCATTTGGTCCATAACACCACATGGGGCTCCTACAATGTGATTCTCCACCTAATAAAAAGAATAAGTAAATTGATGTATATGCTTGAAATATTTTTGTTGCATGTAAGATGAAAACATTTAAGTTAAACCTTTTGGCAGAGGAGGGCAAGATCTCTTGGACTGATACTCAATCCTGCAAATCATGTATAGGATGGTCTAAATAAGTTCAGACTCCAAAATAAAGATGAACTTTATCTGTCTGTAAAAGGTTTAACCCTTGATAAGCTTCCTTAAGTATGATCTAAACATAACAAAGATATCCCCAAAACATAACAAAGATGATCGTGTTTTGAGAAAAAGCTTAGAAGTTCAACATGAAAGCATCAAAAGTTTCACTAATTCAACTGAACGCATGATCATCTTCTAGTGCATGAAAACAAAATCAAAACGATCCAATTGAACTATAAACATTATGATGCATTTATTTCACCAAAATCTAATGTTTAGTAGCCTTCATCTCTTCAAGGATAATACTCGTTAAATTACTTCTTCCAGCAGATGGTGGCACTCATAAAGGGTTAATAACTTATTTGTATGTAGATTTAGTCCTCGACTAAGTACTAAGTATATCCATAACAAAATACTGTTTTTCAACTATAAAAGAGAACGGGTTGTCATGCACAGAAACAAGAGAAAATGTAACAAACATCAAAGAAATTGCACATGGACAATGCAAATTTCAGAAATACCATGAGCAGCTGCTATAGCTGACATGCTAGCAACTTCCACAGAGGCAGAAGACGACACACCTTTGCCTTCTGGGACTGCAGAAGAAACCTGTATATAGGTGAACAGTAATTATCTCAAACACTAACAGCAGAAAAATGTCAGAACACAACAGAGAGATGTCTGAACTTATCAGATTAAGTAACTTGTAATATCCATGTCATACGAACACAAGAGAGCCACTTCACACTTACATGAGTAATCATACAAACAGTAGTAGTTAGTATAGCTGTAACTTAACCTTAGGCTAATTGTTAGGTATGTGTTGATTTACTTACCTTTAACAAGAGCTTGTGTAACTAGCATATATAGCCTAGTTTCCTATGTGAATAGATATTACAAGAAATATCAAAACCGCAATTAAAAGGCTCAAACAATCAATATTGATACTTCCGGTTCATATTATGTAAAAATAAATTACAATTATAGCAAAGGAATATGTTAAAATTTCCAACAGGGTTTGATTTTCTACAGGTTAAGTGAAAAACGGAGAAAAATTAGGTGATATACTTACAAGGGCTCTTAACGAGGTCTGGATTGATTATATATGTATGTAATAAGGTGGGCACGATTAATATCTATGCTCCAGCTTGAGGGAAGTGTTTTGTAGGCTGATTTGTAGGCTATATCATAGGGATTAAATGACTCCTTTATTGTGATTAATATACAATATTCTATTAGTTGTTATAGGATCTGTACACTTGTATATATATATATATATATATACCCATACCATTGATGAATAAAAAACATGAGTATTCTCTCTTTTTGTTATTCTACATAACTTATAGTACAGTTTTTCGCATTTCAAGTAAATGAAATTAAATGTGCTATAACCAGGAAGCCCTGTCAAACATAAAAAGAAAAGGGTGAAACAAAGATAGAAAAGGTGGAAGAGTAGCATAAGAAACACAGGGTAGATACAATTCACCAACAGCATAAAAAACGAAGAATATACACTCTTACCAGCATGCTAATACTATCTTCAAAGCGTACATTTAATTCTTTCATCAAAACCAAAATTGTCCCAGCAACATATGCTGCCCAGCTGATATACGAAAAGCATAATTAGCATATATAGTAACAAAAGAGGAAAAATCTTGCATTGAAAATAACCCACTTTTGAGACGGATCTTGGGCAAAGTATTTCTTTGCTTTTTCATATGAAATTGGTTGTCCCCCTTCCATAAAGTCAGACAAATCCATATCAAAAGTTGGTCCACGGTTACTCAACTCTGAACCATATGATACCTGTCATAACATTTGGAGCTTAGAATGTATTTCAAAAAATGCAACAAGTACGTCATTTCAAGAAGAGATTTGTTGCATTAGGATTTAAGAAACATTAAGAATTACAGCACTTTAATTTTATATAAATTTTGAAGGAAACAAAATTTTATGTAATCAACGTTAGTTAGAAACAAATTAATGATATATACAATTTGCAAAACAGGCATCGGTCCTTGTCCTTTAGCATTATGTCGTGCAAGCGCATGTTTCCAGAGTCTGTGTTTACTTGGATGATTCCGTTGCACAGCAACATGGCAGGCTTCCTTTATAGGCATCTGGAAAAGTAGGTATGATTGGTTAAGGGGAGAAAGAATAGAATTAATTCCATCGACATACAATAATAAATGATGCTGAAAGTACTAAAAATTTTAAAACATTGTGAAATTTAAAGAGAAGGTAAGTGAGAGGAAAAGGGAGAGAACCCAACTGAAATTCTACAAAACTGTAGAGACTACAGAAAAGAGAGCAACAGTAAGAAAAAAACCTAACCTGCAATACTAGGCTGCCTGAGTAGTCAGCAATTCCTCCCATAACATCCAACCTTCCAGGTGCCCTTGTCACAAAGATGTCCTCCTGTACAAAAGTAACACAAGTAACCAACTTACAAAAGGAGTGTTGCTTGAAGGCTTAAGCAGTTTTAAAACATAAAAGATAGAAAAACAGTTTCCACACTGAATGATTCAAACAAGCAGAATTGCGTCCATTACTTGCCAATGTGATGCATGACAACAGGATTATTTTTTTCTCTCAATTGCATGATAAATTTACTCGAAAGCTTAAAAATGTAACCATATGACAATAAAACTGTCTAATATTAAATTTTCACAAGTTCATAGCTCATTTTCTTTTAGAAGTCCCATTTCCCACATTTATTGCTATTTGCTAATTGGTTTTAGGTTGGATGTTTAATATAGTATCAGAAAATAGGATTGAGGTACAGCACCCCTTGCGAGGTTGTACACATGAACAACCCACTAACTCAGTTGAGATGCATGTAAGAGTGTTAATTGGTGTTATTCCACATCTGCAAGTCTTGGTTTTCTAGTGGTCTTATGTTCAAATTGTGTCAATTTACGTTAATACATATCAATTGGTTTTAAGGTTGGATCCCTAGCACTGACAATAGATTCTTTTAAATTGAAACAAAGAACAAATTTAGTTGAAATGAACATACCTCCCAATTGAAAAGCCCAGCAGCAGCTTTACGTTCACGCATCTGACGCTTCTCATTATTCTTTTCCGAATCAGAAACATTGTTAAGTTCTACCAAACTATTTAGGAAACTCATTGTATCAGAAAGGCCTTGAAGATCTCCATGAAGAATTTCAAAGTCATCAGTGCAACTAGAGAAGAAATAGAAGTATCAGAAAATGACATAATTGACTCCATTATCATCATTGACTAAGATAAATAAAACTCACAATTCAGTAATCGCGTTGCTCTCTCTCATCTGAGAAGTTGGTGATCCAGTACTTAGACCAAGCTCATTTTCAGCATTTGTGTACCATTCAGGAATACTAACATCTCTGCCAGGGACCCTTTGCAGTTGATACCCAAGAATTATAGCATCACGTAACCTTCTAGCACCACTCAACTATATAAGGAAATAAAGAAATAAGATAGCAATTGTGAGAACTAAAAGATGATAAAATAAATTTTAATTCTCTGTGTATCGTGTAGGTGACTAGTCTAAGCAGCAAGTTTTAAAACTAGTAATAACTTATCCATTGCAGCATCTATCTAACTGGCATTCTGATAAGAGCCAAATTCCAAAGGAAAGAAAATAATGAAAACAGAAAAATAATGTTTAATTAGAACTAGTATGAAGAATCTTAACATTAGTACAACCAAAAAACTAGAATTTTCAAATAACAATAATCAATAATCTTAATCCCAAAACTAAGAACAAATCCTAGACTATTTATAATAAATAGTTTGGACTGTTATTTGTTGGAAAACATGGTTAAAGTCCTAAAAAATAGGGGATAATCGAAACATGACAGAACTGATAGTTGTGTAGATCATTGGGGTTGTGTATGCCAAGTGGTTAAAACTTTGTTGGGTAGTGGATCCATATCACATTCCGTATAATATCACTCAGATATTCCATAGTACACAAACGTTTCTGTTAAAGGCAGACTCAGGCCTGGACAGCCTACTGTCAAGATTTCATGATTTCTGGTACGTTGTTAGCCTTATATGCAGAAGGGGGCACTTAAATCACCACAAAAGAATATCCCTTTTAACACGCATGCATGATAAAGAAATAGATCTCTCCTTAAAAACAATATGACAAAAAAATAAAAATAAAAAAACTGCAGATAATTTTTTTTTTTTTTGTATATTTGACTGTTCCTCCAATCCAAAATATAAACATAAGAAAATCTAGCAGACGTGCATCAAGCTAATACACATGATAAAACTAATACATTCAATAATATCACCACAGAAATCATTGTTATAGACACTTATAAAAGAACAGAATTTTGCTCCTTCCATCTGTTCCATAGTTAATTGAAGTAATGCATCTCCAAGACATGTAGGTGTGAAGTTTCTATTTGGGCTACAACATCAAAATTCAGAGTTCAAGTAACACCATTAAAAGACAGTTCTGATGTACCTTATCTGAAGCATAGTTCTTGCCAATTGCGGTCTCCTGCAAGATGTGAGCTGCCACCTAGATTTTTTAACACAATATCAGCAAGTTATGAATAGAAATTAAGGTACATGTAGAGACTCTAGAACATAAATTTGACAAGAAATGACATCACATACTTATACATAACAGACTCTTCATTGGGTACTAAAATAGAAATATCTCCAACCCAGCTTTTAACGACCAACAAAATTAAAATATTGGTTAATGAATAAACATACATCCTATTTCTAAAAAGTCAATATATATGTGATTTTATACTAAATATTTGAGAAGTCATAACTTCTTTTCATGATTCTACCATATGTATTCATACTTTAGTTTACATCTCACAATATTCATAAGCATCAATTTACTCCCATTAAAAAGAAAAAAAATAAAAGAGAGAGAGAGTTCTTGCTCAATTATGTCAAGGCACAAGGTAGGTTCTCGGCACTAGGACCCTTATATTGTGAGACATTGGGAGTAAAGCAAGGTTGCAGTATGTATATGTGTATATTTTTGTAGAAGTGCCGGTGTACACACACACATATATGCATGTGTGTAAATATAATTAGCTTAAGATATGCAATTATGATAAAAACTATAGAGATTTGTTCAGTTTATCTACAAAACATGCAAAACTGTCTAACTTGATTGTCCAAATCAAGAAAAAAGGCACACCTAGAATCTAGATGCACCAGGTGTATGTCTGATCAAATATGCACATTCAAGTGAAGCTTACGTAGGTTCAAATTTCATACCACCACCTGATCATGTCTGAGTGGTACCCATCAACAATTTTGATACCTAAAAAGCATATAAATAGGGGTATCTTTTAATACACAGCCCATGTAAATTTCTTTTTCACATGACTTCTTTAAAATCTAAAATCCTAACCCTAACACCTTCTAAATCCTAAACTCTAGACCTAAATCTTAAATTCTAAACACTACAACCTAACCCCCTAAACTAAACCCCTAAGCCCCGAAATTTGGCAAGCACATGTAAACTAAAGTTTATTTTCTTATATATAATATGTATTGTTTATAATTGCATAACATAAATCATTCAGATGCACATGGAAAATGCTTAGAAAATAAATAACAACCAACTTCAAGTGAAGCTTATTTTCTTCATTTAAATTTCATCACCATTTAATCATGCCTATATAAGTAATGCTATAAAGCATATTTATATGCACTGGTGTTGTTTATAATAGCATAACTAAATGCATTTGCAAAAAGTTAAATAAATTAATAGAAACCAAGAAATATTAGAACGTACCTCTCCACCATTAATGCCTCCCTCATAGCATGGTTTCAAGCTGATTGCACGTTCAAGATAGGGTTTCCAGTGACCAATGAGTAAATCCCTTCTTATCATCTCAACACCACTTTGATAAAACTATATAGAAGATAATGACATCTTAACCCAATAGTTGATTATTTGTTTTATATATTCATAAACTAGGTATGAAAGAGAAGAGATTAATGAAGCAAATAAAATAGATGAAAAGAAGGGCACCTCAAGCATATTTCTTAAAAAGGGTTCTTCATTGAAATAATCTCTCCGAACAAAGACAAAAGGTAATTTGTATGCCAAGGCTTCACTAACAGTACCATATCCAATTTTTCCTGAAACATTGGAGATCCTATTGAATATTACTTCTCTCACACATCTAAAACAGTTTTGCATCTTGAAAATTTTCAAACTAACCAAGCATACAGTCAGATGCCGCTATAAGGTCAGGTGTATATGCATCTTTTGGAAGTTTCACAAAATTAGGTGGAAGCACTTGGGTATCAGAAGCACCACATACCTGGATAATAAAAAAATATTAAAGAATGCCACATAATGTCAGACAGTAAGATTATTCTAGAGCAACCTATAAGGACAACTGCATGTGCTATAAAAGATACCAGGCACAGCCAACCAGAGGGTAAATAATCTTCCTTCAACTTCCACCCTGCAGGCTGTATTTAAGCAACCAAGTGAACAAGAGGGTAAATAATCAAACATAATGACTTAAGTAGTGGATGTCCAAAAACAATTTAGATATTTTAACTGGTAAATATTTTTTCAAACATAGATAATACCAAAATAATAGGAAACTTCAGTACAATAGTTACCTGTAGACACACCACAAGTAATTTACGATGGCATACAATACATTAAATTTTTTTCAATTTTTCCTATGTTTTAACATGATAAATGTAATCTCCATTAATTGATGATTTGGCTAATGATAAACCCTCAAGTTAGTAAACTCGACCAGCACATAACAAGTTGCATGCATTCAGCCTTTAAACTGCTTGCACAATTGATCAGCATCTGAATAGCCAACTACTTCAGCAATACTTTTAGGAAGAGAAAAGTCATTCACAAAGAATAAACCATATATATGGGCATTGAATACAGGATAAACCATAAATACCATAAGAATACAAGGTTTGTAATTCAAGTCCCAACACGTTTAAACTGAATGATACAAGAGAAGAGAAAAATCCTTATGATTAGTGCAATCTCGAGTAGATAAGGTAAAATACCTGTCCACCAAAGTTGAGAATAACTAGCTTCACATCCTCACCAATTCCGAGTTCCTTTCTCACCTAAAGCCAAGAAGAAGAGGGAGAGAGCAATATATTGAAAAGATCGACATGCAAATTAAATATTGCAAAAAAAATATAATTACTTCATTGTTCTAACCTCCTTGCGAGATTTATGCAATCTCCTTACAACTAGAGGCACATCAATAACATCACGAAAAGCAGGCACTGTGAAAACAAATGACATTCAGATACGATAATTAGACTTCAAAAATCTAAAAAATAATAGTGTAAACATAGGAATGAATATGATGTCTGTATACATACTTGGACAGTATCCTGGGAGACGGATGAGAAACTCACAATGTGAATAATCCTCGGCTATCTGCATCAGAGGTTAAAGAGATTAACAAAAAGACATTAAAATAATTGACACAGAAATTTTACAATTGGATGGTTATCTGGAGACAACCACTACAAACTATTAGTGTCTCAAGAATTTTAAAAGTGTTATTAAACTAAAAGATATCAACTGTCTGCAAAAATGGGATGCGAACAACATTTGGCATGCTTAAGCATGTGGTTTAGATTTCTATACTGATAATCTTCACTAGGTATTAATCACTTAATAAGCATATATTTATGCAGAACTAAATCCAAAAAGTCCAGTGGAAAAAGGCCTAATTATACCTCCTCATGACAGAAAGAGGATGAAAGCAGAAAGCCTTGGTCATAGAATATATAAATCAAACAAATGGAAGATACATGTCACCTGCCAAACTATTGAACGATGATTATATCCAGCAGCCATCACATACTCAGCATAAATGAAGTCCCAGCTGCCATCAAAGATGGATATAGATCACATAATGTTTCAAATAAATTATTACTTCTGACAATTTCACAGACTTAATAAATTTTGGCTAGAGAACATATTAAATTCTCAGAAATGTGCATGTATTCCTTGAAACGAAGGTCATCACAACAAATTACCTGAAGTTGGTTACACAGACTGAGCGAACTCCAGCTTCAGCAGCAGCTCGGCATGCAACTGGAACAACATCTGAAACCTGTTCTCATTCATTGCAAGCTTTGTTTGAATTTGGAAGACATGTTAAATATTAACTATTATGATACACTTCTAAGTCTCTTTTCCCTTTATTTCTATTAAAATGTATTTATGAAAGGTTCAAAATTCGAATGAGTCAAACACTTGAAGGAACAACAAAATACAAACCACTAAGTCAGCTTTGATGGAGTTGAGCCACTTTACTTCTGTTTCCAAAATAGAATCCCGAGGTTGGACAGCGGTTTCGGAATACTAAAATTTAAATAAATAAAAAAAGCATAATTAGAAAATGTACAAGCAAGGGGGAAAAGAGGGGGTTAATAATAGCATGTAAATATAAATTTATAGACTTTTTCAGGGTATAACAATGTTGGATTTGAATTTTGAAATACCTTCTGCAGTGATGCAAGTCGATCCACGGTCAATGCATCTGCCTGAACTGCTCCACAGTCTAAAACTAGCTGATAATGTCATAGAAAGAAATATGTTTTAGTGTGACAGATTGGACCTTTCGGAGGAATTCTATACTCCGTAACATAATAATTATATGAAAAAAGAAAAGCGGAAAAGGAGAGAACTTTTCGAAGGGAGAGACGAGAGGATTGAATTTCAGAATTGAAAACAAAGTCAGGGGCACCGGTGACAACGTGCACATCATGCCCCGCCGCAATCAGATTTCGAACAACCTATAACAATCAATTAGAAGCGATGATCTTCGGAGTAGATCAAGATTTCGACAAATAAGAAAGAACTAAGGACAAAAAGGAAAACCTCAACAACACGAGTGGCGTGGCCAAAGCCATGGCCGGTGACATAATATGCAAAGATGAGATGCTTGATGGATGCACACTCTCCTTTCTCTTCGATCCTCATAGCTATTGCTTACTTTGTGAGTTTTTTTCTAAATGTCTGGATAAATTTAAGTGAGATTTGTTTCAATTTAACACGGAGAGAGAGACGAGAAAGCATGGGCAGAGACGCAAACAAATTCAATAAAGATAAAGACGATGACACATTAGGGTTTTGGATCCAATCCAAATTTTACAAAAGTTTATTATTTTTTAATTAAAATATTTCGGTGACTATTAAATTATATAGATATATTGATTTATTTTAATCATTGCGTAGTAATTAGTTTAATTGGATAAATTTATTTTATTTAACATACATTCTCTCTAATTAAGGAAAGAACAATCAAAATAAAATAAGGTGATTAGCATGGGGTTTGAACCACAAGCTCAAAGATAAAATATCATATATTTATCGCACTATATCAAACCAATTTTTAAGAAATGAGTTGTATCATTCAATATATTTTATAATATAATAAATACTATATAATAAAAATAATAGATTAAAGACTTTGAATATTCAAATATTATAATTTGATTATTTAAATTATTCAATTCAATATTTTAGATTAAAGCATCCGATTTAATATTTGAATATTTATAATCATATATTTAAATATTAAAAAAAACTACTTTAAATATTTTAAATATTCAAATTAAAATATTTAAATATTAAATTGAATATTAAATCAAATATTTAAAAAATTACTTTAAAACGTTCTATTTAATATTTAATTTAATATTATATTTAAAAAAATAAAAACACATATTAAAAATATGAAAATAAAAAAATAAACAATACTCAATATTCATTTTCACTCATTTATTATTTTAACGAACAAATATGAATAAACACGAACAAGTTATATTTATTAATAAGCGAACATGAATAATTTAGTTGGTACGCGTTTAAATTCAAATTTTTTATATAAACATTATATTTCATTTTTAATTTTATTTTACTGATCTTTGTTTTACTTAAATTATAAAAGTTTAACCGTTAAATAGGTACATAAACTATATTTTTTATTTTAGTTAGGTGTTCAAATTCTTTTTCGGTTAAATAAGTATCTAATATTTCATTCGTAATTCATTTAAGATTCTCAATTAATTCCTAGCATTAAAAAACATATGTCATCGCCTGAAAAATCTAAAATTATATTAAAAATAAATAAAAATATTTGATTATAGATTTTATAAGTTTTTTAGATTTCACAAAACAACTTTCAAATTTTAAAATCTTTAACTCTCACAAATTTAAATCCTGATTTAGGCTAATTTCGTTATTGATTATTACGTCGTCATCCATCACATCACAATCACTGGAACTTTATGATCATTTCTCTATCATTATGTTGTCGAAAATCGATCAATACCATATGAAACGTTAAAATTATTGAATGGCTCATTCAAATAATTTACGATAAATAGTAGCATGACAAACGAAGAACAACGTATAGATTGATCGGTGCGGAAATAATTTCATTTTATCGCCGACAACGTCGATTGGAATAACCAAATTTAAGAATTTATGAATTTTAGGATATTTTGAGAATATTTAAAATATTTGTGACATATTTTTATATTTATTTTAGATATAATTTTAAAATTTTAAGAAATGATATGTCTTTTAAAATAAAAATTACTAGTAAAAAATATAAAATAAAACATTAAATATCCGCCTAAAATAGTTTAAAGATCTAATTAAGAAGATATAATTTAAATACATATTTAATGTTTAAACGATTATAAATTGCGGTTTCTTGAAATTCGTATCACTCGGATTCTGGACCGTTTTTACTTTTTTGAACTTCGTCTATATTAGTTATCTTGTCTGTTTTCTGAACTTTGAGTTTTTTTTTGTATAAGTGGATAATTTCTTAACCAACATGTCATGCCATTGGCACGAAACCCAACTAATCAAAATAATTTCATCTGGATCATTCTTAACTGTTTATTTATTGTGTGAAATTTATAAATGATTATTAAATTATGATAAAATTTATTTTAGTCATTTAATTTAAAATATTATAAATTATTTATTAAATTATTAAAATTTTTATGATAATTAAAAATATATATTATAGTATATTTAGTTTATATTTATATATTATATTGGTTTGATCTTATTTTTAATTAAAATCTATTAATATTTTACAATTAGATGGTATTATGTGATCATCTCATTAAAATATAATAAAAATATATTGCGAAACTTGATTTTGGGTGGCTAAGGGGATAATGAGTACATGTTACCAAAGTAGCTCTTGACCTATAAATGATGATAATTTATATATTTTTTTATATATTAGTGTGATTATAAGTTAATATCTGTTTAAAATTTTAATCTTTTAATGATATAAATATTATGTACATATGATATTCGAACTCGAGTCATCTAGATGAATTACATAATCTTTTATATCTCGTCAAAACCTGTAATTTTAGCAGACAGGCTTGGGTTGGGGGCAACAACTAATGATACAAATACAATGTTTCTGGTGATTTGTAGGATGTCTCTTGTGTATTTGTGTTGAATTTCTCAGGAGTTTGGTTTTCTGCGTACATTTTAAATGAAATTCATGATGATATCTTAGGGCTTACTAATGGCAATTGTTTCTTTGCACTTGATGGACTTGCCTACAGGCTACATCATTAGTCAATACAGTTGACATACACATTAATTGTGGAAGTCTAAAAGTTTTTGTGTTCGCTGGTATGACTCGGGTCAATGAGGTTCTGGACAAACGTAATAAGAATGACCGTACAGGGTTCCCTAAAAGAAAGGTCCCCAAATTTTGATAAACTACATTCATTAGATGATGTTAATCTCGAAATTCATTGAAATTTTTTAAAAATACTATTAAGAAGGATGAGTTATAATTGTTAAAACGTTATAATTATTTCTTAAATGCGACAATTGATTATATAATCTTATTTATTATTCTTATTACTATTGCTTCTGTAGAACTAGTGAGGTTTTGGATAGACGCAATAGAAACGATCGTATAGGGGCCCCTAGAAAAGGGATTTGTTTCTAAGGGCTACAATTTTATAACTAGTGGAGGTTATGAACATTTACTTCTAAGGGCCATATTTTAATAAATTGCACAGGGCCCTAAAATCTTTGAACCGCCCCTGACTCGAGCTTGTCGGACAATCAAATCATTCTTGTACTGGTTTTCTTCTCCATATCAATTTCACAAATCAGTTTGAGAAGGGAACCTTTAGATCACAAAACAATGAACCAAGCTCAGAGCATACCAGATAATGAATTGCTATTACAAAGAGAAGTTTTTGACATTGATCCTAATGAGCCATTAGATAAGCTTCTTCTTAACAAACGGTTTCATCATTTTTTCATGACATTTGTAGACAAGTACTTAATTCATCACAAAGCTCCAGTTAGATTTTCTGTTGGGGATTTGTTACTTTTTGTGTTTTACTCTTTATTGCTGGAAACAAAATGAAACTGTTTCTCATTCTTGCCGAAGAAATGAGATAATATTTTGTGTTTGTAGTGATTCAATCGGCATAAAAACAATAGTTGGACTAAAGGAGAATGATTTTCCCATCAAAATTCTATAGACTAATGGACAGATTATTCACGACCTTAAAAGGCTAAAAGAACATCAATTTGTTTCTTCCTTATAATAGTTGTTTCATTGTTTGGTTTAATTCATAAATAAATACATAAATTATGCATTTTTTAAAATAAGGGTTTAATATTTTTTTTGACTGAAATAAATATTTAAATTATATATATTTTAAAACAGTTATATAATATTTTTTTAAAATAATATCTAAAATTTTATTTTATTAATATTTTAAAATAATATTATTAAAAATTATTTAATTTATATATAAGTGTTTAAATTATAATTTTTTTTCGAAAACACCTGATATTTTTTTAATGAAATAAGTTAATAATATTTTTAAATTAATAATAATCTAATGACCTTTACTGTAATTTCCCTTTAGAATAAATTGTAGTACAAAATTTTAAAAATAAATCACCGATACGGCGATACCCGATATGTCGAAATTTAAATCCCTGCTCGTGTCACTCAGATCACCCTTAATTATGTCGGTTACTCATTTCCCGACTCACCCAACTCACCGCCCTTGATCTTTTCGATAACTAATTAGTTGGCTCAATCCCCGACTCAGTCTCAACGCTGAAATCCAGCTCATTCTCTGGTTCAATCTCAGTGAGGGTACAAGCCACACCGCAATGGCAGAGCGCACCTGCTGGAGGTGGATATCGATTGGAAGAGACCACAAAGATGAAGCTTTTGTCGTTCGGTTGCTGGACCCTGGAAGGTTAATCCGGTGCCCAGTGACCTGGCATTTCTTATTTCTGTCGAACCTTGCCTCTCAGGTTGTTCAGCTGTAAATTTTTGTAGGTTTTCTAATTCAAACAAAACCTAGTTTTTCAGCACATGAAATGATTGACGCGTTTCAAGTTTACAAAATTTGAAAAAAGAAAATGAAAATACTGGTGTTCATCAGTTTTTTTGCTTACTTATGTTAATCTTGCTTTTGATTGCCTTTTTCACTTTTTATGAATTTGGATTTGAGACATTCGCATAATTTAGGAGTGACAATTGAAGATTCTACAGCACTTTAGTTGTTATTCTACTGTAGAAGATATGATTTTTTAAAGCAATTTTTATATGGAATTTTCATTTTACTTCAGTGAAACCTTGGTTCTAAGGCATTTTGCAGAATTTTTTAACCAAATTTGGATAGGCTTTATAAATTTCGGTTTGGGAATCTTCTCTTCCTATTTTTTTCTTATTTGGATAAGGAGAAAGCGAAAGAAGAATGAAATTTCAGAAGAAAAAAAAGTTGAGAAGAGAGAGAGAGAGAGAGAGAGAGAGAGATTGATCTTGTCATTGCCAAGTTCAATCAACTTGGATAGTTCCCCTGCCTTTGTCTTTGGATGCTTTTTATTGGGTTTGTGAATCGTGATGGCAGTTTTGTTATTTTGAGGAAACTCAGGTGCGAGCGATGTCGCTTATGTTATTATCCACACAATAGCGATAATAATAGTAGTGGCTTGAATTAAAAAAAAAAAAAAAGTAGTGGCTCGGATTGAATTGATATTTGAAATGAGTCTACATTTCTTCATAAGCGATACTAAGAAACATAAAAGTTGATTTGTTTTTCATTCTAAAAGACTTGTATGCTAATGATTATAGTGTATTGAATTTATAATGGCGAATTGCATGATGAGACCACCCTTCATTTTTAATTTTCCGGGGATCATTGTGATGCCGCCAGCTGCAGCACCGGTGACCACCCTCACCAGGCCTTTTTTCAAACCCCTATATTGTGCATCTTTCCACCAACTTCAGCAAGAGGTCAGCACTCCCATTTGCTTATCAATCGGAATTTTCACTGCTCGTTTGCTTCCCCAAACAAGCGTTACATTATTCTGTCCTATCTCCTATAATTTCCGCCTTGCGGCTTCTTCTAATGTTTTCCCAACTTCAATTGTATTCAAGGTTGATGCTGGAGAAATCATGTGCGAAACCTGTAATGGGAAAGGATGGTTGCTTTGCGATTTTTGTAAAGGACAAAAAATCAACGTCAAAGCTGACAACAAGAGGATATACCGCCGCTGCCCATCTTGTAGAGCTGTTCGTATTCCTGCTTTCCGAATTCCCGATCCACTAAATACCTTTTCCTCTATTCTGCCTTTCAGTTTACTATGCATGCTTTGAATGATTTCTGCCTCTTTTTTTCACCACAACCACTAAAATCTAGATACGCATAGACGCATCTGATTTAACTGCTAAGAGTATGTATGAAGCTTTGCTTTAAATGATACCTCGTAGGCTTCTATGATCTAGGACATCACTGCAAATGGCTGCTCTGTTCAAAACTCAGTATACCATACCTCATATTGCTTTCCACATTACAAATTATTCTGAATATGTCCCTAGAAAAATGGTGAAATAAAAAAATTAAACCCCTCATTTAAAATTGCAATGCAGGTCGGTTTTCTGCTGTGTTCAAAATGCAAAGTCTTCAAATGTGTCACCTTCCCTGATGGTAGCGATGGTGAAGAGCTGACGTTCTGAGAAGTGAGAACACCTTGCTATTTTTTTCCTTCTTTTTTTGGCTAAAGACATTGCTGGTTTATTCATCAAAGATTGCGGAGACACCCTTCAACTAGTGTGCTTGTGCAATTATTATCAAGTTCTGAGGAGACTAATTTCAGGTTCCTCCTTGTCCTTCGTATTTTTCTTAAAAACAAGACGAAATTGCCTGCGCGGCATCTAGTATTTTGCATTTCCATGAGCCATTTTTAAAGGTTACCAGAATATGGTTTTAATAAGTTATTTAAAGGATTTCATTTGAATTGCCTGGTTGGGTGGTTGTCAAATGTGTCAATAGCCTAATATCCATAGAAGCTTTTCCTGGAACTACCCCAGAGTAATATGTATGTATGTATATATATATATATGTATGTTTCCGAACCGTACGTGATAACACTGATGTTGACCACTTCGTACTCAAGTTTTAACAAATGCTTATCAAATTCACAAGTTACATAAGTAACCAGAATAAATTTGATGATGGTTGCACCTATAAATTGTTAACAGTTTTAAGAAACATGTTATTCAGTTTCTTGATAAGACAAGCAACCTTATTGGCACATGCCAGGTCCTATTATTTTCTTTATGTAATATGTATATTGATGGTCAATTTTGAAAAGCTATACTTTAAAGAAAGTAGCTTTAACTTGGAAGCTTTACCACGCATTTCCAGTCTGGACTTGGCTATTACCTCCACCATGAGGTTTTCGATACTTTGATGAAATTCCGAGATGTCCCTTTAGTGGCTGATATGCATGATAGCTCCACAGATTTATTTCAAATGAAAAGGAAATTAATGCATAATAAAAAAAATTACCTAAATTTTACCGGTGCTTCATCCTTTGGTTTGTCTTTGAAGGTAAGATGGCACATAGGGGTCCAGAAATCAAACATTGTAGTAATAAAAAAGGACAAGAAGACAATTCCATTAAATTAGATTTTCTTTCTATATTTTGATTTGATTGCTGTTACTAGTTACAATACAATTTTGCATACATATTAAACATGTCCAATACTTAATCTATGTTTCTCTCTTCCTTCATTCATGATTGTATCACCGTGTATTGACATATTTCATATGGTCTGGACAATGTTGTAACACACAATGCTGTTTGTTGCATTATATATATAGTTATGTAGTTAAATGAGTACATGACATCTCTTTGAAACTTGAAAAATGAAATTCTAAGTGCTATTAGTTTATGTTTACTGCTTATATTAATAACATAAATTCGTGCTAGTTATCAGTTTGGGACTAAACACAAATTTACTTTAGGTATACATATCCTGGTTTGTTGGATTCTATACCTTAGAATTTGCATTTGATTCAATATTTTGTACAAGAGCATTAGAACTTAGAAGGCTCTGATTAGTTGTTAGAGCAGGTTGACCACCCCAAGTGTTATTGTTGACATTATAGGTGGCTATGCTTCCATGGGTAGTCTGTAATGAATGAATTAATGTATGTGTGTATTGTAGTCTAAAGGCGTCAAAATCCATAATGATTTATCATGCAGCTCTACTTGATTTCATCTGATATGATCTTTGCTAATACAATAGCTATAGTATTAGAATAACCTTAAAATCTTTGGTATTTTACTTTTCGAGACACATTGATTGTGTGTTGTAGATGCATGATTTTAGCTACTAATACTTCATCTCTTTTTAGATACAAATAAACGTATCTTGTAGTTGATCCTAAAACAGTATCCATACTGCTTTACTTAATTGATGAGTTGTAATAGGATTAGCTTGTCTGATACTTGTATAGCTACAGAATGGGGGGGATTATTAGTTGATTGTTGAGGGGTGTGGATGTTTTGTTTGTAGGGGGGGCGGGGGGTATTTGTTTAGTTGTTTGTTTGAGGTTCTTTGGATGAAGAAAGTGCCATTTATCCCCCCAAAAAAACTTTATCCAGAACAAGTCATTCAAGAATAACTATATTCAGAACAGTTCGTGTTCAGAACAATTGTTGTCTAAGAATGCTTAGAACCCTGTCTTTCAAGAACAATTATATTCAGAACAACCTCAACCCACAAATCACAATAGTACAGTACTATCATAGAGCAACACCTTCATAGGCAACTCATTTGTACAACAATAACATTTGGGAAGGCATCTTCTTGAAAAAAATGTTATTCCATGGAAGATATTCCACCTCATGTTACACCGCCGAGCTGAAAAAGTGAAGATAATCCCAAAATATGACGAGCGTTTTTGGATGATCTTCATAATTGAAGAGATTTGTTTGGTGGTATTGAGTTTGAGTGCTTCTTCCGCTACTTCAGAACATAGTGAACTCATTTTTACTATTTATCATTAATATCTCTATAAAAGAAAATTCTCTCAATTGTTTTTATTCAACTGCTAAATAGGACTATTAAAAAACCCTGCTAAATAGGAGCCTTTACAACTTTTTATTCAGGATGTTGTGGTTTTTTTCTATCTGAAAGAAAACTTTTTATTGCATAATCCTGATCTGGAACGCCATAAAGAATTTGAAGGCTTTGCACATGGAAAGGAACCTAGAGACCTTTGCATATTTAAACCTCTACTGCTTAATCAAAATAAAAGCCTGAATGAATAGGTAACCCGTTTTACCTTTTGTTATATATATATATATATATGGACAAGAATCGGTGGAGGTGTCGTGGTTGAGAAAAAGACTTGATAGGACTTTAAAAGGTTTAGTGTTGTTCATCATATCGGGTGTAAATCGTTTGTCTTATTATCGTATCTTTATTGGTATCTTTATTTTAAATTAATGAGTTTAAGATTAGGATTGTGGTTAGGGTTTAGGAAATTAGGCTAGGACGTAAGATTTAGAGTTTAGGACGTAGAAAATAAGAATTAAGATTTAAAATCAATTTTTTAATTTTTTTTAATAAAAAACATGAAATGAGCAACAAAGAATTTTTATTCCACAATATCACCTTATTAATTGAAAAGCTCCAACAATTACAACATTTGCCTCTTACTTGTTTCACTACTTTGGGTACCCCTTTAATTACTTCTTTTCTACGCTGCATTTCCTTTCTTAATTACTTTGGATATTCGTGCCCCTGCTTGCTTTCTTGTGCTCCCTCGCTATGGTCAACCTTGGTTTAACAAGCAGCTCGCCCTGGGGAAAGATGACCGTCTCAGTGGATGCAGGGACTGAGTCACTGTAATCATCATCATCTTCATATATACTCCATATGTGTTATAGTTCTAGTGCCTTGCATACTGAAGCATTAATGGGGAAACTTTAATTTGTATGGAGCACATAGATATAGAATGAGTGCCTGTGTGGGGTCAGGTGTGGTTTGTAATTATATTAACAAATTATAGTATTCAATGAATAATGATTTATATATGATACTTGTTAAATTCAGTTTCTTGTTTGTTTCTGAGAACTTTAGTGATTTGAAAAGGAAAATCACTAATGGGCTAGACAACTAGCGTTGATCTAACGTGGAAGAGCTCCGATACATGCGAAAGATATAATCAAGTAGGTTAAAATTCATTTTCTCGAAAATGACCTCATGCGCAATCCCCATGCATGCTTGATCTATACGGCTATACCTACCTCAAAAGGAGGCACCCGATTGAATTAGAATAAAGAATTACGTACTGAAAAGTGAAAACTCCTGGCGTAAACTCGGTTGGTGATCGAACCAAATTAATTAAATCGAAATTATTTCAGTTAATTAGTTGAATTAACTGAAATTTATTATAAATTTTAATTAAATTACATAATATGTCACTAAATTATGTTAAAATAATTTTTTAGTTACTAAATTTTTATTTTATGCTATTTTGATAAAAAAAAAACTAGTGACTATTTTATAATATAAAAAATTTAATGAACATTTTATAATTTTTAAAAGTTAAAAAGACTAAAAATAAATATTTAATATATTTGGTGTTGCTGTGAGAAAATAATAAAATATTTAATTTAGATATTTTATTGAAAATATAAAAAAAATAGTGATATAAACAAGTATTATAAACAATATTATTTAAAATATTTTTGAAAAAGTTAAAAGTTAAATTTTGAACTTTCAAAAAATACTTTTCAAACTAAATTAAAAATATTTTTTAAAAGCTACATATTTTTTCTTTTTTAGTTTCAAATTAGATTTTAGCTTTAAAAGTTGATTTAAAAAGCGCCTTAGGCTACTATAGATGAGTTTCTTTGTATAGTAGTTAGGCTTTTGTTGCGGTATACTATTGTTTGTAATTTGGATACGTTTTTATAAAAAAAATATTAATTAGGTATTTTCTTGTCTTACGTTTTGCGAACGAAAGAACGCAACTTAAGAAAAAAAAAGAAGAAAAAAAGCTTTTAGATGGTGGCATGTCAGTCATAGGATCAGCGTCGACATCTACTTGCTATTGGTATGGTATGATATTACTGGTTTCAACTTTCAATGTGGGAACTATTGCACAAATTAATTAGGTATTACCCATTAGCATTTGAAAGTAAAGCAAAGCTTTTGCTTTTGCTTTTGCTTTTGCTTGCTGTTGTGGCTGGCTTTAAAACGGATTAGCACTAGTACTACTACTACTACTACTTTTCTTTGGTTGAGCTAAAGCACCAACTTTTCTTGTCTTTTAAGCTCGGTGACAGTCTCTAATGAATCAACAAACGTTTAATAATTAATTGATAAAGATTATGAAGAGGAGCGCCTCAGAGTTGGCCCTTGAGGAGTTCAGCAGGAAGATTACGTCCATGAATATGATTACCATCTCCTCAGCCTCAGCCTCAGCCTTCCCTGATATTGGTGTTCATCCGCCCATCTCTCAACTTTCTAATTCTTTTCCCTTCTCTGAATTTTCTAGGAAAGCAGCTGAGCCTGTAAAATATGTACCATTATCACAAAATCTTACCCCAAAGCTTGATTCCCAGTCATCCTTCTGTGGTACTTTTTTTCCTTACAAGCACGCCATGTATTACTAATTTACTACTTAACATTGATGCATGCACTTGCCTTTCATTCTTGTTTATGCTTACGAAGAGAAACAAGTTGCCGATCTTTTAATCACCAGCTAAGTTTTTTTATTAAGTTTGGTAGTAGTTTTCAAATTTTAATTTGAACTTTTCTGATGTACGTAGATGAATTAGGAAACGAGTCATGGGGAAGTCCAGTGTGTGAAGGGAATAAACAAAATGGTAGGGCGAATAAAGTTAGAGGCGCAACAGCTACTTCCTGGGACCATGATCCATCGGATGAGGAGGAGGAAGAAGAAGATGAGGATGAAGAAGACACAGAAACTGACGTTGGTCAATCCGAACAGATCTTAGACCCCTCTCATTTGAAACGCCTCCGCAGGTACATATTAAATACTAAATTTATTTGGAAAATCAATGCCTAGTTCCCAACTACAACTCTATTTCCTGCAGGATGCTCTCTAATAGGGAGTCTGCCAGGCGATCAAGGAAAAGAAAGCAAGAGCATCTCGCAGATCTTGAATTCCAGGTTATTATGTATCAATATATTTATTACTTGTATCAATTTTAAACCTCATAGAAGCACAATCCTTGATCATTTCTTTTTATTTTTTGAAAAGGCTGAACAATTGAGAAGAGAAAATGATTCCATATTCAAGCAGCTTACAAATGCTCATCAACTATTTCGTGATGCTGGCACTAGCAATCGAGTGCTCAGGTCAGATGTGCAAGCCTTGAGAAATACGGTAGGAATTTTCTTACTTTCAATACTTTTTAGGATGTATATTTGAAATCTACCCCCTGTCCCACCAGAAAATTGATACTCAGGCAAAGTCTGCAACAGTATAATTATTATGTCACGCATCTATATATTTTATAGGTGAAGTTGGCCGAGGATATGCTTGCCAAAGGCTCCTTCACATGTGGTTTGAATCAACTTGTTCAGAGTCGCATGACTTCACCACAACCAATTGCTACTAATAATCAAAATGTTGGGCTGGCGATAAATGTCTCCCCCACTGTTACCGTTCATGGAGACGGTTCCTCTTATGATGGCTTCACGGTCTTTGAGAACTCAGCAAGTATTGGGCTAGCAAACCTTGATTTCAGCAACTCCAGTCTGAATAATATTGGAATTTGTGGTGATGCTGTGAGCTGTATTACACAAGTTTGGCCTTAATTAAGGATTGATTATATATCTGCCGTGTCCCCTGTTTTGTTGATTAGATTTAGATCAGTCTCTCTTCTACCACGGGTATCCCTTTCTTTTCCTATGCTCAGTGTTGGGATTGCCTTATATAATTAGACGTTATTGTTTCAAGTATTTCTTTTTGGATATGTAGATGTAATTAAATTACTACTACTACTTTAGAATTAATAGTTGGTTCATATGATTATGAAGTCGTTCAATCGTGCAAGCAAATAGATACTAACAAATCTAAACATAATGTTTTCCTTTGCGATTTTAATTAATGAAGGCCATCAGCAGTCTCGTTCATCATCAATTCAAACTCAGTAAAATCGACCTTCCATCTAGATTCAAGTCGACGACCTTCAACATCTTCTCAATCTGAGCCATATCCCACCCATTGTCCAACCCCAAGTATTGTAGCACCCTCTTCAGCTCCAAGGCGTCAATAAATCCGTTGCCATCCTTGTCAAAAATTTTGAAGGCTTGCTTGCTGTAGCAGCTCATTCCGCTTGGATCCATCTTCTTCTTCCATCAGTAGCACCTCCTCCAGGGGAACTTCTTCTTCCAACTCGCCGCCAGCAGCGGCCATGTCAAAGCTAGTAGTGAGTTGTTCATCCTGATTGACTAAACCAAGCTTCTCAACCACTTGACGCGCCTTCTTCTTGTTTATTCTTCCATTGCTTTGATCCATGCCAATTGCCAAACACAGCTGTGAGAGCCCGGAGCATCAACACGTGATCTCCTGCCTCTGACTTATAACCCGCTGGCTTAATGGGATGGATCAATGTGAGCTGTTGAAGCTGATCGTAAGTATCCACCTCGCAGCGCCTACACTAACTCTCCCATTAATCGGAAACATGCTCCGGTTATGCAACTCATCTTCAACTGCTGCTAGGACTAGAAAGTTAAAAATGTTGGCACTGATTCTGCTGAGTGCTGAAATATTCAATAAATTAATAAGTTAATTATACACACCGTGACTAGTATAGATAATTGATGAGTGATGACAAGTGAAAGGAAAGATGAAAGAGGAGATGCTCTCTAAACGGCAACGCTAGCCTAGCCTAGCCTCTGGTTTGGGTTATTTATACTATATTTGGCATTATGAAAATAAAATATTGACCATTGTAATGTGAATTAAAATGAATCCTTCAGGAACCTTCACATACAAACCCTACTCTGCACTCAGTAAATAAGAAAGGTTGAAAATTGCGTGATTAAATAAAGTACATAAAGGTTGTGATCAGGATGATACATGTATGGATTGCATTATTTGTGAAATATATAGTATAGTATAATTGTGGTTACTGGTTAGTATAATGTAAGAGACCATGTTGGAAAAAACAACTCTAGGATCTAACCTGTCATGTCCGGTTTGGGGAAGAGTAATGTTCTTCCTTCCTCTCACTCTGTCTCACAATAACAACCACTGCAACGATAGGATTCCATTGCCAACTTGATGAGGACAACACGTTAATTAATCTCGAGTCCCAAGAAGAAGTGAAGAAATAAATCAATTACAGTTAGATGCTATCAATTCTCTCAAAGTTAAGATTCTTAAATTCCAAGAGTTAGCAATATATCTGCTTATAATAACTATATATTTTTATATTTTTAAAATTCAATAATTTAATCTCTTTTGATGTTTGATCTTGATTTTTATCCTTAAATATTAGTAGTTAGTCTCTTAGCCAGAGAGTTCAAGCAGAGGCAATATTTAGGGACGAAACTAAGATAAAATATTAAAAGAACAAAAATTTATTAAATTTTCAAATTTAAAGTATAGGAGAAAAAATATTTTAGTATTATTTAAACTAAGAAGATCTTAAATACAATTATATATAAAAAAAAAAAAAGTTAAGAGCGTTCTCCTATATTGAACATGGCTCCCTCCCTAGCAGTATTACATGGATATAGATATTATAATAGCGGTAGGGATAAATATTTAACCCGATCCTATTGGGTTCCGACCCGACCCATCCCGATCGGTTCGGATTTTTTATGAAAAATTTGGGTTCATTTTTTTAGAGCGATGTCGAGTCAGGTCGAGTCAAGAAGGTCAAAAACTCGACTTGTTCCGCCTATTACCATCCCTAACCTGATCTGACCCGTGCCCATCTCTGAACAGCGGTAGGTCCAAATTCGTTTTATAGGGCCTGAATCTTAAAATTTAGATCCGACGGATCTGAGTCAGATCCGGATCTTCTAATTCAAGTACGGATCTAGATCAGGATCTGACACTAAGATCCAAACCTAGACCCGGATCTGTTTACCTATTTATTAAAAAATTCACCTTTGATTTTAAAATATACAAAAATATATAATAGTAGATTTTATATTTCACATTATTCTTTAATATATAATAGTAAGTTTTACTATCAATGAAGATTATGATGATAATGTGAAAATAACGAATATAATTGGCATGTTATATAAAAAATTATTATATTATATAACCTTAATATAAGAAAGTACTGTACTCGGTTTGCGATAATGAAATATTTCATAATCTATATTTCTCAACGTTTGTGTTATTCAAAGGATATTTGTGTAATTATTGAGTTTTTTTTAAAATTTTAATTTATCGTTTTTTATTCTGATACTAGTTAATTAAAATTAATCTTCCGTCTATTGGAGTTGTGATGTAAAATTAATTAATAATAATTTAATTACATTAAAAAATAGTCAAACGTTTTTTTTAATAGATCCGTTTTGGACCCGTTTTGAACCCATGTAAGATCCATTAGATATGGATCTCAATTTTTTTACTCACGAATTTTGGACAAATTTGATCTATAATATAAAAATAGATTTGAATTTAAATTAAACTGAATCCAATGATTCAGTCGGTTTTCTGTTGTCATCCCTAATTGCAACCAACGAATCAACATGAGATGCCAATATATGAAAGATTAACTGCCTAATTAATGTCTACGATGGCTGTTTTAATTATAATAATATCATATGTAAATTACCAAAATAAAGCTCGGCAGGATAAAAACCAAACAAGATAACGTGGGGCTTTGAAAAATAATCATTTGAAAGATTCGAATTCGAAGATATGTATATAAATGTGTATGTTTTGTCGAATAACTAAAAAATATAAATAATTAATATCACGTAATCACACTAATCTATTAAAATAATCATATTGCCATAATAATTTATGAAAGAATTTAAAATTTCAAATATAAAGACAACAAGTGATTAAATATAACAAATCTCATATCTATAAATTTTTTAATTGTTTTAATTTTTGGATATAAAAATATTAATATTAAAAAAAATAATTTTCTGGATATTCAGATTTTTGGATAATTTGAAACTCAAAATATTATGATCCGTATTTGATCTAAAAAATTTAAAACTGAATTGAATATTTGATCTGAAAATAAAAATTAGATCAAATATCTATATTTTTGGATCAAATCTACAAATAATTAAATTAGATCGATCATATCAGATATATTTAAACACTTTAGACACCATTAACGGCTACCAAATTAGTTGGTGTATCTCAATGTAGGGGTGAGCAAAACTCGACTTGAAAAAACCGAATAACTCGACTCGAGGCGAAAATACTCGACTCGTTTTGACTCGACTCAAAATTTCATTGACTCAACTCGACTCGAAAAAATTTCAAATAAAGTTTGAGTTGTAAAATTGAAATTCGAATAACTTGAAATTTTTAGTAATTAAAGAATTAATTTATAAGTTTGAGACGAGTCTCTCAATTTTTTATGATATATATACATTGTTATATAAAAATATAAAGAAATATTATTGCACATGAAAAAAATATATATGTATATCTTATATGATTAGAGAAAGTCGTTTAAATTGGAATCAAATTATACTATAACATGATAAATAATTATAATTAAATATTTATAGGAACTCAATTTGACTCAACTCGAATTTCTTAAACTCAACTCGAACCGAAAAATTTCAAATAAAATTTAAGTTACAAAATATAACTCGTCAAATCGAATAACTCAAAATTTTTAACTCGAACACATGAGCCCAACCCAATCCTCGGGACTTTTGACTTTGGAGCAATTGCCAAATGCCAATTTAACTATTTAACCCATTCGTTCCTTGCTTCTTCTTCCTTTCCTTTTGCCCGGCGAGTTTTGGTGGCTTAATAACCCGCGGATGGCGTCCCAAAACTCATAGCTCGTGGTTTTCTCCCTGTTTCTTCTACGTCTAGCTTTCGCCAGTAGACGAGCCAATATCTCAATCGAGTCACTGCTTTAGTCGGACGCCTCCATTTCGTAATCTTATAACTTGAAGTTGGATCAACTAAAGTCTAAGATCCGTATAGTCTTCTTGAATAGCTTTCCTTTTAGTGAATTCTCCACTACTAGACTCTTACTATTGTCGTTCTCCCTATCTTTGTCTCCGTTTCTCTGTGGAGAAACGTGATCCTTTATTACGTGCATGATTCTTTGATTTTCCATGCATCATGCATGATTACGCCAAGGGATTGCCTCTGCTATCTGCTTTGTTGTGGATTTGTTAGCTGTTTTTCATGCTAACCAGATCTTAAGAAGCTTATAAATTAATGCAGAGGAGAAACAGAAGCCTATTAAATATAGGTCATGACATATAATAGATGTTCTTGATTTTGTAAAATCATCCACAATTGAGATGTGAGACATACAAAACAAAAAGTTGCCCAATTTTAGGGGAGTGGCAATAATTATGGATCAGAAGATAACCCATTAAATTCCCCAAAGTATTCCAATCTTAAAAAACAGAAGCTACTAAACTAGTAATACGTACTAAAACAAAAAGCTAGCATGGTGACTTTGGATTCTGCTTTGTCCTCTAGCTAGTACGTAGGCCAATAGTTATCCAAGTCCATGCAATGGTCCATATTCAAGTATCTGTTGCTCGGTCCATTTGCATTCTGAGTTGTAATCTCTGCACCGTAGCCATTCTCCGCGCCAAAGGTAGCGGTGGACATCAAGGCAGTAACGTCTTGTTGATGCAGCAGTGGTGGAGGTGGCGGAGGTTGCATTGATCGCATCACAGGCTGCGTGGAGGAGCCTCCAAGATTCAAATTAAGACCGGATATACTAAACCCTCCTGGAATAGGATAGTTAAATTGGGATTGAATAGGTAGATTTGCACTACAACTTGGACCACCCCTTAGAACCCTTGAAAGCTCCGCTCCCATAGAGAAGTGATAGTTCTCCGCATGCATCATTGGTATAACACCAGCTCCTCCACCTATTTCCAAACTGTAGGGATTCACTGCAGCTCTCGACTGATTTGAGGCTGAGGGATACTTTTTCATCCCCACGCTCTTCTGAAACACGCGGCAGACAACCCATTCTTCCTGCTGAAGTTACAAAAGCATATCAAATACTAATCCATATTAAAAGATGATCAAGATGGGCACATCGTGATCTAGGGGTACCTTGTTAGTTCTAAAAGATGATTTAGAGTGAATACGATACTCATGCATGACCCAGTTGGTTTTCTCTCCTCGAGGAGCTCTCCCTCTATAAAACACCAAGGTCTTCTTCATCCCAACCAACTCTGATGTTCCTCTACTGTTGAAGATCTCCTTGTCTTTTCCCGTCGTCTTCCAGTAACCCGTATTCGTTGCTCGGTTTGTTCTTACGCCAGTGGGGTATTTTCGATCCCGAAGGCTGAAAAAATACCACTCTTTTTCTCCCATTTTGGCCTTCCCTGATCAGGAAAGCAAACATTTCGAAATTAGGGTTAGATACCTCATATCATATTTCTATGCAAAGCTTAGTTATCTCTTTGTTTTCTTTAAAGAATATATACACACATGCATGTGTTATAAAGTAAAATGCAAGTTCATATATTATTTCAAGCTTCTTAATATTGAAAACCAGAAGGTAAACCAAAAAAAGGCAATTTCCACTGCAACTCTAATTTTTTCGTTCTCTTTTAATTATCGTTCCATTTTCTTTCTTTCGTAAAATCTTTTTTCCATGGTGAAAGAAAGGAAATGGCAGTTACGCATACAATTTAATTACCATATTGATCGTTGCAGCCTGAAGATGAAGCTTTCCATATTCGAAGAAAGAGCATAAATATAAGTGACTTACACCTTTTTCGTAATTTGTTTCAGAAGACTAAACATGATTCAAATGGATGTTGTTTTGGATATGTCAGTGATGTAATGATTGTTTTTGTTTTGGAGAAAAGAAAGTAGGTTAGAACTACCAGGAAGGTCCCAGGGCTCGGATTTGTTGAGATCAACGTCAGCAATAGCTCTTCCTGTAAAGTTAGCATCTGAAATCTTGTTTACAAGATAGAAAGTGATGAGCTCTTCATCAGTTGGATGAAACCGAAATCCTGGTGGTAAGTTTTCTTCGTTTCCCTTGTCTCCTTCCATTGCTTTCTCCCTTTCCTCTTACTGCTGCGCTTTTGCTCCTCCTTCGTATATATAATATCGTAAAACAAATTAAAAGTTGCTTATAAAATGAAATAGTAGATACATGTAGCACTCTGCTAGGCAATAGGCAATAGGCAAAGAAGCAAGCAAGCAAGGAGAAGTGAAAAGAGTATGCCGATTAATTTCCTTCCAAAGTAACAGAAACGAAGAAAGCAACTTTGAAAACTTAAGTAGCTTACTTGCAAACAAGATAAACAAAATCAAAAAGAAACAAGAAATAATCTCTTCTGTTAGGTTTTGGTTTTGCTGGTAATTATCATATATATAATTGAAATCATAACGCATAAGCAAGGTTTGTTTTCTTACTTCGCTAGCACTACCATGCACAAGAAAGAAAGAAGAGGAAGAATATACACTATATATCATGATTCTTGAGGGTGTGTATCTATGAAGCTCTCACCTACTATGGGTCTTCACTTTGAAGGTACACCATAGATTTGTCCACGGACTGCAGAGTTTATTTATTTAATGTTTAATTAATACTAACAAAACAATTTGCTCAGTCATATACGAAATCCCTTTTCGGATATTTACGCGATTGCCCTCTTGGCCTGGAGCTTAGATCCAGTCAAAGAAGAGATTAGTAACGTGTTTTTCGCAAATGCTCACAACTCATAAGTAAATAAATAAAACTACCAAAAACATATATTAAGAGCAGAGGCTTTTTTTTTTTAATTTAAATCTTAATTTTTTACATCTTTAATCATAGATCTTATGCCCTTAAAAAATGATTTAAAGTAAGAACTTAAGGTTAGGTGTTGTGATTAGAATTTAAGGAATTAAGAGTATGGTGTAATTTTTAAGGTGTAGAGTTTAGGGTATAGAAATTAAAGTTAGAGTTTAAAATTTAATTTTAAGATTTTTTAATAGGAGACATGAAAAGAAACACAATTAGGAGACACGAAATTTTTACTTTACATATTCACCTCCGTCATGATTATATATATATATATGAGATGTTTAAGTAAATGAGGACATATAAGAGCATCAATAAAAATACAAACAAAACGTGAACTTATGGGATATTGAGAGAAAAAAAATGTAGTTCAGCAAGATGAGAATAATAAAAGAGAATAAATGAAGGAAATTAAACAACGCACTCATGGTATGCAGCAGCTTTTACTACTACTACTAAACAACATAGAAATTAGTTTTTTTTGTTAATATTCCTTGTAATTAATTACTTATAACAATGGCACGTGATAATTGTCCTTTGAATTCTTAAGATTGAGGGAGGGGCCAGGGTGTTCCTGGGACGACAAACGCAGCCATAGAAAAATGAATGAATCAAGGAAAGAAGCACCAGTTTGTTAGACCACTCTCCTGAATTCCCCCCCTCCCCACTTATTCTGCTCATATTTCGCCTCTTTTACTTCTTTCTCTACTGCAGGCACTCTGCATATATACTAGGTTTGTCTTTTTGTTAATCACTTGTTGGCATACAATATATTAACTCTTCACCTTGTTTGATTTCAGTATCATCTTGGCATTCCTAAGTCCCCACCACCACCACCACCGCTCAGTTATATATTAACATCTTGGGCATAGTTTATAATATAGTCAATATGTATACGTGTTGGCATTCTCTTGATTTAACAACGACTTTATCAACGCATATGCATATTTATTCTCGGTAAAACTGTTGTGTCGTAATTTTCAAGAAGAATGATTGAACATTAATAATGATAAAAGCAAACCCTTACCCTCACGTCGGCTTGGAGGTGAAAGGAGATTCATGGTTGGCAATGGCATGCTACTTGTCCAACACTTTAAGTATTTTAAGGGGGCAGCTGCTTGCTCAGCTCTATCTTATTCTTACGTCTTTCCTGGTATATATAATATATACACATGTTGGACATCCATTGTAATTAATACAATGGAAAATCAACTCCCAATGAAATATATATATATAGCGAGAGAGAGAGAGAGAAAGAAAGGATTTTGTAGAGTGCTGAAATGATATTTGTTCCCAAAAAGTACGCAACATATTCAAAGGAGTAGTTGCATGCCAGAAAAAGACAGTTGAAAATTACTGACAAGAATGCACCATCGATCTAGCTCTAACCCATGTTTGGTGCTACCCTAATTGCAACTTCTTCTACTCTCATAGATTTTTTTCCTCTAGAAGTTGGGGTTTCCTTATCGTATTAATTTGTTTTCTTCTCCAAACACAATACTCTCTCTACATAATTACAGTTATAACTATATATGATTTGTGGTGGGATATTCATATGTAGCTAATATTTGGCTAGCGCATGTTTGTTAGGTCGGACTGATTGAGATTTGGGTTGGATGTTAAAAGGTTAGAAATTTTCGATTCCATGCACTGTGATTATTGGCTCTTTTACTCGGCCACTTGCAACAATGTATTGGCAATATATACCAATATCACAAATGATGTACAATCCGAAAATGGTAGACGAGAAACCAGACATTTAATTTGGACTTTCATAAATCATAATGCTAAATGTAAGCTTTTAAAAAGAAATAAAATATAATACGACGGAACATGAGCATTGAAAATGGATGGCTGGATGGGAGAGGAACCAGTGATACCAAATGAATCAGATTTAAAGCTCGCCTTTTATTCATTCTTTCATCTACTCTGTTACCCGGACTGTCACCCACCATATTTGCTTCTTTGGCTCTGGTGCTTAGTAGTGTTCCCAAAATTGAGAGGTGCAGCTTGCTCACCCAGGAAATTAGTTCCTTTTTTTCTCCGCCTGTTGTAACCAAAATGCTACGTGCTCCCCACCCGGATCATATGTCTGTGCCTAAAAAATTATTCATCTCGAGTAATTATAAGAGCAGAAACCCAAAAAAATGTCACCCCGCCGCTCCTATACATTAGAGCACTTATTTTCATGACTGTACTCGGCCATGTTTTTACTTGAAAGTAACTGATGTTCACAAACTTAGGTAGATGCATAAAGAAAAAGCGTTGGACAGTATTGATATCCAAGTGCACTTACTTTGTTTTGGGTATTCAAAATTATTCGATTTAATTGGCCCAAACTCTTAAAATATTTTCCGAAAAAAAATTTGATCCAAAAATAGTTAGATCGTATATGAGATATTTTTTTGGTTATCAGATACCCAACCTGATAAATTTAATTACATATTTTTAGTTTTAGATTATATATTTATTTTAGGTTCTTTATATTTGTAACTAAAACTAAATCATTTCTACATTTATATTACGTACTTTTAAGTTTTGAAAATTTTAAATATATTTTTATTACTTTGTTAATACAAGATTCAAAAGAAAAAAAACAAGATTAATATTTTTAATATCTTTTTGGTGATAAATTTTAATATATATATATATTCAAATTCCAAATATTCTAAAACTAACTTCAAATCATTCAATTTTGTGTTTAAATTATACTTCATATTATAAACTTTTAAATGTATTTACTATACAATTTTATTAAAATATCTAAATTAAAAAAAGTAAAAATTTAAATCAGGTACCATAAATGAACACTCCTATTAGGGATAAATTATATTATGGGTAAGTCCCACACCAACGACTAAAAATCATTCATATCATCATTTATTCCATGTCATATATTTTTTTCAAGTGAATCTTCACTTGAAAAAACTGTTTTTAAAATGAATTAACAGTAAATATGAATGATGTGATGACACTTACACATAATATAATTTCTCCCTACTAGGGTATTTCCAACTCCTTAAAAGAAGGAACATTATATGATGTTAGGTTAAGACTTTATCGTATTATAGAAAAAGGTTGAACAAATGAGCTAACAATTCAATTAAGAAAACTGCATGGTCTGCATCTTGCGCAGTTGAAATGTCAACTGCTCATAACACAAGAAACTCCAAAAGAAATAAAATATAATATTAGTTTAGAATATATTTTAGACTAATAGATGCTAAGAAAGGAAACGGGTGAATCACCTGCACCATACGTTCAATTTTCATAGTTCGAAAATGGGTCGTAATCTAGAAGGCACGTTTCAGACCATTCCACATTTCCACTCCCATATCTTGAACAAGAAAGGGGCATACAATCTGCAGGCCATTTGATCATGTTGCAAACTTGTTTAACAGTTTGCAAGATTACAAACATAACAATTATCTGCACCTTGGTTATAAGACAGATGATGCAATTCAATAGATTATTCTAACATTGACAGTAAGTAACAAGCCACTGGATGCCTTCTTCTAGAAATATTTTGTAACCCTGCTCAAAGCGGCAGCCTCACCTCCGAAAAATCACATTCCTTTTGTAGTCATGGGGTGTTATGTGTACAATTAAGATATCTTAACTAACACAGCCGGGCATTCTATGACAAATTGTGCTTTCAAAGGTAGCACGAAAAATCGAAGGAATGAACAAAAAGATAAACAAACCCGGCCATGTTCAACATGATTATGCAACATATAAGTGGTGCCTTATATAGATAATGGGATTTACTGCATGTTATCCGTTAGGCTTAGCTGCCATACAAAATGAATGAATTCATCTCAAAGTCAAATTTTTGTTGAAGTATATGTATCATCAGTCAATTTTTCAAATCAGATGACCATATCCCAAAACCTAATGCTCATGGAAATTGCGAAAAGGGAAAGCAAGAAACAACAATCCAGAAAGCAGGAAGAAAAGTGATACCTCCAGTCTTTGGGAATGATGCTTATAGGTGCTCTGAAAGAGACGAGGATCGATGCAGTGATCAGGAAAAATAGCCTTGAACAAAGCCTCGTTGTAGTCTAGCACCCTCACATCAACCTAAACCAAACTTTTTCCATTTAAGTTCACTGTGTTTGATTCAAAGGCCTTCTCCGCAATGCTGTCCAGTGTTGGATGTACTTGAAGACTTTAAGGTTAATGTTTGACAGAAATTGTGATAACGAGGTATAGTTATATTTGAAGAAATATAATCCTTTTGACATTTCTTTTTCAGAGATTATTTTTGAGTATTTAGAATGAGTTTTTGATAAAATATTAGGTTTTTTGATACTTGAAATTCCTTGTAATATTAGGGTTTTTGTAATCTATATTTACAGTGGTCACTTGTTTCAACTCATATCTGCGATAATCACCACGTCCTTCGCATAACAATGAAGTAAATTGATACTACGTGTATGTTCCAAGAATATATTTCATTTTAACCTGCTCTCTATTCACAACTTTTTTTATTTTATTTGGTACATAGATTATCCTGGACAATTACATCCCCTTGAGCCTTTTTCCTTTTCTCTGGCTTGGGATTGCGTTGAATGTTAAATCCTTTTATCACGAAGTCGACAGCTGTGAATCTTTCAGTCGTGGCTGCACGATACAATAAAGACAGAGCCTAAGCTTCGTATTTGGCCGAGTTCAACAACCTCCAAACTCTGACTATGCCTCTTCAAAACGGTTATGTCAGTCTGTCAGCAGCATACATGATTGATTTCAATCTAGTTCATTTGGTCTTAGTGCCGAGTGCAAGAATGCGAATGTAAGTTCTCACAAAAACTTCAATCTGCACATGTACCAGTGAAATGATAGATAGGAAAGGAAAGTACTACCATATCACAATAAGAGATGCAAATACATAAATAAAATAAGTTCAATGGTACCCTAGGTCTGTCGGTTGTATTGGTTCAACTATGGCAACAGGATCAGAAAATAACACGGTGAAATTGATGCTAAGCTGACAGAAAAGAAGAAGACTCCTATTAAGCAATCTTAACACATTTAAAGGCCCCACATAACAATTAATGACAAACCTTAACAGAAGATTTCAATTCTTGACCACACCATATTAATAAATGAAAAAGGAAGAGATGGAGAGAAAAGATGTCATGCCAAATCATTTGTATCATGCATTCCCACTTCCCAGTGGGATGTTTGGTTGCATATCTGGCTAATGCAACAACCACCGAACAATCCATAGCAGAAACAAATAGCACGGGGAAGAGAAAGCAGCAGAAAAGGATTTCAGTATTACCCATGCAGCATGCTTGACTTGAAATCAGGGCTAATGATGGTACTTTTGTCCTTTCAGAATAGTCCACGACCTGAAATCAAATGATATATTACCTCCCATAGAGTAAAGTCTGGAAATTCTTAAAACACAAGTTGCTTGTAAGCACTTTATATGCAGAGAACAGGACAAGTTTTTCTTTTTTCTTCCATTACTAGTGTCATACGCAATCACAAAAATACATGGCAAGAGACAAAAAGGGAAATAAAAGAAGCGAAAAAGAAACATATGATAACCTGTTACCCCAAGCCTAAGCAATTCAATTAGGTTTAACCATTTTGATTAGACAGTATAACCATCCACCTCAAAATCTGCCAACATACAGAAATTAACAACTCCTACAATTCACGTTGGTCTATATGGTTTTAACTTTTAACTGAATAATATATCCAATAACTTCCCATCTATAACCATCCCACACAACCACGACATACGAGTTTCTCTCCATTGACTGACCCAAACATACAGCTGAAAGCAGCCAGTGAACCAACATAACCAAAAATTACCTTGCTGTCAAATAAGCATTTTTTCTGTAACCTTTTCTCCTATAAAGTTGTTGCATGGATATATGCAATGTTAGTGAAGATGGAGCTTCAAGTAACCTTTTCTCACCTATAAAGTTGTTCCATGAGTACAACAAGTGCAATTTGATGATTCAATACCATTGAGGACAATTTGATTGACACATTCGCACGATTTCGGACTTGTTGTCCATGACCATAAGGTCCACCAATGCAAAAGGATAATCTTGAGGCCCCCTTAAACAACGCAAATTGCAAATACATCTTTAAATGTCAAATTCAAGCAACAAGTTAAAAAGCATGCATCAGAACAAAGGCGAATCTAGATGGGAGGGGGGCTGGCAATGGACCCCCTAAATTGGTAAAATTTTGTTTAAGGCCCTCTAAAATTTATAAATTACAGTTTGCCCCCCTAAAAAGATAAAATTATGATTTAGTTTTTCTAAAACAACGGCAAAATTACATGTTGACCCCATAAAATTTTATAAATTAAGTTCACCCTCCCAAAAAAAATAAATAAATAAATTATTGGCTTCACCACTGCATCGGCATACCCTCTATCACCAAATTGTAACCAATGTCAAAAAGTGAAATTAATACCATAATTATTATGCCTTCTAAGATATCTACAGCTATAAGCATCTAATATCGGAAAGCAGTAGCCTGATAGAGGTGGCTAATATTAATCTTAATCTCAATACTCCTGAATCTGATAATCATTTCAATGGTTTGTATTTAATACCGTATTCCCAGCATCTCCTAACAATTCAGCCATCTGCTCAGAGCTAATGTCAAGTCCACACTCATCCAACATCACCACCTACAAAAGAAGTTGTTTCGAATCAAGGGGGATAGTGCCTGAAATGGAATGAATTGGCAGATAGAATAATAGAAGGAAGTTAAGCTGAATGGTTTTTGAGAAGATACCCAATCATCAGACCTGATAAGGTTGACTATAGCCGTGTCTTCATCATCAATCTGTGCCTTCGCATTGCTACAACAAGTCAAGAAGCAAAATCCTCATAAAATTGCAGTTCTAAGACATAAAAGGGTTGTTCCAAAATCAAAGACCATGAATTACATCAACCGTTAATAAGGCATAAAGGAAAAACTGTACCGTGCATTCTTAGGATTGGAGCGAATTTGAACATCATCAACATGACAATAGCTTTTGAGCTTTGTAATATATTCATCCACCAGCAATCGTACACCAGGGAGCCTCGTTTTTCCTACCGTCAGGATTCTAATAGGTAATGCTCTCTGCCCAGCCCGACAATGAAACCCTCAGAGCTATTATATTAATTAATAATGTCAACCTATCTTGAGTAAGAAAAAAAGGGAAAATTTTACCACGGACTGACCAGCATATTTGCATCCTTTACCTGATAACAGTTTTTATATGAGAATACAGATTAATAGACAAGCGTAGAACGAATATTAGTAGCTTGATTCTGATAAAAAGGAAGAACCTGACGAATAAGAGCTGGAATTCGTGCACTGAAGGCTAACCCCAGATGCCGAGATTGGTACTGCCATTGCGCACCACTGAATTCTACTCTGTTAGAAATGGCGTTGTAAGCACCAAATTTATCCGGTCCGTATACATGACTCAAACCCAATTACACTAAGCCCATACCCGATTGACAAACCCATATTTAATTAAAAAACCAATCTAAACTCAGTCAATTTTAAGCTTGCACGCCACTTCAAATTTTCACTGATAAGCAATGAGCACACAAGCATGAGGCGAAAGATTTTTTTTTTCTCTTTCTTTTCCCTTTTTCTTTATTCAGTTTCTATTCTACAACTTTTTTTTAACATCCAAAATTTCTTCAAAAATCTATTTTCCTTTATCATTATGTTATTTTCTCACTTATTTAATCATATTTTATTAAGAGAAAGTTAAATTATTTTAAATGTACACCTTATAAAAATAGATAAATAATAATAAAAAATGAAAACTCATTGTTCTTGAACAAAATTCCAACATTCACAAGCTTCCGATACCAATCAGTAACTCTAACAACAATAAAAACAGATGCATAAACAGCACCACTAATATATTCTAACGTTCCTTAGTTCTTTGCATTCTCTTTCCTCTGTTAAATTCTTTATTTAGTATTATTTTTATAGACGGCATAAGAGTATAGTATAATACTCCTATTTGCATTTGTGTTATTTATCTTAAAGCTAAAAACGAGGCAGATGCCATGCCACTTCCAAAAAGAAGAGGAAGAAGTACAAACACAGTTATGCCTCCCAATCCCAGGGTTGGTTCCATTTGCCCTTTGCTCAATTTATCTTCTTCAGAATTCAGATGTTGTGTTTATCATACAGACCTTTAAGAGTTTGGAGATAGTTGTGGACGGTGTCAAAAATCTATGATTAAATCGAATGTTCTCTGTAGACACACTCAAGTGCAAGCTCTAAGCTCTTTATATTAAGAGTTTGGAGTTTTATTGTGCTCTGGAACTTAATGAGTTTGTTCTGTTTTCCTTCCAAAACATTTTTTTTTTTTTCAGATAGGAGAGAGAGCTTACAATGGCGTCTAAAATAAAATAAAAATCTCGTCTTTATAGACATTATGAGTATCTGATTCAAGAAGTGTATCTACCCTTCATTTTTGTTTATCCGATGTCTTCATTTACGCGTTTCTGATTTATACTCTCACCCAACATTTCTTGTTTCTCTTTGTTATTTCTTTATATACACTTCGAAAACCATCAGAAACTAATGCTTTTGAGGATCACTTTACTCCAGTAGAAAGAAAATTCCTGCAACAGACTCTCGAACTTGAGCTTCAAAGACTGGAAAAGATTATAGAATGTTTTATCAAATGACCTTTACCGTGATTGTAGAATGTTTTATCATGATTTCATCACTATATCGGGTGATTGTTATTGAGATGGCCGATGCATATTCAATCCTTGTCTGGGTCAATATTTCACCAACATCTGTTGTGATTGTGAAAGTCGATGATCAAGGTTGACGGCTGATTAAATGTTATGCTTTTTACTGGTTCCGTTCCATTTGCATTGTTCGGTGCACTGTTAAGCATTTATCTCATGCGGAGCAATTCAAGTTTTACATTTGATCCACCAGATTTATGTTCTTAATGCGCAAAACATCTTGTATTAGTATATTAAAAAATGAAGTAAAAGCTTTAATCGTGTACCTACAAGATGGATCAAATCTTAAATGCTCTAGAGTGTAGTTCGTAGACAAATACATTAGGAAAAAGATGGCGCTCAAGGTTTTCTTCATTTAATTAATGTTTCATGGTAACAGTTACTGCACTGCAACCAAATAATCGGTCTTTCACATCTATCCACGTTTTAAAAATACAAATAAAGAACCTCTAGAGCCCTTTCCTAGTCTGATCTTCTCGTCAATATACGTGATCTGCAGCTTGACCTCACTTTCGCCACCATACCGGAAATTCATTGCTCCTACACTCAGCTCAGGCGGCTCAAAAACAACTTGAATCCATTGATTGTCCAGGGCCTTTAGCTTTCCTGCACAAAGCATGGATGAATATGTATCAGCGGGGTAAGATATCAGCTAGGCCACATGATTTGTGTTTAAGCATGGACCTGTCGTTAATACAATTTTTTTATAGTCAGAAAACTAGATGTGGCAACATGAGAATGCCAAGTTTTCCTCGGTGGGAGTCTCTTTGAAATTAGTTGTAGTTATGCCAACTTTAGACAAGTTGATATCAATCAAAGTTCAACACATCAAAAGGTAAAGAAATTGCTGTTATGCATTACAAAATAATGGCTTGGAACTGCAAATACTACAAAGTAATGAGAATTAGTAAATAATGACCTTTCAAGGAGACTTGTCCATCAACAAACCCAAAAGCAGAGAAGGAGACCTTGTTTCGGACAGAGTCAGGAGCTTCAATAGTCTGAACCATTTCCTTGGTCCTGGAGAAGAAGCGCCCAAATGCACTTCTGTAGCCACCTCCTGGTGAGGTCGGATTCGAACAGTAAACTACATCCCAATCTGGGAAGTGAAGACACGAAAAAAACCAAGATTAAAGGTGTTTGAAGTTGGTTTTGTCCCAAAAGTTTATGTAAATCTTACCTCCGAAGATTAAAGGGCATTTTACTGGTTCATCGAGGCAATATTTTTGCAATTCATTAGCTACTTGAGCGACCTCTTGGTGCTGGTTTTGGGTGAGGGAAACCCCACCATCCGTTTGCATCACCTAATTCACACTTCCTTGAGATCAATTCAAAACGAGGTTGGAAAAAGGAAATAGTAAATAAATGATGGTAGAAAGGAGACCTTGGAGAGAATGGACGCTACTAGATCATCGGGGCGACTGGATATGGAAACGGAACTTGAAGAAACCCTGAAAGTCTGGACTTTGAGCGGAAATGAAGTGTTTTTTAAGGATAGATTCAAGGGTTTTGGTCCAAAAAGTAATGGTTTAGTTTGGGTGAAGGAGTAGGATTGTATGAAAGAACAAGCTGCCATGGACGGATGTTACGAATGACTCCCGGCAGTCAAAGTCGGTGCCGCTGATCCCAAGGCGGATGATAACGGTGCAAAGAGAGGAATTGTGGCTGGGTTTCAACCAAGCATAGAATGGAAATCCACAAAGGACCCACTTCACCTGGAGTACTTGCTGCCACCTATGCGGATCTTTGCGTCTGTATTATCTATGTTTATCATCACTGTATGGCATCAAGGTTGGATCTGCATGGGCCACATATTAGGCCCGGCAAGTATATAAATACAAGTAATTGATTTTATGGTATAGAATTTTTGAAAAGTTGAAATGAATTCTTAAGGATATAGTACCAATTTTTAATAAGAATTAACTTTATCATATTTTTGCAAATTGTATTTCATAATTTAAATTAATCCATCAATTTCAGTCGGTCTGCTGCTTTTCGATCTTTGCACTCCAGGTGGCATTTACAAATCAATTTCTAATTGCATGGACTCCTACTGGAAGAAAACATTATTGATAAAAAAATGCAAATGCTTGAAGAAATATTCAAAGTTTTGTAAAACAAATATTGTTAAATACTTAAATATCAAATAAAAGTATTAAATATTAAATAATAAAAATCTAGCATATTAAAACTTTTTTTTAACGGTAAAAATTATTAGATAAAGTTTATTTATCAATCAATCTGATTTGTTAATCTCAAAATAATTACTTTAATATTAATTCGTTCTCTAATTATATGTGTAAAAAAGATGATAATTCATTTTAAAAAGTGAAATAAATAAATCTAATTGATTGATATTATAAGAAATAAACAATAATTAATATTTAATTAATATACTCGAACCCCCAGCGTGGCTCTGCAAAAGAAACCTACCGCCGTTCTACATATTTATGTTAATATTAATCATAAAACATATTTAGTTGACTACTTGTTCATTTGTTTTTTATAAAAGTGTATGAAGTAGTTTTTAAAGACTTCGTACCCTGCATTTGTGTGGCATATGAAGTCTTTTTGGTACGAGTTGGGAAGGAGATGATAAATTGATAATTAAATCTAAGGATTCCGTTTCTGTACCACAAAGAATTGGATTTTATTTGATGTCCAATTACACTGTGAAAATATGAAACGAAGACTACGACTCTGGAAATCCTAATTATACCTTTGTGTTTCGTTTATTCTCATAACGGGGATTAGGCTTGTTCAAGCCCGGCTTTCGTTATAATATAAAAAGATAAAGATAAAAGAGGTGGGGCTCTCCACGGTATCAAGTAGCATAACCTGGGTTACAAGGCTACCAATCCTATGAGCGCTGCAGCGCCAGCGCCAGCGCCAAGCCTTGGCCAGTAACACACGAGTCTAGAAGAAGCGGAAGGAGAAGGGCTTGCAGAATCAGCGTCGTCGTCGTCATCAGAAGCTTTGGGTTTAGGGGGAGACGACTTCCCCTTGGCAGTTTTGGGAGATGGGGACGGTGCATCGGATGGAGAAGGGGAGTCTGCGTCTTCATCATCAGCTTCTTCCTCCGCATCGGGGCTAGGGGCACTACCACTGAGAAACTTAGACTTCTTGGGAGCTGGGGCGGGTGGCTTGGAACCCGGCGGTGGTGGAGGAGCAAGGACGGGATCACCAAAGGAAGGAGCGACGATGGGTGTGCTAATGTGGAGTACAGACAAGTTGAAAGGCTGGGAAATGACGGAACCCAGAAGCTTAGCAACTAGAGGTGCACCCTTGGTGGCTGAACCAAACACAACCTCTCCGGGTGCTATCCTTGTAATGTTGACGAAACCATTTTGGTTGGTACCCAAGCCAGTGGTTTGATACAAAGTGGTGAGAATGGCACTCTTCTTTCCCAGCTTTTGGATCTTTTCCCTATCGATGTAGTCAAGGATGATGTGATTCATGAGGATTTCCCTGACTTCATCCCTGGGCCTGTCTGAGATGGATGTGATGGCATCGTTGTCCACGGCTAGTATGGTAATGGTTTGACGATGGTTGATAGCTTGGGTCAGCTTTGTCTCCTTCAGAAGACTGCTGAGACTGCTATACTCAGGGTAGTCTGCAAGCGATTTGGTGATGTTTAAAGCTGCACAGGTAGTGGACAAGGCCAGGAAGAATGCAGCGACCAAGAGGAGCTGGCAGCCATTGGCATTCGCACTCACACTCATTTCGTTGTGGAAAGCTAATTACAACAAAGCCCGTATAATCCTGCTTTCCCACCTGCCTAGTACGCCTCTATTTATATACCTGCCTACCGCAGATTGCGACTTACATTTCATGCCTCTTCCAATCTCCATTCCACATGTCAATATTATATCAAGCACTGCAGTCTGCAGTTGCACTTGGAACGTTTCCACTCTATATTACTACTATTTTGGAGTCTGTTTTGACATTGAACTTTGTTGTAAAAGATGAAAGTGTAGGATGGAATACTAGAAGCTAAGCTCTAGAAATTGGAAATCTTTATCTAAAATGAAAAACAAAATGATGTGAATTGTGGAGCAAGAGCAAAAGATATTCATATGCAATGTACATACAGATAATACAGTGTGACGGAGCCATTATACTCTTCCTAAAAGACATATTTAATAGGATGTACAGTGCTACCGTTTGTATATCGTAAGATATTCCTTTTCTTTTCTGATGTGAGATTAATGATCCTTATCCCTTTTTCAGTTGTGACATTCTCCCTCACTCAACCTCGTCACAAGCTTTCACTCTCGTGATTGACCTCTTGTCACGGTTGTTCACCATGTTTACCTCTCTCATGGGCGCTCAACGTGAAATCGATCAGTCAAAGGGTCGCTCTTATACCACTTGTTACGGAGCCATTACCCTCTTCCTAAAAGACATGTCTGATAAGATGTGCAATACTACCGTTTATATATCCCAAGATCTCTCTTTCCTTTTCCGATATAAGATTAATGATCCTTAATTTTATTTTTTTTTTAAGCGTATATTATATGCTAAAACCTTTTGATTTTACATTAATTTCAGACAATCATATGATTGGTTATTAAAAGTTAAAATAAAAGAATCTTAAAGAAAGAGGATTTGACCAAGGCATATTTAAAGAGGAGCACAAATAATTAAGAAAAGGCAAGGCAGACAATAATCCCCGCTTTACACTCTGGACTGGCACCAGCCAGTCTCTCTTCTCCTTGGGACTTTGGAGATGGGAGGACCACGGTTGGCACAAACACCCCAAGAATGTTCAGGAAATCATCGCCACAATTAAAGTAAAACACGGTATATATTATTCTATTCAAGGCAGCATTAATATTAATTCCCCTTCAGGCTTCAACTAATTGCATCGAAATATTATAGTCTAGTCCAGACTCCAGAGCAGTGTATATATTATCAATAAAATATATTGAAAAAAAACAAATGGATTTGATCTCAAAGAATGCCCAAATAACTTTAATGATGATAAATACAAGAAATTTGAAAAATATAGCTCATACTGTAGCAAAGGCATGTATATCGATGGACAAAGTTCATGCTAAATAGATTTGACTGGACGAGTATGAAGATCCTCCCGGTGGATAAGATAAGAATCGTAATGGATCGAATTTAAATAAGATTTTATAAAATTTAAGTCTAATTTAATTAATAATTGAGTTTTTAAAAAAAAATTAAATATAAATCTAATCAAATGAATTTAAATCTAATCTAATAAAATATATAAAATTCAAATTTAAATATCCTCTGGGTGGTCCGGTGGAGGACTATGGATGGAACTATAACCCATGTGACGCCGTGTGGGTTATGTTGTGAAAAAGACAATTACAGACACGAGACTAAATAAAGCTGCCCGCACACCATATCACACAGCAAGCTCAACAGGCTCACCCACAAAAACAATGCTCCTTTGCCACCTTGAAAAGCAACCTCACCAAACTCTTGGTTCCCGGTGCATTGCACCCTGGCACACCTGGATGGAAAAAAAAGAAGAAGAAGAAGCAAAACACTAATCCCGATCCGGAAATAATAACTCGCCAACAATCGCATACGTAAAATTCGATTCCATGTAGCAAACGTACGCCAACCTCGCTCAACACAAAGCCTCACGCCCTCCATGCCCAACCCAAATTACCATCTGATAACCATGTAGTCACCCAACCACACCTACCACAAGTCACAATCAAAACACAACATCAAACTTCCGCACTCAATATCATATTTTAAACCCTCAGTTAAACCACTACATCCGAGCATCACAAAATCTCCATAGGACACATACAAGACCAGCACCATTCCAAACTTTACATCCAAGACAAAAGTGACAACAAAACATCAACCAATCCAACAAATTCACCCTGACGAGTTAAAAAAACTACTCTATCAACATCTTCATGGCATCAAAGACACGGTACACCAGATCAGAACAAACTCAAGAACCTACTGAGTTACCGAAATACCAAGATCTTGAGGAGGAAAAATGATACTATCATACAACAATAGCAACTCAAATAATTTACAAAACCTTTCCAAAAATCCATTCAACGCTTGAACCTTATCACAACTCCGATCAAACTAAGGCGAAATGGATGCAAGAATCATGAGAAACTCAACCCACCCTCCGTTCACATAACACCATCACGCCCGACTTTTGATATCAAACTTAGTTTTGAATTGTTTTTGATATAACAGAAAAATATATATATTTAAAAAAAACAACTTCAAAAAGAAAAATAATTAAGAGCTTAAAGTATTTTAATTTTTTTAAAGTGGAGTTTTTACGAAATAATATTTTAAATTTTTTTGTTATATCAAAGAAAAAACAGATTATAGAGATAAATATTTTTATAAAAAAAATATTTTTGAATTTAAACGTATTTTATAAATATTACAAAGCCTATAAAACTTAAAAAATATATTTAAAATGTCTTTACTTTACACATAAAATATATATTCAAAAATCATTACTTAGCCACTTAAATGGTGATTACAAAACCTTCCTTAGAAGATCTCGTAACCTTTCGGGCATGATAACATGAAATTAAAATCTTAACAAATGTTTTAAAAATTTTAGTAAAGGTTTCGAAAAAGTAGTTTTATATCAGATATTTTTAATAAACTTTTCTTAATGTCTTAAAACTTTTGTGTAGGTGAACGTTTAATGTTTGGTTTTAATTACTTACAGTAGCACCAAAACATTTCAACACTCATAAATGACTAGAAAAATCATTTGTAAAGTTTTAATTTCTCATTTCTCTTGTATATAGTATGTAGAAAGTGTTTTAATTGTTTAATTATTTACACTACTTTTCTTATAAAAGGAAGATTTCTAGTTTAGCCTAAAAAAACTAGAGTAGTTCTATTTCAGCCATTGAAATAATAGAGTTATAAAAGTTACCTTTTTGGCATGTAAAAATAAAAAATTCATTATAGTGAATTAAAAAATCTTTTTTGGTGTACTAAATAGAAGATGTAGACTTAATTTAGAAGTTGAACCACTTTAAAATCATCGTACAATATTATTCTTTATTTTTTTAATTTTCACCTATTTATTCAGAAAACAAATTTAACTTTCTTGGCGGGTTTTTTTGATCAACAAATATGATTTAAGTTTTTTTTTAATTTGATAATTATATCTATAAAAATTTTAAGTTTTCATATATAACAAATTATTAAATATAAATAAGAATTATATCCATAAAAATATTGCTTTTTTGTTGGGTTCAATTCAAATATGTGAAATATGCATTTCTTTACGGTGCTTTTTTGTTTCATATATAACATTTTTTACTTGCTCATTATTTTATTCCCAAATGTTGCCAAAAAATAATTTTTTAGCTTAACAAAACTTTCAATATTGATTTGTCCATGGCACCCTAAATCGATATCTATCATGTTTCGTCACAAGATTTTGCTTCGTGCGTCTCTTTTCACGTGGACATCTCGTGATGCTAATATAGTACAACCTGTAATGATGCGAACATACACTTCCATTGATTGACTTTTCAGAATGATTTGTGTGTCGCATGATTCCAAGTTATAAAAGCAAGGGAAAACCATACATATCACAAGAAAACCACACCCACAGGGATGGTATGTGTTCCCTAAATTATGTCCTAAAGGCATCCATGTACCCTTTTATCTAAACTCACGGTGTCCCACAGCATCTAGATTCTTTACCAAAACCAAACATTCCCATCGTCAACTCTTTTCCTTTTCCAGTATTCCTCTCTTGAATTTGGAAGACAATATTTCCGTCTTGTTTTTACGTGTCTCCCTCAACACACGCATCACGCATGTATATATAGACCCTCGCCTCCCCCTCATCATCAGCAGGCTACAGTAGTCTCCTAACTTTGAAAGCAAGATCACCAAAAAAATGTCTGGAGTTTGGGTGTTTAACAATGGTGTATATCGTCTTGAAAGTAGCCCCAAGAGAAGGGTTTTGGTACACTTGGCATCAGGTGAGCCTGTATCATCCTACTCTTCTCTTGAGCACATTTTGAGAGATTTAGGGTGGGAGAGGTACTACGGGGGTGATCCCGATTTGTACCAATACCACAAGCACTCTTCTATTGATCTCATTTCGCTTCCTAGGGACTTCTCAAGGTTCTGCTCCGTTCACATGTACGATATAGTCGTTAAGAATCCCAATGTCTTCCACGTACGGGATATGTGAGACTTGAACCAGAACCTACCTAGAGTACTTAGATGCAGTCTGTTTTCTCCATATATATTTACTATCAGAACCAGTTTCTCTGGTTTACCCCCATTTCCGTGGTTGCTTCGATTTCATATTTTAGGGCAACATTGTTATGGGATTTAAGATTGGTTCCACTAGGGTTTTAGCAGCTCCCCTTCATTTGCTTGATAGTTGCTATAATAAAGTGGACGAGTGTGTCTGTACTTATGTCTTGCTTTGTTTCATGTTTGTGTGTAAATATTTCACCTATTTAATAATAAAGTCATGGGTACTTGAACAATAGTTTGAGGAGTGTTTCACGCATAAATTACTTCATGTCAGATCAGCCTGCTACGGCCTACGAGTTGCCTCTGCAGTTGTTTTGTCGAGAGATGACAGAATGATCTGGTAAGTCCCATCAAACAAATATAGGTCTCACTCTAGTAACCATGATCATACAGAAATATAACCAATAAAAGTATTCATCTCATAGAGAATGTATTTATGATTTATAATTTTATGCATCTTTAATTAATCAAATGATGATATAATTAAATAAGTATATCCTTCGTTAAATTGTTTATCTTGTTTTTATATGTTCTCTTAATTCATGAATTATAGATCTTGTAAGAATACCCTTTTCTTGCCTTAAAGTCTCATATTTTCCTCGTCTTTAGGTAGGGTTAACATTAAATTTATTCATAGTATAATAATTTAATTTACTAAATTAACATTTTTTCATCTTCACTTTTTCATTCTTCATAGAAACAAACCTCATTGAATTAATTATAGATCGTATCCATAGATAATTAGGGGATCAAGCCATTATTTGATAAATTAACCAATTGAGTGTGAAAATATTTTAATACACAAGTATAAACTAAAAATTATACAAAATCTTTAATTATATAATCTAGGAATTTAATTTAAGGTTTAATTTAGATAAATTATAATCTAGGGTTTACGATTAAAATTTAAAGTATAAGGATTTCATAGTTTAAATGGGAATGATTATGTATCAAAATAAAACTTAAAATCTTTCATGTTATAAATTTGTGTTATGATAAAAAAATTAATCGGTATGATTCTAAATTAAGTATCTTGTTTAATATAGATAAATATCAGTCTCAAAAAAATAATGCAACTTAAATCTTTCATGTTTTATAAAAAAAAACAGTTAACACATTCGTCTCATTCCATTTCCTAAAAACTTTTTAAAATTATTTTTCAAAATAGTAAAAAAATTTGACTCGTTAATCCACAGTTAACTAATGTTAATAGTCACCGTCTTGATAAAGAACGCATAATAACTTGTTGTAAATCAAACTTCAACTTTGATATTTTTCAAAACTTAATTCCACCAAAATTATATGCTACCATACCATGTGCTTAGTCGATCAAATTAGTGATTGAGGAGAAACTGTGTCTTGGTAGAGAAAAGTGTAGACACAAGTGTTATACCTCCTGAGTGATGACTGCTGACTGCTGATGGACCTGATCCCAAAGTGGCAAAGAGGTCCCAGCCCAAGAGCAGATGGGGCATCACGTGACACTTCCTTCCATGCTGCCACGTGTTTGCAATCTGAGATGTGATTGCACGTGAGCCCCACCTCTCTTCACTCTTCATTAATGGTTTGTTTTCCATGGAATCCCCAACAAAAGTGACCACCTTTGCACATTCCTTATCATCCAAGCACGTTTCAATTCTGGAGACTGGAGCCAGCAAGTGCAACAAGGCAATACAAATTTGACTCGCAAAAAAGAATGCAATTACAGGAATGGAAACAAGAAACTTGGAATTATTTATAATCCAAACACGTGGATGTATTAGTATCCGAGATGACATTCTTATATTCAAAGGGGTTCGGAATATTTGATGAGAGTGGCAGAATGTATGGTATTGGACTATTGGTTGTCGGAGGATCTCAGCCTGAGATCCAAACGAAACTACTATAACTATTAAAGAGAGAAGCAGCTGTGTATCCCCGGCCCATTTCGAAGCCCTTTCATTTTTCATTGGATTGCAAAGATGATTTAGGGAGCAACCCAAGTTTCTCTCCCATCTTCCGCAGCCTCTTCCTCAGCCTCGGCGGCATCACTCGGGTACTTTCTCTGCTTACTCAGTCCTTGTATTGTAAGACGAGTGGAATATTGAGGGTCAAATTCCAAAAAGATTATGATTCAAAAACACAATGTTTGCAGATTGAATTTTCTTAACTCACTCCCAACCTTGTTTGATTGATCAGAAAACCTAAACAACCAAAAAACACTGTCCGGTCTCCTCCTCACCTAAGTCAGATAGTTTGAATATATAGTTTTAGATTTCATTTTTAATTTTTTTTACCTTTTCTTTTAAATAAAGGAAGCTCCTCAAATCTGAAGTAGTTGGAAAAAAACCATGAGTGCAGTAGATTACATGCTCGGCTAACTGAAGGAATTTTGGGGTGCTGTATTATTGATGCGGGGGAGAAAATTAACTTCGCGTCGAATTCTAGCTCATTCTACCATGAATGTTTTTGGTTATCAACGTTTTCATTTTTAGGTTAAGGTCAACACTGAAGCTCGTAAGTCTTTAATCTTTTTATCAATTAAAGTTTATTTGAGTTTCCCGTGAGTTCCTGCAACTATTGAGCATATGTGATCATTTTCTTAGCTTAAACGTCAAAATTTGGTCTCAACTTCTCTCATTTTTATTGAAACATCTAATTGTATTTTGGCTGCTAGAACTATGCCTCGAAAAGTTAACTATGGAGTTGATTATGATGATGATTATGACGATGACTACGAAGAATATGACTATGGATATGAAGTAGAAGAAAATGGTGAGTATATATTTTTTGCTTGCCATATCTTAGCTTTGTGATGAGATACCAATCAGGTCATCTTGTTTTTCTTGTTGATTTCCAGTACATTTTGCTAAAGGCTCTCAAAGATAACTAGTTAAATTTGATTGGATGTAAAATGGTTAACAACAGTTATACATGTATCTGTCTTCCTACTGACTGAATGATATCTATTTCCATAAAACAGTGGAAACACCTACCGAACTGCAAACAATCAAACACAGAGTGTGGCGTTGCTCCATTTGTACGTATGATAATGATGAAACCATGTCATCGTGTGATATTTGTGGGGTACTTCGTGGTCCTTTGCTCAAAAACTTAACCTATGATGAGAAGAGAACATGTATGTCACAATTCCCCTTAACCTATTGGTGTTGCTATATTTATCATCTGTTATTGGAGAGTGAACTAATCTTGTCCTTAGACAATGTGCTAAAGTCGCTCTTTTACTTTTCTGTTCCTCTTTATCTCCTTGTCTGGGCTCTGTTTTCTTTAGGAAGTTGTCAAGCAGATAATTTGCGAGTGTTTGGATGTCCCATATAAAATTAATATCTTTATTTCATAGGGTTCTTTTGACATTAGATTAATGGTACCTTTTTTTTATAGATTAGATCTTTTTCCAGCTGTTAACTGCATATGCAAAGACTCTGCAGTATCTGCAATGGCCGAGTTTCTTTTTGCATCAGTGAATGATGCTTTGTGGTGAAATAGTACAATAGCCTTTATCCGTTTGGGAATAACCAAGATCTATTTTGTAAATTTCATAAAGCTTATAGTTTCTCCCACCCATTTGTCTCCATATAGGTTTGAAATATGTTGAGCAGGACATAGATATCTACTGCAAATGATATTTTAATTTTTTTTTTCAAAAACAATAGAAACATTTTGTTCTCAAAATTCTTGGATTCTACTGCTGGCTCCTGCCTCTAGAGTCATGTTTCTGCTTTACTTCTTCAAAAATAGTGGTCGGTATATCATGCGATTATATATATGATAACATTACAATTTCATCTCCAAATGAAAAATTTCCCTATTTGTTTCATGTTTAGACATTAAAGGAACTAGAGGATTGTTTCATCATTGCTCTGAACCATTTCTTTTGAACTCTACTCAGTTGTGTTTTGAGAATGAATTGTTGGAGTAAGGTACATCAAATCACATAATATCTCTGCCTTGCTCTTTTGATTTATATCTCTCTGCATCTTGAAATAAATATGCAAATGCAACTCTGCATTTTAAATAGATGCTGGTTTTATTCTTTGTAGTACATTCTCATTTCTGAGTTTTTTAAGAGTGTGTTTATGCATGACAGTTCACCATCTTTAAAATAGACCTAGAGTGAATGGGTCTTGTGGTAAAATTTTCATCTGTATCGAGTTGAGCTTTGGTTGTATCTTATCCAGGTTTTCGTTCACTTGCAGCCAACATGTTTGACATAAAATCTTCCAGAGTTTCCTTGAATGTGGTTGGGGAGGATGAGGCAGGCAACTCTTCTGCATCAGTGCCAGAAAGTTGGCTTGATAATTTAGATGAAACCAGTGTTGCCTCACAGTCATCTCTGCCTAAAGAAAGAAATTTTATAGTGGCTAATAGCGGCTCTTCAAGGAATGTAGGTGAGGCATATGATCTTGCCAGTAATCTGAAGAACATTTCTTTTCCTGCTGAATCTGGGCACTCCAATGATAAAGACCCTGGAAGAGCAAATTCACGTGCACAATATAAACCTGAAAAGTGGATGCTCCCAGAAAAAGCAGAACATTCACTGACACAATTAAATCTTGCCATTGTAAGTTACGTTTGGGGTTTGAATTCTAATTTTTTTGGTTATTATCTTATATCTTTTTTAATTTAATATGATTTTATTATATAACTCTTCACTCATCTTAGGTTGGTCATGTTGATTCTGGAAAATCAACGCTCTCTGGTAGATTGCTTCACCTTTTGGGACGAATATCCCAAAAAGAAATGCACAAATATGAAAAAGAGTCCAAATTGCAGGTATTTCAGGACTATTTTCTGTTTGCATTATGTGAACACTTCCATAATCTGTGATTTTTTGGGCTTATATTCAATCAGGGAAAAGGATCTTTTGCTTACGCTTGGGCATTGGATGAGAGTGCTGAAGAGAGGGAAAGGGGGATTACTATGACTGTGGCTGTAGCTTATTTTGATTCAAAAAGATATCACGTCGTTGTCCTTGACTCCCCAGGGCACAAAGATTTTGTTCCAAACATGATAACTGGGGCAACACAAGCTGATGCTGCAATTCTTGTAATTGATGCTTCTATTGGTTCATTTGAATCTGGTATGGATGGCACAAAAGGACAGACTAGAGAGCATGCACAACTTGTCCGAAGTTTTGGTGTTGATCAACTTATAGTTGCTGTTAACAAAATGGATGCTGTAGACTATTCTAAGGATCGGTTTGATTTGATAATATCACAGCTTGGGACATTTCTCCGTTCTTGTGGCTTTAAGGATTCCTCTGTCTCATGGATTCCACTGAGTGCTGCCGAAAATCAGAATTTAGTGTCTGCACCTTCAGATTTTAGTCTATCCTGGTTAGTTTCTTGCATGCATTTGAAGTACTACACTTTTGGAATCCAGATGTTTTTCAGTCCCTTTTGACCGGCAAAAAGAGAAAGTTAGTTGTAACAGATCCTATAAATCTTGTGGGAAAGAAATATCATGGTCGGATTTTTGTAGGAGATTATATTAGTTGACTGCTCAATTTTGACTCCGCATTTGTGGAGTTCTGAATGACAATTTATAGCTAAGCACCACCTTCTGCCACTGATGTATCTGTCTTGATAGATGCAACTATCACCTCTAATCATATAGTTGAATTTATCCGTTTTAATTACTCCAGCATGGCGGTGTACTGATCTAATGACTACCATCAAAACTTGGATGCACATTTGAAAACTTTGATACACATTTGACACTGGAGTAATTGGTCTTGCACTGGCCTCTAAATTTATTTGTAATTGACAATGGAGTGAGTAGCATCTTGTCAGATTATTGTTGAAGTAAAAATTCAATTTGATCATTTTGTCTCTGTCGACCTAATGTCATATTCTCATTGAAAGGGTACTTTGTTTCCAAGAATAACACCTTTATTTAGGTTTGAACAATTTTACATGTTTGTGTTTAAACTACTAGACAACATTGTGGTGTTCATTATGTAAGATATTGTGCATCACACTGCTAAATATGTAGTTAAATTTATTATAATTTAGACAGGGTACCACCTCTCTGTAGAAATATGTTAAATTTTTTCTTCCTGGTTTCCCTTTGACACGGCATATTTTGTTGAATTAACTTTGTAATTTAATGCAGGTATCATGGACCCAATCTATTAGATGCGATTGATTCCTTCCAACCTCCTACTAGAGATTTTTCAAAGCCTCTACTTATGCCTATATGTGATGTTATAAAATCATCTTCACAGGGGCAGGTGTCTGCCTGTGGCAAGTTGGAGGCTGGAGCTGTAAGAAGTGGATCAAAGGTGTGCAATTCTTTTAGAGATGGAGATTAAATGCTGTCCGCTATTAAATGAGCTGCTAAAAGTAGTTTGGGCTTGTTTCCCGTCCTGCTCCTTCATGTCTTTATTTGATTGATGTTATTGTTACCTGTTCGAACTTGCTATTTTGGTTACTGATGATGTAGATTTTGGGTTTTGATAGAGTAACTTGCATATCAGTTAACCATAAACTTAATGTGTGTGGTTGTAGGTTTTAGTTATGCCATCTGCAAGTATAGCAACTGTGCGTTCCTTAGAGCGTGATTCCCAGCCTTGTATGATTGGAAGAGCTGGTGATAATGTTGCTGTCAGCCTGAATGGAATAGATGCAAACCATGTGATGGCTGGTGGTGTTTTATGCCATCCTGATTTTCCAGTTGCATTTGCTAAACATTTGGAGTTGAAGGTGCTTGTTTTGGACGGTGCGACTCCAATTTTGATCGGTTCTCAGGCAAGTTCCTCTGTAAAAAATTTTGTTGATAATGTTTGGGTTTATATAAACAAATAAACAATCTAATCATCTGAATGGGAACATCAGATGGAGTTTCATATACACCATGCAAAGGAGGCTGCGAGAGTTTCAAGGATATCATCTTTACTTGATTCAAAGACTGGGAAAATAGCAAAGAAAGCACCCCGCTGCATTGTTGCTAAACAGAGTGCTGTTGTTGAGGCAAGCCAGCTGGGTGATCTTGTTGTTATTGTCTTGATAAATGCAATCAAATTTGTTTTTACCTCAACAGTGTTTTCTTCTTTCAGGTAATTTTACATGAAGCGGTTTGCGTGGAAGAGTTTTCGAAATGCAAAGCCCTTGGAAGGGTGTTTCTTAGGACATTAGGAAGAACAGTCGCTGTGGGCATTGTGACCCGAATAGTTGAGTAGCAGCAATCGTTTCCAAATTATGTTCGTACACTCGGACAGCTTTAAACCAGTATTGAAGAATATCCCTGTGAACAATGGACATTTTCTTTTGAGGCTCATGTACTATCTATTCCATGTCTGTACAATTCATTTGATATTGGATTTGATTCTTTATACGTTGGAAGAAGTCTGTAGATCTTCCAACTGGATGGATGCACGTCGCGGCATAATTTTATTTGGAATTTGGTTTGTCCCTGGTCCAGTAGACATGCTTCATATGTTCAAGCTAATGCAATGGGTAGGGATGGTCAGTTACCGGGGATCCAATGGGTAGGGATGTCAGATTTATTTTCTGAAAAAATAAGGTTTGAGCGCGTTGAATTTTTATAGGATGAAGCCATGTTTGGATTTGGGATAAAAATTTAAAAAATACTCCAACTGAAATAATAATATATCTTTATTTTTTAAATATTTTGGGATAATTGTTACGATATCATTTTTATATATTTTTTTATTTTATTGAATAAAAATAAAATAATTATTTTAATGCTTATATATATTTTGATTATCTTTTTATTTTATTGAATAAAAAAAGTTTTTATTCAAGTTAGGTTGTGTTGAAGGTGAATTTTTTTTTTATAATGGTCACTTAAATTTTATTAAATTTATAGAAAATATAATAATTATAATTGATCAAGCAAATGATGGAATTAAATTAATCCATAATTTCTTCAAACCTCAATATAAAGAAAAGTAAAATATTTTCTATGAAGATAACTATACCATCAAAATTCAAAAGTTTCTTAAATTTTTCTTGTCTTTGTGCAATCGAGACGCATAATGAGTGAAGGAGTGGTGAGCGATTTAAACTATTATGCATAATGTTCTCCTACTCAAAGATTGATTATATCAGTACACAACCATCGATCGAGTGGGGATCTAACTTTCTATGACCACCAATAAAATCATAATAAAAAACTATCGCCGATTCAAATCTCTGTAACAATCGACCGCTAAAGTTTGCTAAATCATGCCACAAAGACAGAAAAAAACAAACCACAAAAATAAAAGACATGACATAAGGGCAGAGAAAATATATATTATAGAGATGAAGATTCTTATTAAAATACGAAAAAACATAAATAAATAAATAAAATAATAATAAATTCAGTGTTCGATAATTAATATAAAGATTAATTACCGACCACCGATAAAAAAATTAAAACTTGATGAAAAAAAGATAGAGAGCAACGGACATTAGTTTGATGTAGAGCAACACTTTTCTTAAAAAATATCATATACTCTATTATACATGACAAATAAGCAATGGACATTCTTTTAGTAAAAGACACAAGTTTACAATTTAAATTTGAAGGTAAAAATACTTTTAGAAATGAACATTAGTTGCTTGCGTCTTCGTTTAAAACGTGTGAAGTCATTTCTTTATTTGAGTGGGCTACTGCTATCGGCTATCGGCTATCGCTCTATCTTTTGAATACACATAGAGTGGTCTGGGCTTATGACTACCTCTAAAATGACAGATTTTAATTGGAGTCGGGTCATACGACGGTTGTACTTGAAATGCATCCATCTGATCCGAAGGAAATTTGATATATTTTTAATACGTGATAGAAGTAAGGAGTGAAGCGTTGATTTAAATGTCAGGATCAATACAACGTGCCCTGCCCAGCCCAGCCCAACAAAGTCAACAAAAACACTTTTTCAACCATTTGCATGTGGGACCGGAAAGAAAGGTGTCCAACAAAGTTTGACGAACGACGAGGAGATCTGGTAACATAAGGTCAGAATTGGATTTCATTTCTACCATAAATTATGGAGTCCTACACCTACTCATCATTTAATTTTATTTTCAATTTAGGGTTCGGCAATTGTATTATCATGTCTGTATATGTATATCATTTTCTTCACTGACAAAAAATGTCCTTGTCCAACGTATTCAAGTTTTCTTGTGTCTCGTTCGCTGACCACGCTTGATGCTCGATCCCTAGCTGTGGTTGCTACCTCGAAACTCCTTTATGGGAATTGGGAAACCATTGTTCCGCATGTAGCTTTTTCGGCTTCACTTTGGAGAGATGGATTGTTTATCATCCATCAATGATGGCTTTGGGTTCTCTTCCACTCCTTGGTTATCAGCTGCACTTGGCTGGGACAATTATAGTTTGATCTCTGTATAGGTTTCAGTCTGGTCCCGCCCAATGCTTCTTGTAGGCTGTAGGTTTAGGTGACTTTGCCAATTATAGTTTGTACTTTTGAAATGTCTTCCACCAGCACCACACAATCAGCCATCCCATCAGGTTCAAATTTGTATTGAAAGACGACAAATTCCACAGCTTTGATTCTCATTTATATTCAACGCTCGGCCTCGGATGGGAAAATGAATGGTGGTGGCCTGGTGGGATGGACAGGACAAAAATAATAACACAAATGAAAAGGCAGAGCAGAGTGAAAGGGGATGAAGTCATTACCACAAGTAATTAAATTACCAACCACACCAAATAACATCAGTACAGGAATTAATTATAAAATAGACATTTTATTGTAATGATTTATCTATTTCTTAATTAAGAAATAAAAGGATCAGGATCAAAATGGTTTCATTTTGAAAGTCACAAATAACTAAAATGTTTGTTATCCCCCTCCATTTCATGCGTAAAAGTAGTGCATCAAGATTTTAATTTTATACAAATATTTAAATAAAAACTCAATACTATGTTTTAATTGTTTCCTTCTTATTAATACTTCCAATTATTGTGGATCCCCTCCACTCAATTTATTAACCATAGTAATTACTAATTACTACTTGTTAGGACTAGGAGCTAGGAGCTACTTGATCTACGGAGGGACCCTTTTTTTCCCAAGCAAGGATCGGTAGCAAGTTTACAGGAGCTAAGCTATTTGATCTATACAAGGTTGTTGAGCTTGAGCCTCTTCCATTTTTTAAATGTTTTAAAGTCTTTTTTATTTTCCTACTAATATAGTTTCAACCTAACCCCATACATTTATTTGTACGTATTGTTTTTTTTTCTTTCCAAAAAGTGAGTCCCTGTATTTGTTCCCGTTTTCTTTATGAACGCTGATTTTCCTGTGCACAAGATGTATGTTACTTGACTGCATATGCATAGTTCTTACAGATTAATAAAGTTTGAAGGCATTCCTATCATATTAGGCGTGTGTTTTGTTTATGTTTCTAGATAAATAAGAGTTCATTCACATGGGAAAATGGCAAATGGCAATCAACAGGCAACAGGCAACACAAAGGTACGGAAATTGTCCTCTTTCGTGCCTTGGTTTGCCAAAAAAATAAAAAAAAAGTTTATAGCTTTCAAACTGATTTTGACCGCAATTGGAGCTGGGTTTGGTAGAAATGAGGAAGAAATGACATTTCATTACATGTACCTAAAATTCAAAGACAAAGTCAAGTTGGATGGACATGAAAGGTAGAGGATTGGGATTACACAGCAGCGGAAATTTCCTGCCATAGCCCATAGCCCATACCCACCGCCACCGCCTTTTTGACAAAGGGAACCCTACCCTGAAAGTCAAGTCTCCTATTGGCTATTGAACTACAAATATCTGGCACTTGAGTTCTTTCCGCGCCCCATCTCTTTTTTTTATTTTGCTTTCCATTCTCATTTCTCTACCCAATTGGCAATTTCAAAAAATGAGCAGTTGGTCTAGGATCCGATTTTAAGCCCAAACGTGAAGCAACAAAAAAGAGAAAAGGGAATACACACGAACCGTGGACAAGTCAATACCCAGCAGGCAGCAGGCAGCAGGCAGCACAAATAGAATTGTAGTTATTTGTCTACATCGACTAATTATTTTTATTTGATAAGAATGATGTAAATGTCCTAATTTCAATCGGTATAAAGTACCATATAAATATAAATTGAGTTATAATCAACCTAAAATTAAAAGTGTAATTTAATACGAAGACATAATATTACTATGACCTTAACAAATGAAATTCGTTTTCCATAAGAATGAAATAATAATCAATCTAAAAAATAGCTTAAAATATTTTTTATTCATATTATTTTTATTCAAGGATGAGATGAAGATTGAATTACAAGGGACAAATTAATTATTTTGAAATACTAAAATATAAAGATTTTATCACATTTTCAAATTGAGGTTCATAAAAATTTATTAACTAAAAAATAATAAACAATTCAATGTGTTTTTATTCTATAATTATTAGCAGTATATTTAAATACTGATTTTTCTACATCAATTTAAAAATCTATTTGTCAAAACTTGTGGAGTTCATGTTGTATTCTCTAGTAGATATACTTATCTTTCTTTCATTAATTTTCTTAAAAAATAGTATTTGCACTCACCTTGTGATTGTGAGTAGCTAAAACTCCGATACTAATTCAAACAGATTTGTTTGGTGAGGGATCAATATTTGTACTACTATAAATGAAGTGTCTGCCTATGCTTCACAGGAATTACAAACAGAGAAATCTGATCAAACTACGTGGAGAGTCTGGGGACCAGGGTGTGAAGAGGGAAGTACAGAGACCGGAGCAGCGCGTGACAATTGGTACGCTTCTACTTTACCTTTTGTTTTGAAAGGTTACTCTTGACTGTAGCCTGTGGCCTGTAGCCTGTGGCCTGTAGCCTGTAGCCTGTAGGGAAGGGATTCCGGCTCCCACTCCCTCTCTTCACGTATATATAAACTCAAAAACTCCTCCACACAGACTCCATCCCTTTACGTTTGCGAATTGCGACACCACAAAAGGTAAAAATAAAAACTCGGTCTGGGATACGTCTCTCCCCTTTCTTCAACTAATACTATCACACCTTTTTTATTGCTCTCATCTGGAGATGAGTATTCAAGTGTTTCTCTTTTTTGTATTCCAACAGATTCTTCCATCTCTGGCTGCTACCAAGCCTGGAAGATGGGCATCAGTCTTGAGGAGATCAAGAACGAGTCCGTTGATCTGGTATCATGTTTTCTCCTTCTCCTTTACAATACATGCATGCTGCTTTTCTCATCACACAAATTAAAGATGTTTATTTTATGCATGAATCATGTTTCCTCCACCCCTAGGCCATAGTCCATAGTCCTAGTCCTAGTCCTACCCTTATGAAAACAGGGGAATCTTTCCTGGCCAAACGATGCTTTCTTCAACTTTTGTTATTTTTTCCAGAAAGAGTGAAAAACGATTTTTAGCCTGTTCTTTCCTTTCCTATTCAAACGCCTGTTGGAATCGTTTCATTTGTTTCTTTTTCAAGGTTCTGTTGCCATACCAATTACCAAACAGACTCATCGGTTACGATGAGATGTTATTTTTATAATCACGATAAGATTCACTACCAAGTCATAAATCGACATTCCATCACGTGTTGCCAACGTATCCTTAGACCTTATTTATTTGTCTGTAAAAAAATATACACTAGTTCCTCTATATCACATAGCTTTTACGGACTTATTTTATCACATATTTTTTTACGGAGTTCAGGAACTCTTAAACTTTGACTTTTTGTTTTGTTGAAAAAATAAAGTTGTCCTATGGAAGTTAAAAAAAATTTATTGGAAGTGAGTAATGAATTTACGATAATTTGGCCTATGTGCTCTTTTCCCCTTGGAGATTACATAATAAACGCCTTGATTATACTAGTACTACTGTACTATACTAGAAAAGAAGAATCCAATTCTTCTTCTTTCAACTTTTGGTAATTTCCTGGTTTCTTTCTTGTTTAAATGAGTTGGAAAAGCATACACTATGACAATAAATGAGTTTTAGGCTTCTTTGTGTTTGGTTTGGTTTATCACGCCCTTTGTTCCACATAGGCAGGCTGTATACATGGAGTCCTTGTTGAGGAAAATCTTCAAGAAAAGTAGCTTCTTATAGTATTGTTATCACCGGTTCTTGCATGAATCACAAGTCACAAACTAAATCAACAAACATGCTCCTAAAATGGATTTTCTGTGAGTTGGATACAGGAACGGATTCCTATTGAGGAAGTTTTCGAGCAGCTGAAATGTTCAAGAGAAGGTTTGACTACCGAGGAAGGCAACAATCGCCTTCAAGTTTTTGGACCCAACAAACTAGAAGAGAAAAAGGTTTATAACATAAACCATTTACATAAAAGTTTGTAAATTTCCAGCTTGTATAATTATGTATGACGTGGTATGATACTCTGCATTCAGGAGAGCAAAGTGCTCAAGTTCTTGGGTTTTATGTGGAACCCTTTGTCATGGGTCATGGAAGCTGCTGCTATAATGGCCATTGCCCTGGCAAATGGTGATGGAAGACCTCCGGACTGGCAGGACTTCGTTGGTATCATTGTCCTGTTGGTGATCAACTCCACCATTAGTTTTATTGAAGAAAATAATGCTGGTAACGCTGCAGCTGCTCTCATGGCTAATCTTGCTCCAAAAACTAAGGTGAGATACATTCAACAACCCAATCGTTTGCTGAATCATCTTTCTGTATTATTTGTAATCATGGTTTTGGCTTCCTGTCCTTGTAACATATAGGTTCTTAGAGATGGTCGTTGGAGCGAGCAAGAAGCAGCAATTCTAGTTCCAGGGGACATTATCACTATTAAATTGGGAGACATAGTTCCTGCTGATGCTCGTCTTCTTGAGGGTGATCCTTTGAAGATTGATCAATCTGCTCTTACTGGGGAGTCTCTTCCTGTAACCAAGAATCCATCAGATGAAGTGTTTTCTGGCTCAACGTGTAAACAGGGTGAAATAGAAGCAGTTGTTATTGCAACTGGTGTTCACACCTTCTTTGGTAAAGCTGCCCACCTAGTGGACAGCACCAATCAAGTCGGGCATTTCCAGAAAGTTCTTACCGCCATTGGTAATTTCTGCATCTGCTCAATTGCAGTTGGAATAGCCGTTGAGTTAATAGTCATGTACCCGATACAGCATCGCAAGTATAGGGATGGGATTGACAATTTACTGGTTCTCTTGATTGGTGGAATCCCAATTGCTATGCCAACCGTGTTGTCTGTCACCATGGCCATTGGTTCTCACAGGCTTTCTCAACAAGGGGCTATCACAAAGAGAATGACAGCCATTGAGGAAATGGCAGGAATGGATGTTCTCTGCAGTGATAAAACTGGAACTCTGACTTTAAACAAGCTTACAGTTGATAGAAACCTAGTTGAAGTATTTGCAAAGGGAGTCGAAAGAGAGCATGTGCTTCTTTATGCAGCAAGGGCTTCAAGGACTGAAAATCAGGATGCTATTGATGCTGCAATTGTAGGAATGCTTGCAGATCCAAAGGAGGTTTTTTTCTTCCTGATCTTTCTGCTATTATATCTAGGATTGAGTCCAAGGATTCCTTAGTCATTTTGGATACTAATTGGGCAGGCACGTACTGGCATTCGAGAGATTCACTTTCTCCCATTCAACCCTGTAGACAAGAGAACTGCTCTAACCTACATTGATTCTGATGGAAACTGGCATCGTGCTAGCAAAGGTGCACCAGAGCAGGTATGGTATTTTCTCATTTTGGAAAAGTTCTAAAAAGTTTTTGGTAGGTAACTTGTAACATATTTTCTTCAATGTTCTTAAATAGATTATAACTCTTTGCAATTGCAAAGAAGATGTCAAGAGGAAGGTCCATGCAGTAATTGATAAATTTGCTGAACGCGGTCTTCGATCTTTAGCTGTTGCAAGACAGGTCAGAAGATTAAACTTGTGCATGCTCCATGTTGTTTATGTAACTAAAATGTGTTTGATTTCTATTTCTACAGGAAATACCTGAGAAAACGAAAGATAGTCCTGGAGCACCATGGCAATTTGTTGGTTTGTTGCCGCTATTTGATCCTCCCAGGCATGATAGTGCTGAGACAATCAGAAGAGCTCTTAATCTTGGAGTTAATGTTAAGATGATCACTGGTGAGACTTGTTTAATTATTTAGTATTGCACATTGTCTATAATTTCATTATGCAATTCTTTATACTATTATTTTTTATACCCAGGGGATCAGCTTGCCATTGCCAAGGAAACTGGTAGGAGGCTTGGAATGGGAACAAACATGTATCCTTCATCTTCTTTGCTGGGCCAAGACAAGGACGCTTCCATTGCTGCCCTCCCTGTAGATGAATTGATTGAGAAGGCTGACGGATTTGCAGGAGTGTTTCCTGGTGTGTTTTAAGAACTCTATTGATGAAGTTTCTATATTGTTGGCCCTTTTTGCATTGAAGAAACTGTTCTGTTTAACACTGGTTGCTTGTTATCATGCACTATAAACTATTGATTTCCATACACCTTTTTTACTTGTATAATTTTTGCAAGTTTCATTAATTTATTATAGGGCCTTTACTCTTTAATTGTTTTCTCTCTAACAATTCCTTTTCTTACCTATGACAGAACACAAATATGAAATTGTTAAGAAGCTACAGGAGAAAAAACATATTTGTGGCATGACCGGGGATGGTGTCAATGATGCCCCTGCTTTAAAGAAGGCAGACATTGGAATTGCAGTTGCTGATGCTACGGATGCTGCTCGAAGTGCTTCAGACATCGTACTGACTGAACCAGGGCTAAGTGTCATTATCAGTGCAGTGCTGACCAGCAGGGCTATTTTCCAAAGGATGAAGAACTACACTGTTAGTCATAAGTTACTTTTGTTTGCTTTTTTACTCTTATTCCTCTGTGTGTATTTGTAATCCTTTTTCCTTATCCCTCCACTTTGTAGATCTATGCAGTCTCAATCACCATTCGTATCGTGGTAAGTATATAAAGACTTTTTAGACTTGGAACATGGGTGATGCTAAATTGCTTTACAAAAGGATTAAGTTTTTCTTTGTCTTTTGGCAGTTTGGCTTCATGTTTATCGCCTTGATATGGAAGTTTGACTTTGCACCCTTCATGGTTTTAATTATTGCCATCCTCAATGACGGTGAGATGATCTTTATCGGATTGTTATATCACTCTGTTATTGTACAAGTCACCAGACCGACCGACCATATTCTTGACTCTAATTAATTTCATCATCACATTTATAGGTACAATCATGACAATTTCCAAGGACAGAGTGAAGCCATCTCCAATGCCAGACAGCTGGAAACTCAAGGAGATATTTGCTACTGGCATTGTGCTTGGAGGTTACTTAGCACTAATGACCGTGTTATTCTTCTGGGCAATGAAAGACACCAATTTCTTCTCAGTAAGAACCGCTTTTGCTATGTATCCTTTATGTATTGTTTTGGGGAGATTTCTTTTTAATTTGCCATGTTTCCATTTCCTATATTTCAGGACACATTCCATGTTAGATCACTGAGGAATAGTAATGAAGAAATGATGGCAGCTTTATACCTTCAAGTTAGCATTGTGAGTCAGGCCCTTATTTTCGTCACAAGGTCTCGCAGTTGGTCCTACTTTGAACGTCCTGGACTTCTACTAGTCAGTGCTTTTATGATTGCTCAGCTGGTAAGAAAATTTATCTAATCTAGTATGCTATCCATTCAAAAAAAATTATCATAAGTTTTTAGCAGGCTCATATATCATCTCTATTTATATAGTGTGTTACTAACAGATAACTCCCTACTAATGTCTGGCAGGTGGCCACATTGATAGCCGTGTATGCAAATTGGGGTTTTGCTAGGATTCAAGGTATGGGTTGGGGATGGGCTGGTGTAATCTGGCTTTATAGTGTGGTGACATATATCCCACTCGATCTTCTCAAGTTTGCAATACGCTATGTTCTTAGTGGAAAAGCTTGGGACAACCTTTTGGAGAACAAGGTACGGTTCATTCATTCCTTTGCTCAAGTGCTTTGACTTTTGTTTTGTGGTTTCATGAGTTTCATTTGCTCTTTGCATTATAGACTGCCTTCACTACCAAGAAAGATTACGGAAAAGAGGAGAGAGAAGCACAATGGGCAGCAGCGCAGAGAACTCTGCATGGCCTTCAACCACCACAAACCTCGAGCGTTTTCAATGAAAAGAGCAGTTACAGGGAACTTTCAGAGATTGCAGAGCAGGCCAAGCGCAGGGCTGAGGTTGCAAGGTGAGCCATCGAATTTCTGCACCAACTTTGGCATGCATGTGCTCAGTGCATTTTGAAGAAAAAACAGTTCCGGAGAATGCATTTCTGACTGTTGTCCTTTTTCATCTTTTCTGTATATATTTCTTGATTTTTCGGTTTTTATGATGATTTTGTGTAGGCTGAGGGAGCTGAATACACTGAAGGGGCATGTTGAATCTGTTGTTAAGCTCAAGGGTCTTGATATCGACACCATTCAGCAGCATTACACTGTTTAAAGAGTCAACACCCGGAGTGATGATGAACTAGACCCTTTTCACCGCGAATATTATTATTATTATTACTATAATAATAGACTTGGTAGCCTAGATTTAGGTCCATTTTCCTTTTCCTCTATGTTGGAATTTATGTTCGTTGTTACTACTTTTTGAATGCAGAAAAGTTGATCAATAACACCAGCTTTCTTTGTTCTCCCCTATTTTTGTTGTTAATATACAATTATCATAAGTATTTCATCTATTTAAAACGTGCCCATTATATGGTAATGATACATGAGGTTCCACATGAGTTCATTCTGATGTTGTGTCCTCTTCAAATGAAACCATACATGCATAGACCTTGTTTGCATTTTAAACAAGAGAATGGTTCCTAAATGAAAATTGTTGCCACGTTCAACTTTTATTGTGGGAAAATGTTAAATTTGCTAGAGCTGGAAAATGTATGTTATTCTTAAGATAGGAAGGTACCACCTTCCATTGGATGCAACCGAAATCAAAAGCTGGAAAATGCAGCAGCAGGTAAAGCACCAAACAATAAAACCAATGAAAATAAAAGGCTGTCAGGCGGCATAACTTTAAGATTCAGATAGCAACAAATGAAGTTGGTACCGAAGCCTTTGCATTGCATAACCAAAAGACCAAAATAGAATTAGAATTTAAGTTTAGAAGTAGAAGTCACTGTCATACAAGATCCTGTATCACTGTTTAGTGTGTACTTTAACTCTTCAAATATCAGCAAAAATATATATTATTTGTTTTGGCATTCAAGGGGTGAAAAATATAAGTACGTCGTTCACCTAACTCACGTTTACAGGAAATCAAAAAACTTGTCACCTTCAACAATAGTAACATGTGCAATCTGATTTGCATTTTATTTGGGGGGAGGGGGGAGCTCAAGAGCAGAAACAATAGCGCATGGTTTATTAGTTTACTTAATAAAGGGGTTTGATCTTTACATAATCATCATAATATAAAGTTCAATAAAATAGTAATTATAATACTGAAGAGAAGCCATTAATTTGTACAAAACAAATCTCGCTGAGCCTTCTTTCTATTCTCCAAATTCAATTCAATCAAGAGGTGACTGAACAAGATTGCGTGGCTTCTCTGTTGACGCTTTGCAAATAGGGCACCAATTCTTCACCAGCAACCACTGCTGTATGCATGTTGCGTGATACCTATGTTCACACTGTAACGTCCCTACTTCATCTTCAATCACATACTCTTCCTGCAAACATAAAATCACTGAGTTCTGATTAAGTGAAAACCCATTCAGGTCACATACATAGGTAGTCGAGTAGAAGAAATGAAAAGCATAAAGTTTTCAGTGATAGTGGAAAGTACCTGACAAACACTGCATTTGACATCGTCCTTTTCACCCTCACAGCTCATATTTGCATACTCAGAAGACGTTGCACTATAGAAGCTTTTTTTGAGGCATTTGGACAATGCTTCTTCTGATAGCCCAGTGTTCACATTACCCATCCTCTCTTCTAAAGCTAGTAATTCCTGTCATGATAGCAAGAAGGGCTAATCGTGTAATTTATATTAACAAACACATAGCCAGGGAAATAAAATGCACACTTAGTACCAACATAACAAAAACAAAAACAAACCTCATATGACATATTATCTATATCCAGTCTCATGTCTCTATGCTGATCATAAAAGTCTAGGCCATTAAGGAACAAGCTGGTCTCTAGAACAAGTAATTGCTGCAAGACAAACAGAAATCAGCAACCGGACCATCAACAATATGAAACACTTCAAGACTAGTTACCTCATAGCTCAACTCTTCATCTTGTTCAATCCTCTGAAGGGCTGATAGTACCTGCATACACATAGACCAATAGTAATAAATGAAGTAATATTGCAAACAAACTACTAATGATTCATTTAAACCTCTCCATGTGTAGAACTCTGTAACATCAGATGATTTCAGATATTAATGGGTAAAAGCTATTCCCAACACTACTCAGCCCTTAGAAGCAAACATGAAAAAATGACAAAATTCTAATTCCATGCATAGGACAATGCAGGTTGAGATCAATTTACCTCTGCAATGCCATCCATATTGTAGCGCCGGAAGCTATCCCGATTCACTAAGGTGCGGTTAGCATCAAATTCTGAAGGACTAGACTGCATGATACTGCGTAAACCCTCACTTATACTACCCGATTGACTGTAAAGACTAGCATGAGTTGAGACAGTTTCCATGGAAACAGGAGCGCTTAAACCATTAGGTATATCTGATTGAGGCACTTGCGGAATGATGACAGGGGACTCATTCAAAGTTAAACCATTTCCGTTTGCTTGGCTAGGGAGTCTCCCTCTAACATAACTACTGTTTGACCTCCGAGTTCTAACTGAAGCAACAACAGCACTATCTCTGTTAGGAGGCCAATTCCTTGTTCGTCTTGAATCAGAAATGGAAACACCATGGCCAGAACTGTTGTTTCGCCCCTCTGAAGATGGCCCACTCAACTTTTTCCCTTTGGTGGAGGAACCACCCTCTTCATCAGGGTTTCTCTTTTTCACTGTGTCTTTCTTTTTGCTGAGGCTTGAATCCAAATATGAACAACCCGACTGGACAACATCAGAAATAGAGTTACATCTTAGATTTCTCAAACCGTACTTGTTTGTGCTAGAATGAGTCACCTGGGAAGTGCTTCGAGATCCCAAAGTAACAGATGGACTGGCCAAAGTATCCTGGTTGCCCAACCCAAATCTCTGAATAAATTTTCTCCTAGGTCTTGGGTTTGATGCTACACTTGAACTTCCCACTTCCATCACTGTAACATACCTAGAATCAGCATTGTTGGAGTCATGATGCAACCCTCTTTTAATCTTTCCAGGTGGAGGTATGAGCCCCGACACTTCTGGTTCATCCTGAACGCTACTAGTTTCAGATGAATCTGCTTCCAGCTGAGATGGTAGCTTTTTTCGCAGATTTGTAGATGACTTCCTAGTGTTGCTAACTGCAGAGGATACCCTAGAGGAATTTCCAATTACTTCTTTTCCACTTGATGAAGAGTGGTAAGAAAACCTTGAATATTTGGCTTTATCCAAGCAGCCATTTGGAGTGCCTTTTGAGGAATTCAGCTTACCACTGCATCCTATTCGGTTGCAAAACTGGACATTTTGTTCTCTGTTATTAACACTGTCCTTCAAGATGCGACCCGATCCCTTTCCATGTACAACAGGCGCATCAACAGATCTTTTACCACTATATCCATCCATCTAGATCACTAGTATCCTTTATACCTTGAAAAAAATCAAAATAAATGTATCAAGTAATGACAGAGATCCTCCACCATGACATAATTTTAGTTCAGGAGGGGAAAGAAAAATCTAAAACCACAATTGCAAGCATACACAACATCTATGCTGCAAGAACCTGACACGATTTATTGAACGGATAACAATAATTAGAAACATTTCTTTTTAGACACTCCATTAACAGAACTCAACAACAATCTTACTTCATTCTGGATGACTATTCTTGATACTATAGAAAGTTAAAGAACATAAAACCATTTTTCAAACTTCTAAAGCTGGGTAACTTTCAACCCAAACCTAACATAACACATAAAAACAAGATACAAGAGCGCAAATGTTCATATATAAATCCAACTTCAATATGTTTTGGCCTTTTCCACACAAAAGCCGATTTTGGCACGTTAAATTATTAAGTTGAGAATTCAATATTGTTTACCCAGGCTATGATTTGCGTGCCATTAACATAACCGCAATGAAAAATATCCGCAAGAAGATAGTGCCAAGTAACAATAGTTAAAGGTTACTCAAATTTGGAACCATAGATATAGAGCTTTGCAACCTATTTAATCCTAGTATAAGCTGTATTGCTCTAACCTATGCACCCTTCCTTCATAAAGGGAAAGGAAACAGAAAACAAACCACTAACAAGGAAATTTTGCAGCTCATAGTCCTAAACACAATTCTCTACTAGAAACTACTAGGCTTGTTCACCAAGGTGTTAAATTTCAATTTTCTTTCCATCAAAAACAAATGATTTTCAAATTTCATAACAGACAGAGACACAAAGCAATTATTTTATAAAAAAAATGAGCTCAAAACTGAATTGAACCAAAAGATATACAAGAAATAAGCACCTGGATAATCAAAGGGAAAAAAGAATGCTTTGGGTGTTTCATTTTCTTAAAATGAAAGTAAATAAGAAGAGAAACAAAAGGAGGTCCCATGCTCCAGTATTTTCTTGTTGAATTATTCTCCACACAATCACATTTATTTGTTTCATTTCTCCTTTCCTAAAAATAAAAGAGACTTTATCCGTGTTTTAAGGGTTCAAAACTAAATAAAACTTCAAAGGAAACCAAAGAGAATAAGAAAATTTTCCAAGTTCGAAGCCACCACACATAGATTCGAATACCAAATTATCCTTGGAAAGCAAAGTCATCATTCATTCATTCATTCATTCATATTCCTATTCCTATTTATTTGTAACCAAAAAAAGGTGTTCAATGAAATTGTGTGTGAAAAAGAATGATATGGGCAATCATGCTGTACCTGTTTGTGTTTGTTTCTCCCTTTGATAAATTGAAGATGGAGGATAGGGTGTTATAAAAGTGGGGGAGTTATAAAGAAGAGAGCAATAAACAACAAATTTGCATTTGCCAACCAAATTCTTATTGTTTGGACTTTGAAAGGAAAGAAGCCAATGTCATCGCCGTTGCAGATTCTTATTGTTGTGGGATGTTTGGGGTTAGGAATGTGGAAAGGAAGGTCAAACATCGACGGCTCCACAAAACTGCAGGCAGCAGCCTCGCCTCCTTTATTTTATTTTCATTCAATAAAATAATATTATCCAACCGCAGGCCGCAGGCAGCAGGCAGCCAAATATAAATGAGAATGTGTTTGTCGTGGAAATAAATTTGTGGACGGAGCACGGAATACAATCCCTAAGGCCTAAACCCACACACACCAAGAGGACACTCAAACCTATTAGTTTGGTGTTCCTCGTGGCCAACCACAATCATTAATATGTATATTTATTTTATCAATTATGAAATTTTAACATATGAGTACAACTGCCCGCATGCCCTGTTTAGATGGCATCCTATGTTCCTGTTCCTCTTCCTGTCAAAACAACTCCAGATGCCATGTACATGTACTCCTATATTTATACTAATAAAAAACTCATATCCATCCTCCGTGTGTTCTTGTTCATTTGATGGTGTTTACTTTTGTCTAAGAATACAGGAGTGTAACAAAGTCTTGATACATTTGTAAACATAAGTGTTTCAATCTTGTTTTTCTCAGAACTTGAATAAATACACGGATCCATTTGAAACAAAGTATGTAATTGCAATCATAGTACAGTATATAGTGTACAAACTCTTGGTTGTAGTAGTAACTAGCAAAGTAAAGCAACTAGGGAAATTAGTAGTAGCAACTAGCAATGGTTCACATGTGATTTAAGAAAAAAAGAGGATTGAGACTGGAGATGGAGAGACAAGGCCCAAGTAAGGATGGCAATCAAGAGGAGAAGATGGACACAACAATCTCTGCCACCACCCATGGCCTAGGTACTTTAGAAGATCTTTTCCATTGGAAAACAAAGGCCCTGAGTCCGCCCACCAGCAAGGTAACTACAGACGAGAATGATGAAGGATAGAGCCTAAAAGAGAAGGTAATGCAACAAACCAGACGGCTGCCACAGCCACTAAAGAAATAAGACATGATGAAATACTTGAAGAATCAGACCAGGCAGAGGCCAACACCCAAGTACAATATTTGATTTAGGAGAAAGCAGCAAGCCAGTTGTAGGCTGTAGATTCGGGAGGAAGAAAAAGGGTGAGAGCATCAGTTAAAACAAAATTGTAAAACCCCAAAGAACTAATTACCACCATCATGTTCATGTGGAGAAAAGAAAGAAATCCCAAGCATTTTTAACATGGATCCTGGAGGCTGGAGCTTAAACAGAGAATGTGACATACATATAATTCATCCTATTCTCATACCAAACGGAGAAGAACATCATGTTACGTTACCATGATTATTGTAACAATATATTCATCCCCGAAAATCAACATGGAAAGAAAAATAAAACAATCAAAGCTCAAGCAATACCGGAGATTCAAACAATCTAGCTGTGTAAATACGATATAAAAACCTCTTTTGTTTTTTTAGCAATAATTATAATGTGAATTTCGTTGTTGCTAAATCTTATAGAGCACGCTAACAATCTGTTTCGCTGTTGGAGATTAGTCTCTGTCCGACTCCAAACTCCTGGATCGGTGATACCTTATCTCCAAAGAAACTTGGCGTTCTAGCCAAAGCTGGCGACGGAAATTGGAGATAAAAATCTCCGCCCTTTGGTCAACATCATCATCTGCTCCACAACTTGTTGTTCTGTGGAGAGCTCGAACCAGCCCTCTTCCACTGGATTCTTCTTCCTCCTCCATGCAGCCAGGCAAACCAATGCGATCGCTAAAGCTTAAGCTCAGGTTCCGCTGTGGTGAAGCGCTTTTGAGGAAGCAAGCTAATCGCCATTTGGTTATGTTTAAGCCAAGCAGTGAGTTTATTTGCTTCACTGCTTTCTTGAGGCGGCCAATAACAGACCAGTTCTCTCTGCCCATCTTGTTGATTAACCTTTTCAATTCAAGTTAGAGTCTTATTCCTGATGCAGAAAAGTTAGAAATGGAATATAGCCGGATTTACGATTTATGTATATATGTATATGGTTAGGGAGATGAGACTTGTGGTGCAAGATTCCTAGTATTTTGCTCGGAATGTTTTGTGTGTTAACGCGCAAGACCTACTTTAGTTTCTTCCCCTTTGTCAACACACAAAGTACTTTTGCATATGGAGTAGTAAATTCTGTGATCTATACTTTATTAAATTTATTTCTAATTTCTTATTTAGCGTAGGACTCTAAACGTCATGTTGGTGCGCGTAAAAGTGTTAAATTAGCTCAGTCGAAATCATGCTTGCTTGGTCACCAAGTTTTGGCTTCTAGAATAGCGAGAACTAAAAGACTTTGCAAACTGAGTATTTAAATTTTGGTTTGCCATCTCCCATTGTACTACTCACACCAAACACCCTTGGCCTTGGGTTGGGTCTACTGAACAGCCTGGCAGTGGAACAGAAAACGTGATCCATTGATCAGTATAACAAGGACCTACAATGCTCGCTGTTGGTGTAAAATCCAGCTGCCTCCTTCTCTTCAAGCAGCTTGCTGAAGCTGGTTGGGATCCTTTCCTCACCTCCTGTAGAGGAGGATTCAGATAGGCTAACGTGACTCTGCTCCCATGGTTTAGACTAGTAGTGAGTGACCAGGAGAGCCTCATGTCCTGTGATTAAATGAGTAGTGTGCTGGGTTGTTTCGGTTTTTGCTTGGACCTGTTCTGTTCCGCTATGTTTCTGGGTTTTGTATTCACCATGTACCTTTGTTTGCAACAAGCCAACAACCGAATGGAATACACGGTTTATCCATAAAAAAAAAAGAATAGAAAATTTGCCTCTAATCATTTTTAAAAAATCTGTTATTTTTCATTCAATGTCTACTAATTCTATGCATTTTTATTCTTTATTAAAATTATAAATATAAAGCACGGGCATCTAACCTCAATGATTAAAACCTAACTTTAAAGGAAATGTTATTGTTCTTAAAAGTCTCAGATTCAAACACAGAAATAAACAATTTAAATATTTTTCAATATCATATATTTAGTTTCACGCGAGATAAAACTGCGAATGTTTATCTGGATTCTATGTTTTGATTGGCTAAACTTGTGCCACACTTAAAAGGATCAGTTAAACAGAGGACCAAACCCAATTATACATTACTCAACATTCTGTTTACCTTAATTGTGAAGTTGACGACATTCACAGCTCTACTTCCGAAAGTAGCACATATATGAAGCATAGCTACAAAATTATTCATCCAAAAAAATCCCTCACAGAATAGAAGAAAATGTGGACGGCATCCAACATGGCACAAACAGTACTAAACTCAAGAATTTGCAACACTCTGTTTATGAAGATCGCAGTCAGAACTATCGTCCCCAGCATTGGCAGTTTCATCAGGACTGTCTAGGCCGGTTCTTCCATCCTCGATTTCTTCCAGTTTCACAGACCATCCAAACATCTGTCTTCTAGCATCCCTTCGTGCTGCTCTCTCAGCTAGCTTCAGGTCTTTGAATCCTTGCTCAAACTTTGCTTCATCCTCGGGTGAAAAGAAAACTACCTCCTTTTGCCCAAGCTCTTCATACATCTTCTCAATTTTAGCTTTCCAAAATAGGCCCATTTCTGTATCCATTTTGTGGTACGGAGTTTTCAGCAGGTACTCATCAATTCCTCCCGCCTTGTCAATGCAACGGAGAGCATGAGTGGTTACTTTGACTCGAATGTGGCGATCTAAGATATAACTAAATAGACGCTTCTCCTGTTCATTAGGCTTCCAACTCCTCCTCGACCTGTCACAATCATTACATGATGTGAAAACTTCTCAATTATACAAGACCACATAACTTCAACATATGAACAACAACAACAAAAAATTATCATGGATTTTGCTATACAAATCATTTTCACCATTCTTCTTTATCATGGCTGACATCATTTTAGAAATAACTTGGAATCTTTTAGAGACTTCAGATCCTTCAGGAACATTTAAATTCACAAGTGCAAGAAAACATGAAGAAACAGAGCAATTTTTTTTTCTTGTTTTTATTTTCTGGCATACTCTTTCACCAAGTCAGCCACAGATATCAGAGTTCAAAATGCACAAAGGGGAACATCTAGCTTCGCAACCAACCACTAGAATGACTAGCATTCTTGCAAGAATACATCACATCTCCAAATAAAATACCATGAGCTCGATAATCACAAAAACAAATCACATTTCACAAGTGGCAGAAAAACACTTTGGCCTCTTGGTAGCCATACCTATAAAGAGCAGATTCAACTATGATCCAAACCATCAAAACTGGATTCAGTGGATGCCACACTCAGTTTAATATCACACATTATCACACATATTCAAGGTTTCCTAAACGATATTGGTCAGCTTCTAGCATACTTTGCGGCAAAAACCTGAACTACGTTCTTAATACCCTCAACGTTTCTTATAGTCAACAATAATAATTCTATGGCATGATCCTAGCAGGTATTTACATATTTTCGGTAACAGCAGCTAAAGGCTCAGTCTTGTATTATCATATCATTCCACAGATCGCGTCAGAACGATAAATAAAACATAAGGTTGAGTGGTAAAATCAACAGTTTCTTAATTGCAGAAGCAATAAGAAAAACAGACATTAGGAAGTAGCAAAGATAGAGAGAATACTTGTTTCCACCGTCTTCGCTGATACGATTGCCGAATTGTATGTGTCGGCCGGCGTAAAGGCCGCGTTTGGCACGGTTCATGACGACCTTGCTGTCCGGAATGCATTTTTTAATTTGCTCCTTCACTCCGGGCGCCAGGTTGTTCTCTCCCACCTTCTTTATCATCTTCTTCATCATCTCCTTCCCTCTGGACGCCATCCTTTTCTTTTCCCTTCCCTTCTCCGACTTGTGCTTACATCCATTTTATTTAGGGTAAGGTTTAGGGCTTTTGAGGATTTTGGTTTTGGGCTTAAAACTCATAGGAATAAACAACAATGACTTCTCGGCATGATCCAAATTTAACCTTTCTTTTTATGACCCCCGATAGTTTCTAAACCCCAAATTCACCCTAAAATAATTGTTCTAACTTGGATAATTGTTCTTTCATGTGTAGATAATAACAATATTTTCCCATTTTCAATACAATTATCTCTACAGATCCAACGCTCTGAGATATACTAAAAAGTCAGTTTTTTTTAGTTGCATCGAAAGAAAATACAAAACAAGGGATGGTGATTTGTCCAAAACGTTACATTTCTGATGGACAGGCCACAACCAAACTCTTTTCTTCCGGCACCAACACATACAAATCCAATCCTCCAACTTTTCCAATTCCATGAGCCCAAAGCAGAAACATGCACCTTGGTCGTTATAATGCTGGACTGGTCTATTCTCAACTACAAAAACATCAATTTATTTTCTGATGTTGGGATTGACCATGTTGTTTTTATTTATTAACAGTATGCAATCAGTTGTGTTGCTGGTGCACCCTCTCCTACTCCTATGTCCTATCCTCATTTCAACTCCAATTTATGTGTTCCATGTATCACATGATTCATATCCATTTTGTTTCAAAAGAAATTCAACTTTCATCCACCGACATTGATAGTTGCCTAGTTGTCCTCCCAAACACTGCAACACACAAGAACCTTGTAAGTCTCTAAAAAAACATCATCCAATTCCCATCAACATTGATTCAAACAATAGGGTTTCTTTTTTTTTTAACAAAGTCTATATCTAGAGCCACACACCCAACAAGGCTGTCTTGAGTTTTTCTTCACTATACTAAATAATATGGATACAAGAAAAACATGGACCACACTTATCTCCAGGGACAGTTCAAAGAATTTGGGGCCTTATGCAATTTATTAAAATATGGTTCTTAAAAGTAATTGTTCATGACCTCTACTAGTTATAAAATTGTAACCCTTAGAAGCAAATATCTTTTATAGGGACCCCTGTGCGATCGTTTCTACTATTGCGTCTTTCCAAAACCTCATTAGTTCTACTGAAGCAATAGTAATAGTAACAAACAATAAGATTCTATAATAAATTGTCATATTTAAAAAATAATTATAACGTTTTAACAATTATAACTCATTTCAAAAATTTTCAATGAATTTCAAAAATAACATCATATAATGAATATAATTTATCAAAATTTTAGGGTTTCTTATTTTCGAGGTCTTTGTACGATCACTCCTATTACGCTTGTCCAGAACCTCATTACTTATCCCTTCCACTATCGCACAACAATCATATACATACAAATCCACCTTCATCCATACGATAGAATTTAACCCACAAAAATGAAATCAAATCAGTGAAAAAGATTTTCATTTATATAAAAAAGTTTGTAATGGGTTTTTACATATATACTAGTACCCGGGGACGGTAAAAACAATTTGAGGCACTCTAAATCCTAAAGCATTTGGAGGGTAAAAAGAAAAAGGAAAGAGAGGGTTAGTCATCTTCTTCTGCTCGTAGGTGCAGATCTGTGAGAGAAAAAAAACTTTGGGACTTGAAACTAGCTCTCAGATGGCTTGGACGAAGTGATGACGAGGGGGTTTGTTTATTATTCTCTGTGTCTTCAACCAAAGTAAGAAGGGGCATGGAATTTGGGTTCTGCCATGAATAGAAAGATGATTTCCTGGACCATTTATTTGCTAACAACAATCTTCTCCTCTTGTTGAAAGGGATCTCCACTTTGGGAACCTCTTTCACTGAACTCACGTCTGAAAGATTTGCAAATGACTTTGATTTTCCAGCATAATGATTCGACAGTCCTCTCCTGTAAAACAAAGCAAACAAAGGGGTTTGAGATTTCAATGATAAGGATATTCCTGGGCAGAGCAGAGGAAATCAGATTCAAGAGATATTAACTTGATGGGAAGAGAGTCCTCTATACACTCCAAAGAAGCCAAGCCTCCAATTCCAGCAGATGAAACGACGCCGTCCTCTTCTTCTTCTTCTTCTTCCACTTCGACATCGCTGTCTCCAGGAGATCCGATCGAGGAGGAGCTGTCCGATGACAGATCCGGAGATCTGGGATCTGACCCTCCACCAACTTCATCCTCCTTGATAAACAGTAGAGAAGACGATGAGATGTTCTCCTTTGGGTCGTATGCCGGGGCCGAAGAAGCTGCAACCTCGATGGCGAAGGTAGGTCCCACCAGCACTTCCATGTGGATCAGGAATCTAGAGGTTAGAGAAAGGGGATATGAGAAACGAGGACAGGGTGCGCAGGTTAAGGATTTATACAAGGATATGATAGGAGGCAGTTGGAAGCAAGAACTGGATACCACTTACCACCCAAGACCAGCAAGACTGATAAGGCTAAATCTTATTCCTAATCCTATCCAGGTCCATCTCATGACGACTTCAAAATACACGAAGAAAAAGGAAGCCACACACAAAATTAAAAAACACCACAACAGGTAATCAGAGAGACCTTAAGAGCTTGGGCGTAACTCACAAATCCATTGCCCACCTAAAGATTATCTTTTTTTTTAATTGCTACTTCAATTTCTTTTTGGTAAAAAATAATGGGTATAAATCGTGACTTTTTTTTTATCTTTCTATGTTTTCGTTTTAAATTAAAGATTTTAGATTTTAAAATTAAAAGTTGTGGTTAGAGTTTAGAAAAATAAGAGTATGATATGGTTTAAAATATATAAATTGAAAATTTAATTTAAAAAAATAAAGAATACAAGATTACTCAAAAAATAATACTTGAAACTTTATTCTCCTATTAAGTGAAATAATTTTCAACCAATTAAAACTTATTCTGTATCACAAAAAATTTGTATACACCATCAATGATTAATTTTGACTAATGAGTAATTCATATAAAATAATTAAAAATTAAGAAATTCTAGATTTGAAACGTGACTTTAAAATTTTAGTAAGTATTCAATTTTTTAGATTGTGTGCAACGTTGTTCCAATCCTGAAACCGGGAAAAGAGGCAAATTCCCAGGTTTAGCAGTCATTGTGGATCTGAATAAATCTTTCATCGCAAGATTCTTGTGTGAGTATTATTGATCCTTGTGACAACGTTGAAGTAGCGAACTGTTGACAATGGTTCGGAAGGTTTATTGGGGACATGGATGGTCGTTGAGTGCAACAAGCAGTAGCACTGTGGGAAGTAAGGACGAGAAGACATGTGCTCTTCAGGACCCGTGTGACAGTCTAGGAAATAGGAATGCTGCTCCTGCTTATCAGGTGTCTAACCCGGAAAAGTGATGGATATATGTCTGATACTTTATATCATACAATGATGTTTGGTACAATGGTAAATCCATGTTGGCAGACAGATATTCTACGCATAGCCATAGCCCATAGGCCATAGGGTTTAAACAATGTAAATCATTTTATTAAAAGGTCGTTGATAGGAGGGGTATAGGGAATAGGGATAGACATTACCAAACCTAGTACCTAGTACCTAGTACCTAGTAGGCTAGTACCTATCTTATCTCTTTAGGGTTACTGGATGGGATTGGAGGCTGGAGCAATGGGCACTATTTAGAATGGGTCCCACCCACAACTACAGATTTGTCATTATTCTATTCATCTCTCCACCTAATCTTCTGTTTCAGAGTATTAATTAATTCTAGTACCTCTTGTGATACATCCCGTTTCAGAAACATCTTATCTAATCATATCAATTCTTTTAGGGTTATAAAGACAATCACAATCATATTTTGTATCTGCAAATTAAGTTGTTTGAAATAATTACATCAACCGTAGGAGATTATCACCAAATATAGATTATATATTTGTATAAAGCTTTCTCCCCCAATACATCTTTGTATACGAAACATGGGGTTGAAGATGGAAGAGAAGACGATTCGTGGATGTTTAAATGGTTTGGAAGTCAAGTTTGTGGGGGCATTCAAAGGAATCATCTTTCTCTTGACTACTCCGAGTTTGCTTCCTATTCAAAGACCCATTCCTAGTTCCTGCCTAACCTTCTCTTTCGCATATCAACTACATGAAACGCATGGCGTCAGTCATTCCCATAACGAAACAGTGATATTATATCATCCTAGATTTCTCATGTGGATTATCAACTCAGACTTTGAATGTAGACAATTCAATTATTTTCTTGTGGACTTTGGTTAGCATTTATATATACGTATGCAGAGTCATTTTTGTCTAAACTATGACTGTTGTTGAAGGGGAGATGATGCTGACAAAGTGACTTTGATGCTGAGTCATCATCGGATCGGATGGATACCAACACACTCATTTAATATAGTAATGCTGTGGTGCGATGACAAAGGAGACTTGTTCGTTTTGACTTTTGAACAGCACAAGTAATACTTTTTTGCAGAGATATTTGTTCTTGGGATGGAAATATAGTAGGGATGACTGATTTGATTTCTTATACTCAATAGGTTGAGGCTGAAACCGACAACTCCAGTTCCAGTCTTGTGTGAAAAAAGGAGTTTTGACTGATGAACGTGAACCATGTTATGTAATGTAATCTTAATGAAATAAAAACTAAAGACTGAGGCAACACTTTATTCCTACTCATGCACAAACACTTTCTGAACCTACTAGTCGTTCTTGGCATATGTCTTGAGTAGACAGGCAACGCTGTCTACACTAGTATTTGACAGAAAAAGTATACATCAAAATGTGAGAAAGGACACATAGGGGATCGGAGTGTATGAAACAGAATGCTTTCTGTCCACTCAACAACATTTCATTGAATATTTTTTTAAACCCTGGTACTCTTCAATCCAACCAATCTATTTTTGATTGTGGAGTCCTCAGCTCACAGTTTGTTGATAAGGAGTGTATGGACGTGTCTGCATCTAGATCCTGATGATCATTCTTGATGGATACATATTTCGGGAGTGTTCTTGGATGGTTTACCTTTAGTTGCAGAACTTGATGATCTCTTACAACATCCTCGCATTGGCACCCTGCTATATATTTGGATCTCATGGTAGGCTGCAAAACAAGTATGGGTAAAGTGACTGTGCTGTCGACTTTGGTCTCAACTGGCTAACCGAACCAAATTTGTTGGTTGCTTCATCTTATGTAGCTTAGGAATAGGAAGATTAATCTTCATTTGCTGTATGTGAGATGTTTATATCTAGCTGGAATCCCATCATGTTGTGTGTCGCGTCTCTGAAATGTGTATGATATGTCGACAGAAATTTAGACGGTGGACCGGACTTCTCAGGCGAGCCAGATGATGAGTAGTTGAAGAATTCCTATTTGCCTATGGTTGAACTGTCTGCCCTGGACCTGGTTCATAGTAGTTGTACTGCATAGACATATATGATATTCACTACTCCGGTTAATAATGAAGGTCACGTTGTAACAGTTGGATAAAATATAAATAAAAAACATTATGATTATTTTGTAATGTTACATCATTTTTCATAGTTTAATGTATTTTATCCAATATTTATCATATATGGTACAACCATGCAAAATCAAGATAGTTAACCATTAAGATGGATTCGACATCATGGGTTATTGTACCCTTAATCCAGTTAAAGGAATGTTTCAGCTTTCAAACCTCATCTCCTTTATAAGGGTTTACTTTCATCTTCTCATACTTTTATAAAGATTTAAATACAATTACTAAAACGCACGACTTGAAATGATCAAAATATATTATACACAAACCATTTGGTTCATCTCCTTTATAAGGGTTTACTTTCATCTTCTCTGAAATGGTTATATTTGTTTTAAAAACAATTTATCATCCCGCATACTAAAGATTTGTGCAAAGTAAAGCTTTATAATAGTTTAATAAAATCCCAAGCAAATGAAAAAATCGTCACTAGTATTCATCACATGAAGAAAACAAATGAAAAGTCACCAAGTACTAAGTAGACCACAAAAAGTAGGTGATATTCTTAATTCACACATTAGATAGACTTATAATTCTTAACAATTAATGACCAGTCTTCCAACATATTTTGCAAAGACAAGAGTGGCCTAAATTTATTACCAAAGTAAACCTAAAATGGTTATGCACCATCTAACAATTGGTACAAAGAGCATCCAAGATTTCTGTAAATAATGAAACCCCAGAGGATATAACCCTTGATCAGGGGATGATGGAATTATAAAGTAAAAAATGATTTAACTAGAAATTGCACACAATTATTGAAAAATGACATCTGCTATTTCAGCTCACCTTCATCCATTTCTGAACACTCGATGGACAATTCACGTTTCAGGATGATGTCCCCTGCTGAGACAGATGAACTGGATCCAGAATTCATTTCTGAATCTTCCATTTCATAATTGATTCCTTGTGAATCTTGCTCGCAGGTTCTTATTTCTTTTGATGTTGATAAATATTGCTGGTCTGCTTCAACCATCTTCATATTTTCTGCCCCACTTACAGCGACGGGGCTTGGATCTTTACCACAGATGGGAACCTTATCCATATCAGAAGAACATGGCCGACTATTTGTCCAATCCATATTATTGTGGTTCTCCACATTTTCTCTCACAGCTATAGAATTACTCGGTTCCCTATCTTCACCATTTATTCTAATAGCTTCAGAGTCAATAGGGAAAGGTGACCCACTTCCATTCAAGGAAAATTCCTTCGCAATGGATGATGTTGACCTAGCACATCACTGCTCTCATGTCCATCTGTATTCATTCTGGCGGATGACCCAACTTCGAGTCTAGAAATATCGGAATGAAAACTACCATTCATTGACAGGGACGCATGACGACTAGGAGAACTAACAGACTCTTTTCCAGGTACACACTCAGTTTGTTCCTTTGAGCAGTGCTCTGATTCAGCTTTCATTCTAGAGGTTCTAAGACATGATGGGCGTGGAGACACCCTGCACAAGAATAAGAAGATAGGATGCCTTTCAAATGTCACTAATATAAAAGACTTAAAAGAGCCAAAGGACATACTAAGAATATTTATATGTATCTTTTGCTTGGTCCCATCTAGGGCTCTTTTTTACCGTTCAGTATACTTAAATATATTCATGACAAAACAAAGGGTCAGTCCGATATACAATTACACATTCAGTGACAGTGACAGGAAAAAAAAACCCGACATAAAGATGTTAAAATCTAATAATATCTGGAATCTTATCTCAACAGATTAATTCACATCAAACCTTTGACTTTTACAAGGCAGGTCTATATACATTTTATGATTACTTGATGGCAAACTGGTATTTTTTTTTATAATCTGATCGAAAGAAAAGTAAAAGTCTTTAAACGGGAGAGGGAGAGAATAGGCTAACTGGTGGTATTTGGAGAGACCGTGAGGGATGAAAAAAAGTACCTGCTATATAAAAGCATATATGCTCCCTGAGAAAGTACATCTTCCAATTCAACCCTCGAAACCTGGAAAAAGAGGCCAAACAGATTAAGCTAAAAAGCTGAAATTCAAGTACAATAGACATGACATACAAAAGTATGTATGATGATCAACATCTGGGGACGACACAGAGGCCTTGGCATCACGAAGAGATTATTTTAATTGCCACAACACACAATATAAGGAAAATGATAATGACAGAGAAACAGAGAGAGAATACCTTACAATCATCAATTCTATACCAGTTTCCAGCAAAATCTTTGGTATAGCAGATATAATGACCAAAAAATGATGCATTCAACATGTCCACATGGACAACAACTGCATAAAGTTTGTAAAGATTGGTATCATCTCCATCTTCACTCATGTAAGGGGTAAGATCTAATGTCTCAGGAAAGCTGACACTTTTGTTGAGTTTTCCAAACCGGCCACTCTGCAAAGACTTTCAATATAAATTTCAGATATCAATAAAGGAAATCTTCAATGAGGTAATTTACCGGTAAGGGGTAAGACCTGAAATCTTTTCAAGGCAATCGTAAGAATGTTAGGAGCCAATCGTATGGTAAGGCGCTTCCATGCCTTAACATAGTCATTGCATCTGAAATGAGAAACAAAATACCATAGTTAACACTAGATCCCAAAATGTGAATAACCATATAGTTAGACATCAAGGTACAAAATATACACAAACAAAATATGGCTAAAGTTCCCGACTGTATAGTTAAAAACCATGCATACTAAACTATAGTATAAGCATCTGGAGACCAAACGGAGAAGCAATCATACCCATCACATTTGTACATATTTTCTCCATGAAGCCACTCTTTAGCAGTGAACTGGTCAAGGCATTCCTCCAATGACGAAGCATCTCCATGAATTTCAACAGTTAAATCCATCATATTTTCATACTGATTTGAAATCTTATTGCAGTTTGTACAAATCACCTACAGGTTTTTGCGCAATGATAAGTATTACACATTACAGTACTGACTTGAACATTTTAAAACACCAAAGTGAATCATTAAAAACACATTACAAACTAATCAACTGAAATCACCTTCCATTGATCAGAGGTTTGACTTCCAGGAAAATGCTCACTTTTAAGGAGAAATACTCTTAATTTTATTAAAACATAGGTATTCCGTTTGGGGGGAAACTAAATTAAGAAGAAAACTGAAAAAAAAAACACAATGTTTCAGAACATTTCTTCACTGATAGGATCCACAGACACTGTATCTTTACCGATGGTGAATAGCCCAGGTTAAATTGGAAAAGAGAAAAGAAAAGTAGATTATTCTAAGCCAATGAGATGCATCACCTGAGACTGTAGATGGCCACCAAATATATGCAGAATAAGGGTTGTCTCTTGAGAGCCGTGCTCAACAGCTTTTTCTCCACCGAATTCATCAAGGCAAATTGATTGCATCGTGTCAATAGCAAACCTGAAAAATGAATGATATAAATGAGAGAAAAAAAACCTAGCACTCCAATATTTCCTTGAGTTAATTTCAAGTAGATGTCAAAAGAAAATGTGATCACGTAAAATGAGACTGACCTCATGAATTCATGTGCATCCTCCTGTCGTCCGTAACCAAGATTACTTCCAATATTAGGCAACCGTGACAGAATATTAATTGGTGAAAATGGATGTGAACTTTGAATTGATCGTTCAACGTGAGTTTGAAATTCACACAGAAAGCACCAATCATTGCGTCTGCCTGGAAAACAGAAATAACAAAAATAATGTCTGATGCTGTTAAAGAACCTAGGGATGAGAACCTAGTAGCTCTAGTTTCTCAATTTACATTCTTTTCGATGGCCTTTCTCCAACAAGTAAGCAACAAGTGGCCGAGTAGATACAAGGCACTGCAGAACCACATTGGCAAAGCAACTGTAGGAATAAATAGGAAAAGATAATCAAATAGAGGAAGCATCATAAACTTATTTTGTTTAATTATATGCAAAAGAGGTTCAACTAAAATAATTAATAAGCATGGTAAATATGAACCTGTTTCCACAATTTAAGAGTCCACATGGAGGGAATCCTGGTTTCTCCCAGTTGAAAAGCTTTACAAATTCATCATAAGGGAAAAGAACCTGGAAAGTTTGAATATGAGTTTCAAATTTACATAAATTGGTTTTATAAAGGGTCAAAAGATTAACCTTTGTTGGTTTCTTGATAATCTTAGAGGTTCCACAGACAGGAACCAGAGCAACCCCTGAAGATGGTTTCGTGCTTGCAGTCAGTGTAGAATTCACTTTGCACTTTGTCTTATGGACTTTCCAGTGCGCCTGTTGGCAAGCTGGGGAGCTGAAAAGGAAAGCAAACATAAGACTAAACCATCTACATGATAAAAGAATTTATGAACCAACTTACCAACAGTACATGAACTTTAATTAATATTCTTAAATCATTGTCCACTAAATAAAAAAGCGAAGTGGAGGGATAAAACCAAAACATGCAACTAAAATAGATAAAGAAAAAACACAAAATTGCAATCATAAACACTTAAGTTATAGTCAATGCAGAATCAAGAAACTTTACCAGTAAAAAAGCTAGAGAAACTCTGAAAAAAGCAGTTAATAATCACTAGGACGCTTACGAGTATAAATAACATAAAAAATAAATACATTTTTTTCTTCTTTTCGATAATCCCGAAATGTTAAAGAAACAGCTCAAACAATTATAGAAAACAGTACTAACCGCCCCAAGAAGCAATCAAGTAGGAGGATCACACAAAATATTCTAGAAAGGAAATGAGACTACGTACCAATAACGAACAGATTTGCAACGAGAGCACTTCTTGGATGCGGGATTGGAGCATACTTGGCAAAGGGAGATGTCGGTGTCCATAGGGATGGAATGCATTATTTGTGGACGATCGAAATTGTCGTCGACCTCGAAGTATTTCGACGCCGTGTTCTTGAGCAAGTGTAGAGCCCCAAATGCAAAAATGAAAAGCGTTAGAATGAATTGCAGAAACCAATTCAGATCCAACGTTATTCCACCGACATGCATCTACACAGGCTTCTCTGTCGCGATTCTAGGGTTTTTCTTCATCGATTTTCTGTTTCCTTTTACCCCCCCTTCTCACTGTTCCCCTTTACCAATTTTATAAAGATTTTTGTTTTTAGTTTTAATTACTCTCTAAACCCAAAATTAGCCATGCCTTTTTTTCCTAGCCTATTTAACAGGAATATATTCTTTCATTGTCTGCATTTGCCTTTGTTTCCACGTTCATATATTATTAAAGTTTTGCGTCACTTGAAAAAAGTTACGGAGTAAGTAAATTATTACAAGGACTATAAAACAAATTTAGCAGATGGTTGGGAAAAATTAGAGGAATAATTCAAGGAAGGGAAGGGATTTGGAAAAGAGGGAGTGTGGATGGAGCATAAAATTAGAGGAATACTCATGCTAACTCCCTTATGTCAGAAAGATTTCAACCTTTTTACACCAGTAGTTTTCTCAAGTTTAAGGGTTGTTTTATATGTATCTTTGAACTTTGAATTGTAGAGAGAGATTTTTGTGATAATTGGAGAATAAAATTGGGGCAAAATAAAATACCTTTGGTTGAGTTAAGGACAAGGTTTGGTTGTTGGGGCAGACCAAGGCCTGGTATAGCAACGCCCCAACCACTGCATAAGTACAATTGGGCTGGGATTTGTTATGTAAAGGATCCTTGTGTACAGCAAGGACAAGAAGTATTCACAGGCATGTGTGTTGATGTAGCAGCCCTGCCTGCCCACTGAAGGATAGCTGTCTACAACAGTACGACCCAATGCACTGCCTTGGAAAGACCTGCCATGGCCCATGGGAAAAGGGAAAGTAAGTTTTTTTTGAATCAAAGGGAACTCAAATGGTATCTTATACTTTGCTTTTATCAATCAACCAGGCTCCAATCCCACCACACAAGATCTATTTTTAAATTCTTTGAAGCTTGGTTCAATGAAACACGCCCATCTGCGTTCAATAAAAAATGCACCGATCGAGAAGTGAGACAGTTACCACTAGATAGGAGCCACGTAGCAAAAGGAACGTACTCCATGCTGGCTTGGGGGATTAAAATACAGTGCTGCTTTTGTCACGGATCATAAAAACAAGCTAATCAATCTAATCTCATAAGTAGAGTCCATCACAGATGATTTAAAGAGGAAAACAAAATTTCAAAGCCTCATCTTACTCCAACAAAGAGTTGGGGGAAAACATAAAGACTATAAGTGAAAGAATAACTTTATAAATAAATTGTATAAAACAATAAAGATACAACAATGTACCCTGTCCTTAATTTTACCTGTGAAATCATATGGATCCTACTTTTGAACTCAATTAAATCATTTGAACTTGTAATTATTTGTCTAGTTATTTTAAATTTAGATTGTTGACATTTGTAGTTATAGTTAAAATTTATGTTTCAATCTTAATTGACAAAGGCATTGTTATGCCTGCATGTTTAGAAAATAATACTATGGCTTGTAATCCCTATAATTAATGAACACGTGGGTAAGAAGTCAAACATGTACTGAAGCAACTGCAATAACGACACAAGTAGGCAGTAGCTATCCTATAAATAAGAGGTATGGACACTATATTAAACTGAAATTTGTCTATAATTGCACTGGACGCACATGGATGAGCTCAAAATTAAGTGTAGAATACAGGGACAGGGACAGGTATAGTTTTGTATTGCAGGCAGAATCATCTGCTAAGACTATTAAAATACATCTAATGAGATGCTGATCAGTTGTCTATATTTATTAAAACAGGAAGATAGGGGGAGTGTATCACAGTAATCAACGATTTGTGTCTGATTAAATGAATCCATGATGTTGTCCCATTCAAACACTTTTCTTTTCTGCTTTGAGGATTAGGACAATTACATGGGCAGTGCTGATGCAAATTGCAATGGAGAGAGTCATAAACCAGGCTTAATGGGATTTCAACTTGTACAAAAATAAACAGTGATATTACTTGGTGCACCTCATAGAAAGATAGAGTGTTGAAATGAATGGAATCCAAAATTTGCTGTCAAACCGCCCTCTTCCATGGCCCACTCTTCCACCCATCCTTGTATAGCTTTAAATGATGTGATGATCATTCATCATATATGAAACCTTGCATCAAACATGGACCTATTCCTAATTTCCTACTACTAGATCGATCTCAATGACAGAATGATAATGGATCCATAGGATAGACTCCATATAATACAGAAGAAGAAAAAAGAGAGAGAGAGACCTGAAAGGAATAGACAAAAACAAGTGTTTCTGTTTGAGAACCGGCGATGAGCAAAGATTACCTGGCAAAGCAAAGGCACGTTTGGGACTTAGCTGTACCAGTTCAAACGGAACACAACTGACAGGACCATTGATTTAGTTTATTGGCAAAACAAAGCATCAGATCAGAAGTCGGACATTTTGTATGTAATTTTACTTCAGTGAAATTTAGATCCTACAAATCCAGTGATACGGGACTTTAATACGTTGATGAAATGATTACTTACGAGTAAGAACTAGTGAATCATAATTAATATCAACAGCCAACCGGAAAGCTGATCGAACAGGAAATAATATAATTAAATTAATCCAAAAGGGTATCCAGTTTTGTTTACAAAGAGTGGGAACTGGGAAGCCTTTCCAGCGAGACATAAACACTCGGTGCTGCTTATTGGGGTTGTCAGAGAAATAATACAAAAAGGATTAGAATTTTATTAATAAATGTATTTTTTTTACGGAATTAGAATGCTTAATAAAATTAGTTAGATTAATATACTTTGATTACACTGAATAAACTCTTACCCAAATAAGTCGCTATTAATATAAATCAATATTTGATTTGAGATATAAAAAAACGAATCTAAATGCAAATCAAAAGCTAAAGGTTTGATTGAATTTGAATACAACAAAAGTACAAACATAAACTAGTTGAAAGGTTCTTTTAATGGTCATAATTCATAAGAACACCAACAATCTTGTTATATAACACTATAATAGAATGTAAAAGGGTTATGAGTGGAATGATAATTACAAATAATTTAGGATGGCGCACTTCTATCGGAAGGGTGGTGTACTTTGAATTCGGATGGTGCTTCAGATTAGCTATATCAGCCTTGCCTCATGTGGAGGAAATAATTAAGAGAGTGGGTCATTGAATTTTCTAGGTTCGTGGGCATTTGTTTATGGGTAGTTAAAGTTGGTTTGGGAGTCCGATTTGTAACGTCTGGGGTTTAAAATGGATAATTTGAACGTTGTTCGCATGTTTACGAAACACAATTTAATTTAGGATATGAATTCTCAAGTGTTAGTACAAATTATTTTGAACTTATTAGATAGAGATTGAGAGGTGTTGTTAGTCATATGATTAACTGAATTGCTGATGACATACTAAATTATCTCGGATCAACTATGTTGTTCTATTAAAAGAAATTAATTTAGATTATAGATTGTTCACGTGATTCAAAGTGAGGTTGATATTTAATAGTAAAAATTGATTTATTAATTTATATTGATTTTCTTTATTCGTAAAAATTATTAAGTGCATTTTTTTATTTAATTAAAGAGATTTTTTAACTAAACATACAAGTATCTGGTTATTTTTTTTATTTATATAAAAAAATATAGTGAAGTGAGGAGGGAACGCTAAATGCTCCCTCATTTAAAAAACCTCTCCCTGTCTCTGTCCGTCTTTCCAAGTCGGTTAGTATTTCTGATTTGAGTGAATTTGTATTCCGCGGGAGGGAAGACGAGAAATCGCCATAGACGCTCAATCCTCCACCGTAAATATTACTTGCAACACGCTCAATGTTAAAGTAATTGTTGTTTCCCACAGAAACTTTGAATATAACGAGAGAGGAATTGTGTAATGTTTTTGACCTCAAATCGCACATGGCATCTTGGGCGTCGCCTCTCTCCACAGTTTTGTTTTCTTTACAATCACATGCTCTACTTTCTTTCTCGTAAAAAAAATACTCGTTTTTCTCTATCCTCTCAACACTTAGTTGCTTCATTTTTTTAATCCTCTAAGCATTTGAAGGTTTATTGACTCAATTGTGGAAAAGAAGGATCTACCTCAGATCTACAGTGAAAAGGTTTTTTAGTTTTGGCATTTGCTGTCAACTCAACACTCTGTAGTCTGTTACTTGTATGAATGATTTCGATTCAATCTCAGATCAAACGATTTTTAGTTTCGGCTGTTTTTGTCAACCTTTTGATTCTTCAGCTCCTCAAGACGCTGTTCCTTGCAGTAATGATCGCGATTCAATCTTAATGGTTAGCTTACTGATATGTTTGTTTTGGTTTGTTTAATCTCACTTGATTGATTGATCTTATTTCATTCAAACAAATCTTAGTATTCTCCTACCTTCATTCTCTAGAATTCAGATTTAGAATGTGATACGATTTTGCTAATGTCAATTAAAGTTCTTAGTTTCTAGTCAAATTTTGCTCAGCTCAAATGGCTTTGATTATTTTTTTTCCCTGAAACTTGAAACACTTTTCTTTTCTTCTTTTAATATATAAATCCTATCGACTTTCGGGAATTATTTGATTTCAATAAATTAATATATATTTCTCTGTTTCCAATGGTTTTCTACATTTAATTACTTTCTCTGTCCCAAGCGCTGTAAATTTTTGTAGTATAATTCACTTTGAAATGAAGAAGCAAAGCTGGACAAATCTAAAAATCAATTGATTTATTTTTCTTTCGTAGCTTTTACTATGGATCTTTACATTCTTAAATTAATTTTCTCAAACAGGTTCTGTTCTGATCAAAAGGTTCTTTACAGAGAAATTTGGAAATAGCAGAGGTAACAAACGGAAGTAGTGAAGGGCATCTTTGTTATCTCTTTTGATGTTCGTATCATTTCAGAGAGGTAGTAACTAAATAATTGCCATGGTTTGTGAGATGGAGACCGATCAAATTGAAGACATGGACGTGGAAGTCCTTTCTTCAATGTGGCCTGAAGATGTTGGAAATGAAGCCGGAAAACAGTTTAATGTGGAAAAGCCAGGAGGTGAGCAAGATATGTTGAAGGAGGTTACAATTGTAGAGGAACCAACTATAGTTGATTTCCAGCGTCTTTTAGAGCTAACAAATTATACTGACAAAGGCTCATCTCAGTTAGCATTCCTTGTAAAACATTGGGAATATAAGCAAGCAAATGCCGTTCGTCTTCTTAGAGAAGAACTTGACAATTTAAGCAGGCAAAGACAGGAATCTGAGCTTAAGAAATTGGAAATACTGGAACAGCATCGTTTCGAGGAGGAAAGATATGGAGGAGATAAACGCCCAATATCCATACTGGATGAAGTTCTTGATATATGGCAAGAAGTTCCTCGGAGGAAAAATGATGTCGTGGTTCCAAGTAAAAGAGTTGAAATTGATGCTGAATATGACACTGTTATATACTGGAAACAACGAGCCATGCATTTGGAGAAAATGTTGGAAGCAAGCATCAATAGAGAGCAGATACTGATGGAAAAATTGCAAGAAAGCATACTAAAACTGGAAAAGCAATCTTCACCCATAGAAGAGTTGTCACAGATTCTTAAAAGAGCTGATAATTTCTTACATTTTGTACTTCAAACCGCTCCCGTTGTCTTTGGACACCAGGTAATCATGAAAGGTTTAGTGAGATAACATGCTGCCTCACAAATAAACATGTACCCTAACCGAATACATGAAAACTGTACATTCTTCATTCATTGCATTAAGTTTTTGAACAGCTTAATTTAAAAATTTAAGTGTGTGATCATGTGAGCAGAATGAGAAATCATCCAATATATCTTTTAGCAAAGAATCCACTTATGCTGATTTAAGCTGGCTTATGATATCCTCAATATACAGCTTTTCTATTGCCTATAAGTAGATATCAAATGACTACAACTTCCAAAGTTTGCTGAAATTTGATCAGAATATTATATTCTTTATTAGACAAAAACTGTATATGTTGACTTTATACCATCCTTTTCAGTTACTATAGTAAGACCTTTTAGCTAATGAAACTACTTTGATCAACTTCCAGGATAAAGAGCTGCGATATCGCTTTATTTATAACCACTTTCCAAGCTTACAAGAGGAGGTAATATATTGCCCCAGAAGTTCTTATTCAAGGTTTGATGATCTTTTGTTAAAGGGTTGGTTGTGAGATCATATTTTGTCCTCATATTAAAATTTTGTTTTCTTTGTAACTTCCCCTCACCTTCTGCGGTTCTCCATTGACGGTGAGTTGCATAAGTATTACGTGAAACTTAATTGTGTTCTTATTTCAGGATATTTTAGGAAAAACCGATGTGGAAATTTTTACTGGTTCTGGTGTTAAGGAGTCCCAGGATTTTAAAAAAGAAGTGATGGAAAAAGGATTACCTGCAAAGAGGGAAATCACATTTGAGACAGAACTGTTTGGGTCAAAGACTTTCTTGATATATGTGGAACCCGTTTTTAGCAAAGCAGGGGAGACTATTGGTATAAACTATATGGGAATGGATATTACAGATCAGGTACTTTCACTTTGTTCAAATGGGTTGTCTAAGCTATTAATTGAGATGGAGAAACTTGGGTATTTATGTTTCTGGTTGCATAAAAGGTAAGGAAAAGAGAAAAGATGGCAAAGCTTCGAGAGGAGATTGCAGTACAAAAGGCAAAGGAAAAAGAACTAAACAAAACTATACATATAACAGGTTCATTTACTCAGTGACATCTAATATTTGTGAATTTCTCTTCAGCTACTTTTTAAAGCTCTGTAGTAACTCACTCTTGTCTTTCCCTTTTATACTATACTACCTGTAGAGGAGACAATGCGTGCAAAACAGATGCTGGCGACCATGTCTCACGAGATAAGATCTCCTCTAGCTGGGGTTGTTAGCATGGCTGAGATACTTTCTACTACAAAACTTGATCGAGAGCAAAAACAGTTGTTGGATGTCATGCTATCTTCTGGAGATTTGGTCCTTCAACTTATAAATGATATCCTTGATCTTTCCAAGGTTGAATCAGGTTTGGATTTTACTTGATAAAAAGTTAATCCACATTTTGTTTTTCAATTTTCAACTGTGACAAGTTGAACCTATTGTGGTATATATAGCAACAACTGCTGTGAGAGGCCATGTTAAAATGATCTTGTAATATATGTTTAGAAGGTTCAGTTTCTGATTCACAATCACATTATTGAGAACATACTTTTTGATGTTATAGCTTCTTCATATTTTTTCAATCACAGGCAGGTTATCATTCGCTTGAGTTGAAATTTCTAAATGCATCTTCGTTTCTCTGTTCTTTAGGTGTTATGAAGTTGGAAGCTACTAAATTTCGACCAAGAGAGGTGGTAAAGCATGTTCTCCAGACAGCTGCAGCATCATTACAAAAGATTCTTACCTTGGAAGGACATGTGGCAGATGATGTTCCTATTGATGTCAGTGTTTTATCACGCATTTCCATCCACTATTATATTAGACATTAGGGTTCCTTTTGTCATCCGCTTTTTTTTTTTTTAACTTGTTGAATTGATTTCAGGTCATTGGAGATGTGTTAAGAATTCGACAAATTCTCACCAACTTGATCAGGTATTGAATTATGAGAATCGTGATTTCTGCTTCATTTTTTCCTCTATAAATTCTCATCAAAATATTTTATGGAATAGAGAGGTTGCACTGGTAGCATTAATCAGGACCATATAACTGACCGTTCAGAGAATTAAACATGTGGTACTGCAAGTGTGAAAGTAGTTTCATGGAAACTAACGGTTCTAACAATTATGCTGATTTTATATTTTTAAAATGTTTACCATTTATCACTTCAATTTCTCACATGTTGGGTAAAACCATTTTCTTTCTTCAGTAATGCGATCAAGTTTACACATGAAGGGAAGGTAGGAGTAAAACTTTATGTAGTACCAGAGCCGCCTTTTGCAAAAGAAGGATCTCAGCACGCATCTGATGGATCAACTGCTAAATCAACTACTAGTGCATCAAAAGCAGAATCATGTACATCAACGTCTAAAACTAGCTGCGATCAGAATGAGTTTCATGGTAAGAAATGCGAAAGATTATGCCAAAATAATTCACTTCCTGAACCTGGTACTCCAGTCATTAATGGAACAGCAGATGGAGCTGAGGAGCAAGCAGATTTACCTGCATTAACAGTGTGGCTACGCTGTGATGTATACGACACTGGAATTGGAATACCTGGTACATATGAATGCTTGCTTTAAATCATTACATATCATGAAATCTGATATTTTTTGGTATACATAAGTTGATAGGATGGGAGTATTTGTTACATGTTTCCTGCTTTTTGGTGTGGCAGAAAATGCTTTACCTACTCTTTTTAAAAAGTACATGCAAGTCAGTGCTGATCATGCCCGAAAGTATGGTGGTACAGGACTAGGCCTCGCAATATGTAAACAGCTGGTGAGAACTTACTTCCATAAAAATATTTATTTGGTTTGGAATTTTCATTCTACAGTTGATACTAGTACTACCAAAGAAGAATCATTCTATATAAAGTATGATCTTATATCGAAAGGAGAAATTTAAGCAAATTACTCCCAACAATGGTCAATTCCAAGATCATGAAAAAGTTGGGAATTTGTGATGCTTTGTGTTTGATGTACATTTCCATTTGTTCTTGAGAAATTTAAGTTGTCGATATATGCAGATATGATGCTCGTGCTTGTACCAAGCCTAACAACATTCCATGTTTTTGGAATAGGTTGAGCTAATGGGTGGCCGTCTTACAGTGTCCAGTCGAGTGAATTGTGGTTCTACATTTACGTTTATCCTACCTTACAAGGTTTCTACATCATGTGATAATTCTGATGACCCGGATGACCTCTCGGATATGGCTGATCATAATGCTATGGATGAGGATGAAACTGCTGCCTTTTTCCAATTCCTGCCTCGCACTTTGGGATCTCTATTCTCTTCTAATGGATCTAGCAGAACATTGAAATTAATGCCACATAATATTGGCTACGCAAAGTCTCATAAACTTAATGGGTTCTCAGAGAATTGTTATTCATTTCCCATGGATAATGGTCGACCAAAGGATAGAGATTCAGTTGAGGATGCTTGTTCTGTGGTGGAAGCTGTACGGATATCATCCGAGCCTGAAAGTTCAATTAGTCACACTTCGGACCCTGATAATAGAAGTTCAATTTGCAGAGACACACATCGTCTAGATGATGCAAATGTCAAGAACAAGGTTTCTACCACAGATGTGTCGAGTTGCTCCGATATTAGCCAAGAGGTGGAAATGAAAATCAATATGAACGAGCCCCAGCTCCCTCCTAGGAGGCTGAAGAAACCTGATGTTGGTTCTCAGTCCACATTAAACGAAAGTCAAGAAATATCAAAAAACTCTACCACCTCAAAGCCTAAGATCCTACTGGTGGAAGATAGTAAGATTAATGTAATGGTGGCACGGTCAATGTTAAAGCAGTTAGGCCACACCATAGATATTGTGAACAATGGCGCTGAAGCTGTCCGTGCAGTTCAGAAACACAGTTATGATCTTGTCCTGATGGTAATTCTTTCGGAGTTTTGCAATTCCTTAATCTGTTTCCCATGTTTCGTGTCCCTCTATTGTGTGGATGGTGAAAACAAAATGAAAATCTAACTCCATGTTTAAGGATGAAATGTCTTGCATGCATTTGAATTCTGAAAGCTCATGTACTTATTTATCATTACAGGATGTCTGCATGCCAGTCATGGATGGCCTTCAAGCAACAAGATTAATTCGTTCCTTTGAAGAAACTGGTAATTGGGATGCAGCAGCAAAGGCTGGGATAGAGCAAGATTCATCCCAACCAGGTCGTACACCTCCGACAAAGCGAATTCCCATAGTTGCGGTGAGCCCATCACTTTTACTCCCTAAAATTGAACACTTATGAATTGATTCAACACCAAAATTCTTCATGAATGCCTGCAATCATAACATCTAGTTCATTTTTCTGATGGCTATGTATGTATGTATGTATGTATGTATGTATGTATGTATGTATGTATGTATGTATGTATGTATGTATGTATGTATGTATGTATGTATGTATGTATGTATGTATGTATGTATGTATGTATGTATGTATGTATGTATGTATGTATGTATGTATGTATGTATGTATGTATGTATGTATGTGTGTATGTGTGTATGTGTGTATGTGTGTATGTGTGTATGTGTGTATGTGTGTATGTGTGTATGTGTGTATGTGTGTATGTGTGTATGTGTGTATGTGTGTATGTGTGTATGTGTGTATGTGTGTATGTGTGTATGTGTGTATGTGTGTATGTGTGTATGTGTGTATGTGTGTATGTGTGTATGTGGTATGTGTGTATGTGTGTATGTGTGTATGTGTGTATGTGTGTATGTGTGTATGTGTGTATGTCTGTGTATGTATGTATGTATGTATGTCTGTATGTATGTATGTATGTATGTATGTATGTATGTATGTATGTATGTTCATTTGTTTCAAAGGCTGTCACTTTCCAAAATCTGAAAGAGTGTCTTGAACAATATTTTCCCTGAAGGATACTTTCTTGTAAATGACATGTGTATAGAAAATTTGCGGAACAACGAAAAACTTAAACCCTTTCACTTGAAATAACCCAAGACTAACCCGTCCTGCTTAACGAGCAAGTAACAGACTGTGATAGCAATTAGCAAGGCCCCAGGGCCAGTAGTGTGGTGAGAACAGGAGACTATTTATATTACATATACAATAGCCAGTAGTATGTTAGGTCATTTTCCCTGGAAGAGATTCTCCATATGCATCTGTGCTGGTTTCCATCCAGTCGTGTAAGAAAATGAGATCAATTAACTAAACCCTTGTAGTGTATATAGCGTTTCAACTGCTCCATGAGCCAAGCTTTAATAAAAAAATGAGTGACAACTGATTGGACAGACGCTTTCCAATTGATATGGTGGTTTTAATTATATATTGTAAAGTAGTTTACGAGATTTAGTCTACACCTTGATTGATATGGTGGTTTTAGTGCAACGATCTTTATGTAGAGCTACGTCATAGATCCCATTCAAGTGGGTTGCCACCCCTTAGTCCATCTTTTGATTTGTTGGATTTTTAAGGAGATTTTTTATGCATTGGATGAGGTTTGATTCTTAAAAAGTCTCATCTTGTGTGGGTTTGAAAGACATCAATTTTTATTAGAAAAAACGAGCTGGTTTTTTTATTGAAACCAAATCCACTTTGTCTGATTGCTTGTTGTTTTTTCCTTTGGATATTTTTGTTCCCAAGACCAAGACATACAACACAAGTCTCCTGTTCTGTCTAATAATACTTGACATCAATAAATGAGATGTTATGTTAGAGATTCCATTTGAATGAACAAATATCCTCCATATCTATCTATATCTTCTGAACCAGATGCATCAGGAATCACCACTGAAGTGCATCAGACCCAAATATTGTTCATCTCCTGAGCTGTTCCAAAGGTTTAAACTTACATCCTCAAAGTGTAAATGACTTATGATTCATGAGACTCAACTTGTTTCCAACCAACCAAGAGAAGAGAAACCGCCTCTGTTTTTTCTACAAACCCATGATCCAATGCCACTTCTGCCTGCAGGCTGCACCTTTTGGCTTTACAATCTTACTACTGTCTCTGTCTCCAAATAAAAGGCCATATCTATTCTATTACTGTTGGACTACCCACAGAAGCACAAAGCTTATGTTGTGGTTGTCTATACCAAATGATTGTGGTGGATGCCTCCAGCCTCCATCAGAACCACTCAATACTCATCGAAGTGCCTCACTCTTCCAATATGCAAGGGGGTAATTTCAGACAAACACGAATTCTTAGTCCACGATAAACAATGCTCAAATCCCGTCATTTTTTAATAATTTAAATAATAATTTACGTTTAAATAGGATATATATATATATATATTTTTAATTTGACAATTTTATTCTTTTACTTTTGGACATATAATCCATACGGTACTAATACAAAGTTTCCACTTTGAAAACAAGAAGAGTCAACAGACTCCAACCGTACTTTATGTCTCCTCAGGCTCAGGTCTCTTGATAGCAACATACATGCTCATATCCAGCAACGAATCTACAGATAAATGTGGGTGGGGCTTCTGTCCCTCCCAGAATTTTTAAGATAATAATATTTTATGTCCTTTTTAATTTGAATATTATTTAAATAAATTCTTTGTTTCTTTTAATTTTTAAATTTAAAGACTCAATAAAATTTTCCCCTCATAATATTTGATCATAACTTCGTCCCTAGTTATATCTTCCCTATCCCTCCAACATGTATTGAGATGACTTATAGATTCGTGCCAACTTTATTTATTTCTTTAATGGAGATATTCTAGGCCTAGGGTTTAATTAATAATTAGTTGACATTTTGTATGAAGAATATATTTATATAAAATTAGGGCTTTCGATGAAACAAATTCTTCAAATCACGAGTGTAACCTTGGCTTCTAATGAGACTTAATGGCCAACTTTATTGCCGAACAGGACATCCTGTGTTGTTATTGTACAATCAAAGTGCAAAATCATCCATGGATATGCATTATGAGGTTTAGATAGGATTTGATTAAACCTTTTGCTGCTTTAATTTGATGTAGGGAATTAAAAGGATTCACCATTTCACATAACTAAGTAAATCATATTAAAATACAAAAAAATATTTAATGAATTAAATTCGAGGATGTGATTTGCTTAACTTTATGATATCCACAATTGCTAAAACAATAATAATAGTAATTAAAAAACTTTTAATAACTTTTACACAAAAAAGAAGAAGTAGAATTTTACTTCTAATGAGTCTTGAACCCACAGCTTAAGAGAAAAAAAAGGATGTCAATTAAAAATTTTCACCTGCTATAAATATTATTGATTAATATTAATTAAATTGACACTTAATGATTTATCTACGTGAGAGAGTTTTGATTATTTATATTTTGTGAAAGAGGATATACATAGTCGAAACATATATTTATAATGATTAAAAATATTCATTACATGATATAATTAGATTTATAATATAAATATATTCGAAACTAAATAAAATAAATACGAACAAAATTTATATAAGACTTAAATTATGATAAATCTGAAGATAATTTACATATAATTTCTACATAAACCTCAACAACCAATTTTTGGATTATGAAATTTAATAATGTAAACTAATCAAAAAGACAGTTTTGTATTTGCTTTTTATCTAGGTCACTTGAGTTGCTTATAAATACCGATTCCGCCTTTCTATGTTTATCAGGTGCAAACTCACACTTGAAGCTTCATCGCCTCCATTACAACAACAAAGCCCTTAATGGTGCAACCACCTTCTCCATGGCATTCCACCGTGCCCTACCTATTCGGTGGCCTGGCAACAATGTTGGTTCTCATTGTTCTCTCTCTCTTGCTCCTCGCCTGCTCTTACCGGCGAGTCTCTGGTCGTTTGGACGGAGGAGCCGATGAAAATGAGGGCGGTTCAAACAAGCAAGTTAAGGTTTGCGAGGATAAAATATTGGTGATCATGGCGGGTGAAGTCAACCCCACGTTCTTGGGCACCCCTGTTTTCACTAAACCTTCCACCTTTGTTGAGTTAAAAGACAAGGAAGGAGCAGAGAAAATGGAAGAATCATCATCAAGGATTACAGAGAACCATGAGAGACAACACCAATCCCAAGACCAAAACTAGACCACATGCCTGATTTCCATTTGTTTTGAGTTTTGCCTCAGAAGTTGGTTGGTTGTTTTTGTTGCCGGGAAATGTAAATTCTGGTAGAGAAGATTAAAACTAGACGTATTGTTCTCCTCATGAGAAATTGAGTTTGAATTCTTGGCATGTGATATTGTAACCCTAAAACCAAGGAAACTATTGTACAGTCGTGAATTCTTGGCCATCTTCATCTCTCAATTCAGGAGTATTTTATGGCCAGAAATGATTGGCAGGCCCTGCCACTCAAAGCTTTTGTTTATGGATCATGTAGATTGCAATTTTAAAATGGCAGAGCAGTGGAATTTCGTTAATAAATAAAGCAAACCTTCAGCAGCTCCACGCTAGTCAATGAATTTCTTAATACTATCAACCAAAGACAAAATTTTGAAGTGGGAGAGATTGTGAGGAGCATGTGACGCTCAAGAACAAGCAGTCATTTGAAAACGAATGAAGACACCCATCTCATTTAATAAATAAATATATATTTTTGGGCATACTTGTTTATTAATTTGGCCCTGCAGGCAACAGTCTTTGTTTACCATGTACAAGGACTTGTGCCTCAACACACAAGTATTTAATAACTGTAAATCACTTCACAAGTAAGATTATAAGAATCACATGCAACTGTTGACTGTAATAACCGGGTAGGGAAGGGACAGCAGAAATATGGAAGGATAACAACGTCAGCTAACTACAACATAAACAAAGCTTGAGACATGTACAACATACAAGGGCTAGAGTCTTCACATTCTTTACATAAACTTCACTAGTTTTTACCCATCAGATACAGAAAACAAACGTAAACATGAGAGGGATGGGAAGTGGGATGGACGGTTAAGCAGAAACACTACTAGAGGAATCACCTTGACTGCCCAAAAAACGAACAACAACACATGTGATATTATCTGCACTACCTCTCTCGCATGCCTCTCGCATCAACTGTTTCGCTGCCTGCTCAGGATCCTGTATTGGCTGTACCATTGCCACAGCCTCCTGCAAAAGGTAACCAACATTATTTCTTAAATTAAATGGGTGAGGAGAACGCTAAGCAGACAGTTTTCACCAAACTACTACCAAGATGTATCTCAAGTTAAAAAAACGAAAAAGTGTTCCATACCTCGTTTGAAACAACATCCCACAGTCCATCACTCGCAAGAATAAGGAACTCGAGCGAGCTGTCAACTTTTTCCTCCTGAATTTCTGGATCAGCAACAACATACTGCTTCAAGAGCCTGTCACCAAATGCACGAGAGACAGCAAGAACACCTCCCACCCTCCAAGTTCCTACAGAGATAATTTCCACAACAATAAAAGAAAGAAATTATACACGTAGAAAAGCTTCTACTGAAAATACAGGACAGTGGGAGGGGGACAGAGAAATAGCTAGATGTAATTCCGCACCAGCCCACATCACAAATCCTCCTGCATCCTCAATCCGTTGTCGCTCATCACTTTGATCTGGTTTGTGATCACGAGACATGGCAAAAGCTGCAAAGGAATATCATAGATCAGACAGCAATCAAATGATTCTTCAACAAGATCTTCAGAAAACCGAGTTCACACAAACACAGGATGGGTAAAGGAGAAGTTACATAAGAAAGCATACTGTCAAACTTGTTTGAAGTAAAACATAACATCATGTTACAAGTAAAGCTAATGGAAACATCATATGTAACAGACATCAGATGAATGTAAAATAGAAACAAAAAACAACGAATCATACCATTGCCGCCTCTACAGATAACAGCTCGAGAATCCCCAACATTTGCAACCAGCAAACGATCACCAACAAGTACAGCAGTAGAAGCAGTAGATCCAGCATCCCTATTCTGGTTATTTTCTGACTTTAAAAATTCAGAGTCTGTATGGTTGTATGCATCAGCTGGAATTGGAAACAATTTAAAAAGACAAGTTAGACCAGCACACTAGAAAGGACACAAGTATAAGACACAATCACAATGTGAATAACCTATAGCAGATTTGGTGTCAGATATAAACTTTGGATGCCTGATCAAATTACTGAAAAGGTTATGCTTCACATATTCAGCTGCCCGTGCACCTCCATGACCTGAAACAGTCTTGTGGGTAAAGATCGAGTGAACAATTAACTAAGCATGAATAGCCAGCAACAGATTTCTTTTATGTAACAGAAGTTATGATCTTAATGATGCATGGTAAAAGAATTTATTCTAAGGCTGAATACAATGAACTGCCGCAGCATAGAATTTATAGTTTAGCATAATATTTTCCTGAATGAATAACAGGCTATGAGCAATGGTTTCCAATTGCTACCGCATTGGAACAGATAACTAATACCAGAATCTGCCTGAAATCCTTTCAGATATGTTCTCTATGTCGAAACTTGAGACTACGGTTGTATTGTCCAGCAAACAACAGCGTGTATCTTGCTCCACCCAAAGGGATGAGAGCAAAATCAAGGAAGAAAAAGGTTAACTTTAAAACATAAAGAGATTATCAAATGATGAATGGCTATAGTGGAGGAAAACAAAATGAATTATACACTCTTTAACACACAAATAATATCAAGCATGGATGATACAAAAAGTATTTCTATGTATGTAGGGCAACTGGACAAGTGAATTGTGAAATATACATAAACCATTAGAAAGATATGTTCACAAGCATGAGGGAGAGATACATATACATAGAGAAAGTACGAGAGAAATATACCATCAAAAACTCCAAAAAGGCCAACTATCTCTCCATCAACACCATCAATTCTTGTTTCATAAAAATCTTCCATAGAAGACCTCTTTCCAGGTGAGCTTGCATAGCCATAACTGAACTTTCCGTTCTGGCTGTAGCCAGAAAACAAGGAATATTTAATCTAGACATTGTACAAATCATTGCATTTTTTTCAGGAAAAGATGTAAACTCAATAACCATAGACCTCATATTATCGTCAAATTTTAGCAAAATATATTTCACGACTTTTGATGTAATTGTTTTCGTAATTCATCACAAGTACAAATGACATTTCTTCAGGCATTTTATTACCCAAATTCATTCAAGACAAAAAATTAACAAAATTAAATCTCTTATCATCCAAAATACAAGGCTTGAATTTCATGATAAAACCATGGAGTAATTTTTTATGCACAAAATGCAATACATTTAGGTCAAGACATAAAGGTCCAAAAAATGACTTGTTGAGACTAAGAAAAACAGACCCTTAAAAAAGAAAGGAAAATAATAATTTGTTCTTGCCCGAGTTATCTTGGCAATACAATTTAATCCTGACCCGTAAAGAATGGAACAAACAAGAAACTAATTCATTTGCCAAGACGACAATTGAGAAATTATCACATTGCACGCATCAAAAACTACAAATTCAAGATTCCATTGTAGGTTTCTCTGAACTCGTGCAGTGAAAAAACCATTAAAAGGTAAAGATCAAAAATAGTTTAACATGCATGCTGATCTATATTTGCGAGTTTACAAACTATCCAAATTCATGGAGGTTAAGCATGCATTTCTAGCATAACTTCATTTGTTTTAAGTTGCCTCTAGTTTCATTTTGTCTACTTTTGCTAATGCTAATGATTAGATTACCAATCAGATGCCCTACTGATTAAGATATATTCCAAGGTTTAACTTAAAACAAGCTATCCAATGAGCAGGGATCTTTGTCTAAAAGGAAAGTAAATAACGGATATCTCAGGAACTCTAACTATCAAAGTTGATGTCTACATTTTCAATTTAAAACTAAAATTATAAGCAGATGTTTTCCTGTGTGGAAAAAAAGATATACTTCAAAAATTCATACGAACTACATAACAGACAAAAAAATCGAATAATAAGTAAAAGTCGAACAAGACGTGAAGAGAAGAACACTTGTTGAACCATATGGAAATTTAATGGTAACTTGCAAAGCAAAAAAGTGAGAGACACCAATCGAATAAATTCAAGATCCAAGCAAAGAATAATGAAAAGGAAAGAAAAGAAATCAGAAACCTAAGGCCTCCGCCGCTGACCGGTCCATATTCATTATGAACCTGATTCGAAGATTGCAAAACAGAGTTCAGATAGCCCATATTACAGCTCGCGCATTCAAAACTTTCACCTCTTATGACTAGTAGTAGTATCCAAATCAGAAAACAACAAAGCGTAGAAGCGTATTTGATAACAGATGTTCCGGATGATGAGAGGTAGGCAAAGGCCTAATTTGCAAGCTAATTGAAATCAAACATCTCAGATCTTAACCTGCAAAGCAACCAGAAATTTGCAGATCTAATTCCAACACAATAAATGAAACTCGATGAATGATTAATATGGGAGAGATCGTTATCTGGAAAGCAATAATCAAATACCTAAATATATGAAGGTGGTGGGGGAGGGAGAGGGAGAGGAAGAGATTTACCTTAATGAAGGGAAACGAAAGGAAATGCCATAATAAGAGGGATGGATGGAGGGAGAGAGAACAAAGCGCTTAAAAGGCGGTTTGATAGGGGAGGGGAAAAACGAGAAAGGAAAGGGGACGGTTTTAGAGAGAGAAAACTATTATCCATGACAACTGGTCAACTACTAAAATATCAGGTAAATTATTACATAAGAAAAAAGGGTAAACTTTATAAATGGTAGTCGAACTTGTAAAATATTTGTATTTTAGCCATAAAAATTTTAAAACTTAAAATACGATTATTGAACTTTTAATTCGTGTTTATTATAATTATTATTATTAAAAATACTGCACCATCCTCTTTCCAAAAGTTCAAAGTTTTTTCAAATCAGTTATAATCATTGTTTTTAATGTTATCGCCACTAAACACAAAAATAGAAATCTTCTACTTCTTTTTTAGGTCTCATTTTATGCCTTTTATTCTTCCTATCCTACCTCTTTTAAGCTTCCCTCAACATTTTTCAAAGTACTCTTACCAAATACCAAGCACAGTGACTTCCTTCCTCGAAGAGTTTTATAAATGCAGGTATATTTATGTTTGTTGAATCGTTCATCCATCCCTCAAACATGTAGCGTTGGCTTAAAGATCATCTAAAAACTCAAAGGAAAAGAATAATAAAGATAATTAAACAAATATTTTTTTAAACTTGTTTGGGACATAGAAAGGGTTCCCTTATTTTTTTTTCAAATACAATGTTCTGATTTTGTCAAAATATAAATTGAATATTTTTAAATAATTTTTTAAGATAAAAACCATCTAATTATTCTTGAGTTTATAAATATTAATAATATTTTTAGAAATCAAATATTAACTATAAATTGAATATCAACTGTCGCCTTATAAAGGTACTTGTTGATTGCTTACATTCCCATGTTGCTAATACTTCTTCAGGTATTCTCCTCGTCAGTCGTCTCTTTGATTTTTATTATAGATAAGATGCAGCCTGCAGGAAACTAAAATCACTCTAGGCAATCACTTTTCAATAGTAAACCATGGTGGCTATCAGCCTATCAGGCGCAGCCACCCGTTGCAAAACCAATCCTTCCTCTACCACCGTCGTATACCACTTCCAATGTCTTCTGCTGTGTATTCCCGAAAATCGCAACATCCGAGTCATCGCTGTTTCCGGCTAACGCTAAGCACACTTGGGAGATACCATTCACGTACAAAATACCAGTGGGGTTTATTGGGACCCCAACACCACGGCTGAAGAAGAAGCTTATCGTAGGTATTCTAACAGAAGAATACTTGCTAAAGTCATAACATGTGTCCAGTATCGAAAGCGGTTGTGCCATGGGATATTGCTTCATCTGTCCTCGAAAGGCAGACCTTAGTGCCGAATACGCAGTCGGGGGCAAACGAGTAATGACAGTTCCAGAGTCAATGATGGCGCCACCGGCTCTGAAAACCGAAGACGAGATGGGAAGTTTCTTGCCACCGACCCTTATTCCGATCATGTTAATACCATAGAAGGATTCCCCTTGGGGGATTGTTGATAATGATGTGAATTTTACAGATTTCGAGATGCCACCGGTGCCGAATCTGAGGAAACCGGTTGAACTTGAGGAGGATGGCAGGCAGTAGGAAAAGATTTTCTTGTATTCTACGGCGGTTTGCGAAGGTAAAGATAGTTTATCACGGCCAAGTCCTAGCAAACCGGCAGCGCCAATGAAAAGGCCTTGGTTGTTTTGGCCGCAACCAAATAGGAAGTCGCTGAACACATCCCTTGATGTCATGGTGAGCTTTTCTTTAGCAAAGAATCCAACGGAGAAGGACGAGTCCCCATATTGGATGCCATATACACAAGCTGATGATGAGCAGCTAAGCGAGTTACCTGAAACAGAGATATATATAAAAGTGAATTAACATTTTGAGGCAAACCCGAATGCTCAATCCGATGCAACCTGAATCGACCAAAGAAAATGACCTGTTGCAGAAGCCAGTGCATTGCAGGCAGTTGAGCCGCAGGAAACATTGGAGTAAGTTGAGGATAAGGAGGGGGAAAAAATTGGCTCCTTCTGTTTATAGCAAGATTTCACGCAGGGCTCGCATTGTGCCCATGTGATGTCACTTCCGGTGTCAAATATGAGAGACAGATCCTTCTTTGGGGTGCCGAGACCCACCGTGACTATGTAATTCCCCGATCCCACCACGCTACCGTCCTTGGCCGGGAGATAGGCCGTATCTGTCTGCTTGACACTGGTGAGTCCTATGTTCTTGGCAAGCTTGGAGAGAATGTACTTGACCCTGGCTTCGTCTTGCAGTAGGATTTCTGCGTGAGTGGGAATATTTACTTTCTCTTGATTGAGCTGAGAGCATGGTCCATGCTTGTGGATAACCGATAAAGAGGACGTTTTGTCCCAACCTGAAATTCTTACTCAAGGCCATTCATCATAACTACACATTCCAATACCCTAAAGCATTAGTCCTACTAAATCCAGGTCCATGTTTAGATTCAAGTATTCAACGATCACATGATAGAACATAGTCAGTAAAGTATGTCTTAATTACATAGTTCCAATAATGGATGGAATTATCATATGATTAAATTCCTACGAAAAAGCATACATAAATCATAAAACTTGAATACTAGAGTATCAACCTTGCTACTGAAAAAAACAAACAGAAGTAATCATTTCATACATATACATATACATATAGAGAAAGAGAGAGAGAGCTGATTAACCTTGTGCAGCAGCAGCAGCAGCGGCAGAGCTGCAAACAGAGGAGGGTAAAAGAGAAGCGACATGGATGGCATGAGTGTGGTGATATTGAGGTTGATGGCTCTCAGCAGTGGCAGAGCCCTCTTTCCAACAGAACACAATTAGGCATAGATGAACAAGGAGTTTACTAGCAGACAGGAAAGCAGGGGAAAGACTCATGTTGCACCTTTGTTTCTTTTTCTTATCTTTTTATCATCTTACAAGCACACCCTCCATTATTTATTTATATACAGCACTGATTGATTTTTTAAAAAAAAAAAATTATTCAATTATACGTGTACCTACCAACTATGTTTATATATATATATATATATATATTTTAAAATTATAGACATGAGATGAATTTTTTTTGGTTAATTATTGACTTAAAATAGTTACTAATCATCGTAAGGCATGATAAGAGAATCAAGACAGAATACATCATTAATTCTTTACATGTTAACATTAAATGTCATTCATCCTACGAAATTAATAAACTAAATTATAATTATCTATTCTTTTTATTAAGTAGTATTATAATATTACTCTCAAGATAAATATTAGAATTCGAATCAACGCAAAAAATAAAATAAGTGGACATCCATAATTATTAGATTAATTAATGGATCACATATTATAACTATCTTTTTAATATTTCATATTTTCACTTAAGAAAAACAATGTTTAAAACGAAATTACAAATACAATATACCATTCAAATAATTTTAATTAAAATCAATTATTATTATTATTATTATTATACGTGATTGAACTAGACCTAAACCATAATAAATCTAGACAAATCTCATTGCATTATAGGACTTTAACCATAATAATTTAAATTTGAATTCATTCTATTTATACACTGTAAAATTTAAACTCCTCATCTCTCAACTGTGTCATTAAGACTTTAGATTTTATTCGAATCTTGTGGTTGGTTTTCACCCAATGAAATTGTAAACTAAAAGCCATATGTATCTTTTTGAGTTGCAGAATTTTGGGTCTTCACAGTCCACAAAAGGTTCTTACAATGAATCATGATAAACTGACAAGATTTTTTTGAGGGATAAGTTGGTGCTAGGAAGTAGGAACCAAACCTGTGTTTATTGTTTGTGTTTCAGACATCTTGATTCTTGTTGCCTTCTGCTCGGGAATGGGAAAAGGTTTCATAGAGCAGAAGATATTTTCCTTCTTTCTTTATTTTGGATTGTTCTGATTAATTACATTGGCCTAACTTCCATAATTAAACTCCAAATCTATGGTAAATAAAAGTAATGAAAACTAAAACACAAGGTCAACTCCTTGTCTGAACCCAACAAGGGGATGTTTATACTAATACAACTTCAATTGTTCTTTTAAGGTATGTACATTATCAAAGAATTAAAAATATATGAATATATTATTTTATAATATCTTTAAATTATTAAAAAAATCAACTCGTTATATTTTCATCGACTAATATAAAATGAAATGTACCATTTCTTTTGCAACACTCAATAGTTGTAGGCTGACTCTGAAACACCCAAGTCCAGAAGTTGGTTAAATACTGAATTCCATCAATAGATATGTACTTCATTACAAATGATGTTTTTTTTTTGGACTTGACAAGAAATTGAAGAGTTTGTGCACATCATTGTCAGTATGTCCATAGGACATAAACTCGGTTTTCTTTTTGCAAGAACCTATCTTTGAGTGGTCCAAAGGCCATCATAGACATAATATTAGTGGAGAAAGCATTAAGCATAATTAGAATCTTTAGGAATGGTTGGATTTTGATTATTTTATTTTTTTAACCTTAAAAGTATCATCCTCTTCAGCTGCAGACCAATCAACTTTGTTTCTAGTGGATGGTGACGGTAATGGTGGTGGTGTGTAAAAGAGCTAGAATCTCTCTCACGACCATCTTAGCCACACAAATCAGAGACTGGTGGGTGGGTTCACAACGAATGTACTTTTTCTTTAATTTTTGACAGTAGTGGATTCGGAATGTTTTGAGAGTAAACATAAGTTTAAAAAATTACAATGATCACAAGTCAGATCTTGAAATTTTAAGGTGATACAATTCATAAAGATTAAGAAAATTAAAGTCAACTAAATGAACTTTGAAAAATTTAGGATAGACACGAGACCACCCAAAGATATATGTGACTTCACCACTGATTTTTGGATCCCTATTTATATCTCATACAAAAATGTTAAGTTTATGATGTTTTTAAAGAATTAAAGGTAGAATGTATATTTTAAGATTTATAATTTAAAGTTTAAACGTAAAATAAAGTATTTGTCGTAATTTTTTGATTGTGTCTTTCCATTTCTTCTCCTATTGATTGGTTGCGTTGTGGATTGGAATAGATTTCAGAGGATAACATCCTCCTTATGAGCATATCGTTATATCAAGGACAAGATAGAAGGAAAGACGTTATTAATTCTAAAGGGGAATGGAATACTCAACCTCCTGGAAATTTGATAAATCTAAAGCCTGATAGAGTTAGTAAAAGGTTACAGGAGGGAAATCAGCTATTAAGTCTACCTAGAAAGGAGAGATATAACAGTAACAGTGATTGGTTTGGCTGCTTCTGAGTTCTGAATACTTGAGCACCATTCACTAGTAACCTCATGGCTAAATGGCTAATGGGCTAATAGGGTTAAGTATTTCATTCCTGGTTCTTTCATCCCAAAGAGAACACATCCCTAAGCTAACAATACAGACACAGCATAAGAGAAAATTACTAGTCCCTACCCCTGGCTGCCGATGGGCTGAAAAAGTAGATGCACTCTAGCTACTTCCAGCCATCTAAGCTTTTATCCTGAGAATATAACTGCCAAAATGGAATTACTACCGAATATCATCTAAGGCTAAACCAGCTAAAAACTTGAATATCATCTAGACCTGAAATATGCATCAAGAGAAGACATCTTGTCTTCCCATGTACCTTCTCTTTAAACACCAACTTACTGAACTAAGAATTGATTAGAGTTATAGATATAGTAAAGAAACAACCTCCACGCTCCATGCACCACAAAATAGACTGTGGCTCCTGCTATGCAACAACACAGACCTTAGTACATTATTTTCTGAGTAAACTTTGCAGGGCATGAATGATGTAAACATTGGAGCAGTTACATATATACATCTTTCATTGAAATGGGTGTCAGTCAATTCTAATTTCCTAGTCATAACAAAGTCCCCATGTACTCAGACGCTGAAACTCAATCCTTTGATGAATTGAAATGCCTACAGATCCTTTACATTTACTGACTGGTGATTTAATTTGCACTTGTAGTGTTGCAGTTAAATTTGATTAGGAAGTGATCCAACGTTTCAACAATGCAAAGCTGGAAGCTTCAAAAATATAAGATCCAAAAGAAAACCAATTAATTAAGCATATCCTTATACTGGTCTCTGTGACTAAGTGTATTGGGGGGGTACCTGAGGTTTCCAATTGGATTCAGCATCCTTCTTTTGCCAACTGACAGCAGAATCATCCTGCCAAACTACACTAGCATAATAACAAAACTACACTAGCAGGCAACCATCACTCGTTCGTCCTTCTCCATAGATTTTGGCGGTTGCATGTGTTGTGTTATGATCAATATTTCTCCGGTCATACCATATTTTTGTAAGTGGATGACTTGACGTCTAATAACTGATTTTCAATTTTCATCATCCATAAATAATTCTGCAAGCAGACGTCAATGGTACGCATTAAAGCGGGTCTCCCTCGGGATCTTTCCTCGTAATTTACCCTTCATTCAATGTGGAAAATACGACACCGACAGCATCAAAGTTTGCAACAATGAATCATTTTATTATAACTAGGGTTGAGTAATTGCCCCGTTCAATCATTTCTTGCAACAATGGAACATATATTCCGTCGAGAAACTACCATCATTTTATTATAACGACGGTTGAATAATTGCAGTGAAAATCAAAATACAGATTTGAATTACAATAATTGATACTAGTAGTACTTATAAAGTTTGGTCGAAAGGATAAAATACAATAATACACCTTAACTGTCTTCATAGGAATTGTATACGCAATGCCATTTGCAATTCAAGTCAAACTAAAAGTAGAAAAACAAGGATGCAATCATTCTAGTACGAAACCGAACAATGTTACTTTCGGGTTCAGACCATAAACTTGGTTGTAGTCTAATCAAGTTCAACGTCAAGAATCCAATGCATTTGGAAAATGGAACGCGTCTAAACATCATAGTCTTACCAGATTAAAATATACGTAAACCCAAATACTTAGACTCTGGTTTTAATCTCCATGGATGATCATAATGGGTGCAGGTAAGAAAAAAAAAAAGTTGAATAAGTTTGCAACTTTTCATGTGTAAATCTTTTGTTTTTTTATTGTATCTTCTTTAATGTCCCTACTTTAAATTGACGGGTTTAAGATTTAAGATTAATGATTGTGATTATGGCTTAAAGAATTACGAGTATAGTATATTTTTTTAGAATGTATGATTTAGGATTAAAAATTAGGGTTACGGTTTAAAATTTAATTTTAATTTTTTTTAAGGTGAGGTGAGATACGAAAGATTATTAGGTGAACCCTGTTCACCACGTCATTCATGGTTCAAACAATCAGGATTGTTGATCTTTAAATAACTACTTAATAACTACCCACCCACAAAATACATGTAGGAAGAGGTGATGATTCACTTGAAAAAAATGAGATCAACAGTCTTGATTAATTGGGACCATAGATAACGTGATTAATTTAATAATTTTTTGGTGAGATAGAAAGTTATCATGACCAGGAGGCGGGATTTTACCGCAAAATTACAAATTTTCAAGCATCTATTGATATTAAGCAACACCATAACCTCCGTAATTCATCAAAGATACAGAAACAATAACAATTTTAAACCAGAAAAAGAAAAACCAACGACTTAAACACAAACCTAATCTCGTTTCTCCTCAGTAGGTGAACTAAGTGGAAAGAGAGTCAAGAGCTCCGGTGATCGGCTTCCTTTAGGTTTATTTAACGTTGGGTGCAAGTAAAAACCTTTCTCTGCAATCGCCTTTTCTTCTTCTGAGACCGCCGGAGACGATGGCGATACAGTACCAGAGCTCGAGTAGAAGGGTGATTCTGACCCTAGTGGAGTCACCGGCGAATCATGCCGGCGAGCTTGGCAGACACAGTGACTAGACGATTTACGTAGATTGGTGAGACCGAGGTTGATCTCTATCTTTCTCATCATGGAGTGCTGTTGCCTACGTTCTTTGAGCTTAAACGGTGGCTGACGCGGTGCTGTTGAGTGTTCAGCACCATGGTAGTATGTTTTATATGCAAGCCTTTGGTGTATTTTGTGTGTACTGTTTGTGAATCCCGTTAGTTTGTGTACGAGGTGTTTGCATCCGCCTCCACGAAAGTTGTTGGCGTTGAAGTCCCAGATGATGAAGGTATGTCGTACAGGTTGTTTTCCATCTCCTTCCCTCGAGAATTAGCCTTAACGAAATAAAGAACATGAAGTTGTCAGGCGAAGTTCATTTGTTGTATTATTGTTTTATAAACAAGATCAGCAGAGTGTTTGATGCGTGTGAAAGTGTGTTTGTTCTCGACGTAAGGGTTGCTTCCACCCTTTCTCTCCCTGTCCCCTGCAAGTTCCTAGTATTGATTTCTGAAAAATGTATCTATACCAACTGAATCAATTTGATAATTAATATGCAGTAATTGTGTTAGCGTATATGTTCCTTTGACCTAAATTAAAATCATTTATTTTATATATTCAAAATTTGAGGGTTTTAATTAAAATCTTAACCAAGTCTTATAAAACAAATACAAGGTTTCCAAATCAAACATGAGCCTGCTTCATTTTGCTTCCCCATACCAGTTCCATCTTACCTACAGGCTACAGGCTACAGGCTGCACTTCTAAGTTTTGGGTTTTGATTTGATGGTAAGTAACAGAAAGGTCAGCATGATACCATTTGATTCAGTACATACACCTTATATGATGAGTTTAAATGTTACAGTAAGTAACAATTTGATTTTTATTCTCATGAGAGAAGTAATGAGTGAAGTTACAAATCAAGAGCTTTCATTTGTTGATGGTGATGAGACATGGATTAGATTTAAATAAAAGTATTCGAATCCAAACAAACCAAGTAGAATAGCCTGAGCTAGTAGCTAAGATGGGCCACTTGGAAGGATTCTTTTTGGGTAGGCGATGGTTTTATTTATTACTAATGGCGTGGTTTATCCTTTGTATTCCGTCACGGGCCAATCAAGGCCGTATATTGTGGGCCTTTCCTCGTCCATTGTTAGAGTAATCAAACAGCTCATGGCTAGCGGTTTTTATCATCCCTTGTTCCTTTCATTTACTTGGTTTTTCGGCGCCACAAGAAAAATCTTCCCCAAACCCAAAAATTCTATTTTTCCTATAAAGAAGCAAACATATTGACCAAAACAAGCTAACTAATACGGGAAATGGAAAGCTGTGCGAGTTGTTGCAGACCGGTGATCGGTGGCAAATCAATTGTCAAGAAAGATTTGAGCTTTGGGTCGACAAATAGAGTGTCGTTCGGTGCCGGGGTTGTACCTCAAGGTACCACTTCAAGGGCCAAGGGTTCGAGGGTTATAGGCATCACAGCTTCTGCTGTTGATTCATACGAGAGCTCTTCCGAATTCGTTAACCGTATGGAAAAGGCATGGGTCATCTCTCAGGTAGAATCTATTTTAAACGTAATAATTTGTATCCTGAAATTTCGAATCTAAAATAGGATTTCGATTTCATGCATTCTAACGCATTTTTGAAACTAAAAAGTGTTCAATTTGATTGGGCTGTTATGTTTTTTTCTTAAATTTAGTGGTTCAAGTGATTTGACGAGCAAGATATTGCCTATTGGGTGGTTGATATTGGATGCATCTTAGATTTTTAAATTCTGGGGAATTCAGAATATTTTTATGTAATTGTATGCATGTTTAGTTACTTGTATTTACAATATCTTTGTTAGTCTCCCAACTCCCTTGTAGTTGCTTAATTCCAGGTTTATTGTTTCTCCGAGACACTTCTCTCAGTACTTCAAACTTAAAGGATGTCATTGATGAGGTGTGAATGTGAACACTTAAATGAAATAGCGGAAACATTTCCTATAAAATAGCTGAAATGTTAAAACTTTCTATTGGTTTGTTCTGTTTCTGATTCTGTTGCTTTTGTGCCATGCCGCGAACAAGTAGTCCAAGACTATGTTTCTCGGACTTCCTAATTTTCTGGGGACTATGTTTGATACATGGGTACAGGGATATGTTTTTCAACGATGCTTCAAATACATGGACAGACTTTATGTATCTGACACTCACACTCGAGTCAAAGTAACTTAGGTCTAGGAAAGAGGTTCTAAGATAATATTCATACTATCAAAATGCATCTTAGATGATGTGTTTGGGATTGTTGTTCATGCGTAAGTGACTGTATTTCTTTCATGTGGAGCTCTTTTAGGAACCTGTCGAGTTTTTGAGCCTGTTAAGGGATAACCAAATTTCCTACCATTTTTGTGTACTGATATTTTCATTCTTCATGCTTCTTACAGCAACCAAGGCCAATTGCTTGTTCTTCGTGTGGCTCCATGGGGCACGTTGAATGCAAGTGGTGTGGAGGTACCGGCTTCTTTATCCTTGGGGATAACATGCTCTGTCAAGTTCCTTCTAGAAACACCAGTTGTGTGATTTGTGCTGGGAAGGTATATCTCAACACCATAGGCATCTCTGTATTTGCATACCCTCTCTATTCTATACTGTCAAGTGTCAACTGCTTACTTACTGGAATGATCTTTCCTTCTACGCATACTTTAGGGATCAACGTGCTGCTCTGACTGCAAAGGAACTGGATATCGTGCAAAGTGGATGGGTGAACCTCCTATCTCAAAATAGTTGAGAGTTTCTGCATATTTTATGCTGCAAAACAGCCAGTTTTCTATGTCCATAAGAATAGCATGGCACACCACGCCATGTGTGTGTTCATGTCATTGTACAATCTCATATACTTATAAAAAAGAAAAGAAACAATCGTCGTTACATATTGATTGAAATTGTCAAATGTAGAAAATTCGTTGTTTATCTAGACTAAAAATTTATTCTTATTTGTTTCTGTTCTTTACTGTAATTACTAGACTTCCTTACCCTCGTATAGCTTTGCTTAAAAACAAATAGGGTTTTGCATTGAATGTCGCAACGCAATCAAATCTTACAGATATACAAGAGTCTGCAACTCATCACGTGGGTGTAAAGAAGGATCAGAATCATATTTAAGGAAAAATAGAAAATCATTTGACCATGAAATATATGAGTAGGAGCCTTACAGATGATCCCTTATGCTTTGCTTGTGATTCGATGGAAACAGTGCTGCACACTCCATGATTGTTTAGCCGTCTGGGACCTACGGCAAAACTTCTTAAATTCTCAACAAATTTGATGTCTTTTGCCGTACTGTCATTGCAGGATTGATTTATTTGCAAAGGAATGATGATCTGTGTTGCAAACGTATTTCCTTACACCTGTATAGCGCGACAAGCATGGAAACGACGGAATAACATTATTTTTAACATCTTCGGAACACAAACGCTCTATTGAGCCTGCCCTGTACTTGAAAATGTTGGTTGTAGCAGCTCTCGGATTGAAAGAAGCATCGCGCAAATACGAACATTACAATTTGTTCGGACACATCGGTAGGTTAGAGCGACTAAATCTCATTGTCCAGTTAGACAATGCTGAGGTGGTGAGCTTACTCCAAGATCATGATGTTTCCACAAGTCCAAATGTCTAATAGCTACTTAGCTAGAGCAAATGCCAACCTTTACATGGTCAGTGCTGGCTTGTTGACTTTCAACAAATGTGAAATATAGGAACTAAATCGTAAAATTCAGTATAATACGAGGACCAAACCTATAGTTTGAACTATAAAATATCCTGTAGACTCCCATGAAAGGCGAAAAACAAAACCCGGAAGGTTTTCGGTTCGCAGAAAAACTACTGCCTGCTTAACAGTTACTTTGTCCAATCTCTAACCGAAACAATGAAGATAGCAGTGGAAGGATGCATGCATGGAGATCTTGACAAGGTCTATGAAACCATAAAATACATCGAGAACACTCGCAACATCAGAATCGACATCCTCCTCTGTTGTGGTGACTTCCAGGTTCTTTTTCTCAAATATCCAGTTTATCACCTCGATTTCGACTAGCATTTCTTGTTCTTAATCCAAAATTCTTCTTCTTTCAAATACCCGATTCTGATTTTAACTTGCTTTTTATGATTACTTTTGTTTTGGTACTTAGGCAATCAGGAATGAGAAAGATATGGAGAGCCTTAATGTGCCCCCAAAATATAAGGAGATGAAAACCATTCTGGAAATACTATTCGGGTCAGGAGGTTGCCCCGGTTCCCACCATATTTATCGGTGGAAACCATGAAGCTTCCAATTATTTATGGGAATTGTAAGTCACCTCTTCCAAGCTGGTTCATTTTTTTGGGGTGTAGCTGAGCTCTAGGTCTGATAAATGTTCTAGCTTGGGGATTTTGCTTCTTTTTATGAAATGCTTATTTCTGCAATTGAAATGTGTGGTCCCCTTTTTTTGCCTAATAGGTATTATGGAGGATGGGCAGCACCTAATATATTCTTCTTGGGGTTTGCTGGAGTTGTGAAGTTTGGCAATATCCGTATCGGTGGACTTTCTGGAATTTACAATGCTCGTCATTATCATTTAGGTTGGTTGAAGTTCCTTATTTTAGTGTGCTTCCAAAGGCGATTGTTTATTTAAAAGCAAGCGACGAAGATATCATATTGATTATTGTTTAAGGTGGAGTCTCTGTTATTACAGAAGTTTGAAAGCTTTGTAACTGATACAAATTAGCTTTCCTTTGAGCAGGACACCATGAAAGACCACCTTATAATGATAATACTATCAGGTCTGTGTACCATGTTCGTGAGTATGATGTTCACAAACTCATGCAGGTGGAGGAACCGATTGATATTTTTCTTTCACATGATTGGCCACTTGGCATCGCTGATTATGGGAACTGGAAACAACTTGTTCGCTACAAAAAACATTTTGAAGATGAGGTAATTATAATTGATTTGGTTGAAATGGATAAACGTAGATGAATGACAATTTTCATATAATCTTCCTTTGTTGCATTATTTCATAACAAGCTTATTCAGTTTTCTTGTTGACCAATCTGATTTGTTGTTGTTTGAAACATATTTCTTAGATCCAACAAGGAACTCTTGGAAGCAAGCCTGCAGCTCAGCTGCTTGAAAAACTCAAACCATCTTATTGGTTTTCAGCTCACTTGCACTGCAAATTCACTGCTCTTGTTCAGCATGAAGAGGGTGGTCAAGTGACAAAATTTCTTGCACTTGATAAATGCCTTCCAGGGCACAAATTCTTGCAGGTATCTTTCATAAGTTCCGACTGTTTCCTGTAGGTTCTTTCAGTTTCTTTTGGTCTTTGTGGGAAGCTAATATATGAATTACGGCTTTCTCTGATCTTTTAGATTGTTGATATTGAATCTGATCCAGGACCTTTTGAGGTTCAATATGATGAAGAATGGTTGGCAATAACACGAAAATTCAATTGTGTCTTCCCTTTGACCACCCGACGTGGAGAATTTAGGTGTGTATATTCGGCTGTTTGCAAGTCCTATTATTCGACTCGAGCTAGTGAGTCAACAACTGCTGTTCTAATACGCAGGAGTACACAGCTTGACATGCAAGATTCTCGTCAATGGGTTAAGAGCAGGCTGGAAGACAGAGGAGTGAAACCTTGTGAATTTTCTCAGACTGTCCAACCTTACAACCCCTCCCGATCAGTTTCAAACACTGCTTTTTCTGGTAAAGTTTGTGTATCACTCTGGTACTTAATCTGGTGGTATTTTGATACTTTTCCTTTTTTAATGTGCTAAAGGTATAATGATTCTAAAATTTCAGATATTACGAACTCAGTAAATATGTTGGCATATATATGGCACTTATCACTATTTTGATTGGACATCTCAATATTACTATCACAGCACTTCCTAATCACTATTTTAGATGAATGTTTGCGACTTTTCTCCTTTGTAGGTTCTCCCCGTAATCCTCAGACTCTATCTTTCTTGGAATTGTTAGATCTTCCTTATGTTCTTGATAATGTATCTGGATCCATGAATCATCCTGCTCCTGCATCATTGACTCAAAGAGGTAAGCAACTTCTATTTCACTTGTTCCGCTTGGTTTTGGTGCACCGACTCTCTATTTAATAATTTGGTGGCTTCTGTTAACCTTCATTGTAATGCAGTTCAAATATAGAATGAACATGATTGTAGGATTAACTTTTGCTTCTCATGTTTAATATAGCGCTGATGCTCTCATATTCAGAGTTCGGATATCTTGTTCACAGCTTAATGGGATAATGTGTTTTTTTGTTCCTTAGATGATTACAGTGAAGACATTCCCATCGAAGATGAGGATGAACTAGAAGAGGATGTTGCAGAAGATGATAGCTCAAAACACGACAATGAAAACCAGTAACAGATTTACCAGTGCGATATGGATGGAAATCTACTTATTGGTTGGCCATTTGTCCAGGTGGTGGAGCAGGTAATGGTTGTGACGGAAGAGCAACAGATTTACCCCACCCAATTTTCAATTCATATTCATATACAATAACTCCTGTCAAATAAAACATCTTTTCAATCAATGACCAATAAATCATAAAATGATCAAAACATAGGGCATTTAGCATTTACAAAAAGTTGGACATTAGAAAACATTATTTACACTAAAAGAAATCCCTTGGAAATTAGATATCACTGTTTACAAATGCTTCACATACACATTTTAGTAGAGCAACAACGACAACTAAAGATATCTACATAAACGCTCTAAGAAAATACCGTGCATTTCATCTTTTGCAGCAATCCTTCATAACCTTGGAACTTGTATGTCACACCAAAAAGATGGAATCATAAACTTTAAAGACAAGGATTCATAACACCCCTCGTACCAAAAATCCAAAGGGAAAAGTGAACAGGTAAAACAATTATAATTAAAATGGACATAAGAAATTGCAGTTTCACAAACCAAACCATTTGTGTTTCTGGGCTTAGATTACAACATTTGGAGAAAGCTGCAATGGCTCTCAAAACTATATGAAAAGCTTAGTAAATAAGAGCACAAGTAGCATATGAGGTCTTCTACACTTTATAATACATATCCTCTTTCGTAGAAGAGAGTTTAATTTGCAAACTTTTTAAGGTGTTGAAACACTGTGTTTAATCCATTCCCGGTCGTAAGGCAAATAACCTTGAATCGTGTGATCGTATCTGCATGCAAGAAGGAATCAATATAACCAAGAGATGTCAACGATAACGTGGTTGCATGTAATAATCACACTCAAGTAGACTGAACCATCGGAATATTGTTCATCTACTCATATGCCAACAGCATGGTTCCGCCTACTCAAATAGTCTGAAACACCAACCAAGACCTGCACAAACTGATAACTAAACTCTAGACACCACCTCCGATGCATGTAAAATCGCACTCATGTTTAAACACATGATGATTGGAATTTGGATTCTTCATGGTATCTAAGGAATACACAAATTGTCCATAAGACACATTCATTTCCTTGAACCTTGGATAATCCAAGGGCATATCTATTGTTATAAGTGGGTGACATACATTCGAAAACAGGTTCAAGTTTCAGCAGAAAAGGAAATTTCCTATGGTGACTCCTGGACTCAGAATACACACTTGTTTCTAAGGGTTCAGGTTTTATGTGACAGATTCAAGCCTTAATAGACAGTTTTTACAACACTTGATAGACACATGACCGAGTAAACATGCAATATTACACACGAAAGATGCTAATATTCCTAGAAAAAGGGTAGACGAAAAGAAAGAGAGAGAAGAGCATACACAAGGGCACTCAAATCTGTAAGGCCATCAACGAAATTGTAAAGATCAGCAATGTCATATGTAATGTTCCGTGTTGCTGGATTTAGCTCTTTAAGTTTCCTCTCATACAGTCCGCATATACCTTCACATGGAGAACCTTATAAACTGTAAAGCTCATCGAAAGGTTTAAACACATGCAAAGACAAAATAAGCAAAAGTAAAAAAAAAAAAATCCTCTTGTTACAACACGGAAATAAAAATGTTTTGGACATACAATCTATAGAAACAAAGACATGCAGAGCTGTTTCCAGAACACTAACATAGTGGGAACTTAAAAACCAGAACCCCCACAGGCAGTTCAGTCAGTAGAATTAGCAGCTATCATTGCGACCCGACATCAGAAACCAACATCTAAGATAACAAACAACAAGAGGCAGACACTAAGCAAAAGTAACGAAAACATACCATCCATAGCTTGAGTTATGGAACCATAATCCATAAAGGTTCTTGTTGATCTGTTCTGTGAAGTCTGCATCAAAACAATGGTGTGCTTGTTTGCCTAAAGTCACAAGCAAAAACAACACATAGGCGATTAGAAAAAGGGAACCGAGCATAATATCCAATAAAAAATCATCAACGTTAACATACGTTTGAGCGCCAATAACATGCGGGAAAGAATCAATAAATCAACATTAGTTAATTACCAAACAAATCTTAAATCTTGCAATGATAAAAACGAAAAAGACTGCGATTTGATCGGTTTCGAGAATTGTTCGCCCTAGTTCTGTATTAAAAGAGGAAACCCTATTTTAACGATGCAACAAAATCAAAATGTGCATAAAGGGAAATTACCATGCGATTAAGTTGGAGTGGAACTGAAAGAGAATCTTTTGCCGACGCTAAACCGCTGAAAACAAATGTGGTTTCCAATGGAAATATGGAAGTCCCCCAACTGAGTCTTTCTCCCCTTTTTTTCTCTAAGGAAAACCTAAAAGAAATAAGGTGGGGATCACAAGTTACCAACTGATGTTTGCGACCTTATCAAAATGGTTGACGAAGAAGACTTTGAAAAGTCTTTTATTCACTGAAGATTCTTCTTTTTACAAAATTGTATTTAATGTTTTGTTTTTCTTATAGTTGGTGGGTGGAGCTGGCTTAAGAAATGTGGTCGTATTCATTCATGGCGGGTTGATTCAGATATTTTATATTAATACGTTTTATATTTAATACAAGTTTATCCAAAATATATATTTCAATTTTAATAGTAAAATGAATTGTTTATAATGAAATTTTAATTTAATGATTAAACTATAGTAATTTTTTAAAATACTAATATATATCTGTAAGCAGCAACGTTACTCACTGATACTTTGAACTTAGATGACTATGAAACTACTTAGATAAAGTATAGCAGAAGAAAATAAGTGGAAATAGGATAAGGAAAACATGAAAATACCCCACCAAAGTCCCACTGAATGCAAAAAAATTTACCTTTGTTCAAGAGTCTCAGACTCTCTTTCTTCCCTTCCTCTTTATCTGTCCTTTTCTTGAATGTTTCTACCTCTGCCTCCCATTAATTCCTTCTTCTCCAGTCCTCGTTCCGAAAAATTTCTCTTGGCTTACTGTAACATCTTTTCTTTCCCCTTTTCTCAAGTCTTCTTCCTCTATATATTCCTTGGCTGGACCTGTAAGGATACCTACAACTCTATGATAAAACAACAGTTTTGTAGCTGCTTTAATCGTGACGAATCAAATTAGCATCTGAGCTTCTCTTGTCATGTTATTTAAGAGTATATTAAGAGTCACTTTACCTTTATTTGGTCTTTCCAAGCTGTTATATTTAGTTTCTTGCTGGGATTTTATTTGTAAATTATATTCTTTCTAATCTTAGCATTCAATCTAGGAACTGGGTCTTGGGTTGTTTCTGCTTATTTGTCTTCTTTCAACCTACCCTTTTTACTGTTTTGTTCTCTTCTTGTTCTAGATTCACTTTTGAGTTAGCATAAGAGATTCTGTGTTTCTGTGATTAGAAACTATCTTATGTTATTACTATTGCTTGTACTTGATAAGGTCTTAATTATTAGACCTGTTTCCAACTATATTTCAGCAATAAAACTGTTGATTCTAAAACTTTTTAGCTGCAAACATGGCGACTGGCGAGTCGTACGTTGTTTTGACTTTTGAGTACTCTTTGAGTTTTATAAGCTGAGTTAACATGATCCATTCAATTGCAGACATAGATGGGTGTATACCTCAGCACTCCCAAAACTGAAAAGCTCACAGAAGATGGTGAGAATGATAGGATTAGATATGGCCTGGCATCCATGCAAGGATGGCGTGCAACTATGGAAGATGCTGTGAGTAACAAACGACACCAGTAATTTTCAAATGTTTGAAGCATTTGGACCCTATTTATTCTACTAGATTGGAACTGAATTGGGCTGATGCTAGGGGTGGTATTTTAAGTTCCATCAATGAGTTCTTAAGAAAAAGTTTAAAGTTCATATTCTTGTCAATATGTAATATGGGTGTGACTCTTATAGCCTTATACATATTGTAGCTCATATCTTCTTTTATTTCTTGCAAATTTCCAGATTTTGTTATATCATGTATATATTCTAGTTACTTTTATTTTTTTGTTTTGTTAGCATGCTGCATATCCTGATCTCGATGCTTGTACTTCGTTCTTTGGTGTATATGACGGTCATGGAGGTAAGACTTGGATGGTCAGTTCCATTTACAGGTTTCATTTGTTGTACACAATCTGAACTTAATGAGTTTGTTGCTTCCCATTGAAGTACTTTGCTATTTTTCCCTTTTAGAACTTGAACCAACTGAAAGAGCTTGAAATGTTTTACCTTTCAAATGATTCTGTTAAGACATTTAGGTTTGGTGTCAGTGAATGCTTTGTAAACTATACCTTCTTCTCTTTAAAGGATTCTCACAATTGCTTTTTTAATTGTACTTAATTTTGATCCTAATACAATTAAGTGTCTTACTATTGGAACACTGTTCAAGTTTCTTTTTAACTTATCCTAGCTCATGACTTGTAGGTAAGGTGGTTGCCAAGTTCTGTGCCAAATATCTTCATCAGCAGGTTCTCAAGAATGAAGAGTTTGCAGCTGGGGACATAGGAACATCTGTTCGGAGAGCATTTTTAAGGTTATTTAGTTTGATTAATCAAGTTCACGTTTATTGTTCACACTTCACTATGCTTTCCTTGTTATGAGAATTAACAATGCAATTCCTAGCCAGAATGATTTGGGGACTTGGTGTTTAGTACATTCTAGTAATAATGTATATTTATCATCCTTTTGATACTTAAAGTGTGCAAGTTTTCCTTTTTCTTCCACCTGTTTAGGATGCTAATATATGGCTATGAATTTCACAAGGTTAAGTTCTATAAACATTATATGCATGCGTTCTCCATGTTGAAATACTGTATATGCTTATTACTACAGTTTTAGTTGCTTGAAAAGTAAATTGACATAACTGGTGCACCGATTTGAGGGCACCATTTCTTTTCTGATATAATCTTAATATGTTGTCTTTTAAACTTCATATTCAAATTTTATTTCTCAACAAGACTATGGATTTTGTGGTTTTGACTTTTGTAATTTCTACCTTATTAGATTTAAGACTTTGTAATGTTCCTTCTTGTAGAGCATTTCATAGAAGTTCAACTGCTTTTTCCAAGCTTTCCTAAAAGTTTGAAATGGGAAACTTATTAGAAATGACAAGGCTTCTATTCCCATCTTGCTCCCCCCTTCCTTTTTGTAGTTAAAAATGCCTCTTCCCATTGTTCATTTTGTGTGTTTCCAACTTGAGTTACGTTTTGGTACAGAATGGATGAGATGATGCGCGGACAAAGAGGATGGAGAGAATTAGCTATTTTGGGTGATAAATTCAACAAGTTTACTGGCATGATAGAAGGACTGATATGGTCCCCTAGGAGTGGTAACAGTAAAGACCAAGTTGATAATTGGGCTTTTGAGGAGGTACTTATGAAAATATACCTGTTTTATTGTCCTTAATTAGATCCTGAACAGGAGTTTGGTGTTGGCTCTACAAACTATGATGGAAACCAAGACTGAGGAAGAAGAATAGAACATGATGTGTATGCTAACTCTTAGCTTATGCAGTGTATCAATTCACAGCCTAGATGGTGGTAAATATTTACCTCTGTTGTGAAACTTAACATCTTAGGTTGCAGTTACCTTTTGGTCGGGGGAGGGATTAAATGTGCAATATGGTTGTCTGTGATTGCACAAATGTTGTATTCATCCATTACTTTCTTGCCTTAATGTTTCCTTATTGCAATAATTTGTATATATAATTTACAAGTGTTTCTTTAAATTGTAATCAGGGCCCTCACTCTGACTTTTCTGGACCAACATCTGGAAGCACAGCATGTGTTGCAGTACTAAGAAACAACCAACTTGTTGTTGCAAATGCTGGTGATTCCCGTTGTGTAATATCTAGAAACGGTCAGGTAATGTTCCATTAACCATATGCGAATGAACTGGCTGTTGCACTTTGAACTATGGGGAATTCTTTCTTTCTGAACAAATAACCCCTTTTTTGTTGCTTCTTTCTTTTGTAGGCATACAATCTCTCTAGAGATCACAAACCTGATCTTGAGGCAGAGAAAGAAAGGATTTTAAAAGCTGGTGGTTTTATACATGTAGGACGTATCAATGGCTGTTTAAATCTTTCAAGAGCTATAGGTAATTACTAATTATTTCCCTGCTTGATGTCTAGAAACAAGAGTTCTAATTCTATTTTTACTCAGCATTCCCGTCGTTGGAATTTCCTAAAGATAGAGACATACGACTTGGCAGAAAGTGATGTTCTTTTCTTAAACCAATTGTAACATTTGATATTTATACATCCGTAGTCTCCAATCAAGTGTATGCATCCATGTATGTCGAGTATTTTTATTCATCAAAAGCAGAGAAATAGCAAGAGAGAGGGAGAGAGAGAGAGAGAGAGATGCAGTTCTAATTCATTGTTTCCTTTTCCTGCAGGTGACATTGAGTTCAAGCAGAATAAGTTTTTACCTGCTGAAAAGCAAATTGTAACTGCAAATCCTGATGTAAACACCGTAAGTATACTCTCTCAGCAAGGTGGCCGCATCACTATACAATCGTTCCATCTTGGCTTTGGTATACGATAACCAATCCTAAAAATCTTTGGAGGTTGTTGTATCTAACTTTCTACAATGTACAATTTTCAATTAGGTTGAGCTATGTGATGATGATGACTTCCTTGTGCTGGCATGTGATGGAATTTGGTATTATATCTAATGCCTTTTCCTGTTGGATAATATCAGAGTTATTACATTTTCAAAATTTTATTCTGTTGATAAGTTATATATATACTCTTCTTGGTTGACTCCAACTCGATATCAATCTTGAGTTTAGCTTCTAATGATATCTCAATTTCAATTTTATATTTCAGGGATTGCTTGTCGAGTCAGAAGCTAGTAGATTTTATCCACGAACAGCTACATTCCGTATGTACTAGCCTTTCTAACTTCGATCAGTCTGTATGAATGCTTGTTTAGGCAAGCTTGCAATAGGTCAATTGAATTCGTCATTCTATCCTGTTTCTCTAATGAGTGTACACTCATTATCAACTCTTGCATACAATGCAGGAAAGCAAGCTTTCTACTGTTTGTGAGAGGGTTCTCGACAAGTGTTTAGCACCATCGACAGTCACCGGTGAGGGTTGCGACAATATGACCATGGTCCTGGTGCAGTTCAAGAAACCAATCATATCTGCTTCATCTTCAGAGGAGCAGTCTTCCCATTCCAAACCAATTGACACCGAACCAAAGGTAGCAGCAAGTCAAGGATAGTAGATGTGACCGTTGTTGGGATCAAAGAACCTGTTTGTTTTCTTGAATATTCTGATATGCATATGTAGATGGCTTAGAGAAGGAATTGAATCGATGACACGATAAGAAAGAATGTATGTCCTTTTTGTTTCTTGTTTTAAATCATTAAACAGGGATATTTGTATTTCTGAAATAACACAAATACGACAATTTCAGTAATAAGATGTACAGTTTGGTAACCATCAAATATAATTCTGGGACATTCAATGTTTGGCAGTTAAAAAACAGACCACAGTGAAACATTGTCAAAACTAGAAGCAGAAAAAATTACTTGTATGATAAATAAGCATTCATTGTATTCATATATATATGCTAAACTGAGCAAAATTTCCCTGATTTACAGTTCATTCTAAAGAAAACAAGTATAAGGCATTGATGTAGTAATAATCTTTAGCAATGCAAATCAAATCTTTTTCAGGGAGACGAATTAACTCTTGCTCCCACCATTGTTTTAACTGCTAATTGTGAAAAGATTACTTATCATTCATTATATTCAGACCCTCAAAGCCACTGGATCTTGCCATGATATTTTCTTCTTCCCAAGTCTTTTGCCATTAACCAAACGGTTTTTTGGCTTCTTCTCCTTTATCAAAGGGTCGTCAACATCTCTTTGATTTCTCCCACTTCCTTCTTTGTTAACCTGCAATACAAGAAAAACAGTGAAATGTTCCCAATATGACAACTGATAATAGCACAACAAATGCTCAATAACAATGCTTCAAGTTTATTACCACATTCAGATTTATATCGGGAAGAGGAGACGGTGTTCTTTCACCGGCTTCATTGATAAGCAAACTCTTAGGCTTAGCCATTTTGCTTTGCAGATGGGGATTTTGTGATTGAGCAGAATCTTGCTGTTGTTCATATTCTTGAGACTTGATCGTCGATAAATAATTGTACCTCTGTCGCAAGAATCTAGAATTCAGAAGAAAACAGCAAGATAATTTAGCGGGTTCTCGATCAATATCTAAAACATACAAAATGAAACTCGATACAAAGAAGGAAAAAGATCTCATACCGAACTTCGTCCAAGAGGGTGTCTCGCTTCTGGTTCATTGCCTGTAGTTTTTTCTTCTTCGAAACAAATTCCTAGTAGTGATTGACAAGAAAGAATTAACTGCTAACTCAAGGACACAAAACTGGTAGATTCATTATAACTGGACTGACATTCAACATATGAAAAATCTATAGTCTGTGGGAATCAATTTCTATAAACTCTTGGACTAAGAAAATTAGTGAAATTTTAGGCAGAAACAAACTCAACATCAATATCATCCACTGCAGGCTACCCAGAATCAAAGAAAGAATAAAAAAACAATTTAATTGATGATAAAAATTAGTGTTCAATGATCAGAACAATGCATAAACAGAGTAATTGAGGCAAAGTACTAACCTTTTGCAAATCCAAGAATTCATGGAGAAGGTTTTGATGCTTCAATCTAGCCCTAGCTTCTTGATCAACCAGAGAAACCCTTTTCATCTTATTGAAATTGAAACCCAATAAACAAAAAACTTTTCCCAAAAAAAATAATCTTTTTCTCGAAAATATATAGCCCAGAAAACAGTATCCCGTTCCAATAAGGAGAGAGAGAAAATAAGGAAAATCCCTTGTTTTTATTAACCTTTTCTGGACAAATGAAAAACCAAAACTTGTAGAGAAGGCAAGGCCCCCCAGAGTATTCATGATCGGATAAGGACAAATGAAATAATAAGGAAGACGGGTGGGGGAGAACAAACAAAATAGAAAGCAAGCCCATGAAGAGCATGGAAAGCCTTTGAGTTGAAGGAGTAATGGAAGATGGAAGGGTAAATGTGGGAATTGCAAAGTTCCATTAGTTATCTATTCACCCTTCTCTATCTGCCTTAGAAGCTTATAAAGAAAGGACCTTTACATGCCTGGTTGGGCTAATTGATGGAATCGAGTCAAACCAGATAATTTCGAGTTTTATCAATCAATTTATACACTCGAATCCTAGTCTTTTTTTTTTTTCAAATTGTTTTCAAGTTTTTAGAAAGATACAAAGCATCAATTTTTACAATTAAATGAAATTGGATTGAAATCAAAACTTGCGATTGTAATAGTAAGGGAGAAAGGATAGAAGCAGTTGCAGTTTCCATGGGATTGGATATCACCAATTAAAGTAATGAATGACGCATCATCGACTACATACAAAAAATGAAATAACCTCCAAAGCTAAACAAGCCTTATCCCAACACAGAACAACGCTACACCCAAACCCAACAATGTCACCAAGAACCCAGCCTTCAAGCCTGAACCGTAGCTCGTAGGAGCAACGGCAGGTCCCTCGATCTCCGACGGAGAAGGCGCTGGAGAGATTCCAGTGTACCTGTGTCGTGGAGACAACACGACCACAACCAACTTCTGTCCTTGCTCGCAGTGACCCTTAGTTCCACTAATGAAGTAAAATGGCCCTGATTTTAGCTTCAATTTGGTGTTTCCATCTTTGTACTCTGCAATGGGGACTGAGGTATTGCAGCTAGTGCAGCACAGAGTCTTTGCCACCGTCATATTTCCACACTGTAACATAAAGTTATAAACACAAAATTTGAGTTCGAAAAGAAGAAAGAAACAGTGTGGCAAAGGGGAGTTTTTGGTATTCTGTTGTATTACCGAGAGTGCCGCCAATGGTGAAACGTGATTTTCCAGCCCATTTGTTGAGGGAGTCCGATTCAGAGGATGGGATCTTCCAAGCGTTTTCCTTCCCACCAACCACTATTTCTTTAGCTTCTGCAATGCTTAAAAATAGAAACAAAAGCACCAACGAAGAGGTTAGCCTACTTGAAAAAACAGCAGCCATTGGAAACTCAACTCAAAGCTACTGTAGGAGTGACTCGACTTCCTGAGAGTAGAGCTGGTACTTGCGTAATGATTATGAGACAGATTGGGTTTTGCTCTATTTATTTGTGAGTCGGTGGAGACCCAAGGGAGAACTAGCCGTTACAAGGATGGTTTTAATGTTGGCCACGTGACCTCTTGGCCTCCATGTCTGACCTGTTGTCCCTTATCAGAAATTGACTGCATGACCCGTGAATGCATGTTACTCTTGAATCTTACCCAAGACAATGCTGGTTGAAAGCAACAAGGATATGCATCATGTTCTACACATCAATCGATCTTGACTGATGAGTAGATAAGCCTTGTGAAGCACATAAAATCCAATGGTGCCGGTTAGCACAGAAAATGCATACGGAGCAATTAACATGTATCCAAAGTATAGGAGCCCAGAAACCAGCTTGGTGAAAAAGTAGAATATAGCGTACAGGAACAGGTACAGGGCTGAGGAACCTGATGTGAGATATGACCTCCACAACCACTGGAAGTAGCAAAGCACAATGGTTATTTCGGCCACCACCACCTGTCTTTGTAATAATCCTCTTAAATTGTGATATGACCAGAACCACCCAGCCCCTTGTTATTTAATATAAAAAATAACATATCTTGTGGGATTATCCCCCCACATATGTTTTTTGTTTTCCTTTTGGATATCATCCATGTTGATAATCTTCTCTTCCAATTAAGTGTATTCCACGTTGATTAAAGTCGGGAGGAATTTAGCAATTAGCATGGTGGAGACAAGGTTTGATACCTTGGTGTCTGTGGTAGGTAGACCTAGGCTAGTAGGATCCTGTGGAGCTTTAAGGGCATAAAACCTGGAGAGAATCTACACACACAAACACAACACTCAAAAATTATTCTAAAAAGCAAAAACCCACTGAACCAGGTTGGGAATAAAGGGAGCTGAATTGCCATAAAAAAAACGTTTGGGACACTCAACTTCCCCTTCGTCTATTAGTTCATCATGTCCAGACATGAAGACTTCAAAATATTCGCAGCCACTCCAATCTCACTGCTGGAGCCTGGAACCTGGAGGAATCGAATATAATTTTCATACCAACTGAAGTAGACGACTGATATTGTGTCTGACAAGTAACTTGGTTGATTTTTTTATACTTTTGATTTTTATTAATCAGGGATTAAATCTTAATAGATCCGATCCTAACTACAGACCAAACAACCTTTGTTTCTTCCTTGCATTGTGGTAACAACTACAACTACACAGGCACTGCTGCTGCCTGCTGTTAATGGACATCATAAAGCCCAACACTACGAGTACGAGACATCCAAAAACAGTAGACTTTATTAAGAGTGTTTTATTTATATTTCATGAAGATATGCTGTAATGTAATGGTAGAATAAAGTCAGTTGGAGTTTAGGAGGTAAGGATAAAAGAATCGGTTTATTTTAAACACACGTAGTAGTAGATGCTAGGATTTATTTCCAAAGTAATGTGTTCGTCTAGGTGTCTTGAGTGTGAATAATTTAATACTATATGAAATATATAATTTATTTAAATTAAAACTAAATAGAAGTATTATTTGTATTCAAATAAAAATTATTATATCATTTTAAATTGTCAATATTCTAATTAATATTTTAAATTTAAATACGTGTATTATTAGATTCCTAAGCAATATAAATCTGGAATTAAAATATTGTTTTTAATTTTACAAACATAAGTATTTATTACATTAAAATGTGAGAATTTTAATTCTACAAACATAATTAAGATTTAAGATACTCTAAAATATTTTTAATTGATGTTAGAGGTTGATTAGTATATCATTTAGAGAAAACGATTATATTATATTTTTAAAAATAAAATTTATATTTGAATTTTAAAAATAATATAATAAAAAATATAATAATAAATTTTAAATATAGACCTATAAAATAGACATGTATTAATTTTTTTTATAAATCTTAAATTGTGCCTTTGAACCAAAACTTGATTAATTTTTATAAAAATAAAAAATACAATATTTAAAGAATTAAATTAAATTATTTTTTTTACAATAAACGTCTCATTAATAATAAATATTAATACTTTAATTAATAAAAATTAAAAATATCAAAGATTTAATATATAATTAATTTAAATTAATTAGTGCATCTTACAGATAATTCGGTTACTATTTTTTTCATATATGTTCAGTGCTTAACAATTTCGATTAAGTTGAGAATCAACCGAGTTAAATTCAGCTTTGAGAATAAATTCTTTTCTCGAAAAAAACAACCTTTTTACAACTCCAACGGCAATGACACCATCCATCATGGTATAAAAGGAGAGGTAGAGGGAAACTGGAAAGAGACTATTGAATCATTGATATTTGAGCCTTGGGCAGAGGAGGTAGAGAAAGATCTTTAAATCAGCAAATCGGGTTTGATTTAAAAGCAATGGCGGCGAGAGTTGATGCATCTGCCATCTGATATACATAGACCATAGTGGATATTAACAACCCCACCATTCACAGTCACACGCATGATCAGGTCACCCCTTTGCCTTGGCTTAATGGCTTTGGCCTTCTCTTTTAGACTTTTTTCTTTCTTGTAGGCTTGCTTGCTTGTTTCTTCTCCATAAACCCATAAATTTCCAATCTTTTAGCTCTCTGTGACTGTCACCACTTTTGCTTTGCTTTTTCAGTGATTTTGGTCCTCTTTGAATTATATTTCTGGGTTTTGGTTTTTGTAACTGAATTTTGTTTGGTAATTGAGATATTAAGCTTCGCCAATGTCACCAGGACGAGAAATGGGATGAGGAACGTGTGGAGGAGGATGAGGAAGCAGGGGCTATTGATGTTTCTCTTGTTGTCTCAGTCCATTGTCCATTAAACTATCTCTTTTGGCTTCTTGGCATTGATTTTGCTTGTTTTCTTCAGAATTGTTAACATATTAAACAAGTTTTCCCCTTTTATCGAAGGCACAGATTTCTCTGTGAAAAAAGAGGGGCCTTATGTCTGCCTCTGGTACTTGGTTTGGTTTTATTCAGTTGATAGAGACATAGACAGGGAAAGAAAGAAACTTTATCGTTGGTACATGGTATATCGGTAATAACATCACAGCCACAAGGAATTTAGGGACAGCCTCTTGAATTGTTTTTAAGGGGATTTTCCTGTTGTTTCTCCTATTCTCTAAAGGCATCTCGAAAAAAATAATAAACATGAAGTTTATGAAGCTTGGCTCGAAGCCTGACGCCTTCCAAGCTGATGGCAAATGCATCCGGTAAGATGGGTTTCACTCACTTTTTTTTCTTCTTTTACAACTAAATTGTTCTTTACCTTTCTGTTATCTCTCTTTGATTTGGTTTTGTTTTGCCTAGCATTTTGTTTTCCACTCTGCTGTTTGTTCCCGACATGTTTAACTATTGGTTTTGGTGTTTCCCCCAATCTTCGTTTGTGCATTTCAGTCCTTATGGTTTTCTGAGATGCAAGCTTAGCTCTAGTCTCTATCGATTTTCTACTGAATACATATATTTATCTGATGTTTTTGAAAATTTTATCTTTGTTTTTCAACTGACTTTTGCATTGCTTTGGGAGGTATTTTAATATACCGAAAGGAAAAAAAGAAAACTTGTAAGTGGTTAATCATTCCATTAGAAAAGTCACAACTTCAAAAGTAATTCCTTTTGGCTTTTGGCTTGGTGACAGATTAACCACATGGGTGGTTTCATTGCAATTATTATTCTTTTATTGTTTGGTTTTTATTTTGGGGAGGGGATTGAACATTGAAGAGTGAAAAAAAAAGACATGGGGTATCTTGAAGGTGGTCCAGCTGTTGAACCTGTCCACTTTTTTCATGAGTTAGTGGTCCAAATATGTGGAAAGGCATATTGGGAGCATGCAGGCCTTTAATCATGCTTGTTAAGAATCTCTCCCGTGTAATCAATTAACATGCTCACCCAATGAGAAGCGAGCTTGGATTTACTCCATTATAACATGGTTGAAAGCCTCTTTCACTGACAACATGTTCTCGTAACTGAATCACTTCATTGTTGTAGCTAAGGGTAGAGTAATAAGTAGGAGGAATCTAGTCTCTTAACCAAATCGATGTGTTACCTGAACCATGTACTGATCTGAGATGCTTATATTCCTTTACTAGCAAATTAGTAACACCTGATTAGGATGACACAACTGATTCAAACATGGAAAATGAAGTAGACTTGAGAGCTCTAACATGGAAATCTGTATGTGGATCTCTTCGTCGAATGTTTAGTTGCATAATAAAATGAAATGTCAGCAGCATTGCAGCTTGTTAGTTTGTTTGCTTAAGGACAAGACTATGGGATTCTGATGTATATATAGAAAAATGTGGCCAGAATCCTTTTCTAAAGACGTCTTGGGCAAGATCGTTCTAAATCTCTTTGTTGAAAAAGTAAGGACTTAGCTAAATAACTAGAAGCTGATAAACCTGAATTAATCTTTAATGAAAGTGCAATTACATGAAAAGTGTGATTTTGAGGCTTTCAAGCCATTTCTAGGCTTCTTTGTTTGTTTGTACTGTTATTCATGTTTTAGAGAGGCCATGCTTACACCTAAAAGTCATCAAGCTGGTTGAGAAGATAGTATGTAGTTTCTCAGAGTTTAGTTTCAAGTCCATAGACAAATAGTTTGACAAATGAGCTAAATAACCTTTCGTTTTTTCACTAGAGCCTTTGAGGCAAATATGGCTGTTAGTTTTTTTTTTTTAATCTTTAAGGTCAATATCTTCATGATGAATGTGGTTTCTGTTCCTGTGTATTTCCCCCCCAGAAGAACAGATTAAGTTTTTTTTTTGTTCTCTCAATGTCTTTATGTTCAACTTTCCCCTATGTGGAGTTAACATAAACATTCCCCTGACACAGGCATGTCGCATCTGATTTGGCCACAGATGTCACCATTAATGTTGGTGAAGTTAAATTCTACCTTCACAAGGTATGGTCAATACTTTTAAATTTATGAATTTCTAGAATTCTACCTGTGGAAAGCAGCTGCTTCATTATAGTTGTCAATTACAAATGCCATATTTATGCTGCTTTGCAGTTCCCTCTGCTGTCTAAGAGTCGTCGCTTGCAAGAACTAGTGCTGAACGCCAGTGAAGAATGCTGTGATGGGATTAATATGGTTAATTTTCCTGGTGGGCCAAAAGCATTTGAAATTTGTGCTAAGTTCTGCTATGGGATGACTGTTACTTTAAATGCTTACAATGTCGTGGCTGCACGTTGTGCTGCTGAATACCTAGAGATGACTGAGGATGTTGACCGAGGTAACCTGATTTTTAAAATCGAAGTATTTCTTAATTCTAGTATATTCCGTAGCTGGAAAGATTCCATTATTGTTCTACAAACCACCAAATCTGTTCTACCATGGTCTGAAAACCTGAAGATCGTTGGAAGATGCATTGATTCCATAGCATCTAAAACCTCCATGGATCCAGCGAACGTTACATGGTCCTACACTTATAACCGGAATCTGTCTGCCTGTGACAAAATGGCTAAAGATGGTATGAAATTTCGAGAGAAGATTGTATCTGTTCCAATTGATTGGTGGGTTGAAGATATATGTGAGCTAGACGTTGATCACTACAAGCTAGTCTTGACTGCTGTAAAATCGAAGGGAAGAATGGATGGTGTGGCTATTGGTGAGGCACTGAAAACTTATGCTGTTAGATGGTTGCCAGATTCTGTTGATGCCTTGGTTTCTGATGTACACTCATTGAGGAACAAATTACTTGTGGAAACAATTGTGTGTTTATTGCCTTCGGATGAGGGTGTTGGCTGTTCATGTAGTTTCTTGTTGAAGCTATTGAAAGTTGCCATCCTGGTTGGGATGGACGATTCCGTAAAGGAAGGTCTATTGAAGAGGATAAGTTTAAAGCTGCATGAAGCTTCTGTCAAGGATTTATTAATCCCGTCACAACCTCCCCAAACTACATTGTATGACGTTGAAATGGTTCTATGTATTGCAAATCAGTATATGAACTGTATAAAAGATTTATATGTAGCAAAGAATGAGAGGGGATGCTCTGATTTTGTTCTAGGGCATGGATCCTTGTTAAGTGTTGGTAAACTGATTGATGAGTATCTTGAAGAAATTGCGTATGACCCAAACCTTTCCCTCGACAGTTTCATTGACTTGTCTCGGTCTATACCTGAGTTTGCTAGACCAGTTCATGACGGACTCTATAAAGCCATTGACGTGTACCTAAAGGTATGCTTTTCAGCCACGATTTCATCTTTCTTTTTAACTTCTTGAATTATATATCCCATCATATGCATAAACTCTTTCTGTATATTTTCTGATGCTCAACAAAGTACATGTGAATATTTAGAATGTACTTCTGAAATTCAAACTGCATGGTTAGCTTTTGTTATAGCATTGTAATCCTAACTGCTTTTTTTCCACAATACATGTGACTCTCATATAATGAGAACCTGAAACCTCTTCATGAGTGCAGTTGGACAGTGTTAAAATAAGTTTTGTTGCCTGCAGGAGCATCCAAGTTTGACGAAGGCTGGAAGAAAAAATTTGTGCGGCTTGATGGATGTCAAGAAATTGACATTGGATGCATCTATGCATGCAGCACAGAATGAGAAACTTCCACTACGGGTCATTGTGCAAGTTCTTTTCTTCGAGCAGGTTAGGTCTGCTGCAGCCAGAGCTCAATCAGTTAACGACAATCCTTGCAGTGCATCCCATTTCACAACCAACACTGATGAAGAATCGGAGAAGACTGCAGCTGAAGATTGCTACTCCCTCGATAAACAGATGAGTCAGGTTAAGATAAACCAGGATGAATCCCCAAAAAATGGTAAGTTAGCCAAAAATAATAGCAAGAACAGTAAAAGTGGTGTGCAGCTGCTTCCATCTCGTTCAAAAAGAATATTTGACAGGTTGTGGGGTTTCGGTAAAGGGCATGTGGAAAACGTAAGTTCTGAGACATCTACAAGTTCACAAAGCCCGACTTCAATGGTTCCAGGGGATGATACCAAGTCTTCGGGTTCATCTTCGAGGAACAGGAAGCACAATATATCCTAGAGAAAGAAGATTCAAAATATTTCAAGTGTAAAAAGTTTTAGGAATTTTGTTGCAGTAGATGATGAAGGTTCTTGCCATACGTGAAGCATTCTAAACTGGGATCAGCTGCATAAAATTTGGAATCAGTTTTATTTTTTTTGTGCTCATCCTTGTATTAAGTCTCTTGTAGTTAATTGGAGGATTATATTTCCTTGAAACTTTATAACTTTCGATTCCTTGCTATACACACACGCAAGAAGATTTACATGGTAAAATTAAACCACGAAATGCTTGGTTCATAAGAAGTGTTGGGCTTCCCTGAAAATACAAGAAAACGTGAGAAAGTATAGTATCCATGAAATTTCCTTCTCTTGCAGAAAGAAAATCTGATCGATACAATAGCTTCAAGGAATCGAAAGTATGGTACCAGCGGTCTGCTTTGGGACTTTTTCCATACAAAAGCTGGAGCTAGCTTCGGGACGTATAGCCCTGCAATTGTTTCACAGCTTCAAGGAATCTTCGATGCAGATCGGAATTCACCCTATGCAGTTCCGGTTGAGGAGTCAAGCAATGATCCTGCTAGTTAATACTCATTGGAGCAACCTAGTTCTAAACCTGTGAATCAATGGCTTGTAAACAGATTTCATTTGCTGTACTTTATCCCAGAAAAATTTTAAAAGCATAATCAAATATAATATAGTATTACTTCCATAAATATTTTATTTTTCTTTTAGATTTCTTCCCATTTTCACCATGAATAAACCATATTCTAGAGCTGAAACCTGGAAGCTTTGAACTAAACAGAATTACATATGAAAAGTCAGCTCACTTGTCCAACTTTCCACGGTACAACTTTATTAATTAGGAAGCAGTTTCGACACGTGAATGATCTTATTCAGAAGGAAAGATCGAGAACAGATTGAGCAAAGGTTTCAGTCAAGGCGACGGAGGAGGTATTCGATTTCAACTTCTTTTGTTAGAGGAATCACCCAATCTCCATACAGAGCCGAAACAACAGCTGGATCAACCTTGTACTTTCCCTTATCTCCATCATCACCAAGCTTCACTTCTTGACCAAATGTCATCGCCTTCTTCGCTACCCTCTTCTTTACTGCTTCTTCAACATCCACAAATGTCAATAAAGATGCCAGAGAATCTCTATCCTGAAATAACCACAACATCGAAATTGAACGATGTTCCTTGTCAATAACATAGTACTAACTTCACAGTTAATCTGCATCATAGGATGATAAGTCGGACCGCATTGAAATTAAAATACCTGAGCACGAATTGGTGGCTCGTAGTCTTTCTGTTCATCTCTGAATTTAACTTCGGCTACAAGTTTCCCATAGTGAATTCTTCTAGATAGGGCCTGAAGGGATTATCAATGTATTTTAGATCCACTTTACTAACTACATATCATATCAAATTAAATCATATAGATATACAAGGAATGTACTGGGGATCGTTAAATACCTGTAAACACTCAAGATCACGAGCAGCGGTTGAAGCATAGTTTCCATCGTCACCCGGAGCAACAAACAATGGAAGCAGTTTGTTGAAATACATATCCCATATGACCTTATTTATGTTAGTAGACATGGCTGCCGGATGCAAAACCTGTTGTGTTGAAGTTATTAGTTAATTGGTCTCCGAATTTCGGAAAATTGAGAAGAGAAACACGTGTAGTTTAACCAGCTTGGGGAGAGTAAGTTATACCTCAGGGTACTCAAAATGTGGCACCAGTGAGGGTGGTAGATTATCTGGGAAGAAGGGATGTTCTTCAGGATTCTCATATCTTCCAGCCTGCAACTCATTCCAACTTATGTTAAAAATAAACTTGTCTTAAGATTTAAGATAACTGTTTTTAACAAATCATATCTAAATTATTTTGTAATAGGTACAGATGGGTCAAATTTTGATATTATTATTTATTTTAAATGTGATTCAAATTGACATGTTAAGAATTGAATTGATAAAAATGTCTAAATTTATGATTAGATTAACATCAAGTATATAATATTACTATTTTGAAGGTTTGACTAGATTATTATGAAGTCTGGAGTCTGATTATAGTTGGAGGATGTATAATGTAGTTAACTCAAACAATGGAAATTGTAAGACCAATCATTGTAGAGACAAAGAAAAAGAGTGTACCGTAGCTTGGACGGCCTCTGTTTGTTTAACAAAGAACTCAACCAAAGAGCCGATGAACCCAGGAACTGAAGCATAGGAAGGGTCGTACGTCGGAGAATTCAAAGGGAACCTGGCTCGTTCTATCAGGCTGAAAACAATGGTGTCCTCTTGCTTTATCAACGAATCCCTCACCATCTGTAGTGTCAAACCATCGCTAACGTTGCCGGACTCTGCTTTCGATGCCATTTTGTGTCCCCAAAATGAAGTAGCTGTCAGAAAAACAAGAGTTATCATCGTCATTACAACAGACATATCCCTTTCCGGTAAAAAAACAACCCTAGCCTAGGTGGAGATTCAAGATCCGGTGATTATAAGGAATGCATTTATGACCCTTTTTTTTAAAAAAGTACACGAAAGGGGGCAGTGTGAGAATTTGGAGAGCAATTACGTTGACAAATGAGAAGAGCGACGACTTTCCTGGTCTGAATTTTATGTGGAATTTCTGACAATCAAACACTCAAGCAATGCTAACGCCGGGACCAGAGCAGAGTAAATAGACTGTATGGGGGGGAGGCGTTTCTACCTACACTAGAAACTGTGAAAGTCAAGAAAAGTTCGTTTGCGTTCCGACTACATGTTCTTGTATTCTTATATAGACCTCAGCTTTGCAACTTGTGGTGTCTGGCGTGTCGTGATCAATCCGAATCGTTCTTAACTTGTTTTGTCCCCTTTCTTATTCTGCGATTCTAATTCTAAGCAATCGGCAACTGAAAACGTGACGTTGCAACTTGCCAACTTGCACGCCTTGTCCCTTGGGAACAGTAAAACTAATTTTGCTTTCTCTCACAAACGTCATTGCTAAATTCAATGGAGAAGATAGGTCATAGGTCGTTCAAAATCAGGGTGACGCTACAGAAAAGTAATATAAAGTTTTAATGTAATATTTAATTACAGTGTGTTTAAAAGATTATCTTGAGGTGGTTAGGTTCCATTTTTTATAAAGCCACAATAGCTTGATCGAGAGTATTTTAAATTTATTGATACTCGAGATTTTTTATTCCAAGTTTGAAAAATATTTTAACGTTTAATGTTTAAATTATTTTTAACTCTAAATTAGTGTTTAAAATTTTAATTTTGACCATTTTAAATGTCTAATTATTAATCAAAAATCGTTTGTCAATAAAATTATGATAGGTGGTAAGTTTTCATTTTTAAATTTTTAATTATTTTTTAAATAAAATTAAAATATCATTTTTTAAATTGATAATTTTAAATTCATACAAAATAGTCTCAAATCCCTAACCCGAAACCCAAAATTTCCAAATTATCATCGTTGTCACCGTTTACTACTTAATCAGAGACCATTATTACCACCGCTGAACCACTATGATCGTTTTTCCTAACCAACCATTGCTTATAATCGACGGTAGGTATACCAACGATTTCATTTTCACTATTTTGATTCTTTCGACATTAGGAAGTCGATTGACACACCTACCACTAATTACCAACGATGGGTGGTTAAAGGAAACGATTGTTTGTCTTATAGTATTAGTGATGATCTTCGATAATATAGTAAACGGTGATAATGATGATAATTTAGAGGTTTGGGTTTTAGAGTTAGATATTTGAGACTATTTTGTAAAGATTTAAAACTTTTATTCTAAAAAAATTAAGTTAAAATAAATTAAATTAAAAAATAAATAAAAATAATGGTAGTTGATAGTTAAACATTTAAAATGATTATAATTAAAATTTTAAGTACATATTTAAAGCTAAAAATTATTTAACACCAAAAATAACCCATAAATATAATTTAAACACCTATTTAAGTATTAAACCTTTATTAAAAGGTTAGGACACATTTTTATGATTTACATAGATAATCCAATTGTATTGATAAATTATATGACACTAACACTCTTTAATTTAAGTTTTAAATAAGTTGATTAAATTATTCAATTTTAAATTTAATAGTAGTGTTCTTAATCTTTTTCTAAAGTTTATTTACTTTCTTTTAGATAGATTTATGATTTATCAAAAAAACTATAAATTATTGTTTTTTAATTATATATAACAATAAAATACACTAGATATCATTAAGTTTACGGGCAAACAATTTTTTTAAAATAATAATTTAGTAACTCAATTATAAGTTAAAAACAAAATAATTTTATTATAAAAGTAAAAATTCAATCACATAAGAATAAACAAATCATTTTAATTTATTTTTTTTCGACAAACATATAATTTTATTGTTAAAATTAAAATTGATATTTAGTATAATAACAATTTTACTCTAAAAATTTATGCATTATATTAATTTGGTATAATTTGAAATAGTTTAATATACTAAACCTTTCCTATTTAAATATTTCACACACTAATCGGTTCTAACGCATCTTTCGATTAGTTACAACACTCCATGTTATTATCTATCAGTCTATTAACAAATAAATCTAATCGTTTGACAAATATAATTACTTCATTGCTAAACAACTGACACTAATAAAATAGATTCAATATGACTTTAATATCATTTGCTAGTAGACACAATCCCTTTATTAATAGAATTTTTAAAATATGAAGATGAAATAATAAAATATTCAAATTTAAAAAACTGAAATTGTTATTATATCAAACTCTTATTTTAATTTTAATGATATAAAGACTTATTGTAACAAAATTTTAATTGAGTGACATCTTTGATTTTAATCTTATAAATAATTGAGTGTTTGAATTGTTGTAGTGTGACTAATTTGTTATCCTTAAAAAATGATATATTTATTTTTAAATTACTATTTTTTAAAAGTAATATATTTATTATTAAAATTATAACTAAGTAATATATGTTACAGTTTTCTTATATATAGTGTATATAATCGGATTATCTAATACTTTATGTTAATATGTATTTGACCAATCTTAAAAGAACCTGAGACTACAGATTTGAAGAAAAAGTAAAAACGAATGAAAAGAAAATGAAAGAATGAGCAGTAGAAATCGTCATCCATTAACGCACACAAAAAAGAATCCGACAGAAACAGAAACAGAGACAAAGCTTAGATCTTTGTCTCATTTTTTTTTAATATTCCGCTTCATCAGTACCAAAGCCAAATCCCTTTTCATATTGTTGCAGTTGCAGAATATTCTCATTTCCCTCCCTTTCTCTCCAAAAACCTAACTATCCTATCTGTTAACGTCCATTGATGAATTGAATGCTAAGTTTATATGTCATGTACCATTGCAATCATTTCCGCCCTTCTTCATCTATATTAGCTCAATGTGGGCATTTTTTCTTCTGGGCTGATTTCATCTAAGAACAACAATGGCTTTGTTTAAGAAGATCTTTCATAAAAAGCCGATCAATGGGATTGTGGAATTCTCGGAAAGAGTTTATGGTAGGCTTTTCCTTTATTCCTTAATAATTTCATTTGCTTCTACGAAATAGAATTACACATTTATTAGATATATACATACACCCCATGGTTTCCTTGTTAATTGCTTGCAACCGTGTCCGTGGGAAATGCAATTACATTGGAGTTTTTGTTCCAACTGGTTTCATACTGATATTGTTATAGAAAAGTTTGTTTTTAACGTAGATTACGTAATTTGAGGGTGCAATGGAATGAAGCTGGATTTCATCAATATTTTTGAGAAAGAACTAAGATCAAATGCCTACTGCATAGTATGAATAGTTCAATGGGGACTGTAAACTTAGCTTTATAGGCAGAAAGAAGCTGATGGTTTAGGATTGGGATTATCTTGCTACCTGTTTAAAAGCTCTCATTTTTTTGCCATAATTTCAGTACTGTGTACGAATTTAGTTATAGTGGCTTCCCTGTAAGGGTGTTTTTTTACTTACTGCTGTAGGAGAAATGTGCTGAATAAAAAACTTAATCTCTGTTGTGTGGCAGTATATGAGAATCTGTGGTTTGCTTATCAACTACCGGAAAGCACTATCGTATGACATATTAAATAACCAAATCTATTTTGTGTATATTTTTAGTTTTTAGTTGCTGCTTGTCAACGGACATTTGGGAAGACGATGAATTTAAAATCCATATTGAAGGCATATTGCATAAACTCCGTGATCAGTTTTCTGGTGCCTCATTCATGGTCTATAACTTCCAAGAAAGAGAGCACCAGAGCCGGATTGGCAGTATATTGTCCAAGTACAATATAACCGTAAAGGACTATCCTCGTCAATATGAAGGGTGTCCAATACTCACCCTTGAGGAGATTGATCATTTCTTGAAATCTAGTGAAAATTGGTTCTCATCTAGGCAACAAAATTTGATCTTAATGCATTGCGAACGAGGTGGGTGGCCAGTTTTGGCCTTTTTGCTTTCTGCTGTCATGTTATATCGGAAGCAGTCCAGTAGCGAGCAGAAAACATTAGAATTGACCTATAAGCGAGCGCCTCGTGAGCTTTTGCAGTTGACGTCTCTCTTGAATCCACTACCCTCTCAACTAAGGTATCTTCAATATGTCTCTAGGAGCAACATGGACTCACAATGGCCTCCATCAGATAGACCACTTACATTAGATTGTGTTATTCTAAAATGTATTCCTAATACGGATGGCGAGGGGGGCTGCCGTCCAATGTTTAGAATATATGGACAAGACCCTTTGATGGCTGCTGACAAGACCCCAAAAGTTCTCTTCTCTACACCGAAGAAAAGTAAACTTGTTCAGTATTACAGGCAGGTGAGCCTGATTCTCTTTTATCTAAGTAGTACATTTTTACATCATTATGTTATTTGTTTTGGAAGTAAACCACTTATTCCTCATAACCTTCCACAACAAGACATTGTTGCTGCCAACTTAAAAAATGAAGTGACTCTCCTCTTTATATATTTAAATCATCAGTTATTATTACAGGTGGATAACAAACTAGTTAAATTCGACATCCGTTGCCATGTTGTGGGTGATGTTGTTATTGAATGTATTAGTTTAGATAGTGATCAGCAGCGGGAGTTATTAATGTTCAGGGTCATGTTCAATACAGCCTTTATAAAATCATACATGTTGATGCTTAACCGTGATGAAATTGACATCTTATGGAATGCTAAGGATAGATTTCCAAAGGATTTTAGAGCAGAGGTATATATTCATCTTCCTTTGTCCTTGGTAATTTGTCTTGTTCTGTTTGGTTTTGAATAGTTATTATCTTACATCTCGGTGAAGGTTATTTTCTCAGATATGGATGTTCGAACTTCTGCTTTTTCAACTGGTTTACCGGGTATTGAGGAGAAAGGTGGTCTTCCCGTGGAAGCTTTTGCTAAAGTTCAAGAGATTTTTGGCAATGGTGATTGGCCATCTCCTACAACAGATGCAGCAACTATACTTCAGTGTATCCCAGTATCAAATATGCTACAAGGAAAATTGGAGACAGTTTCTCTCAAGGGTTTGGAAAAAGCCAACATCTGGCTTGATGATAAAGCCAAGGAGAAATTAAAATCACAGTTATCTGAACACATCATCACAAGTCAAACATGCACTGGTTTGGAGAAAGAATCTACATTCTCTTTTAATACATCTTATGAAAATGCAACTCGAAAGAAGTTTAAACCTCAGGAAATCCAGGATGCTCCCCAAAAGTCTTCACAGCCTACACCCTGTCCCAGATTACCTTCTGATCCTAACCCAGTTCAGGGGAATACTGAATTACAAGAACTTAAAGTTACTCCGCAATTATCAGAACATCCTAAGACCTCTATTGAACCATCTGCAGAAGCCGATTCAAGTAGGAGGAAGTTCGAAATTCTGGAATCTCCAGTTGCCTTACAAAAGCCTGCACAATATATGCCATCTTTCAAACCAACCATGGGTGCAAATTCAGTTAGAAAGAAAATCGAGCCCCAAGAAGAACACAATCAACCATTATCTTCATCTGTTCCGTCTCTTTCTTTATCAGAAACACTGAATCTTATGCAGCATTCTTTTGGAATAAATTTACTGAATCCTCCTTCACTTGGTACACAAGTTACCAATGAAGCTCTCTTGCCTTATCTATCAGTAACATCTTCTGTCACGGAGAAATATAATTCCACCCAATCTTTTGCCTGTCAGCCCCCTTCTTTTCCTCCCACTGCAGCGAAGAATACATCCCAATCTTCCAGACCCCCACTCTCTCAATATCCTCCGACTTCCTTTCCAGGGGAACCTTCATCTCCCTTGGTAGAGCAATCACTTCCATCTGTTCCAGCCCCTTCCCATCCCCTACCACCACTCTCTTCATATTCTACTGTAAGTTATCTAGATCCAGGTCCCCCTCCTCCATCCCTTCCCAATGTTGCTGACTCAAATGCAGCCACCTGCTCAATTTCTTCACCACTACTTCAGACATCAGGACCTCCACCTTCCCTACCTTCTGGATCTGTTTCAGATCCTACTAGTCAATCCTCAGTGCCGCAGCCACCTTCTCCCCCTCTTCCTAGTCTTGCTCCAAATGGTCCATCAGATAAGTCTGTACATGTTCCACCTGTGCCACCTCCTCCAGCTCCTTGTGCCATGGGATTATCTAGAGCAATCCCAGAAAACCATGGCAATATACCTTCAATTCCAGGACCACCTCCTTTGTTGAGAGGACGTTCAGTAGCACGTACAGGTTCTAAAAGTCAAGCTCAAACCAGAAAGGCCAACTTAAAGCCATATCATTGGATGAAGTTAACAAGGGTTTCTCAAGGAAGCTTATGGGCTGATGCACAAAACCCCGATGAAGCTGCCAAGTACACATTTTCCCCTGAATTGCTTTCAGTCGTATAAATTTATAGATATGTACTATGGTTATTTTCTTTTTCTGTACTAGGGTTGCAGAATTTGACATGTCAGAACTTGAGAGTCTTTTCTCTGCAAATTCGCCAACTGCAAATAGCAGGAGCAAGCATGGGAAAGGAAACAGTAATGCCTTAGGCCGTAAACCTGATAAAGTCCAGCTGGTAATTAGCACTCTCTTTCTTGAACAGGTTGAAGGCTTGATGCTCATTGTTAGTTCTCTTGATTGCCTGACTCTAAGGTTCTAAATTCTGTTTTGTACCGAACTGGGGCTGAAAGAAGTTTCCCCCCTGTAAACCTTTTACCTGTTCCATACTTGGGTCTTAATCGTGATTTTCCATAATGTTATTTTCTTGGTTGGTTCTTCTGTTTATCTTTTCGTTAAACTCTTATTCATCTTGGAGCTTTAATCTGAGTTTTCTATCTCACACAAAATTCATTTATATTGCAGATTGAGCTTAGGCGGGCATATAATTGTGAAATCATGCTCACAAAAGTTAAAATCCCTTTGCCTGAATTGACAGTAAGATGAAATATGCCATTTCTTTTAAAATAAACGCCACTATAGTTTAGATTTTCAGTTATAGTTCAATGTACCAAAGACAGGTATCATGGCTTTTCACAATTAATAAATGACGGCATTTAGTTCACAGATGTGTTTATTTTAGGCTTAGATAATTTTGTTTCTATTTAATTACATTTTTCTTCAGCACTTGATTTCCAAAATTGTACTTATATAACAGCTCATACGCCATTTTCAATTTGTTTCCCTGAAATATTCTTCAATTGGTGTTTTACATTTTTCTTCTCTGCCACTATGTTGCAGAGTGCAATCCTTGCCTTAGATGACACAGCATTAGATCCTGATCAGCTTGAGAACCTTATTAAGTATTGTCCTACAAAAGAAGAGATTGAATTACTCGTGGTATTGAATACATGTGCTTATATTTTTCTCTATCTGTGTTCTTGAAGTAATAGTTTTCATCTGGTAAGATTTTTAGATGCTCATAACTGAGTAGGTGGCATCATGTACATTATGCAAATCACGATTTAGGTGATGATTATATGTTTATTTTCAGGGTTATAAGGGAGACAAGGAAAACTTAGGAAAATGCGAACAGGTCAGCAGAGTATCTTTGTGTTATACACTTTTCTTTAACAATTCAGTCTACATATAATCTGATTATTTGCTCAGTATTTGGTGACAGTTTTTCCTAGAATTGATGAAAGTGCCACGTGTAGAGTCTAAGCTAAGAGTTTTCTTATTCAAAATACAATTTCACTCCCAGGTATGAAGAAAACCTGTGTACTCAGATTGGTATGAGATGCTTTCTACTGTTGTTGTCACCTAACTGGTACTTGTTACATCTTTCCAGGTTTCTGAGCTTAGAAATAGTTTGGGTATAGTAAACTCTGCTGTCGAAGAGGCAAGTTAACCTTCTTTTTTTATTTTACATAAATTAGCTTTTCCAATTGAAGGTGTTCTTTTCCCTGAAGAATTTAGTCATTTGAACCATTTCACTAATGCATTCATCAGGTGAGGAACTCGGTCAAATTGAAAAGGATCATGCAAACTATTCTTTCTCTGGGAAATGCTTTGAACCAAGGAACTGCTAGGGGTGAGTGATTTATTTCGGGAGGTATATTTAATTAATAGGTGAAGAACCATCTTATTGCAATCATCTTTTTGTATCTCATTATGTTTAGATAGATTTGTTAATGGAAAACAAGGTCTGGCTTTTCACTGCTGATTTTCCTTCTTTTATTCTTCTTGAATGAGTTGTGTATTTTCACTGTTTCCTTATTGTTAATTGAGTCTCTTAATGTTTAACGAAGTCCAGTAATCCCGTATTTCCCCTTAACTGCTAAGAATAGAAACCGGGTCCCTAGATGTCATATCTGTACAGTCTTTTCAAAAAGAATCAATTTACTCCATATGTTTCAGTAATTTATGGTTCCTCCCCACAGGTTCTGCTGTTGGTTTTCGGTTGGATAGTCTCCTTAAACTCACAGATACACGATCTCGGAGTAAGAAGATGACTCTCATGCATTTTCTTTGCAAGGTACAAGATCATCTACCTTAATTTTCTTGATGCTGATCTTTCTTGTTAAATTTGTTTGAATAACTTGAATATTCTTGTACTTCTACCCTTACATTTCAAGATGGAAATGAGCATGGTGTGCTGGGTTTGCTAATTTTCAATTTTGTTGAAGATTAGTTTTAAACTGTAAAGGTTAAAATATCATGAAAATTATTGTGGAAAATGCATGGTATGCTGGGTTGTTTACTTTTGCAATTATAGGATTTAATTATGCAACAACAAAAATGAACCCGGATCACAAGTTACTCCACAATATCTTTCTTGCTGAACAAGCCTATCATCTCTTAGAAGTGGTTTCTACAAAGGAAAAATCGTCATGCTTCTTTGGAGATGAACATGTCTTTTTTTGATTAAAATATGGGTTCAAATCTCTTGATCTTTGCCGAAGTCTATTATCCTTCATTTTGGATGCATGTTTTCAAATTAACTAGAGAGAGAGAGATTGCTTAATTTAGCTTCTTATGGGATAAGAAACTGCTTAGTTTAGCTTTTTATATTTGCTTTTATTTCCATGGCACACCATAACTTGTTCTATGTGAAAACGTTGGTTTATACTTTACTCGCTACGGTCTCTAATTTTTAGGTCTTGGACCAAAACTTGCCAGAATTACTAGATTTTCCAAAAGACCTTCCGACTTTGGAAGCTGCAACAAAGGTGAAACTTTTATGGCCTTTTTCAGGACATACTTAAATTACTTAACCTTTGGCATATGATGCTAAGCAAAATTATTGACTACCATGCAGGTACAATTGAAATGTTTGGCAGAAGAGACGCAGGCCTTTAGTAAAGGGTTGGAAAAAGTTGTCCAAGAACTATCTGCCTCGGAAAACGATGGTCCCGTGTCTGAAACTTTTTGTAAGGTAATTCCTATATATTAACTGGCTGATTTGTACGTCAATGAGTTTCTGCACATTCACATGTTGCTTGGATTTTCTTCTTATATTTGAAACATTGCCCGTTAGGAACACCACAGCCTTGGCTTTCCTAGTCTTAACTAAAATAACAGCATTCATAACCTTTGAAGACGAAAAAGATGGTGCATTAAAGTTTTCAATCAGTGTCTTTACTCTTTAGTAATTAGTAGGTCAGTTTTGGCCTTGGCAGAAGCTAACTGGGATGTTTAAAACAACCTTGGTTAAAAGAAACTGGATTAGAGCTGTTGTCATTGAAGACTTAGGTCAAAAGATCTTGAGATTCAATCTTATCCAATAGTCTTTACAATTCAGCGTTGGGTTTCTAGATATGACAACCACTTATTATGATAAAATGAACTGCTGTGAACAGCCTTCCAAATTATTTTGCCAAATACTCATTCGTTGTGACACCTATGTGCTGATCAAGAGTACCCTGACCATTGAGCTGCTCTACAACTTTACCATTTGTTTCGGGAATCATATTTGGTTTGGATCAATAGTCACTTTCAAATAACTTGTTTTCTCTCTAATTCTCACTGTTCTTACTTCTTATTCTTCATATTTCTCTGAAAGTTAATGCTTTTATTTATTTGAAACTTCAGACTTTAAGGGAGTTCCTTGGTTTTGCTGAAGGGGAAGTCAAGTCTTTGACTTTGCTTCAGTCTTATGTGGTATGGTTTACCATTAAGGAGGCTTTATTCTTGCATATTCAATGTACCTGCAAGAAAACAAATTCATTAGCATTTCTAAATTGTTGCCTTCAGGATAAAAATGCAGATTCATTGGCTCATTATTTTGGGGAAGATCCTGCTCGTTGCCCATTTGAGCAAGGTAGTTGTTTAGCCTTAACATGTCTGTTTAATGCTTAACCCTGCGTCATTTTAGGATCCGAATGCTTTTATCAAGACACCTGATTCATTTACATTGTTACTTTTTGATTAAGTAAGTGGGGTCCAGAAGGGAAAATTTTTTAAACTTGGGACAAACGGAAATAGAATATTTTTCTTTTATTGTAGAAATATTTCTACTAATCCCCAAAAGCAATAGTTAGAGTGATGTTGTCCTATATGATGGCGGTGACTTCTCTTGATCTATAACCAATTGTTGTCTTTGCATCAGTATGCAACTGTTTTAAATCACTTTGGATACCTACAGTAAAGTTGATCTAGTTTAGATATCATAACTAGCATCTGTGCTAATATGTACAAGTAATTTGTGCTTTAGGAAAACTATTAGCCATCATGCACCCCTCTGAATCTGAGATGTAGAGCAGTTTAACGTCTCGGGTCTTGCTCTTTTGCTCTATTTTACTCAGATTTATCACTTTCCATTTTTCTGCTACTTCTTTTCTAGTCATGTCTACTCTGCTAAGCTTTTCAAAGATGTTTGTCAAAGCACACGAGGAAAATCGCAAGCAGCTTGAATTGGAAATGAAGAAAGCAAAAGAGGAAGAAAACAAGAAGCTAAAAAAGTAGTACTACCGTGAAGGAGTCTGAGGCTCTGAATAGTTGATATAAGGTCCAAAAAAGAGCGTCACTATTCAATGATACATTCTACTGATTAACCTGTCATTCTGATTCTCACATGTAGAAATATGTTAAGTTTCGCTCCATGGAGGGAAAACCCTCGGAAGATTAGAGCAGAGATGTATCGGAGAAGAACATGCGGTCTACGATGAGACAGCAAGAACGAGTTGTAAATTAGAATACATGCAGGTGGTGAATGTTGTGGCCAAATACCAAAGTCAAAGAGTAAGCTATTAACTGCATTCAGTCTATAACATGCTTTCTGGTTTTGGAGCAGAGTTGATGGTTGGGGTTCATATTAGGTCCTCCCCAGCTCACTTGTACAGTGCCCAAACAAGCTTGGTTGAAAATATGTAGGAACACAACATGATATGATAGTTTTACTTTTGTTATCCTTTTCATTATAAATTATAAATCACGTGTGAAATTTTAATTAAAAGGAATGTAAACGCAAATGTTTTTAAAGAATTGCTTGTAGCTTTTGAGTAATGCCTCCACGTGTACTATAGATAAAGCTAACTCAGTTTTGGATTTAACATAGTTATATTGACTAAATTGTGATATGTTGGCACCACAGACCAAGGTCACTCTGTAAGATAACCCTGGCATTTTAGTATCTTTTGAAGGTCACGAGATTGAAGGTTTAGGCTGTCCAGCACTTATGGAGCGCGCAACTGCGGTGGCTAAAGCCATAGTGAAGTTTGGATCTTTTGTTAAGGATGTAACATAGTTTTTGATTCTTTTGTTGTCGTCATCGTCGATGTTGTTGTTTGTGCTGTTATCTTCCATAGCATTCCCAAGGTAATTCCTAATACTGCTTTGAATGTTGGATCCTGAAAGACAGAGATCAAGAGTGCTGGTCGGTCGAAAAGGGTTATCCCGAACCGGATAAGGCAGGGTAGTTGTCGAAGAAGACAATGATTGTCCTGGTGTAGAACACGTTTTATGGTTGTGTTGTCCTTCGTATGTTGCCATGAGAAAAGATTCGTCCTCCACGCATCGCTGAACCTAAGAAACATAAACAAAGATCCCAAAAGAAATTCAAATACCGGTAACAAAGAAGAGTATGGTTCAGTTTGAGCATAAACTATCACTATATATACCTTCTTTTTGACTGGACATCCGGGAACTACAGAGCACTTGAAGTAAGCTCGAGGTGTTGGGTTATTTTTTGTAACTTTCTGACCGTATTTCCTCCATTGATATCCATCTCTGATTATCTACAAATCATGATTACAGTAATGCTAAGAAACCTAGCTAGCTAGGGTAAACTTAAAGACGATGATCACTTACGAGGCTTTTGTCCCTAGGATCTGTTTTCACGAAAACATGCGACGCCTTAGCTACGGCTGCAGCTGGAGGCCTTAGCCCCTTGTTTGAACATTCATCATATGAACCAAACTGTGAGTTCGATTCCAGAAGATATGCTTGATGAAGCACGTTGTACTTGCTGCTCATTGCTTCAAACAATAATCTAAGCGTTTGGTTCTCTTTCTGCAAACGTTCCAACTCCTCTTGCAGAGCTTGAACCTGCAAATTTTTACTAAAATCTATCAAAGATCTCAAATAATAAAAGAAAAGTGAAGAACAAAGAAAGACCACAATTCATAAAGCTGTGCCTGTAAGTAATAAGTAACCTCATCTTTGTTAAAGTCTGGTGCATCCATTGCAGTCCCTGAAAGTACAAGCAAAATCTTATTGATTTATCAATGAATATATATGTGCGTGGCTGCTGGGCATATTTTCCAAAGTGGGAAAGAGTATTTTGGGTGTTCCTTTTTAGTTTTCAAAGAGATTGTTCATAGGAAACATCGTGGCCATAGGTATTTAATAAAGTGTATTTGGTAGCTATGGGAATATATAACGTAATGGTTATGACATCATGCGACTTAAGTAAGCCCTTCGGTCTTCGTTAATTAATCGGATGCATCACCTTTTCTTTGTTTTTTCAGGACAAACTGTGCTGGTTATGGGGTCCCAAACGTGTTAGTGGACATGTATAGACAAATTCGTGGACTTTAAACTTCCCTGTCTTTGTTTTTCTCTTCTCCATTCTCAGATATTATTATATCACCGTGTGAACACATGTCTGTTCTCTTAACAAACTCATGTGGAGAAGTAAGTAATGGAAAAGTAAATGGTACGTAATGTATATTGAAGCTGGAACACTCAAAGGTCATCCATCATATATGCAGGTTTCTGTCCTTTCCAAAACCCCACAACCACAGTTACTTGAAATCAAAACGTTCAAAGCGTGTAGCACGATAAATGAAAACCTGATATAATTTTCTTTACGTACTCTCTTTCATATTTTTTGGGTGTTATGGGCGACTCTTACTTAAGGGACCTAACATCCCATCAAATAATTGTTGATGATATTCAATCTTTTGATAGATTAATTTAGAACAAATATTACATAGGCTAATTACCAAAGGATCTTTTCAATTTAATTATCTTCATTTATAACGTCAGATTAAAACTATTAGTTTTAAAAGAATTGATATCTTATTTGGGTAGATTATTTTATAGTGGAGATATATGTCGACAAGAAATGATCAGCTGGTAGCTGCAAAGTTTGAATATAAAGAAATTTGTTGAAGTAATATAAGGTTTCTTGGAGTTGATTTTAGTTCCTATACTTTGAAAAGTAACATTTTAGCCTCTGTAGGTTTCATTTGTTCACTGAGATTCATCTATTTTGCCGTTATTTGATTGTCTTCCTATTGCTATGTAATTGAGAAGGAAAGATTAGATAACTTCTGGACTGCAAAAGAATGACTTCATTCTTCCTTTCATTTCTGATATTAGATTCAGAATACCATATCTAAATCACTTCTCTATATCAGTATTCTCGTTTACAACTCATCCTGAAATGGCTGCTGTGAACTTGGGATCTCTGGTCAAAAATGCTGCCATTTGATGAACCAAGAGCGGTTGGATATCTGGTGCACCGATGGTTCTTTGGCATCGTCCTCCATTCTAACTGGCTGCATCAGATCAAGAGTTACAGTGGGAGGTGAAGCTTTGGTTTGGGCAGATGCCAGATGGAACTGGTGCAGGAGTAGGACCAGTGTTGGTGGGACTTGTGTATTCCTTTTGATAGTCAAACTTGTATCTGATAAATTATGACTGGTTTAACAGAAATAGAATTAATCCAAATCAAAAGGTTATTTTTTAGGGAAAATGCAACATTTGATTCTAAACCTTATAATTTAAGTGTTAATGGTCTGTGATTGGGGAGTGAAGTCGTTGGTCATTATGCTTGAACTAAGTACATAAACTGTTTGGAATTGACATAATCCTACTGTATATTGCTCTACATGTAGACAACATGTAATTTAAGAGAATCAAAAATGTGAACGTGAACCACGAGTTTAGAAGTATTCAGCCAATGATTTAGTCACTCCTTCTACATTGATATTGGTAGATTCTTCCATTCTCAACTATTTCAATCTAAAATTAATATATGTTAATTTTTAAGATTAAATAATACTAAATATCATAAATCAAATAAATTTAGTTTACATCAATTACCAACAAATAATCATATTCTTATCTACAATCGAAATCCTATACTTGTTTAGTACCAACATTCTCAGACTAGCACCCCATGCATATCATATGGAACTAATAACCCACCCCAAACTCTACAAAAACATCTACAAGCAGCTATATTGCATAAACAATACCAATATATCATCTGCATGCAATTTTTTTATTCCAAACAACCAATTGCTCGCTCAGTCTATAAATGAAAATCACATACACACGATTTTAAATAGTTAAAAAATGAAAATAAACATCCAAAAATAACACACCATCACCTTAAAAACATAAACCCTAAAAAAATCTGCACACAATGACTTCCCACCAAATCTGGTAATGGTATGATTCTCTGCGGAGATGTAATGGAGACAATACTTGAATTTATTTTATACACAGGAATAATTCTAGCTTTGCAATATCTTGTTAGGCAGGCACTACTATCACTAGGATCCTAGCCCCTAAGAGAAACAAATATAACATCCTAATGCCCACACAGACTAGGTAGAGGCTATGGAAGCCGAAGGAGTCATTGTCCCATAAATGTGACCTCAAATTTGGCTTACAAATAACCATTTCACTCTTTGAGTTGGAAAGACTGCAATGAAGATGCCTTGTGAATTAAGAGAACGGACCGATGCCAGGCATTATAACAACCAGGTTGCGATGGCAACCTAATCATTTTTTCTCAAGCAATGTGAACTTGTAGGAGATCCGTAGGTTAACAAGGTTCAAAGTGGGGCAACTACCTAGCATTCCCTTAGTTACAACACTTGTATAAGAGTAAGACCCAAATGTAAAAATCAGCATGAGGACGGTACCTGAGAAGTATATGCATTTATATGTTATGGAGGAGAGAACAACACAACTAATTTCAAGCAATCTTTTCCATCCTAGGGTACTAGGACCAAGAAAACAATTAGGCTAAGATGAGCAGGCCTAGGTCTAGGGTTGAGAGATCTCATTAACAGAAGACTCTTTGAACTATGGGACATTTTATGTTTTTATAGACAGATATGTCGCTGTAAATTAAGATCATATTTGTCTAGGAGTTTAAATAGCAGAATACAGGTCCCTTGGCCTTGGATAATACAAACATGCCTAGAATTATATTAAATAGCAGAATACACGGCCTAAACTACATGCGACTTCTAAAATCCTAATATTAAAGGGTATTGTGTGCTTAAACACGTTCAAATTCGCATTCTCTAACAATACGTTGCAACAACAATGACATCCTACCGTTTTCATTTCCCAAGAGAAACCATAATCTTAAAGTTAAAAAAATTGCAGATTAACGCATATAGATATACTATAAAATCAGAAACACCAAACCAGCTGCAAATAAACTACTAATATTTAGTTAAATTAACACACGGGAAACTACTTGCATGCAAACATCCATTTTCAGACAGTAAAACAGGCAACATGTTAGAATGCAGTCAATGTTATATAAGATAGGGTTATAACTGAGAGTAACAATTTGGTGCTGCTAGATTCAGACGAATGATCGCATGCTTTTATAGAAAAGGGAAAAAAATAGGAAGAAGATGGTATTTAGACCAAGTAAACACATACACACACGTCCAAGGGAGAGAGAGGAGGAGGAGGAAAATAGGTTTAGAAGGTAACCAAAGGATCAAAATCCGGGAACTAGAAGCTGACAGAAAGATAAGTGAGCACGCAAAAGCAAAAGTATGGCCTTATACAAATGCTAATGTGTGCTCGCTCTCTTCTGTCAATTTCAAAATGTCCCCAGCAAGAACTTAAACAAAGACTAAACAAGATTTTTTTACCTAAACAAAGAAACCTGCCTGTTTTCACTCAAATAGACCAGAAGCCAAGAATAGTAAAAGGAATGGTTCAGATCTGTGAACACCCCAGTTATGGAAAAGGTACCAAAGGGAAGAGCTTAAAAACGATTCTAGAGTTTTCCACTTTTCCTAGCAAAACCTAGCCAAAAGCCAGTAAGAATCATAAGCATGAAAAAATCAAAGACTCCCCCACCCAGGAAAGGGGAAAATCCCTTCTCTCTATTCATCATTATCATCCACTAATCTTGTTATTTAATTTCTACCTGCTTTTCATTGTCTCTCTCCATCATGTCAGTCACAAGTACTCTAGTGTTCTTCAAACTCTACCTTTTTCCTTTTAACATAACCTACCTATATCTAACACTGTCGATGAAGAGACGTCAATGATAAATAAATAAACTCGAAATCAAAAGCTAACTTTTTAAAGAACATGAATTTCCATTGACACTGATAGAGGAAAGTGAAGAACTGTGAAGATGGGAGAGAAGCAGAACATTCATCAGCCTACACACTACTGGTTATAGAGAGAGAGAGAGAGAGATTGGAAAGGAGAAGAAAGTTTATGTATATGTCAGGAAATTAACAAAATTATTTTTTATTATTACCATAGTCTTTGGTCTGGGTCAATGATCTAGTCTACCCCCTACCAGTTCGGGTTGTGACCAGTTTTAAATTGACCCACTAAAGGAAGGGTTCTCTATTGCACCACCTTTTCGCTATGGAAACTCCAACAATCGTAAGCACATGAAATAGTAATACATATTTGAATAATGATTATAAGATATAATAACCAAAATTTACACACCCGGAACCCTTATGTAAGGGTATTAATCAGGTGAAAAATACTAGAAATAGTTGAGATTTAAATAGAAGAATATGAAAAATAATCGAAATCATTATTTATACAACTAAATTAAAAAAAATTATTATTGAAACTTAAAAATATAGATAAAGATTATTATATTTGTATTGTAGAGATAATTTAATTATATCTATATAAATTATTGTAAGATTCTCAAAATATATACGCATAAAACACTAATATTCTTACAGAATTAGATGATCACAAGCTTAATGTATCCATATGTTTAACAAAATCAAATCTATCATAATTCGAGTATGTCCGACTGCAGTAGATTTAAAAATTCCCCATAAATTTTATAAAGTAACTAAAAATTAGTCTTTATATTATTGTAAGTGTGATTCAATCTACTTATTTATAATACACGATGATCAATTTTAAATCATATTTTAAAAAATAAAAATATTTGAATGTTGAAAGATTAAAAAGATCAAGTAGAATTCTTTAAAAAAACAGATTTAGCAATAATTTAAAAAAAAAATCTACGAGATAAGTTCGGAAGTGATTTATATTTCTATAACCATATGAAAGTCTTGATTCCTTTAAAAAACACTTATGGATTTCGAGTTATATATTAGGGTTTATTAATTTTTGAGTGAACAAAGTTTAGAAGAAAAAATTGTTTTAAAAAACAAAAATGACGATGATTGCAGAAATTTATCATAAATCGTATGAGTAAAATTATAAGAGATCATTTATATAATTAAAAGATTATCGAATCTAATTTCTTTTAGAACAAACAAGTCATACGTTAGAATTGTAAATTATTAGTTACATATTTTCTTTTAAAGGTAGTGCATATTGTTATGTTTAAATAGTTAATATTTTAATCATGTTTTATAGTTTTACAATATATTTTTTTTGTTATCTATAAAGCTAAATTTATCACTTATATTTTAATATGGAGATTAATCAAAATTTATGGAGATTTGTAAGGGATAGATACGTAAAGAAAGTCCAAAATATTTAAGGAGAATTCTTTAAAACGGTCCCCACAAATGTTAAGGACGAAATAAAAATGCAAAATATGACCCATCCTATTACCACTTCTACCCTTGTACTATAGAATTTAGATTTTATTAAAAATTCACACATGCTCTCTTTATCCTACTTAATATCCTAATTCATTCTTCACGTAATTTTAAAAGAAAATTGTATAAAAAATACAATATAAAAAATTAAACAATATTTTTTTAAAAAAATTATAAAAAAATATAGCTTGTAAAAATTATTATTTTTAAATAAAATAATTTAAGTGGATATAGAATAATATTTATGCATATTGGGCCTTAAACGTTTTGGATTTTTGTGATCTCAAGTTGCCCTTTCAACTTTATAGGGACTTGGGTTCATATTGTGATAAGACACCAGTTTCTTCTTCTGCCCCTGTGTGAGTGTAGGATAAACTTACTGCTTCTCGACAACAACCGCCATTTCTGAACAACTGGTATCACTGCAGATTCTGACACGACACACTCCGATTGGCTATACTGTTGTTTTCTTCAGCCTCTTTTTAATCATCTTTGTAAATCACAAAGTTGAATTTCAAGATACGATGCCAGACATCCTCTTACTATACACACGTGAGTCTAGGAACATACCAAATCCTCATAACAAAAGAGAAAAAACATGCAGGGAATTTATTGAAATACAAGACAGATTCCATCAAGTTTATGAAACACAATGACATTATCTATAGAAATAGAAGCTACTCTGTATCTGTAATTAAAGCTAAAAAAGGCTAACCCAAGTTTATCCTAAATGCTGCACCTTAAATAACAGGAATGAATACTACCCAGAGAACATGAGAAAAACTCTACCCTACAAACACTATAAAACCACATTTAACTGTGAGTAGTAGCTAGACACAAACATAACTTGGCCAATTACCAAATGTATGGATAGCTGCTACAAAATACTAGCGTTCAACCATTATATTGCGCATCGGACAAAAACCAGACCTTGGCAATGACGTTGGAGTAAGTGATTTTCAGCTCATCATCACCTTCTCCAGAAACTGCATCACTTGAATGTGCCTTGGTTGAACTTGGAGATTTCCGCTTTGCACTTTCCACAACCTTTGCTGAATCAGTGGAGTTCTCTTTCATGCTCACTTTCTTCAACCTTGGATGAACTGGATTTGGACTTAATGGTACCATTAGTATTAGATTTGCCACCGCTTTTAAGAGGCTTACCCTTAGAACCTCCAAAATCTTTGCATAAAGCAAAAGAGAAGACAATTAGTTATGTTCTTAAGAAACAGCAAAGGGAGATATAAGACTGAGCACCCACACCCAAGCAATACTAGCTGAAGATTTACGTTGATGAACAAATGCAATCAATCAGTTAGTTTTTACCTTATTGACTTAAGGAAATGCTGGAACATATCAACAATTAATGCATCGTATTCAAGATCCAACATCACCACACAGGATCTGACTTTGGCAACAGTTTCAAGAATTGAAGTCCTCTTAATGAATGAACGATTGGACTTGTCAGACAAGTTTTCAAATGATGATACAATCAGTTGAAAGACCTCCGGCATACATATTAATAGAAATCAACACTTCCTATGCAGAAAATTATTTAAAATTGATCATTATCTCCAAAAGGCAAAAGCATCCAAAACAAGTGATTTCAAATACCCTCATTTGGTCATCATCATAAGGAGCATCTGGTGCATTTATCCTTGTTATCTCACTGATGCAAGCCCAACTGCAACTTTGACATCATTATCAGGGTGTCTTAAAAGTTGGTCTGCCACCAAGGCTTTGAGTGATGGAGAGAGCGCGTTTTGCATTGCTTCGCTTGGTGATTGTTCCACCCTTGAAAGACAACTTTCAACTTGCTAGAATCATAGAGGACAGAGAAGAGTAAACATTCACCATCTAAAAGTATCCCATTAACAAGCACTAGTATAAGGCAGAACACAAGGGATGTTAAACTATTAAATTACCTAAAAATCTAGACAATCAAACAGTTGTACCACAATTCATTAAGAAATACTCACAAAGCATCTATATAACAACAAGGCTCTGCAGAAAGAAACAGATCTGAAACGGACAATAGACAACTGCAAGGTTACTTGGAGGGAGAGAAAAATGGAAGAATATACACAAATACGAATTTGCATTCATCAACGCCCCTATCAATTATCATCACTTAGTTGCTGTCGTGCTGAGACACCAGCAACACCTCATATTTCTAAATAGTCATTATTAAAGGAAATTGATACACAGTCTTCTTGAAGACACGTGCCCAGGAATAAATCTTAATACACTGAAAATCGATGACTCAAAATAGGCATACCGGCAAACTCTTTCCTTAATAGGAATGCTTTCAATGCCATGTCAAGCAAGAAAATAAAAAATTATCCTTAGCTGTTACTATATTAGTAACCAAACATAGGTAGTGCTTAATTGATTAAGAAATCAAGGAACTAACTTTGATAGCAGAACATTAAAAAAAATGAACACCCTAACTAAAATTCAAACCACACACATAATGACATCAAATACACCGAATTGTAATAATAATAACAAAAACCAAGTTGAAACAAAATTAAAGCCTACATGGAAAGATGAATCTGGGCTTACGTCGAGGAGAGGGATGAGCTCATCAACAGATGAAGGAGATTCGACGAGCCTGTCCCCAGCCTCCATTAATTGGAACTCCAGTTCTTTACCAGATGCCACCATAGCCTCTCTCTCTCTCTGTTTTTTTCTCGTACGAACACAATAAATAAATTCTGTAGCTAAATATACATCGAAAAAACTCCTTTAAAATCTAAACCCTAAGTCCTCGATTTCACAACATTGTCATCCTAGAAACTTACGTCAAACAAAAAAGATCAAAGGCAGATTCCTTGGGATGGGCAAGAAGCATAGACTCGATAGAAAGTTTGGGTTTGGGACTTGGAGTGAGTTATTCTTTTTTGCAAGTCTTTGGAAATAAGTCTGGTGTGGGTTTGGGTTTCCCCATTCTTTTGTGGGCGTCGGATTCCACCGTTGCTTATGACCTGGAAGACAGTTACGTGGGGAGTCCACATGGTGTTGTGCGTTCCGAGGATTTTTAATTAGATTAACCGCATTACCCTTAAACCACAATAATTAATCTTAACATTTTAATTTTAAATCTTAATGATATTTACTTTCATTGAACTATCCATAACCCTAAAACTAATAAGTTGAGCATTTCTTAATATTGTTATAGTTGAAACATCCATCTCACGTTCTTGTATTAGAGTTGGTTGTCCCTGCGTCAAAACTCTGATCCCGTGACACTACTCGTGAAACAGATGGAGACTCAAAACTCCTCAAAGTAGAAGGCTAATCTCTATATAAAAGTATCTAACTGTATCCAGGACTCGGTCTTTATTGGCATTGCGTGTGTGGTGATTCTCTAGTGCTATTTGCTAATACAATAAATCTTAGAGAATAACGACAGTTATTGTCAATATTTTTTTAAAGTCTAGAATACAAAATATAAACATAAATTATCAAACAAAAAAATGACACGTCAAATCGTTGCTTTTGCTTGGGTCTTGATTGCCTTTGTTGGATTGGTTTCTGCCGCAGACCCGGCTTCCGACTCTAAGTCAGGTTCTTCGCCCGCCCCTGCACCTGGTGGTGCTAGCCTTGCAGGTGCAACAAAAAGTCTAGACGGCAGCAGTGCCGGTTCTCCTCCTTCCCAGGCTCATGCTCCTAGTCCTAGTCCTAGCAGTGGTGTCACGTTGGAAGTCTCCACAATTGTTGTAATTGGAGCATCCGTCGTTGCTAGCCTAGCTACCATATGTGTTTAAGAATGCAATGGCTCTCTTATAGTTTTGAATCAAGAAAAGGCTTCTAATGATTTCCAGATTTCTAAACAAGTTTTTGCTAATTTTAATTTGTTATCTCAAACGATATTACTCATTTTAATTTCTAACTAAACTACTGTTGGATTCAAAATTTAAGATACTTTTATTTAAAAAATTCATACGTTCACTTTCATTTTCAGTGTTAATTACTCTGTGATTCTCTAAGTTGATCAAAAGACTCGTTTCCACCCTCACATGACAGGACTTATATTCTATTTGACCCATGAAATCGGAACTGTTTTCTTTCTGAGGACAATCGTCCCAGGACCATACCGTTACCATGTGTTATAGACGACTCATTTTATAAAGTTTGTCTCATAAGATAATCTCTAGTGTGTGGTCCAGTCCACTGCTCTTGGGAATAACAAAAGTGGCATTGCTCATTTGGGGGGCGGTCGATATTAACCCATGTGAAGTGTGAAAGAGAAAACATGTGATCCACTCATAGTTTTTTTTTTAATAGAAAAAATAGATGTTTCTATTATTGTTTTGATGTCTCATGCAAAGTTTCTATTCATCATGTACAAAATATATTTGAAAGGGAATTCAAAAGTGAAAAAAATAATCAAAATTTATTGGTTGTAAAAATAAAATGATAAAGATTTTAGACGGTTTAACCTTTTTTAATTTAAATGAATCATCATATAAGTGATTGTCTAAATAAAACTTATGAAAATCACATACATAGAGAACCTCAAAGAATAAACAAAACACATGCGTAATAACTCACAATTTATTTACACAAAAAAACTCATACATAATAAAATTTAAATTATCATAATCGCTCAAAACACAAATAAAACAGAGCATGATGACAAATTGGTGACAACGATTACCACAGACAGCCACCTTGCTTCTAAATAGTCATGGAGATGCACATGTTTTAATCCTGCATGCAAATGAAAAGGCTCCATAACTTGTTCTCCCTGTCTTTCTATTTTGAGTATATGTTCAACCAGCAGCCCTGCCCATACAGTAACAGAGCTGTCCAAACATTACAACTATACTACAGGACAAGTAATCATCCATTAATAACCTGTAATGATTAATGAGTACTATAAGTCTATAATGAGCTCTTTTCTAAATGAGACCTCTATTAATGGAAATAATACAACTTTGAGAAAACAAAAACATGGGTGGGGGCCTGGTATCTGATGCTCTTCACTTGCCTGATTAATTAACAAAGTTCCCATTGTCATTATGTATATACAATTTCCATTATTGCAGGTTTTGGTTTGGTTGGGGATGGGAGCAAGCAAAGGGGTTGAAAATGGGATTACGATTATACAATATATATTATCGTAGAGAAGAAATAAGATACATAACTCATATGGATCGTGTATTGCAGAAGCTCGTTATGAGGTAACCTTCTCAACCCAATTTGCTTCATCTTAAACACTAGAATTAAAAACCTAACCTTACATAAAAGATTTAATGTCTTGTCCTATTAGATTAGTTAGTCGTTGGACATAAAGAAAATACTATATTTGATATCTATAGCAGTAACATGGCCTGGGGGTGTTTTTCAATGAACAATTGAGCATTTACTTGCAATGGTTAAGGTTGTAATGATGATGATAATGTATATATATTGATGTAGGTGGTGGGGTGCATAATCAAAAATTTACAGCTGCCAAGGAAATCATACATAAATGAAACCTACAAACAAACAATTTTTTTATTGCTCGACTTGCCAACAAAGTCATTGCCCCACAACCCACAATTTTACAGATATCATGGATGGGTAGAAAAGAAATCAATTTATGATCAACTGTGGTTGACATAAAAACAGCTCCCACAAGTCCCGGACTACCATTCTTGCAGTACAGAAGAATAGATTTAATAGGTTTTCGAGTTCAAACCTTGTGAATAGAACTTATCGGGCTTAGTAAACAATGTCAATGAAGGAAGATTAATTATACAATAGTATACAAGTAATAAAAATGGTTTAAAAGTCCATGTTCTCACTCCTAATGCCAAAAAAAACTAGAATTCCACTCTGTAAACACAGAGATTCTCGATGAAATGATCAGAAAGTTGAATTAAGAAAACGAAATGTTCATACAGATGGATATTACAGTGAATGGTTCTTGTTTGTATGCAGAAGAAAATGACCCACATCTGTTTTCTTGACAGCTGCCTGTGATGGAAATAAATAAATAAACGGGAGAGTTGTAGGGACAAGTGCCAGGGAAATAAACAGTACTGGACAAAAGAGTACCGTTGGGGTATAGAAAGTAAATGACTCCTTGATTGTAGGGAGATAGGGACCTAGATGGACACAGCATTAATCTAACATGCATATTCAAACCGTTCATGATTTCAATTAGAAATGCAGCACAGATCATTCAGACATAAGCAGATCAGACAGACATGGATGAATTTGAAGGTTTGAACTGAGCCAAAATGGGGTAATCAGCCACACACCAAAATGTCAAATGAAGCAGCAATTTTCTACAAAGCTGATTATGAAAGTACAATGATGGAATATTGACAATAGCTATATATATCATACAATGACAAAAAGTTTTTTAAAAGAGAAAGGCAAAATGGCTAATCCATGTTTGGGTCAAAAGGGTAAGCTCTTTGAAGTGGAGCTACCTGTGAGGGACTTGAGATGTTCTGATGGAACAAAATCTTGTGGCAAATTGGCCCTATTGACAATTCTCTTCATATTGTTCTGCAAACTTTGTTGGACTAATTGTTTAACAGCTTTCTTCTCCTCGCTCATCATCCCTTCTTCCTCCACCAAGCACTCTTTGCTGTATTGATTTGTCGAAGAGGAAGAAGACCCGTAAATCGGAGCGGAGACGGCTGCACTTGAGTTTCCACCAAAATTCTCGGAAACTAGCTTCCCTTTATCTACTCTCAAAACCTCCAAAATTCTTGAAGCTCTCTTCTGTGCTAACATACTACCTAAGAGTGTAAGTTCAAGCAATGATGACACAACGCCTGCTTCAACCATGGCTTGTCTGTATCCACATGCTTTATGTGCCATTACCATGAGAATGTATGACGCCTTCTCTTGACATCCTGGGGAGTCGCTCCAATTCAACACATCGACCAAAATTGGGAATGCTTCAGGAGCAACACTAATGCTTTTTCTACCTTCTGGAGTGGACACCACATTGCTCAATATCGCAAGTATTCTTTCACTAACATCCATGTCCCCCAATGCATTCAATAGAAAAGGTATCAAACCGGCTTCCAAAATGAAGGAAATGTTTGATGGGGAGATGGACAAATTGTAAAGTGCTCTAAGAGCATCAAGTCTTGCTTGAGACCCACTTTCCTTATCCAAAACCTTGAGGGTTTTTACCATGAAAGGGATAGCCCCAGAAGATCCAATGATAGGCTTATTCGAATCCAAGGCGCTTAACCCAAGGAAATTTGCTACTATGGCATCTGAAACTGCTTGGTTTGGCTCATTAGGGGACTCGATAAGCTTTAGCATCTTATGCACTGCCCCAGCTTTAACAATGGCTGCTTTGTTCCTGCAAAAAGAAGGGCTTTTTTCAAAGAATTGTTCAACATTTAGAAAAGAACCCATTTTCCCTCAAAGATGACCGTTTAAAAGATTGGAAATTTGGGAAACTCACGGATCATTTCCGATTCCTAGATTAAGCAAAGCATAGAGAGCAGCGATCTGTGAATCGGAATCCTCATAATCAAGCATTGCAACCAATGGGGGAATAGTCCCCAACATAGCTAAAGTTACTCTGTTTTCTGTGTCTTCTTTAGTGAGCAACCTTACTCTACTGGCAGCTACTCTCTTGTTTTCTTCGTTTTCCATTTGCAGTTCCTTTACCAATCGCTTCAACTCCTCCAAAGCTTGCACCTTTTTCGTGGTCTCGTCATCGCTTTCCGCTTCAGCTAAGTTCAAGAGATGAACTAGCTTCTCTGGTTTACCATCGTTGATGGCTTTTTTCACTGCTTTGAAATCAGTGTTTTTGAGTTCGTTTAACTCTTTCAAGACCGACCTTATTGTGATGGTGGGAGGAGGCTTAGGCTTGGGCTGAGGGGAGGCGTCGCTGATCAATTCCTGCATGAGCTGACGACGGTGGCGAGAATTGGCACCGCAGCTTACAGCGTCGAAGATTTTTCTTCTGAATGAGGCGCATAGTCGGAAGTGGTTGCCGGAGGTGGTGGAAGGGCGGTCGAGTACAACGGATCCTATGTCTTTTGGGTGATCCTTGGCCATTGTTTTAGTGAATGTAGACAAAGAAATAGGACTTTGACATTATCGCAAGGATAGAGGCTGCATTAGAGAGACCGATGACCTTCTTAAGATTCATTACTCTCTGTTTTATTACTAGACAAGACACGAGTAAGTTCGAGAGGGAGTGAGAGTGACCTTTTTTTTTCACGTGATTTTAAAGTCGTGCTTTTAAGAAAATATTGATGGTAGGTTAATAACTTGCTTTTATTCATTTAAGTTTTAGTTAAAAATAAAAATATTTTAAAGTTTTGAGGATCATCTAAAGAGAGTAAGAAAGTTAAACCCTAAGTACCTTAACAAAAATTAATTTAATTTAATATATATTCAAGTATTTATTAATTTGATTGGTAAGTCAAAAATATAATAAAAGCGGGAAATCTAATTATAAATTACTATTAAAGTAAAAGTAAACAAGGCGCTACGGGATAGTTTGGCTCGTGGACAAAGGAAGCAGTAAAGAGAGAACTGAAAACGCTCTGCCTTCTCGTTTACTAGTTGCAGATGGAACCGGATGACCCTTTCGGTTCGTTGCTGGAACAATGCCGGATGTCATCCTCTGATGAGTCCGCCATGCAAAACTGCCCATATTTCGGACCCTCGGATTCAGACTCCGACGATGGTTATCAAAATCCGGTCGACTCCATCGGCATCACAATGCTTTCTCCTCCTGACTCACCGGAGGACGAGGAAATATTCAAAACCCCTCCAGAATCTAGGTCGACCACCGTCTCATCCGATAATCGTATGGTCGTGGATAGGGTTGATCGTGACGGAGACACTGTGCTCGTTGATTTGGAAAGGGATACGCAAGAAACTAGGGTTTCAAAAAAATTGAAAAGCTTGGATATTGAATCTCAGAGCGGGGTACAGAGATCTCCGGAAATGAGTGACACCGACACCGAGGGATTATTGGAATGGTTGAAGAATAAAGCTCAGTCTCCTGGAGGTACTCCAGAATCAGTGTTTCAAAATCAACAAAGTCATGAGATTAATTTCCAAGTTGATGTTTTGAGAAAGGATCTGGAATGTGATACTGAAGAAGCAAACCTAGAGCGCAAAGCCCAAAAGGATTCAAATGCGACGGCAGCAGAGAGAAAAAGGGTCCATGATCATCCTAGTATGCCTTCATCTTGTCCGAGAGAGAAATTTGAGCGAGTCAAGGAGGTGATGCGGCAACTGGAAAAGAACCTGAAGGAAGATACGAGTGTTTATGGCCTTACTCTTTTGGAAGTTGCAGAGGCAAAATGGGGTCCATTTCCCTACCAAACCATGGGTAGCAGTAAAAGCTGAAAGGAAACGCAAGGCAATTGCGTTAGTTGAATTTTGTGCTACATGGACAGGTAAATTGGGATATTTTGTAGTTCCATTTCATGTTTTATATGGAAGATTTGCATGTATATAAATGCAAAACTTAAAACTCAGAAGCATGGAAATACTTTTGCTTTCTTACTTTGATCACAAAATATGTTTATGATACATCTTTTGCTCTCGTACCATTAAAGCGATATCTAGGGTTTGTTGTTTGAACTTTGTGATAGATAACTATGCCAAACCATTAAAAGAGGTGAAAGCTACTACCTTTTCTCCTTCTCTCCCCATCAAGGAAGGATAGGATATGTAGTATTATAGTAGCTACATTTGCTTAATGCCATCTGTGATACTCAAATCCCGGTTAGTCGACTAAGGGATAGTCTACCTGATGGTTATACCAACAAAAATGAAGTAGCAACATTTGCGTTTTAGGACATGCAAAGAACCAGGCTCCCTGCCTTGAGCAATTAAATGGCCCCTGTCAAGGTTGTCTTTGTTGGGTACTTGGGTTTGCATGCACCGCGAAAGAATTTTGAGTTATCAACCAGTAATTTTTAAGTCAAATCAAAAATGTTTGATCTTATGTTTTTTAGAACATGTTCTACAACAATTAGTTGTTGCTTTTTTGCATCCTATAAACAGGATAAAGTTTCTGAACTGAGTTCATATTATCTACGAAACAGTATGTTGACATCCCCCGTTGCAGTGTTTAGGATAGTATGTTGGCAATGTTAAACGAATTTGTTAGTTTTGCCGTCACTTCCTCGTTGATTTCTTCTGGAATCTTGAAACAAGTGTGCCCGTGATGGATGAATCTTGAGGTCTCCCATCACATAAAAAGAAATGGAAAACAAATAGTGCACATGAAAGTTAAAACCAGAGTTAATATAGAAACAAATTCTTGGTTGCTGTATTATTTCGACTGAAATCACTTCATTCTGTTAAAGTTCAAGCCTTTTTGCTGAGTTTTATTATACAGTGAATAGTGATGGCATTTGTGTTGAATATCATAGAAAGAGTTGAAATTTATGAAGCAGGCCCTTTCTTTCATTATTGGTTCTTCTGCAATTTCTTTATGAAGCAACCTTCTGGTCGACTGGTCTGCAGATTGACCCTCGACACTGGTTTACTTCACAGCTTTTACCCAATCCTTGTAAGACCGTCCTATTTTTCAACTCCTTTTCCTATTTAAGCACCAAACTAAGAGTTAATTCGATAAAAATATCAAGTTTGAAACAATTGTCTATAAAGAAAGATAAATTGTTTACAGCTATCCTAAACAAGCCAATTTTATCCTTTACCTACCATTGATACCGTAAGTATTACGGATATAAGAAAACCATTACTATGGAGTATTATGGATTGACCAACAATCTCAATATTTATGGGAGATATAGCAAGGTTTGATCATATTCAAACGTATAATATTATTTGTTGGAATGAAGTGAGATTTTAGTAGTTTAAGTATTGTATTCAAAATTGTTATATATAGAAAAAATGGAAATGGGAAAGAGGTGGCATGTTTACCTTTGTCATGCACCAAGCTCTGTCGTTCCATTTCCGCATATCAAGCCTAGCTTTACTCCCGCACCATCAAAAACTTGGTCTTGCCTCGTTTTGCTTCTGTTTGTTTTAATTCTATAAATCTGAAATTAAAATTCAGTTGAAAAAGATGAATTTTATTATATTACAGATCTTACAAGTTTACAGTCAGCAGATAATGAGTCTCGCTTTATCATACTCACAAACGTAGATTTTTTTTTTTTACTAAAAATACGTACAAAGTACATTCTCAATATAGAGTGAGATACATCAAAGCATGCGGAGGAGGTTGTGTTGGTGTGAGGCTCTCAAGCAGGGCATGTATGCGGCCGTTGGGAGGCGATTCCCACCGTCTCCCCAAAACCCACGATTGTTCGAGGGAGTGACATCTAGAACCAATTCAGTATTACACGGCACAAAATTTTGGTCATCTTCTTTATCTTTTGATGCCAATGCGACCTCTAATTTGAAAAAGACGAGAGCAGGAGTGGAGGATAGTGTAACGTTGGCGGAGGCAAAGAAACTGATGAAGTTGACTAATGTGGAATCACTCAAGAAAACGCTAGGGATGGATGGCAAAGAGGTGATTGGCTACTCGGAGTTATTGACGGCCTGTGAGAACATGGGTGTTACCAAATCTCTAGACGAGGCTATTGCTTTTGCACGCATTCTCGATGAGGCAGGCGTCATACTTCTTTTCCGCGACAAGGTTTATCTTCATCCGGATAAGGTAACCATAAATCACACATAAATTCCTTATGGTTTTACCTTAATTGCGAAGCATACATGTTGATTTTGTTGAAATGCATTAGGTGGTGGATCAGATTAGAAGAGCAGTACCTCTTGCTTTGGCTCCTGAAGATGATCCGATACGAGATGAGCTAAAGAGGTTGCAAGAGAAGAAGGAAGAGATCGATGTGCTCGCACATAAGCAAGTCCGTCGCATCCTTTGGTGTGGTCTCGGATTCTTTGTGGCACAAATCAGTCTGTTTTTTCGGCTAACATTTTGGGAATTCTCATGGGATGTAATGGAACCGATTACATTTTTCACCACGGCCACTGGTATTATCATAGGCTATGCTTACTTCTTGCTTACTTCAAGAGACCCCTCGTATCAAGACGTGCTTAAGAGGCTTTTCCAGTCGAGGCAAAGAAAAATATTCAAGAAGCATGGGTTTGACGTGTGCAGGTTTAAGGAATTACAGAACAAATGTCGAATTCCACTTGATGCATCCACTTCGATCCGAAATCGAATAGGGTTGGACGTAGAACTGGATGATGCCTTACACAAGGATTAAACCTTTATCTCCACAACTTTGTTCTCTTCTTCTTATGATGAATAATTTGGTATCACATTTTTATAGATTAAGTTTTTGATTGGAATAAAAATGAAGTCTTGATCAAGTAAAATATGGTTCATCGATTATTTTTGTGTCTGTACATACTCAACAAACCAACTTTCTTTTAACAGACAAGATATCACAGTCATGGTTTTGCCCATGTTTGGACCCAGATTGAATGGTCCTGAATTGTTTCACGATAACAGCATTGTCTCGCTCTAAAACAGCTTAATTGTGGACCATATTCATATTATCCACTTGATTGAAGGCTTTCTTTATTGTGGTCAGAAAATTCAGGACTTTAGCACAAATTCTCTTTACATTTCTTTTGGGGTTAAATACATATTTCCCCCCCCCCCCCAAAGTTGTCTACTTTAATACCAGGTCCAGAAGAAAACAAATTATTGTCATTTTAGTACTTGAAGTTGTAAACTGTTACACAATTAGTCCTTGGTTAAAGTCGTCAGTCGAGATGACGTAGTGCAATAAGAAATCACTACCATGACAAATATATTTTCTAGTAATAAAGGAAAATGTGAAAAAGAAAAGAAATCTCTATAAATAACATTAGAAATTTTCTGAAAAGTTAGAAAATAAAAATCTAATCCATTATTTGGTTAGACTCTTTGATTGTTGGTGGACAATAATTGACTTAGTAGCCTACATAGAAGAAACCAACCCACGGCCTGGGGGCTACAAGTATTATTTATCAGTCACGAATCACGATTGGTATACTGTTTAATCACGTTCAGACACTTTAAGTTCATCTCAAGAGTCGGTGCTGGTTGAAAATATTAATTAAATCATACCCGAGGACAAGGATTACTCCAAACAAAACTAAACGGGACGCCAGTGCTTGCTGTCGGATCTCCGTCGGTAAAACCAAGTTAAAGATTCGTCCTTTACTTGGTGTATTCGTTTATTTACAAACCAAACTGGGATAATATTTTCGAATTCCCACGTTTACCCAGACGATTGCTTTCCTTTTTCTTCTTCCCTTTTTATAATGCCCATCCCGTAGAAGCTTAGTTTTCATTAACCTCTTCTTGTATACTGGTCTGGGTAATTCTCCAAAAAAAAAAAAAAAAAAACTGAGAAGAACGGAGCCTTAAAATGCTGTGTACAATGGTGTTGTTGCCCCGGAAGAAAAAAGTTGGATCAGTTCCGGTTTACTTGAATGTATATGACTTGACTCCGATGAATGGTTATGCTTATTGGCTTGGACTTGGAATCTATCATTCTGGGGTTCAAGGTTAGTTTTACGGTTTCTGTTGGGTTATAGTACTTTCCATTATCTGAGTAGTCTGTTTGTTTAATGAGAAAAAAAAATCCTTACTGTTTTAGTAGTATTTAAATCAGTGAATTTTGAGTTTGTTTGATTTAGTTTAGGTCCCAAAGCACAAATCGCAGAAAGCTATGATTTTTTTTTTCAATTAATTCCCCCCTGTATTCTTATTTGTTTGATTATTAGTGTAGTAATCAACAAAAAAGAAAATTGAAGGGAAAATTTTGAAACTTATATATGCAATAGAACTTCCATAGATATTAGCATATACATCCATGAAGTTGTTGCACACATGTATATATATATTTCTTTGACCATGTTGATTCTTGCTATGCAGTTCATGGAGTTGAATATGGTTTTGGAGCACACGAACATTCAGCTACCGGAATTTTCGAAGTGGAACCAAGGCAGTGTCCCGGTTTCACATTTAGGAAATCTATTTTAATTGGAAGGACGGATTTAGGTCCGAAAGACATAGGTTTGTTCATGGAGAAACTTGCTAGAGAGTACTCCGGGAACACTTACCATCTCATCACTAAGAACTGTAATCATTTTTGCAATGATGTGTGTACTCAATTGACAGGGAGACCAATTCCATGCTGGGTTAATCGACTTGCTAGACTGGGTAAGAGTTCAACTTCTTGCCTCTTTAAATTTAGTTCATGGATGATTTGTGATTGTTTCTTGAGAATATTGGTGGATGGCTGTTATATCGAAGGGAAAGTTCTGCAGCATATCGCAATTACTGTCATTAGCATGTTTTCCGATTTTAAAGTAGAGTCGCCTTGTATGTCAAGAAAGAAAAATAACAGTTATTATAAATCAAAGATAAAGAAAGTTTTGCTTTAAAAAAATCCAGATATGGAAGAAGTGGTATCAGCTTCCACCCACCGCACCCACTGAGGTAGTGCAAGCTTTGTCAAATGAGCACCCTTCATGAATGGTAACCTTGTCATCGTCTATACTGCTTGATGAGCCAATAATTCTTTTGCATATTTGTTACACAACTACCATACTTGATCTTGTCTTTGTTTGGAAAGCTGGAACTTGTTGGGAATTTTATGTCATTAACCGTTGGTATTTTGAATGAATAGGTTCTTTTCGGTGAAGTAAATTTAAAGGTACTTTCTTTGTAGACTATTGATGATGATATTTGTAATGAATGTATAGGTTTCCTTTGCAATTGTGTTCTCCCGGCAGAGTTGAACGAGACAAAGGTTGGCCAAGTTAGATCGGAGGGTAAGGTTCAACAGGTAGAGAAGAATAAGTTGAGAAGGCAATCGAGTAGGTTCTTCCAACCCAGTACCTCCATCATTGACATCTTGTCCTTCAGGCCCTTCCATAAGTAATAGGCAGAGGTGATGTCTTCCATCTTTATCTTTGATCCATACCTCTACACCCTCGAACTTAAGTTTGAAGCTGTAAAGTAAGTTTTAAAGTATAGTCAAAGAGTTGAAAGGCTAAGAAATGCAAATCTTTTTTATCCCACTTCTGTTTTTTTTTACTTGGATAGACATGGAAACCAAACTTCTGCTTCGGAAATTCGCAGTATTTCTATTTTCTGTATTATGCTTTTTGATTTGAATGGAAAATTGTATGTTTTTCTTTTCACACTCCTGCAGTCTACTTGCCGAATCGATTCTAAAGGCGGTTGTGTAAATCAAGTTCCGTTAGATGGTATAGGTCCCATGAACCAGTAGTGGTTGGCTACAGTTGAATGTGAATGATTATGGCGCTGCCTTGGAGTAGGACCAGTTGTTGTGGCGTGGACATTATTCCTTGTACTTATCATGAATCTGAGGGTGGTGTTTTGTGTAGATTGGATAAAAACAAGTTGAGATGGTCCCTTATTCCATGGAAGCAGCTTTTCTGGTCCACATTGGTGAAGGGAATGCTTATTGTTACATAGTTTTTCTTATAATTATTACAAATACTGTGTGATGTCCAAATACATCTTTTACGTAAATGTAAAGTATATATATATACTATTTTATAATCACCTTAAAATATAAAAAATATATATATGATTTTTGGATATTTCTATGCGAACAAGTAAAAGCTACTCTCAGTCTTCTACACGTCTGATTTGATCTGTATAAACTCTGGTGTTGTTTCCCTTGTTTTGGTTGTATTTCTGAAATCACTCCGTGAGGAGAAAAACTTGAGACTTGGTGCTGTGGTGTCGATGCCACACTGGTCTGGTCTGGTCTGGTCCTCAATGCCTGTGGACAGTTTGGTCTTGGACAATCTTTTTTGAGTACTTACGTTAATTTCAAAGTTTGATGATTATATTGAACGGTTTTAAAGTTGAGTGATGAAAAGCGTAGTTTACCCATTAAATAAGGGACCTCACTCGGTCACACGGTTCCAGGGGCCGCTCTGACTCGATCGAGTCGCATGTTCGTAATCTTACACGCCCACCTTGACGCTATCATCACTACGCTTCCCGTGCCACCACCGGAAGATCTCAAAAGAAAATGGAACCCGACGTCAGCATAGAGTCATCGTGCATGATCAGAATAGCCGTCCTTCCGATCGGAAACGTCCCTCCTTCTCTCCTACGAGACTACCACTCCATGCTTCTGCCGCACAACACGATCCCTCTCTCCACCATCAGCTCCTTCTACACAGAGTACCAGAAATCCCCCTTCACCCACCAGCCATGGGACAAGGGATCGCTACGGTTCAAATTCCTGTTAGGCGGATCCCCGGCCAGCCCGTGGGAGGATTTCCAGCCCAATCGTAAGATCCTTGGTGTGATCGGCATCTGCCACTGCCCTTCGTCGCCTGATCTAGATGTCGTCATCGAAAAATTCAATGCCGCCTGCAAAAGTTACTCCTCTGCTCTCGTTCAACGCTGCTTCGCCTTTTGTCCTGGCGATTCTCAAGTGAGTTCTCATTAATTAAGGTCTCTGTTTTACATCTCATTGAAATCAGATGCTGATTTCTGACTATTAGCTATGATTTTTATTGTATTTATTAGTAATTTGCTAAAGGAATGGTTATATTACCCAGTTTCAGGCGTGTCCGGAATGCTTAGTTTTTTCTTCTAAAGTTTTGAAGGATGATATCCAATACCAGGATAAAGTCTCCGATAAAACAGCTCGGTTGATTTACTATTTCTCTATCTTAATAAACTACACATTAGTTAATTGCTTTATTTTCTGCTGCAGCTGGACGATGGTACGAAGAGAGAAAACTTGGTTCTATTTCCTCCTGCGGATCGTTCGACGCAGGAGTTTCACTTACAGACGATGATGCAAGAGATCTCTGCTTCATTATTGATGGAATTTGAGAAGTGGGTTCTTAAAACAGAATCTTCTGGAACTCTTTTAAAGACGCCTTTAGATTCTCAAGCCACTCTTAGCTCGGAAGAGGTTTATATTTAGACATCCTAAGCATTTTAATCTGTACTCTACTCTTGTTGTGTGTACCAATTGTATTTTGTTAAGAAATTTTCTTCTTAGTCAATTTGTTTTGAATAAAATAACAATGCAGGTGATCAAGGCCAAAAAAAGAAGACTTGCCCGTGCACAGAAGACGATAGGGGATTATTGTTTGTTAGCAGGATCACCTGTTGATGCAAATGCACATTATTCAACTGCACTTGAGCTAGCCAGGTTAACTGCAGATTACTTTTGGTACGCTGGGGCATTGGAGGGTAGCATTTGTGCGATACTGGTAATTGCAGATTCTTAATCTAGCCCATCTGCTTTCATGTTGTTTGTATGGATCCTTAAAAGCCATTGGCTTATTTACATTTCTAGATATTCTTCAACCAAAACAAATGGATAATGCTGGTAACTCTCTTATTGAAACTTTTAAATGTCTCCTTTTTAGAAAAAGTCTCTTTTGGAGTTATAAGTCCGTCTCATAAAATTTATACAATAAGGCATGTGTTCGGTAGTCACCACTGCCTTAGTGACAAGTGTTAAACTCCAGGATTTATCACACTTGATTGGATGATGTTTCATTTCCCTAATTGAGGATTTATCCCATGTGTAATGATGAACCTCCTCCAAGGATTTATCACACTTGATTGGATGATGTTAAGATTAGGCTATACTGTCCTTTTGAATCTTAATTGTGTGTGGTAATATAGAACAGATATCTGCCTGTATGCCATGGAATTTATTCGCCTACTACATATCTATTTTCTTATCATCAGGTGAATCAAATTGGCCCGAAGGATACAAGTATAGAGGATGAGGTTAGGTATCGGTATAATAGTGTCATTACACATTATAGGAAATCCTTCATTCAAGACAATGTTCAGAGGTATCTAATGTCATATTCATTGCACCTCTTTTGGTTTCAGTTACAAATATTTGTAGATTTTGGCATCTGCCCTCTATCCCTTTCTTCTAAGTTATATTTATGTTTGTGTTATACCCATTTGAATCTTTTATCAAGCAAAATGGATGAAGTCTTTATGATGCACCTTATTTTTGTCAGCCTGATCTTGTGCAATACAATAAGAAGTGTTGGGACTAATAAATGGAAGTTTATCTTCCTTTAACTTTTTGAGAGCTGACTCTTCTAATTTGTTTTTTTTCTAATACAGAGTTTCACCAATTACGTTTGAACTTGAAGCTACCTTGAAATTGGCCAGGTTTCTCTGCAGGTATGTTTCAATGCTCAATGCCGTTATTATCTCATTGAATTAGCTTGTGAACGTGACATGCAAGCTCCTTGGTATATTTTTTAGAACAATTGTAGGGAGGTTGTTTTATATTGTTAATCTAATAGCTACTATTTATACATTTCCAAGACAGAATAAGGTGGAGGCACTTCTATGAGTTGCCTGTCCAAATTTGAAGATTTTGTATGTAGTGTCATGCGTTAATCTTGTCAAAATGCATTCATGAAAGAAATGTTATTTTTAATTGTTGCTGTTATTGTAGGAGAGAACTGACTAAGGAGGTTGTGGAGTTGTTAACCATTGCTGCTGATGGTGCAAAATCTTTGATCGATGCTAGTGACAGACTCATTTTATATGTTGAAATAGCTCGTTTGTTTGGTACTCTTGGTTATCAACGAAAAGCTGCCATCTTCTCAAGGCAGGTAGCGCAGTTGTACCTACAACAAGAAAATAGATTTGCTGCTACCAGTGCTATGCAAGTCCTGGCAATGACCACCAAAGCATATCGTGTTCAGAGTAGAGCATCCAATGCAAATCATTCTATTTCTAATGTGAGCATAGAATTATGGTGCAAACTTTCTGCTGCATATTTTATAAAGTCACTTCAGTTTTCGTGACTACCATACTGTAACAGCCATCTGTATATTCTTTCTTCTATGGCAGGAAACTGAATCAGGGCATACTAATAGTGGGAAATTACACCATCACTCGGTGGTTTCACTGTTTGAATCACAATGGAGCACCTTACAGATGGTTGTGCTGCAAGAGATACTTCTGTCTGCTGTTCGTGCAGGAGACCCTCTGGTTGCTTGGAGTGCAGCAGCAAGGCTACTAAGAACTTATTATCCTCTAATTACACCTGCTGGACAAAATGGCCTTGCTAATGCCCTGAAAAATGCAGCTGAAAGGTTGCCTTTGGGAACTCGATGTGTTGACCCTGCCTTACCTTTCACAAGGTTTGTCTCGCCTCTTTGAATTTTTCGAGATTTGGGGAGAATTTTATTTCATCACTCTAATGGTTCCTATGCTTCTGCTGCACTTAATTGGGGAGATCTTTTATGAGAGTCAGTTGCTCAGACATTCCATGTTCTCTTAGTTTTTGCATAGTTTTTTGTCTGGTTACTTCATCTATCAAGTTCTTTTCCGAGGTCCGTGTATTTGCGTATTGTTAATCATGAAGACACTTTTGACTCCCACTTTCCTAATACTTCAGAGTGCAAAAAAAGTTAATTATTGTCTATAAATGTAGGCTGTATTCTTTTCCTCTCCATCCCTCACAAATGGACATTGTAAAACGCAATCCAGCAAGAGAAGATTGGTGGGCAGGATCTGCACCATCAGGGCCTTTCATCTATACACCATTCAGCAAGGGAGAGACATCTGATAATAGCAAGCTAGATTTGGTTTGGATTGTAGGGGAACCGGTCCAAGTCTATGTAGAGTTAGCTAACCCTTGTGGATTTGATTTAAAGGTTGATAGCATCTATCTCTCTGTGCAATCAGAGAATTTTGATGCTTTTCCCCTTAGTGTGAATCTCCCACCTAATTCATCTCGGGTTATCATGTTATCTGGAATCCCTACATCTGTTGGAAGAGTGGTGATTCCAGGATGCACCGTTCATTGTTTTGGTGTAATTACTGAACACCATTTTAAGGATGTTGATAATTTGCTTCTTGGAGCTGCACAAGGACTTGTGCTTTCTGACCCTTTTCGTTGCTGTGGGTCACCAAGGTTGAGAAATGTATCTGTGCCCAATATTTCTGTTATACCTCCATTGCCATTGCTCGTGTCACATGTAGGCGGTGATGGTGCCATTGTTCTTTATGAAGGTGAAATTCGAGATTTATGGATAACTCTAGCAAATGCTGGCACAACTGCAGTTGAGCAGGCTCACATTTCACTGTCTGGAAAAAACCAAGATTCTGTCATCTCAATTGGATACGAAAAATTAAAATCTGCTCTTCCACTGAAACCTGGTGCAGAAGTGACCATACCTTTGACCTTGAAAGCCTGGCAACTTGGCTTGGGTGAGAGTGATACTGCAGCTGGTAAGAGTGCCTCTGGAAGCTGCCCCTCGTTGTTGATCCATTATGCAGGTATTTATTTTATTTAGATGGTACATTTACTCGGTATTTCTCATAACTGACTGAAGCACATTTCCCTTTTGTTGTCTATGTCCCATTGATGCATTTACTGGAATATTCTGGAATTTTTCAAATTTCTTTAAGTTCTTTGATGGATTCCTGCCGTATTATTAGACCGGATGAATTGATCTTTTATGATTTCCTTTGTAACGAAGTCCTGAAGTATTAGTGCTATTAGCTCTGATGCATATCATCACCCATTCCTTGAAGTTAATTAGCGTGCAATCATGATAATATTAAAAGTTTAGGGTTCTTTTAACCAAAAAAATCCTAAATGATTATTACTACTGTTGAATTTAGTTGCTGTTGCATCTACACTGGTGCTAGTGTCAATCACTGTGAAGCTTAGCATAATCAAGTTCATTTGCCTTGGATAGTAACTTCTCCATGGTTCAGTCATCCCTGAACTGCATGTAGGAACTTTCTGAAGTTCATCGTTATTTTCTCAGGGCCATTGGGAGAAGTTGGGGAACTTGAAAATAACAAAACATCTGTGCCCCCAGGAAGGCGTCTAGTTGTTCCACTACAAATCTGTGTTTTGCAAGGTTTGTCTTTTGTGAAAGCTCGTTTGCTTTCCATGGAGATTCCTGCACATGTGGGTGGGAATTCTTCCAATCTGGCTAATGTGGATGGTAACCTTCCAGATGAAGCTGTTGGCTATGGAAGTAAGATAGAGAGATTGGTGAAGATTGATCCCTTTAGAGGAAGCTGGGGATTACGTTTTCTTGAGCTAGAGATGTCTAATCCAACTGATGTGGTATTTGAAATTAGTGTTTCTGTCTTGGAAAAACCAAGCAATGAAGGAAACATTTCTGTCAACTGTGACGCTGAATATGGTTATCCAAAAACAAGAATTGACAGGGAATACTATTCGAGGGTTTTAATACCACTTGAGCATTTTAAGTTACCTTTTCTTGATGATTCATTTTTCTCAAAAGATTTGCAACCTGATGGGTATACCGGTGGTAAAAGTTCTAGTTTCTCAGAAAGAAATACAAAATCTGAACTAAATGCTTCCATTAAGAGCCTGACTTCCAGAATAAAAGTCAGATGGCAATCAGGACGGAACAGCTATGGAGAACTGAACATCACAGATGCTATACGAGCAGCCCTTCAGTCATCCATCATGGATATACTATTGCCAGATCCGCTGACTTTCGGTTTCAGGCTTGCTAGAAATGGTTCTGCAAGTGCTGCAAAACATGATTCACCACAAGAATCTGATACTGTGACACAGCCCTCTGCGTCAAAGAATCCTGTAATTGCTCATGATATGACTCCTATGGAAGTTCTGATTCGGAATAACACAAAGGAAACCATCAAGATGAGTCTTAGTGTTACATGCAGAGATGTAGCAGGACAGAATTGTGTTGAGGGCACGAAGGCAACTGTCCTATGGGCTGGTTAGTTCCTTTTATCCCATGGTATCTTTATATGACAGTTCCATATTTCAGTTTCGATAGTATCATTTTAGTGATTAAAGGTTAGCTTAGCATTATTGTAGCAGTTGAAAGTTGCAGTCATCTCCTTGGTTTGGTTCCAACAGTACTTTAGATGGAAAATAATCGTCTGGATAGCCAAAAGCAATGCTAAACATACCTTTAGTTTTTCTTGAGAAATCACAAAGAACCCTTTTTTTAAAAATAAAAAAAGATTCTAAACAGGCCGATTAGTGTGTGGATCATGCCTTCATTTATTTTGCCGAGAATTTGATCATGTTCTTGTTAATCAGGTGTTCTAAGTGGAATCACCATGGAGGTTCCTCCCCTCCAAGAAAGCAAACATAGTTTTTCATTGTACTTCCTTGTCCCGGGTGAGTACACCTTGGTTGCCGCTGCTGTAATCGATGATGCAAATGACGTTTTAAGAGCCAGAGCAAACTGTGAATCTCCCAACGAACCTATTTTCTATCGAGGACCTCCTTTTCATGTGCGAGTTGTTGGTACCGAATGACCTTTCTTTTTCGCATGGCTACCGTACAATGCTCCTCAGCTGTCACAACAGTCCTGCTAACATCTTCCAAATAGTCATTAACCACCAAAATTTCTGCTTTTCTAAATCCATTTTCTGTACAAAATAGGTATTTCATGCATATGTATCCATTTCGATGTTTGTCTTCATTTTTTGTACCTTGTTTTCGTTCAATATATTTGATGTCCATTTATTTCTAGTAACTGCGTTTGATATTTGTAAGTTTATAACCCTCTCTTATTTGCCCAGTGCAGTTGTGGTCCATGAAGAACCAAAGCCTAATTTGTAGTGTAGTAAAAAGGTATCCCATTTTCTGCACCTTCTTCCCCTCTTCCCAAGCTCCTCTGTTGTCCCATAAGTATTTTATCCAACAAACACATCAATCCCATACGATTTGATTGAAAAGAAAGCATCTTCTTATTCAATGAAAGTAGCTCGCTTCCCATAAATGATTCATGTGCGTGCATTTCTTGAGACAAAACAAAATTCCTTAACAAGTGTAGCATTGGAGTCGGAGAGAACAACTTTTTTAGGCGAGAGACTTCATAGTCGCAATAAATCATAATTAAATCTAACCAAACGAGACCAACTGTTGATTATCAAACCTATAAATACCATCCCTTACTTGATCTAACCTCTCTAGTCAATGATTTTGTTTGTTGATTTTTAAAATTGATTTTTTGTCATAGAACTGTAAAAGTCTTTTTTGTGGACCCAAACATGTGTCTGATTCGAGTCCCATCGATTTTGCGTGCCAAAAATCCCCCCATGGTGGAATCAGGAATGGGACGGTTGCTTCCATACATTTATTTTGGTTTTGGGGGATACTTGTTTTAGTTTCTTGTGTCAAATGCAATGTTGGATACTTTAAACGGAGGGTCTGATTCCTACACCACGTAGGGGTGGGGGAAAAGCTTCTATTTACTTTGGATTTAGGGTTTATAATCAAGTATATTAATTGTTAAATTCTAAATACCTATTTTAATTATAAACATAAGTATTTTATTGTTCCTTGAAATAGTGAGTGGGTCCCGTAAAGCGTGTGTGTCCCTTCCACTGCTTGTGACAATGTTGAATCGTGACGATTTTCTATTGGTTGATGTTGACTGCCTCTACACTACCAAGGTAGCGCTGCTCTGCTCTGCTCCACCCAATCTGGTCCGGGTTTCACCCGATTCTTTGTTTTTACGTGAGTTTGTACTTGGACACGTGTTCCTTCCCTCTTTTGAGGAATCCAGACACTTCTGTTTGGTAACTTAACAAACAAAATCATTAGTTATCCAATGAAATCTACCACCAGACAAGGAAGGAGCCAAGGAGGAGAGGAGCAAATAGCAAATAGCAAATACTTACACAAAGTACATAACCAAAAATAGACTACACAGGTAGACTGTAGAGTAACTAATAGAGTTGATAAGATGAATAGAATATTGGACTACAACTAGGACTTAAATAACGCACGGGCATTGGGTAAGATCTAATCATCATGAAGACGATCAATGTTGGAAACATGGATTGGCATTTATGACCCAAACAAAGTTGGAACCAATGCTGTAATTCTAAGCAGCAAAGCAATGGTTGGAAAACCTAGTCTAGCGGAGCAGGGAGCAGGGAGATATGGAAGCCCAAGAAAAATCATTTCCTTCTGCTCTCTCTCATCAAGAGTTGCATCTAGTAGGAATCGTTACCCCATCCAAGTGCAGGGGAAGGAGAACATCAAGATGGGAGAAGCTTGAAGAACAAAGATTCCATACAGCCTCCAGAGTCTAGGCCAAAACAAAGGTTGCTCTGATTCAAAACAAGGAATTTCGTAGTCTACAAAACGACAACGGGGTTGTGGTTGGAGACCCAGATCTTGACTTGGAGCCTGGAGCCTGGAGCCTGGAGGTGCATAGGCATAGCCCTTTATAAGGGATTAAAGAAAGGTGCCTATCCCTTCGAGTATTAATATGGACATTGGATGTTATCACAGAGTCTGAGATGTCGAGTTGGTGGATAATTAGGATTGGATTGGATGTTCCTTCATCCTTGACATCAAAGTTCCATCCTCAGAGCCCAGAGGGTCAAGTAATAGCGGTTTGCAGGTACGAACACCTTCTCATGACCAGAGGAAGTTATAAAATAAAGTATTTTATCAAAAAAATGGTCCCTTTCTCAAGTTTCATAATAAAATCTATGTTTAGTGACCTCAAAACAGCTTCTTTAAAACTATTTTCCTTTCGCTGTCTCTGAAAACACGTTTCTTACAGTGACTTGGATTAGTTACAATCATTTCTTACCCTCTGCACTCGGCTCGGACACCATGAAAGCCAAAACATTCACATTTGGCTTTTATTTCATAGCTTTCTCTCTCTATAAAGACAAACACTAAAACTTTGCCCATACGATGTCTATCTCTATAAAACAACAATGAATTCATAATCAATCGTACTTCTCCTGTTTCTCTCTTGGGTATCCGTTTACCATGGCGTTTCACCACAACGACCATCTGTCACATGATCTTCCTCTCCATCACTTCACCGACGAGCAGCAACAAGCGGAAACAGCCGGACCAAATTGGTTGAACGCAGCCCTCCTACGGTCGCAGACGCACGGTGGTCAATTCTCTGATCATACCTTCCTCAACCTTCATACTACCGAAACTGCTTCAGACTCAACCTCCACGGTTCCGCAAGCTCAAAACCAGTGGCTATCACGTTCTTCGTCTTCGCTTCTTCACCGTAACCACAACGACGTCATCGGCGACGCGGAGGTCTCCGCAGCAGGAGGTGGTGGGGATTCCATGATCACCGTGGAATCGGGGGATTTGAAGAACAGTAACAGCGGGACTTTGAATAACAAGAGTGAAGGTGGAGTAGTGGAAAGTGGAGGAGATGGGGCTGTGAATTGGCAAAATGCTAGGTGCAAGGCGGAGATACTAGCGCACCCTTTGTACGAGCAACTACTGTCAGCACACGTGTCGTGTCTTAGGATCGCCACGCCGGTGGATCAACTCCCGAGGATCGACTCCCAGCTGGCTCAGTCGCAGCATGTGGTGGCCAAGTACTCGGCTCTCGGCGGCGGAGCTCAGGGCTTGGTTGCCGAGGACAAAGAGCTCGATCAATTCATGGTAAAACCATTCACAATTGTTTTTCCGGGTTCTTTTAAGTTTTCCATGTCGGAATCTTGAATTGTTAATTTCACCATGTCAAAACATTCGTGATTAAATTCAGTGGTGTTCGATGCACCGACAAATGTTTTTGTGACAACAGTAAGAAGAAGACAACAAAAAACTTTGAAATCTTATGTTCATGCTCCCATGTTTTTGCAGATAATGGAATTTCCATCACTCTGTTTCGAGAGTTGCTAATTGAAACAGAGTGTTTCTATTTATATCTTTAGTTTTTCTTTTTTGAATTAATTTAATCGAAATATGACCAATTTTTTCCCCTCTGAGCTTTAATTCTCATGATTGGATCTTACACTTGTTCTAGACAGTGTTAAGAATTACAAATTTTAATGAATCTTCGTAATTTTAAAGCTGTTATTGAACACAATTTCATAACTTCTCCCTTCCATCTCAATGTAGACACATTATGTTCTGTTGCTATGTTCATTTAAAGAACAACTGCAACAACATGTCCGGGTCCATGCAATGGAAGCAGTTATGGCATGCTGGGAAATTGAACAATCCTTACAGAGCTTAACGGGTATGTTAGGTTAAATGTCAAGCAGTTGACGTGCAGTAATATTCTTATTTCTAACGATTTGCATTGTGTTCGACGGATGCCAATATCCGACACTCACTACCGTTGTTTCTGTTTTGACACTATCTTAAATAGGAGTTTCTCCTGGGGAAGGAACAGGGGCAACGATGTCTGATGACGATGAAGACCAAGTGGACAGTGATGCCAACTTGTTCGATGGAGGTTTCGACGGTCCAGATTCCATGGGATTCGGACCTCTCGTCCCAACCGAGAGTGAAAGGTCTTTGATGGAGCGTGTGAGGCAAGAACTGAAACATGAACTCAAACAGGTAATGGAATTAATGGAAAAAAAAACACATTGTCGGTAGAGATTTTTATGTTGCAACTCATTGTTTACCTTCCTCGTAGGGTTACAAGGAGAAACTTGTTGACATAAGGGAGGAAATTTTACGCAAGAGAAGAGCAGGAAAGCTTCCTGGTGATACAACATCAGTTTTGAAAGCTTGGTGGCAGGCACATTCCAAGTGGCCATACCCTACTGTAAGTTCTAAGGGTCGTTTAAAATCAAGTTAATCAACCAAATCGAAATAGTTTAGTTCATTTGGTGTCGGTTTTGTGTAGGTTGAGAGAATTGACTAAACCATGCCGGTGTGTATATCAATAGCCAAATTAATCAACTTCATAAAATATTTCAGGAAGAAGATAAGGCAAGGTTGGTTCAAGAAACAGGTTTACATCTAAAACAGATAAACAATTGGTTCATCAATCAAAGGAAGAGGAACTGGCACAGCAATGCCTCGACTTCAACCGTATCGAAGAGCAAACGTAAAAGGTACGTTGAACATCATTCATGTCTTGGCTCTAAATCTGTAGCCACTTTATTTAGAGCTTTTCAGTTTCATATACCAACTTTTGTTTTCAAAAGAAGTAATGCAGGTGAAAAGTGACAAACATACACCGATGATCATGTTCTTGACCGGATATCAATGCAGAACAACATTCTCCTTACATTTCGATGACAAACGAATATACTACATAGAAAATTTCACAACGGTATAGGGTTACATGAAGAAAAGGGCTAATTTACATAGAGGATGTTGTTGTTTGGTAGTTGATGAAACCCGATTCGAAGCCGTTTTTGTAGGTATGCATGCATTGGTGCAATATGCTGTCTGATGCAATACTTTACATGGATTATGACTTTTTGTTCACTTCTTGTCTTCCTATTTGTGTCTAAGGGTCGTGAGTGTACAGTGTAATAAAGTCATGCTAAATCATCATATAGCTTTGTCTCTAGAGTTTGAATTTTCAGCAGAAATGACATATAAAGTGGTTGCAGACATGCTTGAAAGCCTTCTTTTAAGGCTTTTTCTCTGATCTTTTCTATTATTCTTTGCTTTTAATGATGAAAATGGATTCCTTATGCTTTCATGATAATGAATGGACTTAGCATGTGTCGTCGTTCGTCAATCCGAACAATTCATCCCCCTCTCTTGTATAAATTTGCAAATGGTTATGTTCAATGTTTTTCCATTACCAAAACCCAAGTTTAGTGTCTTGAACTTTGGATGCCCTCTCCACTACATTTGACTTTGGTTGTTGTTTGAAGATCCCAAAAATCTCTACTATTTGTTTAACCAGCAAAATTAAATAAATTAATCTCTACACTTATCCCTTCTAATTCATCTTCAAGGGTTTAAACCTGAAATAATTGAGATCTGAAATACAAAATTTCAAGTCTCAATCTTGACCAACTTTTTTGCCCTCATCACACAGCTTTTCTACCATTTTTTTTTATCTTAAATGTGGTTCTTCTCCCCAATTGCTCTCTGCTTCTCATACATTACAAAACTCGAATTCTGTCATGATGACAAAATTTGATCTAATAAGCCACTTTATTAACAAATAACATTATTGAATTTGTATGGTGTATATGAAACTTGAATCACAGATGAACAATATACAAAATAAAAAGAATCACTCGATCATGGTTTGCTACCGGTATATCAGTTTAAAATAAAAAAGCAGGCTTTTTCATGGTGCAGATCCCCAAAGCTACCCTTTGTTCATCGCGGATGGAGCTGCAAATCTAGCAGAGAAACCCAGGTATCCAGCATCGGCTTCCCTATGGACCCCTTCATCGAAATTGAGTTCATAGCTTTGAATATCGTATTGCATCGTCGTCGACCTCTTTTTCCTGTTGATCCCATAAATACTAAACCTTCTGATGAAATTCTTCCACCTCGGACCCGCCAATAACTCTGATATCTCCTGCAGTTTCTTGGCCTTTCTCTTCACCCAACTCTCTCTCATCTCCTCGGATTGGAGAAAGTATCGGTGCCGCCACCTGAAAAGTCCCCGGAAACACCCACCGCAACCGGATGATGAGATCGGGTCTTGGAATTCATGGGAGTAGTCTTCGTTTTCAGCTGTTAATGGGCATGTTTCTTTAGCATGTGGCGTGGCAGCCATGGGAGGATAGTTTTTTTTGTTTTTTTTTTGTGAAGAGAAATGCAGAGATTTCGAAATGCTAAGAGGTTGGTATAAGAAGAAACACCCAAAGGAGGCAATTTGCCGGCCGTTAACAGCTCACTTGCTGTAGCCTACGTGGATCCAGCTGCTTCTTGACCGTTAAAAAAGGGGAAATTATATCAATTCATAAATTAAAAGAAAAATAATAGTAATAAATTCCTCTTTATTCCCGTACCGGACACTTACCAAACATGGGTGCTGGTATTTTCCATATTTTATAGCTTGCATATGCATGACAATTAATTCAATATTTAAACATTATTTTTATATTATATTATCAGATCATTTATATTTTAGACGATTGAATTTAATATTTATTTTTGTTTGTATAAAAAAATTAATTAAATTAAATTATATAATTTATTTTTTATTATTTATAAATTAAATCGTTAAATAATTTTAATAGAAAAAAAATTAGAAGTAACACTTTTACTCAAAATATTTTTGTATATCACCTAGGGATGGGCACGGAACCCGAACCCGACGGGTTTCGACCCGACCCGGTTCAATCGGGTCGGATTTTTTGATGAAAAATTCGGATTCGGATTCGGGTCGGGTTCGGGTTTAGGGTGAAAAAATCCGACCCGATCCGGGACTAATAGTGTAATTTTTCCATATATATTTTAGGGATATTTACAACAATGATCCCTCTTTATATATATTTTATACAATTAGATCACTAAAGTTAAATTTTTTTTACAATTAGGTCACTAAAATTAAACATTTTTACAATTAGATCCCTAAATTTTATTTTTTTACAGTTTAGTCCCTAAAATTTTAATTTTTTAATGATTCGGGTCGGGTCGGATTTTAAAGCTTAAAAATCAGGTCGGGTCGGATTTTTTCCGCCCTAAACCCGGGTCGGGTGGAGGGTGGAGGGTGTGATTTTTCGGGTCGGGTGCGGGTGGGCCAAAAATCCGACCCGACCCGACCCGTGCCCATCCCTAATATCACCGATAAATAATATTTTATTAGCAATTTAAATATTTTGTTTGAGTTGTAAGAAATTTAAATGAAATATTTCTAAAATTTTACAAAAAAAATATTGATTAAAACATTATTTGATTTTGATATATGAAGAATATGTTAAATATAATTATTATTAGTTATGATATTAATAATAAAAATTAAATAATATAATTTAATTTAATTAAAAGTTTGCAATATAAATAAAAATGAGTGTTCAAGTTAATGATTTAAATTATAAATTACCAATAGCATGAGAAGATTCCGTTCTCGAACCCTCAGCAAGGAAAATAAAACGGTCATGTTTGCGTGGCACTCAATTTGGCTAACTGGTTACTTGTTTTAAAAGGGAAAAAAATGAAAATTGAAATTTAATACTTCACTTAAATTACTTTTTATAATATGATTAGCAGATTTCAAACAAATATTTTTAAATTGAATTCATTTGATTTAGATGGAGATATGTATAATTCATTAAAATAAAAAGATGTATAAGAAGCCAGTCCAAGACAAACAAAACAAATATTCACAAATAACAAGATAGGTCTGAATATTGTGAAATCTAAGAAATATATATAATGTGTATAAATAGATGAAAAGATCAAAATATTTTCACTTTTTAGTTGTAATCATCTTGGAGCAAGCAGCTGCTGGCAGTTGCAGACTCATATTCATCCAGGAACCACGAATTACCAGGTGTAGGAGCCTCGAAAACGATGATCGACCCATCTGTCAGTCCCACTGAAAATTGGGTTGGTTGATGGGGATGTGCAGCTATGGCATGGGGGTACACAGTTAATCTGCACCCACCAGGGGTTAATATGCAGTGTATACTATCTGATACAGTAATAAATTAGATTTTGCATAGACTTCAACATATTCAATATTTATTACGTATCACACTATTTTCTTTTATTTTGTATCATTTTAATTTCTTTCCTCGTATTCTTTTGTATCATATAATCATATCGTAGTATCATGACATTAAAATGTGTAGACGACATAAATGGTTAAAAATATGGACTCAGAGAAAAGGGGAAGGCTATGCAATTGATGCAAGAACCATGTTGACATACCTTGCAGTAGGAGGAATATACGTCGTGGGAAGGATGAGACATTTCAATTCAAGATCTGAAGCACCAAAGATCGCCACTTTCCCATCTACAAAGCAGGCATACACCATGAGGCTATCGCAGGAGAATGTTGCTTCAGAGATTCTTGAAGAATATTCAGGAAACCACTGACAAAACAAAGTGAAGAGTAAACATTATGATTACATGAACAAACAGCATACGGTAGAAAGCTTAGATGAGGAGATGAGAGAGAGAAAAACCTGGTGTACACATTCTAATTCGTTGGCTTCATAAATTGAAAGCTGAGTCTCATGAACAACGAGAAAGTGCACTTGATCCTGATGAAACTGGACCATGGTATTTGAACCCAGTACTGGGATTCTATCATCAGGGAAATGCAAGACTTTGCTTTTACATTTCTCCCATCCATCAAGATTCCATGTGATAATCTGCAGTTCGAGGAAACGAGAAACATGAATTATGAATTTCTTGATAGAGCAGGGTTATGAAAGCGAGATAGTTAACTCGTATCAAAAACCAACCTGAGCATCTGCTGCAGAAGAAACAAGCACATTCATGGCAGTAGAGAAAGCAAGCCCAGTGACTCTTCCAGAATGACCTTTGAGCTTGCTTTTAACCTGCGTGAATAACAACCATCTGGTCTCAGGATGTCTCTTCAAATCATTTTATTGCATATAACTATTTATATGTATGTATACACTTGTTTATTGGGGAGACACATGCCTTTGTGACACGGACATTGTATATCAATATGGTGGAATCATCCATTCCAATGGCAATTATGTTGTTATCTTGAGGATGGAAAGCTAGACTGGTTGCCGCAGGTGATGGTGGCATGAAAGACATCATTCGCTGTGCTCAAGAAAATAATGAGAAAGGTCGATAGGAAACCTAAAACTTGCATGCAGAAGCAGAAGCATGGATCTAATCTTGTGAAATCATCTGGTGACCATAATGTCATTTAATAATCGGTAGAAACTAAAAATTTCATGGATGGTAATTCATATGGATGTCATAGAAGCTTTAACAAACAGTTGCTTAGAAGGGATTGGAAAGTAACCTTAAACGTCAGCATGTTGAATAGGGAAATTATCCCTCCTGATGCTGACAACAGATATGAATCATTCCTTGACAAGGTGAAACAAGGCACAGCCTCTTCAGGCGTGCTGCCTGTAAGATCATTGTTCATCACTCGTGAGCCGCTTTTAGGTTGCCACAGTTGAGGGGGAACATCAGTTTTAGCCTACATTGAATGTTTAAAAAAATCACTTCCAAATTTCCAACTGATGAAGAAACTGAAAGCTGAAAATTTTAAGTACTAATTGGTTCTTTGTTACCTTTCCACTCAAATTAAGGTCGTCTTGAGGCCATTTCCAAAGCAAATGAGTGGCATTTGAAGCTAATGCCAAAATAGCATTACCTGCATTGGTGTATATCAACCTTGATATCTGCAATGGTCAGAGGAAGAGCTTATCATAAAATTACTGAGTTTGAACTTGATATAAATCAAGGTAAAACATAGAATGAAATTAAGTGCAAATAAATTTGAACTTGTAAAGTCCTTCTCAAACCATTTCTTATTGAGATTAATTACCTTATATGCTCCCCCATAAACACCGACTACCAAGAACTTGCACTGAGAAGGCAGGCTGATTTGGATGATCTTACTAACATCTGATTTGTTGTTGGCTTTATCAATAACTTTATTTTTAACATCATTTATCTTTTCCTCATAAAAGTTCTGCAGGAAGGCTAACAAGTAAGCATAGGATATTTTCCCACAGAAAAAGATAATTTTCATAATCCTAGAAGAAGAAAATCAAGTTCACGGTTACTCACGGTTGGGGCAAGACAATCGCCAGCTTCACCAGAATTAGCAACACTTGAACTTGGGTTTATTACATGCTAAAACAAACAGAATAATCAGGAAATGGGAATATCTATGAAAATCTGCAGGATAACAACTAAAATGCAGACCTTTCTTGGAGCGTCACAGACATCTGGAGAGGAATCAACAAAACCAGTGACTGATGCATTCAGCAACTGAAGACCATAAGCTGTTGCCAAGATCTTGATTTTGTTTTCACTTGCAATAACAGCCAGCAAGGTCCCATCCTTGTTGAATCGTATGTGTGGATTTGCCTTAAAAAAAGTAGATATCTAACTTATTAGACTATCCTTTATATATGTTATAGTGAAAGAAATGAAATCCAACTTAAATGTAATTATCAACCTAAAATTTTGAAAACTTTCTCTGCATACCATTTCTATAGAATATTGAAATACCAAAGAACTTACTGGTAAGTCTCCTGCATCGATAGTTGTCAAATGCTCAACCTTATCCATATCCCATATTTTAATAACATGGTCATCAGCTGCCGCCAAGAACTTCTCCTTGATTGGACTAAACTGCACAACAGCTGAAGATTCCTTGCAAAGTCCTTGATAGGTTCTTTTTGCATCACCTTCACTTTCATTCCATTCAACAAGGAATGACTCTCCGTTTTTATTAGTCCCACATGAAAACAACCTGTGAAAGAATTCATTTAAAGCACCAAAAGTTTAACTCATCTATCATTTGAAAAAAATAACATTTTATATCATGAATTCCATTGTTCATGGAAAACAAATCTAACCTTGTATTATCAGCACTGTATGCCATTGTTGTGCATGCCAGACCCGGTGCATCAATATGAACTTTGGCTCCCATGTTGTCATATAACCATGCTTTTATCTTGCCATCGACTGATGTTGAAAAGATAAACTGGAGAGAAAAAAGTAAAAATGTCTTATATGATCACCAACAAACAAGATAGATCTAAATTGCCACACATTTTCAGTATAGTAAATCAAGAGTAACTCTTACATGGATACCATCCTTGCAGTGGGGCAAGAGAGAATAAACTGGAGCTTCATGACCTTCTAAATTATGCATTTGTACTCCGGTGATCACATCCCATACCTAAAAAAGAACGAAAATCATCAACTTTATGGATCACTTTCTTCATGTTAATTTTCTATACGAGAAGGAAAGATACTTAGAAAACAACCTTAATTAGCTTGTCAACACCACCAGTTATGACCACATGTTGCTTACCAGGCGTGGCAAATGCTAAATCATTAACACCACCAACATGAGCATCAATCTAAGTTGTACAAAAAAAAAGTTTATATCAGATCCTGACCATTAAAATAAATAATTGTAGAACCAGATCAAAATCATGAAGCTACCTCTAACTTCTGCTGAACATCAGTGCCACCATGGTAGGAATATAATTGCACAATGTGTTTTGAATAAGCAATCCCTGATTTTAAGCAAATAAAAAATTCCTTGTTCAACTAAAACAATATCTGAGAATCATTGTAGATTATTACTGAATGAAATTTTCCAATAATACTTTCAACTTACCAAAGAAAGAACCATTTGGACTCCAAGCAACACGATTGACAGACATACTTGGATCTTTCATCATGGCTGTCTGCATATATTAGATATGTTTTAAGGTTTAATAGGATGCAAGGAACAAAACATTTCTTGAAAGTTTTTTTACCCCTGAATTAACATCCCACAATCCTATGTCCCCGACATTGGTTCCAACTGAGAGTTAAAAGTAATAGGTATACATCATTCAAGATAGATTATTCAATCAAATAATCCCTACAAAGTTGACAAGCACATAGGAGGAGGACATGCAGAGCTACTAACCAAGAAGAAAAGTCTGCTCTACAGGATGAAAGACCATGCTCGTTGGAGAAGACAGCTCATTTAATATCCGTGCAACAGTCTTGGGCAGGTTGGCATTGCTGATTGATTCAATATGTTGAAGCATGCCACTATTCATGGAGGTAATCAACAATTCATCAGAAAGAATGGATTCAGGGCTGTGATTTAGACCAGGATGAAGAGTTGTAGATGTCACCTGAGCATCAAGGGAAACAATAATTTTAGAGTTAGCAGTGAAAATTAAAGCTGCAGTAAATTTGGCCCCTATTACCTCATATTCAGATTCCAGTAGACTTTTCTGAGACATGGCATGGCAATCCCCAATGTTATCTGATGTTGTAGTTACCAAATAGGTGGCAATAAAAGAAAAAAATTAAATGTAAAGAATGAATACATTAAATCACCTCGATTATGATGTCTGACAGAACATCAACATTATTATCATAACCACTACCTGATGTTATTGGACCACTGACACAGATGTCTTCTCCAGAAACAGCATGAGTTACAGTAGATGGTCCAGAAAATAAACTGGATGGGAAAACTGGCAGTGATGCATCTTGCTAAACATGAAATTTTCAAGCATTCCATAAGTATCATAATATAGATAACCGCTGTCCTTTTAATTTCTGGGAAGGAAACCAAAAGAAAAAAAATTCCCCCTTTCCTTACCAGTAGATTGTCAGTTGATTGCATGAACAAATGATTCTGTGGCCATTGACAAACATGATCCTCAAAGAGGGTTTCTATATCAGGATTTGTCTGAGGATATTTACATTGAATGTGCTGCCAGTTCAAGCTGTCATATCACAAGGAAAAGTTAGTTCTGTAAGTCTTGTGATAAAGAAAAATTCAGTAGCTGCTGAAGCTACAGCATAGAGATTTAAGAAGTAATTTCAATTAACTCAATTGAAGAGTTGCGTGGAATTAAATTTTTACTCAGACAAAATGTAACATATAGAAGGCAAACCGACAAATTGAGAGAAATGCTTCTACCTTTGATTAATGAGACGCCGCAACCTTTGGCTGTTGATGACGGGGAATTTCAGCTTTCCATGGAAAATTGGATTCAGCTCAATAAGTTTCTTGAGTTCATTCATCAAAAATTTTCTTGAAGATTCTGCATCTTCATACGTAGAGAGCAACTCATGATCCCTGTTAGACCAGTTGGATCTTTTAAGTACCTCATTTCATCATGCTAATATTAAAAAAAAAATGAAATTAACAGGCTGTATGAACCATGTACCTTAAATTGTCTAATGTTAAAAGCTGAGTCATTTCTCTAAATAACTCTTCATTTTCCTCAGCAAAAACCTTCAAGTCCTTCCTCAGGATATCCAAAGCCTTTGCACGATCATTGCTGTGCAAGAATGAACAATCCACCAGTTTCATGTAAAATAAAAGGTAGACAGATAAAGCTGTATGAAGATGTTCGTGCTTAGAAGAAACCAATATGACTCACTTGTCCAATGCCTCAAGAAAGTTCAGCTTTCTGATTTCGAAATAAATCTTGGTGGAATACTTGTTGTCGTTGATACTTGTAAAACCAGAAAGATAATTCTCAACCATATTCCAGTTTCCATTCAGCACCAAATCTTCAAAAAACACCATGTCAAAGTAACATCCACTTTCTTGCTCAAACCTAAAATCAAATCAGTAAGAGCATCAGAACAGAAGATATAGAAGTAAAACACTTATATTTGAGAACATGATGAACTGAAGCTTACATATGAGCTGTTTTTTTATATCCTTCATCATTGCAGAACTGTAAGATTAAGAAAAGAAGTTCCTTATTGAGAGCAGACCTCTTCTCAGAAGCCATTCCTCCTCTCTGAAACTTCAGCAAAGTATTCACATGAGTGAATTTGGAAAAAAGAAAATAATATCTGCACTCCATATTCTAACAACCAAGTTACAAATTCGATATGGAAAAAGAAAACATCTTAGATTCCTATGTATGAGAGTGTCAATTGATTCCAAGTAGCATATAAATGTCCTTGTATATTTATCCTATTAGATAATCATTGTGAATATTGAATACCTTTTGGTAGTATCGACAAAACAGAGTTCAGTTCAGTTTGATTTAAAGAATTCAAAATTCAAGTGAATTCAAGCGTATAACTTTGACAAAATAATGCTCGAATAACCACTGAACTGATTCTAATTAAAAGAGATCAAGAATCGAGACTGATCATCAACAAAACAGCGAATAAAGTCAACAACACAGCTCTGAGTCTCCACTGAAAAGAGAAAGTGGAAAAATCATCAGAATAGCTGAAACTGATTCTAGTTTTCAACGTCCTTGATTCGTCCATTTTCTCAGTTGCCAAACAGTAACATAGGATTCGATTTGACGATCAAAACACAAACATAAAGCAGAGGCAAGGCAAGGCAAGGCAACCACGAAAACACAAATAAATAGCTGATCTAATTCCAAATCACCTAAAGGATATAGATTAGATCAATAACAACAACAAATTTAATCAAAAACCTAAACTTAACCAATTATATACTTTACTTTTCCCTTAAAATGGATTCAATACAAACTAAAGTGAAAATATACAGAAAATTGAGAAATAAAGAATCTTCGACGGCTCACCTGAGTCGAATACCAATCGACAACTTTCTCTTCGATTCAGGTCTTTGCTAGCTCCGATTTGATCTTTGCTAGGGGGTATAAATAGACCACCCTACTACATAAAATTTAAAAAGTTGAGGGACTAGATTGCCAAAATTTAATTTTTCATGTACAACTGGTTTGTGATAAGTTGGTTTCCTTATAAAGTTTGTTAGTAGTGGCGGGTCCTACAAGTGCGGGGTTTTCTTTTTCCTGCTGAAAAAGTTTGATAAAGTTCAGGCATCATACTGGACTGGACAGAGTGGACTCAAGTGGATAGAAGGTGGCTGCCAGGAGACACGGCGATCACAATGTTCTTTTATGGAGTTCCGAGTTTGCTTTAGTTTAAAATAATAAGGTTTAATTTCGGACTCTGAGGGGGAAATGTACCGATGTGGACTAGTCATACAAATTTATATATATAGTAATAACAAGTTTTTTTTATCACTTAGTAAGTGTTTTATCATAATATTTTTTTATTTTTTATTTTATTTATAGTTTTTTTAAAAAATTTTAAAAAATTTATAAAATCATAAAAAAAATATTTTTAAAAAATCTATAAATATTAATTTACCCGTGAGATAAAATAAATAAACATTTTTTATATTCAATCTAAATTAATATAGTTATTTAAAAAATAACATTTTGAAAACATTAACCAGCAATGAACAGATGGCAAAATAAGTTAACAATACCAAAATATGATCGATTTATAACTACAAAAAGAACTTTGAGATTCCCCAAAGGATATCATCTTCCTTTCTTTTAGTAGCCAAGCTAGACTCTTGAACCACCCCCTTCACTTTTTACCAGCCATAGAGTTCACGGTTCCTGATCAAAATCACTTAATTCCTCGCACCTCCAGGTCTTGGGGACATACCGGACAAAGAGGGAACCCCTGGGCCTCGCATTTCCTCCTGAACTCGTCTCATTTCTTCAGCATCTGTTGGAGAAGATTATATGTTGAAAAAAAATAGTAAAAATGGCATGTCCCGTATACATACAACAGAAACAAGTAATTTGAAAAAAAAAAAGTTATAGCAATAAGCATAGACATGCAAGCAATGAAACCGCTTGCTCTCTCCACCTAAATCAACTGATTTTGCAAGACAAAACTTCAAAAACCTACCAAGTTATGAACTAGTGATAGAGTACTTTACCCATGTTTTCTACTAATTTAGGCATAAAAACTGCAACAACTATCATAAATCCCAGCATCAGACCCATTGGGCTTTTCAGAAGAGACATGATGGAGAAAGGTTCCCTAACCTGCCACAGACAAAAATCTGAGGCAAAAAAGATAAAACGAAAGGAAATATACAAACAAATGCCAAAAAGGTTCCTCAACCTCATAATAGTGTTCCTCTCTCAATGGCTCTAAAACCAATTCGCTAAGACCCCTCCTGTTCTCTGTCAAAGCTGCCTGTACCTTGCCTGGGTTTCTAGCACTAAAATCGACTCGAACCTAAAAAGAAATCAATGTTAAAGAGGGAAAAGAAAACCACCACGATAACTTGATAATCAAAAATCCAGAGACTGGTAAGAAAAAAACCTTACAGGAGAAAAGAAATAGCCCATTGCAGCCACTTCAATCAAATGAGTCCCAGATGGTATGTTGTGACTTTAGGCAGTTATATTAAGGAAATAACACCACGTAAAGACAGACTTGAAAAGGCAAGGCATGGAAAAAGTAAATAACTAAAACATATGGGATTTCGATCAGCACTATGCATAGGAACAGATAAATTTTGGGATACAATGAAAAGTATCCATCGGGTCTCTCAAAAGTAATGTTTTGGCCACCATTGAGTATAACTTTAACATTTGACATTCTACCAGGCAAAGCAAATCCTTTTGGACCGAAACCTACTAAAATAAAGTCATCAATTCATCTGCATGGATGTGAAATAAACAATTGTATCATAACAGAACATCAACAAAGAGATAAGATGTAACGACCCGGATTCGGATCCGAGGGTCGGGTTAACCCGAGAGTGTGGGCCCTTGTTGATGGGCTTTTGGGGCCTTGTTGGGCCTAAGTGTTGTTGTTGGGCTTGAGTTTAAATTAAGGTTTGGGGTAGAATGGTAAAAGGCTAAATGAGATGTTGGAAAGAGAGGAGAGGGGTTTAATTTTCTGCATCTTTTGCAGAAACGTGATCTCACCTCTTCACTCATTTCTTCATCTTTTCTCTACCCATTTTCTTCCCCAAACACCATCATCAAAGGTTGGTTTTTAATAGTCAAGCTTGTAGAATCCCGTTTTAAGGTAAGAGAAGTTTTTGTTCAGCTTCATGTGATCTTTCTAACAAGGTAAGTTTGGTTTGAAGTGGTGGAGGTAAGGTTTTAGAGGGGTTTTTGAGGATGAACGGGATTGGTTTTGTAGGAGAGTTTTAGGATGTTTTTAAGGTTGTTTTAGCTTCCTTAAATCATCTAGATATAGTGGTAATGGTTTGGTTATCTTCTTTGTAGTTGGAGAGCAAGGAGAGCCTTCAAGAAGCTTAGGAAAGGAGAAAGCTTAAGTGGGAAGAAGGAGTTCGTTTTTGTTATTTGCCTGCAAGAGGTTGGTACTCCCAACTTGTTCTTACATTATACATGTCATGTAGATTGCATAGCATATAGATTCATGTATGTATGCTTGATTTTGCTTGGGTTGAGCTTGGTATGCTTTAATGGTAAAAATAGTATTAGTGAGTTAAATGGCTGAAAATTTGTGTTAAGACGTCATAAACATCTCTAAGAACTAATAGGAACACTTTAGAATCAAATAGATTAATGCTGGGGAAGAACCCTTAGAAATTTCTAAGTGCAGACTTGTTTTTCGTGCAGGGGTATCGATACTCGGACTACCGGTATCGATACCCATAAATGGATTTTGGCTTTGTGGACATGGGTATCGAACCATGGTTCGATACCGGGACCTCCAGTGGCATAATGGCATCGATGCCAGTATCGATGCTGGAGGGTTCCCTTTTGTTGACTTTGAAAATGGTCAAGGGGTATCGATACTGGTATCGATACCCATGGTTCGATGCCTTCTTTGGGTAGGTATCGAGGCAGGTGGTTCGATACCCTACATAAGGGTATCGATACCCCTGCAAGAACTTAACAAGATAAAGCTTCGTTTGAGGTTCGAAAAGAGAATTAAATGTTGTAATGAATCTTATAATCAATGCAATGAATTATAAACATGAATTTGATGATATTAACCTCGAAAGTCTAAGTTATGTTAAGCCTTGATATGTTTTGTTGTGAGGATCCTAGGTGGATCGTTTATGTGTTTCGAGTCCTTATTTGTTGGAAATCCAGATATCCATAAGTGTTGCAACACGTTGAAGGCCATCCGATGTAACATGCCGGATGATGTTTTGAAGACTTTTATTCCGAGTGTTGGGCGGCCTCACTCGAAGATGTTCGATGTAACATTCCGAGCATGGGGTTGGTTGGGCGGCCTCCACCCCTTTCCGAACGTTGGGCGGCCTCGTTCGAAGATGTCCGATGTAACATTCCGGGCATAGGATTTGAGGGCGGCCTCAATCCTGTGTGTAGGATCCCGATGCTGTATGGACGCGGGCCTCACTCTTGTGTGTTATTTGTGATGTGACATGTATATGCTGTGTGCGATAGTATACATTGTTTATGCCATGTGGTAGGCAAGCATGTTAGATCATCATACCATGCACGATATTTTATATGTTATGTTTTACTGCTTATGATATGCATAATGTTGGCCGAGTTCGGCGTACCCACTGAGCTTTCGTAGCTCAGTGTTCGAAATATGTTTTCGTGCGTAGGTTAGGTGAAGCCGGTTCGTGGAGCACCATCATGGTTCGGATTTCAGCATCGACCGTGTTGTCAGAGTACATGTATTAGATTTAGTGGGCTTGTACTATGTCGAACCCTATGTAATGTAACTCTGTTTATTTTAATTTGGGTCGAATGTTTTTAATGGTTGTAATATTTTAGAGCTCCGTTTACTTTATACTATTTGGGCTTGTGTTTTTAATTTAAATGGATTTTATGAAATCGTCTTTGGACTTGTAATTGATTTTATTTGATGGGCTTTGAAAAGAAATTTTGGAATACAGGTTTGGGCCGGAGGCCCAATATGACATCCGGGTTGGGTGTTACATAAGAGAGGTACAAACAATGTTAGTCATATTGATTTGTGCTATTTCGGCGACTAGAACAAAGCCTCGGTGAAGAAAGATTAACAGAAGTCAATTTCTTGAACATACAATCCACATAGGAGCTGTATGTTTTTCTTTCAAAACGTTGAATGAAAAATAGCTCCATCTAGCATTAACTAAATTCAGTGATCAGCGACTTGATATTTCTTCGCCTACAACTAATTAGATTACATAAAAGGGAATAAAATAACATGGAACAACAAAAGATCTCGACATATTTAACAGCCAACGAGATCTTGGTTTAATGGTTAGGTTGAGGCCTTGAGATCCCTGCTTCAAATCTCAGTCTTTATAAACCATGTGCAGGTTCTATCTAAATTTATTTTGATCTAGATACCTACCGTTGGTACGCTGTGTTCAGATGTATTAAGATCTAAGCCTGGATTTATTACTTATGTTATCAATTCAATTGTACTCGTAATTTCTTTAAAAAAATCAAAACCATATGCATACAATCAGCAGAAATTAGTCAAATGTAAGAACTTAAAAGAAAGGGGACGATACCGTGTGGAATCTTCACTCTACCATTGATGGTGAATCCATTTCGAGACCTTCCAAAAACATATAAATAACACAAGTGATTTAATTAAAACCTAAAAGAAAAACCAGAGATTAACTAATTCAAAAACGAAATACAAAGCATGATGATACGATCAATTTTCTAGTAAAAAACACAATAATTCAATTAATTTTGCTATTTTTCAGCAACGAAATGGGAAATTAGTAAGAATCAAAAGAGAAGGGAATGCAGGTAAAATAGTACCCTGATGACAACAACGGTGCGGTAGACACAAGTAGGAGCAAAAGCAGCCGTGCGATCTCTGCCATGGAAGCTGAGATTTGAGAGCTTCAAACAGTTTATGAAAATTAGGAACAATATTTTGCAAATTTGTTGAATGCTTCGTAATTTTAATTGGTGCTAATCACTTGGGCCGAATACTGAGTCCGCGCCTTTTTCTCTTTTTTTTTTAAACAAATTTTTCTCATTTTTAATACATCATCTCGTAGTATTAAAATAAACAGAATATTAAATTCTTAGACAACCTGACACCAACCCACGGCAGCACAGTGCACGCAATACTTTGTATTGTGTAAGCCATAGAAAAAGAGAAAGTTCCCACGTGTCAACTCAGCGACTCAAGAGATCTACGAAACCTCCGTAATCCCCAGTGTGAGACTCGCATTTTCCTTCCCAACTCCAATTCTAAAAAGCAGTGATTCAGCTCCACTCGCCCGATTCATTCATCCTCTCACTCAACTCGCTCGACGATTCATCGTAAGATCATATACATAATTTCAACTTATCAACGCAATTTTGATTTTTTATTTTGCTTAAGCTCTACAACGTTGACTTAGGGTTTCGAGCGATGTGGATTTTCGCTTTGAGAGGGTAGATGAAGTAATCAAGTGATCATTGGCAAGAATTAAGCTTGAAGATTTTCGGTAGATTATTGGCAATTAAATTTTGGATAGTTTTAAATTTTAATCATTACTATGTACTAATAGAGTAGCAAGGTAGAAACAATGACGTTTTGATTTTCTCAGCTACCAAACGGGATATAAATCATTTATGATGCTTAAAACTCTCTAGCTTTCTAATTAAAGTTAGTAATTTGATCTTTGAAGCTCATATTTTAATAGCAGGAAATGCATTTGTGATCACCAGATTGTTGCAATAAACCAGTTTTGTTCATATCTTGATGTCATTGGGTGAGTACTAGCATCAAAGAGGTCTGAATACCCCTCATGTAAAGACAACATTTTTAAGCCTCTTACGGAATTTAATTCTTCAATTGGTTCTTTGCTCATGGTTCTTTTGTTGTGCTTTGCCAAAGCTTATCTGGGAATCTAATTGTCTTGTTCAGTGAAAGAAGGTTTTTACAATGTTAATCTTATGGAGGGGCATTGTACTAGTGAAAATTTCTTTTAATATATTCCTGCATTTTATCCATATGATTATTTTATGCTATGGTGTAGAGTTTCTTATGATTATCAGTTGTTGCTCGAGTTAAGGTTACGTTTTCTTTTTGCAGTGAAAGAAGGTTGTAGGCTTGCTATAGTTGTTAAAACTATGCCAGAGAGGGAAGCTTGTCCCGTAAGCAGATAATCAATGGGCTTCTCAGTGCTTCAGGGTCTTTTGCTTGATTATTGTTTGAAAGGAAAATCGATGAAGGTGATTCTTTGGCATGGACAATTTGAAGAACAGTGGTATGCTTTGAGTTGAAGGTATGATTTCATTGTTTAATTTTTCCTCCATTATTTAAATTCAGTATGATTTCTTTCTTATCGGGTCTGTATGTTATTTACCATGAAAACAGGCCATCGAGTTTTCCACAGGACCATGTAACGGAAATGACATATAACTGTTATCGGGTCTGTATGTTAGGCTTTGCCCGTATTGTGTACTTTATTATTTATTCCTCATAGGTTCTGAGCATCAGAAAGTTTTACTGTGTTTTAGGCTTATTTTCTTACAAATTGTTGCTGAGTAAACTGGATTGTGTGATTCTTAATACATGATTGTTTCCCTTGAGCTTCTAAATTTTATTCATTTTGTTTTCCAGATGGAAGAAGTTTGTCTTAATAGTGAGCCAGTATTTGATGTGATCGATGAGTATGAGGGTGAGGGAGACTGCAGTGTCGTGGAACAGGATGAACAAACTGGTGCAAAACATTCAAAGAAAGAACCACCTCCACCTACTGTCGGTTTGGAGTTTGATTCATTTGATGAAGCTTATGACTTCTACAATATCTATGCTAAGGAGCGAGGTTTTGGCATTAGAGTTAGCAATTCATGGTTTAGATCCAAAAGGAAAGAGCGATATAGAGCAAAACTTAGCTGTAGCAGTGCAGGTTTTAAGAAAAAGAGTGAAGCCAACAATCCGAGACCAGAAACAAGAACTGGTTGTCCTGCAATGGTAGTAATCAGGCTCGTGGACTCTAAAAGGTGGAGAATAGTCGAAGTTGAGCTTGAGCACAATCACCAAGTGAGTCCACAGATCAAAAGATTTTACAAGTCTCATAAGAAAATGATTATTGCAGCCAGAAAGGCACAACCACAAGCGAAGCCTGCAACAGAAATACATACCATCAAGTTGTATCGAACAGCTGCCTTGGATGCTGTGTCCAACGGATATTCAAATGTTTCCGCAAGAGAATGTAGTCATCCAGTGGATCACCCTAAACATTTGGCACTTAAAGAAGGAGATGCTAATGCCGTTTATAATTTCTTCTGTCGCATGAAGTTGACTAGTCCAAACTTCTTTTATTTGATGGATTTTGATGACGATGGTCATTTGAAGAATGTCTTTTGGGCAGATGCAAGGTCCAGGACTGCTTATGGTTATTTTTGTGACACTGTTGCTATTGACACAACATGCTTGGCAAATAAATATGAAATTCCCCTGATTTCTTTTGTTGGAGTGAACCATCATGGAGAGTCGGTGTTGTTGGGATGTGGCTTCATCGGACACGAGTCAGTAGAGTACTTCATCTGGATTTTTAGAGCATGGCTTAAATGCATGCTAGGGAGCCCGCCACAAGTTATTGTTACAGACCAGTATAAACCCTTGCAAATTGCTGTTTCAAAGGTTTTCCCAAAGGCTCGTCATTGTTTTTGTTTGTGGTATATCATGCAGAGAGTTCCAGAGAAGTTGGGAGGATTGAGAGGATTTGAAGAAATTAGAAGGCACTTGAATAAAGCTGTCTATAACTCCCTAAAGATAATTGAGTTCGAAACTTCTTGGACTGAAGCGATCAAGAAGCACAGTCTCGGGGATAACAAATGGCTCCAAACTTTGTACGAAGAAAGGAAACAATGGGTTCCGGTTTACTTAAAGGACATATCTTTTGCCGGAATGATCCCTATCCAAGAAAACGAGAGTTTCAATGCATTTTTTGATGGCTATGTACATAAGCATACATCCTTCAAGGAATTTGTTGACAAGTATGATTTAGCTCTTTATAGGAAGCACCTAAAAGAAGCCACAGCAGATCTGCAGTCGAAAAATTCAAGCTTTGAACTGAAAACAAGATGCAATTTCGAGGTGCAGCTCTCTAAAGTGTACACAAAAGAAATCTTCAATAAGTTCCAATCCGAAGTTGAGGGGATGTACTCTTGCTTCAACACAAGGCAGGTGAGTGTGAATGGCCAGATAATAACATACATTGTTAAAGAAAGAATCCAAATCGAAGGAAGCGAGAAAGAGGTTAGGAATTACGAAGTTTTGTTTGAGACTAGTCAGGTTGATATCCGATGCATATGCAGTTTGTTCAACTACAAAGGTTACTTATGCAGGCATGCATTGAACGTTCTTAATTATAACGGGGTCGAAGAAATTCCATCGCGCTACATAATGCGTCGTTGGTGCAAGGATTACAAGTGCCGGCATGTCGATCAAGGCTCCACTGACATTGTTGAGCATAACCCAGTTTATTGGCAAAATCACCTGCATAAGTGTGCAGTTCCAGTTGTAGAACAAGGAGCGCAATCCGAGGAACACTATAAGATTGCACTGCATGAGTTGCAAGAATTATTGAACAGATTTAATCTTGTAGATGACAGCTTAGTATAACAAAGTGTATCATCATATGGTATAACAGCAAGTAATGCAAGTTTTTTGTTGTAATTACAAACTATATGTGTTAGCCAATTGTCAGTCTCGAATAATGCCTTGGATTGATTTTTCCGGTGTATAGAGTATTCGTGTTATGCTTGAAATCAATAGATTGAATGAATAACTTGCTAGGCATGCATAATTGGAGAAGTAATGAAGACTTGTCATAGAAAAAGAAAACATATGGTCTTTGATAAATTATGATTAATCAATGTCTTCAAGAGACAAACAATCAGTTCCAAACTTCACAACTATGGATACACAAGAGCAGCATGGAAAATTCTATTTCTTTCACATTGAATAAATAATAGATAGTATACAACTCACTGCAGAGGAAGTTGAAATAAAAACATCGCCAAGCAAAGAAACCAGGATTCCACAGCAAAGGACTTTGAATCTTAAAGTGTTGACATCATTTTAGGCACGAAGGTAGTGTGACACCATGGCAAACGAAAGCCAGCACGACATAAACAATAATTAGGAGGAGGATTATCAGAGCAACCCTGCAATGTGCAAAATCGAGAGAGTGAGGGATAAGTTCACTTTCAAACTCAATGCAGTGCATGTAACATACAAAAGAGAGGTTTTAAAGTTCAGGAATCATACGTAAGCTTGACGTTTCAACACCATACTGTGTTTCTAAATCTGCGAGTTTGCTTTCTGAAGCGGAAGGTATTTCCTTGCATATTAGCAGTTTTGTCGACCAGCAATTCCAAGCGGTCACCTCTCTCTAAAACTTTATCAATATTCTCTATCATAACGTTTCTCACCTATTTGAGTACAAGAAACAACTTGAAAAGGAAATGTTTAAGTAAAAAAATGCAAGCGGAAATGCCCTCAAGTGAGAAGGCCATAACTGCAACTAAAAGTAGGGGTCCCCGTTAATATAACATGTTAAATGGTTGGTAATATACGATTAACATTAGAAATATGTATTCCATTTAATGGCTAAACAGCAAACTACTTCATTATTAGAGTAGGTGTACGATCATCCGTACAAGTTCAAATAAACACCATAGTTAAGTAGGTTGAATAAGAATATAGAAGAATTAGGACAAAAGAATTGATACCCTGATTCGGAACATTCAAAGCCTACCTGACTCATTTCACCTTTTAGTCTATTTATCCTATCGGCATTAGGATCGCTTGAGTAATATTCCATCTGCTGGTTCAAGACCCTTGAAAATTCATCATTCATGCCGTAGGGAAGGGCTGAAAATACTGCTCTTCCATATGTCCTCACAAATCTCTGATGAATGTCTTCAAGGAATGCAAAAGGAATTCGCCCTGCAGTGCACAAGATACAATAAACACATCCACCATCAACAGGACAACAACATTAGAACCAAGTCACCAAAGAGTTCAAAACAAAGAAAATATATAAATTTTCATTTTGATTAGTGGAAAATCAACAGAATGTTCTGAAGAACATTAATATTACCATCTCTAACTCATAAACATGCTCATAATTGCTACAATTGACGAAATGATATGATCAACGGAAAAGCATCATTTATTTTTTTTAATGATCAAATTCTAGATTGTGAACCAAACATAAAACTTCAACTTTCTTCTCAATCGACTTCTTTTAAGTTTTATCTTCAAGCTCTCTTTAGTTTCAAAAGAGTTCAGGAATGATTCAAAAACAACCAAAATTGAATCGTAATCCTATCGCGTCAATTACAAATAAGTTAAATTTCAGGGGAAAAGAAATTGTTTTTTACAAAATTGCCATCTAAATTAAATAACGAGACAGGTAATTTAGCTTACTTCCGGCACTTTCATCGGCCATACAAAGAACGGTGAGTCCATCGGTGCGTTTGACGTGAAAGATGAATCGATCCTGCGAATACGAAACGTGACTGTCGTTATCTCCTGGTATCTTCTCCAGTATTTGCTTAGCGATCGCACTGGCGTTCGTAGTCGCCGCCGTGAACTCCGCCAGCACCACCGATCCACGTGCAACCAGCGCGTACAGTATCGCCATCTAAACTCCGAAACCTCTCTCTCAATCGATCTATCTATAAAAACAATAGCAGCAGCTTCTCCTCCGAAGAATGGAACTTGCTTCAATCATTCCTTATAATTTATGTATAAATAAAGTAATTGATTTTAAGTGAGCCACTGAGCTGGATCGGGATTTGGGAGTCAATAGATAATTCAATAATTTTTTTTAAATGCGCTGGAAATGAAAAAAAAAAATCAAGGTTAATAAATCAAATTAATTTTCGTAAAATTTACACTTATTTTATGAATTTATAATATTTCAAGTCTTAAATTTTGAGTTTTTACAAATCAAATTATAAATAATAATAAACCTATTAAGCTAACATCCATTTTCTTCCTTCTTTTTTATCTATTTTAATAATTATTTTAAATTTTTATAAATTTTAAGAAGTTAAAAATCAAAATCAACAGCATTTGTTCAACAATTGATTTCTTCACAAATTCGTGGATGGAAACATAGTTTCTTCCTCAGCTAGAGCCTAGAGGGTGGAGAAATGCAGAAATTTCACATGAAAAATAAATGAATCCTACAGACTGAGCCTTGTGAGTTTGTTGGAGAGGATGATCATTCCTTTCACCAGCAAGTAGGAGTCAATAGCCAATAGCATGCATCATCTTCCTCTGCAAATTACCACAAATCCAAATTAACACCGCATTTGTCTATGAACAGACGATCGGACAACGTTTTACAGATAAGCAGTCCTGTTTTATTGCACAGGTCTTGTTCTTGAAGATGTAAATGGAATACATACATGCATACCTTCATATTAACGCCCATCTATCTCACGTGGCTCCACAAGGATATAAAGTGGCTTTCCATTAAGCCTAAGTTGTCCCTGAAAAACAAATACAATCAGAAACAAAGAAGACCAACTCTACGATTTTTCATACTCATAAATCACTTCACAATATCTTAACATTAGACCCTATTTTTTCTGGATTTTTCACTACCTTGACCTCCCGGAGTCCGATTACGCAGCCACATTCGACCACTTGCGCACCGACACGTTCTGATTAAACAATAAACCTCATGTTAGTTTCACAGAACTTATGAATAGTTACCTGAATCCATCGAAGCTAAAAGATTTTGTACCCAAGAGTCTTATAGCTGCCGAGAGAGTTCCACCGGTCGCGACCAAATCATCGATCACGATAGCACGTTCTCCGGCCTCAACGGCACCCACATGCATCTCCAAGCAGTCCCGTCCATACTCCAGCTCATAAGCTTCAGCAATCACTTCACCTATACATACAAGAAATTTTCAAAATGTGTCCAAAAGAAAATGATTGAAAAGGGTGATTAGATTAAAACCACAAACATAAATCCAACAAGTAGTAGAGTCCAATTCCAATTATTGGGCAGGTGATTAAAAGGGGACATTCTAGCATCCCCTTTTAGCAATTAAAATAATTTGCAATTTGTAAATATTATGTGCTTTTGTCATTTGTTTTCTGGGTTACTGACATTTTCAGATATATGTACATATACTATTTCTGATTTGATGAGGTCATGCCTACATGATTGACAGCAAAAAAACAGTATTTTTCTTTAATAATTAGTACATTTTCCCTTCTGAACTCCACCCCACCCACCCCCTTGACCATTGAAGCAACCCCAATCATTTCATACGGCACTATCCCCAGTCCATATCTAAATGCTTAATATATATATAATTATTAGATTCGACTTTGAATATAATCGATATTCATATGATTATAGAATATCAGAAAAAAAAATCCAATAATATATATTTATTTAAGTAATAGTACCTGGCAACTTTTTGGGTTTACGCAGAGGAACAAACTTTGCACCAATGGCTAAGGCAATCGATGGGCCAAACATGAATCCTCTAGCTTCAACTCCTATACCAAAATTTTCCAACATAAGGTTGTTTTTGTCTTGAAGTAGCAGGGAAAAGGGTGAAATTATGTTTTTTGAGGGACTAAATCGCAAACTTGATTAATAATTTGAGCAAAGAGGAAAAAGAAAAGGGAGCAAAAACAGAGTACCAGCCACGGCAGAGATACCCATGTCCTTGTAGCGATCGACAAAGATGTCGACTGTGTGTTTGAATGCTTTGTGATCAAGCAACAACGTTGTTATGTCTTGGAACATGATCCCTGTTTTTTCCCGAGAAACAAGCACCCCTTTTAAACAGATTTCTTTCGAGGAAAAAATAAAGAAACGAAGAAAAAACCGAACCTGGTTTTGGGAAGTGAGGAACAACTCTAATGGCGTTAGATATAGCTTGTAGCCTTAGGTCTCCTTTGAGTCCATTCTCAGCAGCAAACATTTCCACCACTTTTTTTTAAACTATGTGTTATAGTTTTGTTTCTCTGGTCTTTTCAATGGCAGCTCAACTCTTTTGAAATTCAGATTTTTTTTATAGAAGAAGAAGAAAAGGAAAGGATTTTTTTTATTTCCCTCCTAAAACTGAATCAAAAGATCAAATCTTTCGCATCTGTTTTTAATGTTTATGCGTGAGAGAGAGAGAGAATGGTAAGTGCATTAAATACTATATAATCTGTTGTCTATTTATGTTGGGCAGACCAAACCACTGTTTCTCAAAGCCATTAATGTTTTCTTCTCACCTTCTCTCAACGCACGTATACACCACGCTCTATTTATCTTAGCGGTTGCTTGGCTTCAGCTTCAGTAAATAATTTTATCCGACCTGAGTCTAATCTAATTATTATTTTTTACAATTTTTATGGTAATATTTAGTTTTAAAATTGACTTGATTCAGTTCATTTACATACTCGTTTCAATTTGTTTTTAAAACGTATGACATTGGTGAAGTCTGACGCGCGTTGATCTGAGAGTTGTATTCGTATGATGGTAAATCCAAATGAAGATCCTGTGTTGTTTTGGTATGTCTGCAGTGTGATCATCCAATTCCCGTCCTCTCCAAAGGAAGATTCTATTAATGAAGTTTTGCTTTGATCTTGTTTTAAAGTCATTAATTAATTCTAATTCCTTCACGACCACAAGCATCATTAGTTGTTGTAAACAAACGCAGCCTTACAACACTTGCTTACCCCTTTCGTCAAACCTATCCGAATATGACGTGGAAATTCAGTCGAATATTAGAAGAGTATAATTAGCAACGAGGGTGGGAGAGAGAGTGAAGAAAATTAAGTTAATCGAATTAATATATTTTACTTTATAATTTTATCTAAGTTTTTAAATTAAATTGAATTTATAGATATTAAGTTATTCGAGTTTTTATATAAATTTAACTAAAAGTATTTATTACATTTAAAATATTAATTATTTTATTTTAAATAATTTTCTATAACCATGTGAATACATATAGAAAAAGAATTTGTCTGAATTTAAAAACTAATTCACCTTAACAGTTTTAGAATCTTATTTTATAATTTATATATTATTTAAATCGATTTAAATGTAAAAATCGTACTACTCATCAAAATAATTAAACCACTGATTTTCAAACCAACCCACTGAATAATCAGTTTAACAATAATTAAATTAAACATAAAAATAATATATAGAGTTTAGTAATTTTATGTTTAAATTTTTTGGGGTTTGTTTGTACAGGGTTTATTAGTAGAGATACTCTATTTTTTACAATGGTTCTTGATAATAAAATTTATATATTTAAAAAAATTATGTTAATTTTTTTATATAGTTTAATTAATATAAATATATATAAAATAATAATATTGTATTCTTGTTGATTTTTGGACGAATAAAAATTTAATTTATAAAAGAATAAAATCTTAATAACTAATAAATTATTTAGACAAATATCAAATATAATTATATTTTTATATTTTATTTTATTTATTTAAATTATCTGTTATTAATTATTTGCTAATTATTAAACTTGATAAAAATATTTTTATTATGATTAAATACGTAAATTAGTAATCTTTTAATTTGAGTAGAATATAACATCTATCTATTATGAGACTATACAATTAATCCTCATAATTTAATTTATACTTATTTCTAAATTTTATTTAAATAAATTCACCTCGACCATACATTTAATATTTTAGTACGTTTTGATATCTATTTCATGACCTGAACCAACGTTTAAGGCAGTGACCTATCTGTATCTACTTGTCCCAACAACAATTACTTCTGACATGGACCTCCTCATGGCTCATGGTACCATAATAAGGTTTTATGCAAAGAAAAGATACAGAACATCAACTAAATCTTAACCAAACATTGAAGGATTATAATCACACGTACCGACAGTAGATGTGGAATTACCGCAACCGTACTATAGGCTATAAGCAAAGCAAAGCTGCAAAAATCATGTTTTTGATTTTTATTATTTTTTACTTCAAACAACAAACAATTGAAGTGAAGGAGGTGAATTTTGGTTGAAATCAAAGGGTGGAGATGGCGCTGAGAACATTACGGAAAGCGATCGGGGATGTCAAAGACCAAACCAGCATAGGAATAGCTAAAGTAGCCAACAACATGGCGCAGAAACTCGAGGTGGCTATCGTGAAAGCGACGAGACATGACGATGACACTGCCGAAGAGAAATACGTACGCCAAATCCTCAGCTTGACTTCCTACTCCGGCGGGTACGTCCGCGCGTGCGTGTACGCGGTGTCTAGACGACTTGGGAAGACACGTGACTGGATTGTGGCACTCAAAGCACCGGTGCTTGTTCACAGGCTGATCAACGATGGAGGTCCGGGTTTTCAAGAGGAGATCTTGTATGCTACGAGGAAAGATACGAGGTTGTTGAATGTCGGATTTTAGAGACGAGGCTCATTCGAATTCATGGGATCACTCTGCTTTTGTTAGAGCTTATGCTATGTATTTGGATCAAAGACTTGAATTGATGCTTTCCGATAGAAAAAGTGGTAGGGGAAGTGGAGGAAGTAGTCATGGAGACAGGGGTGATCGATACGGTGGTGGAAGAGATAATATTCGGTCACCTTCGCCGAGGCTGAACAAGTACAGTTACGGGGATTTCAGAGGTGACAATGGATATGGAGCTTATAGGGTGCCAAGGAAAACAAGATCTTATGGCGATGTGAGTGAGGCAGATGGGAAAGAGGAGAAGAAAACAGTGACCCCATTGAGGGAAATGGACCCCGAGATGATCTTCAGGAACAGGAAAATGGGACACTTGCAGAAGTTGTTGGATCGGTTCTTGTTGTGTCGGCCTACTGGATTGGCGAAGATTAGCAGGATGATCTTGTATGCTTTGTATCCTGTTGTGATAGAGAGTTTTCAGTTGTGTGCTGATATTTGTGAGGTGTTAGCAGTGTTACTTGATACATTTCTCGATATGGAGTACCCGGATTCTGTCAAGGCGTTCGATGCATACACGAGCGCTGCAAAGCAGATTCATGAGTTGATTGCATTTTACAATTGGTGCAAGGATATGGGTGTGGCGAGATCATCGAAGTATCCCGAGGTGCAGAGGATTACAAGTTGTTGGGAACATTGGAAGTGTATGTGAAGGATGGAGCTAAGAGGCCTAAAAGTCCAAGAGAAGAAGGAAGTCTTCCACCAAAGGAGGAAGAGCCCATACCGGATATGAATGAAGGCCCAGCCTCAGCCGGAGAATCACACTCAGCCATCACCACTTCCACCGGAGCCTGAGCCTGTTAAACCCCAAGAAGCACAAGAAGATTTAGTGAACTTGAGGGATGATTGTTGAATTCTCTTTACCTCAACGAGTTTAGAAAGAGGTTATGATTGTTTGTTAAAGTGATATTCAACTGGATGATTAACTTAGTATGGTGTAATAAGTGTAACTGTATGATAAGGAAAAAACCCTTTCGACTATTGTTATTCGATTAACTTGGTGCTACTACCTTTATATTATATGGTAAGAGCGTAGTGATAGATTCTATGGGAAACGATCTAGACAAGTTGATGTTATAATTTCTTGGATTAAATTGAATGTGCGATTGCGTTTATCAGGAAAAAGATTACGGTTTGACTCGTCAAATCTAACTATGGATTAAAATTTATATATATAGATTATTTTATTTTATAGATAATTTAATTGATTTTCTTTTATTTATACAAGATGTTAGTTCTTTTAGATTAATAAAATTTTCATTAAAAAAACTTGAGAAAGCAAACATAAGCACGTGCTTCTGAGTTGTAGTAACACATTGTTGTCAATTGGGCCTTTGTTTGAACTCGCCCATTGCAAGGAGGAATATTTGAATTGATCAAAGGATCATCCGGTTGATTTTGATCGAGAGTGTTGATTAAACATTTCCTTATTCAATTCAACCTAGTTTTTAAGACTCGTTATCGAATAAAAATATTATTTTATTATTAATTACTAATTAATCTGGTAGGTTGAAACATTAGATCATTCAAATAACATTTATTATTAGATTTTGATATTACGAAAAGAGTAAATTGCATTAGAACAATTACTTTCATGATTGATCTATATATTATTCAAGTCCCGATTACTTGGCGGATAGATTAAATATCTTAAGATTATTAAAAGTATATAAAGAATACCGATAAATGTCGGATACAATACCTATATATATATATATCATACTTCTAATGGTCGTAAATATAATTGATGCATACTGGTACATCAAGACTCAATTGAAATGTTTTAAAGTTTTGAACCTATTTAAAATCTGTATCATAATTGAGGATTATAATGCAATGAACCTTTCGCCTTCATTTCAAAACTAGATCATAGTTTGATGATTTATAGTGAAATTAACCCATAGCTATATCATACATTTTATGTTTGTGTGCAAGACTGGCAAGTCTAGACCCGTGGGAAGGGTGGGGGCATGTTGAAATCTGAACAAGACCGGCAAGTCTTGGATGGGACATAAGCAACACTAAGGGCAGACAGCATAGTAAGAGGTTGGGGTTACATAGATGCCACCGACAGTGACCACTGTGTTTTCAGCAGTTCTACTACAATCCAATTCCGTAAGTTAAAAACGGTCCCCAAGATCAACACACCAACTCCATCTATTTACACATCAGACATCTTATCCATTTATTTATTTTTCATTAATCAATAGATCCAACTATTAATATTACAGTATTTAGGACCTAACAACTGGCCTTAAGGAAAAACGAATGATATAATCGGTTTAATACTAGTACTTTGAGATTCAATTGAGAACGTTTTGAAGTTTTGAGACCGACTTAAAATGTAGACCATAATTGGAGGAGTGAATGAAATTAACCCCAAACTGTAACATACATTTATGTGTCTGTGTAAGGTGTAGGCTAGGGAAGCAGGCATGTGGATTGAATCGAGAGCTAGAGCTACAGACCAAACTCATCAATTAACCCTGCCATGAAATTATTGAGTTTGTGACAGAAAAGAAACAAAGAAAGTGCCACCATTTTTAATTTTCTTTTTCACTGCTTGTATCTTTAGGGGTGACAGTACTGCTTTTGTTTTGCTCAGACCATCAGTTGGTCAGTTTACATGAATAAAGAAAACTCCAAAAATGCATTAAGCTACACAATTTTCTACACATCTCTTGCCATTGTTTCACTTTGAAAAAACCCTTTTTTTTTCTCTCTTCTTCTTCTTCTCCCAAGAACCGCCATTGAAGATGCTTAGACCGGGTCCAAGGCCTTATGTTTGTGAGAGAAGAGCTTGGCATAGTGATAGACACCAACCCATGCGAGGTTCCCTCATTCAAGAAATTTTCAGGTTAGTTTGCCATTTATTTCATGTATTTAAAGTTGAGTTTTTTAATGTATTTGTTTTTATTTTTGGTTTAGAGTTGTAAATGAGATTCATAGCTCTGCAACTAAGAAGAACCGGGAATGGCAAGAGAAGCTCCCCGTTGTTGTTTTAAAAGCTGAAGAAATAATGTATTCCAAAGCCAATTCACAGGTAAAAAAGTTTTCTTTTTTGTTTGCGTTTAGTTTTGAAATGAAAAAGAACAAACCTTGAGCTTTGTGTTTTTATGGTGTTTGAATATTTGCATAGGCTGAGTATATGGACCTTAAGACTCTTCGGGTTCGAACAAATGATGCCATTAACACAATCATTAGACGTGATGAGAGTACTGAAACTGGAGAGCTTCTTCCACCTTGCATTGAAGGTATTTTTTTTTTGTCCTTTGCATGGTGATTTCATCTGTTTGAATTTGAAGCTAGATGTGTATATTTGCAAATTTGGGTTCTCTTTTTGCTTGATGCTGGTTTTAATTATGATAAAAAAGTGTTGCTTGATTCTACATTGTTGTTGGTTAGCTGCTCTAAATTTGGGTTGCACACCGAGAAGAACCTTGAGGAGCCAACGGAATTGTAATTCGAGGTGTTACCTTAATCCGGGACCTCAAGAAGCCAACAACATTGCTCGAGGAAATGTCACAGCAAACTCGCATTGCATGACTAGTTATTTCGGCTTCATGAAACCGACGACGACGAATGCGACTCATTTGGGGATTGCATCTAAGAATGGTTCTCTTCCTAGTAATAATCCATGCTTACCTATAGAGAAGTATCCTCCTAATTTGTATTCGGTTTTTCCTCTTCTCTATGGAGACCACCGTAGATTCAAAGAGCCTGCTAAGTTAATTTCTAATACGGTGGAGCCTGCTAAAATTGGTTACATTCATGACCTATTGGTTTCTGATGTAGACTCTTCGAATAAGATGAACCAAACAGATGTAGCAAATGCTTCTAAGAATCCACATGAATTCGCTTGTGATCTATCATTGCGGTTGGGCCCTCTTTCAAAGCGTTGTTCAAGTGGTAGAAATGGTCAGCCTCAGGAAACAGGAATAAACAAGTCCACCTTTCCTGAGTGGAGCAAGTTGAGTGATAGCAATTTATCTTCCTTTCTTAATAGCAACGGAGATGATCCCTTGAACCCAACTTCAAGCGAACGGAACTCTGAAGGTGAATGCATGAACATAGATGCAACAATGAGAAAGCGAAAGATGATATATGGTCCGACAGCTGATCAGCAATTTGATTCATCATCAAAGCTTCCCTACGGTCATTTAACCGGAAGAATGAAAAGTGCAGGATCCTAGACTGCCCCTTAAAGACCCTTAACATGGCTTTGGTGAGTATATGTGCTGCTGAAAAAACTCGTTTCCTTTTTTCGCAATCTGTTTTGTAGTTAATAGCTTTTGTGTTGATGATCAGTGTGTTAAAAATGTTTGCAAGTATGTAAGGTGTAAATATTTTGAGTGAAGTTTCAATTAGATGAGCTGATCTTTTCGCCTTACATGTTGGCTGTTGCTGCTTGTGTCTGTTGGCGAAACTCGGACCTTGGTGCCTGCAAGTCTGTTAACGAGTATTCAATCAACTGAACTAACGGAATCACCTTGCTGCATAGGAATATACAGATGCTTTACTACTGCTATTTAGACAACTTAGCCATAGTCTTTGTTTGATGAGTTCTTAGTTGTTGTTGTAGTGACAGTTGGACATTTTTTAACTTTATATTAAGATTATCCATGTGGAAAGTGGTTTCTTTTGTCCTAAAAACATATCCCTTACCAGATATAATCTCATCAGGGACAGTTATGTCTCACCAGTGGACAACTTGTCTGATTGGCTGGATTTGTATTAAGTAGGGCTAAAGGCTAAAGCTAATGATTATTAAATGAGAATCTACAGAGACAATGTATTTGTTTGGATGAGTAGGGGACAAGGCTCTGTTTACAAAAACCTAACCATTAGTGCTTTGGAGTCGATATGCTTGAGTGTCTTATGTGGACCCCATTACCATATACATGGTCCAATGAGGATGGGTGGAAATTATTAATGACTGGGAATGGGGGAGGTTTCTTGGTTCAGTACTGGTGGGGTCATATTTTAATCTTTCTTGGGTTCTAACTATTTTTTAATTGGATAGTTACATGAGTTTCAATGTAAAATTTTTCACAATAATATTCTAATTTATCATTTTTGACCTTTTTAAGGTAATACTAACAAAATGTATTAGAAATATTGTAATAATACTCCTTGCAAACCGACAGCAATCTAATGAAAGGGCGAAGGCGTGCAAATTGCATATAGTTTTATAATTCCACACTTGGCTACGTTTCTCCTCCGTTGAAAACTGATCTTAATGACCGCAAAGCATCTTGTCTTAGAAACTGCCACTCTTTGATTATGTTTTACGATAATAGCTCGAGGAATTGTTTCCTTTTCCACGACTTCTGGAGCTCTAAAAATGAGTCTGTTTTGGTTGCTTTTGTTAAGATGTCGAGAAATGAAGGCGGTGGAGGGGAATAGAGGAGGGAAATTAAAGAGGCTTCCCTACTTTCTGTGTCGTTGAGATATTATAAAAGAAAGAACACAATGCTGGAATCTCCTGGTGAGACTTCAGAAGAGGATACTCTTGGAGGGTTTAACCGGGATGCCTACTAGGTTCACTTATAATGAATGACCTTCAATCGGATACTCTTGGAGGGTTTAACCGGGATGCCTACTAGGTTCACTGACCTTTGGATTGCTACGAATAACTTCTATATCAAGCTTGGACAAGGAGGATTTGGCTCGGTATACCGAGGAACTTTTCCAGACGGAACTCAACTTGCTGTGAAGAAATTGGAAGGCGTTGGTCAGGGGATGAAAGAATTCCGGGCCGAGGTTGTTCTTGTCGTACGCATCCATCATGTCCACCTGGTTCGGTTGAAAGGCTTTTGCACAGAAGGATGCTATCGACTCCTTGTTTACTAGTATATGTCAAATGGTTCCCTAGAGAAATGGATCTTCGGGGGAAACAGAGAGGAACCCTTGCTGGATTGGGAAACAAGGATCAATATTGCAGTGGGAACAGCTAAAAGGCTAAGTTATCTCCATGAAGATTGTGATGCAAAGATCGTGCATTGCGACATAAAGCTGTAAAATGTATTACACCATAATACGTTCCTCGCCTAAGTCTCCTATTGCGACAGAAAGCCATGTTTTCGCTACACTAAGGGGAACTAGGGGTACCTCATGCCCGAGTGGATCACAAGCTACGCAATATCAGAAAAGAGCGATGTCTCCAGCTACGTCATGCTGCTGCTGCTTGCTGGAGAAATCCTACTTTCCATCCCATTGTTGTAAGATGTTAGAGGAAGGGAAACTTCAAGATGTTCTTGATTCGAGGTTGAGTATAGAAGGTGAAGATGAGAGAGTTCACCTGCTATCAAAATTGCATTATGGTGCCAACAGGAAGCTATGCATTTAAGGCCATCAATGACCAAAGTTGTTCAAATGCTAGAATGCAAGACAGAGTGGAAAACTTCATATACGGGGATTAAATCCCAAAATTTAGCATAGTACAGGGATCAAAAACCCACAATTTGACCAATAATGTTTGATCAGTTGACCACTATGTTGACTTTCCAAAACATGCGGCAAACTCAGCCGCAGACACCACAAGATTATTTTGCAACTGCAACATTCTCTTCATGGAATTGAATATTAGGAGGATAAATTACTGGAGTTCAAAAATATAAGTACTTATTAAGCTATAAATATAGTTATAAATACTTAAATTGTTATTAAACTAAAAGAATTAAAAACATAATTCATTTTTTAATTTAATTCTCACTTGATTAAATATTAAAATATAGATAATTATAATGTTATATATCTTATCAGACATAAAAATAGATTTGAAATAAAACAAACAATAAATAAAAATTCATTTTCCAAATTATTTCCTATTTTTATTTGATTTTTGAAGAGCGTCCTGTTATTCTTCAATCGTCACTGTTCACTTCAGTATTTTCCTCCTCAGATCCTTTCGATTTCCTTCACTGATTTCTCTAATTTATCTCCTTATCGGCTTCATGAAGTTTTGATTTGTCGCATGCTTCTCGAGATAAGAAACTAAATAAGTTAATCTGTTTTCATTTTGTTGTTTGGTTGGTTGCTGAGAAAGACCGAGGATTTCATGCTTGAGTTTCGGTAAGAGTAGATCAATGTGAAAGAAAATGTGTTAAGTTGTTTAGTGATGCTGAAGATCTAGGTTCTCATTGGAGATTTGCTCTACTTTAACCATCTGTTTTCACTCGATTTTTAGCTGATTTGATTGCGTTTTTTTTATTAAGCTACTCCTCTCCTGATTTTTTTTTTGTTAGTCGTTTGCACGCAAGTCTAAGATCTAACTCAGTGTTGCTTTTAAATTTTTCTTTTCCTGCACAAACTAACAGCAACAATGAATTTTATAGATGCGATAGTTTTTAGTCTTTTTTTCTTCTTCAAATTGATCTGTTATTTTTATCTCCTTTTGAGTTTGTAACTTGTAGAGACGAACGTGGATAGAAGGAGATAATTGAAAATGAGTAAATATAGTATGTAGTTGCTGCGAAGGTTTGACAAAATTTAAATTAGTGGAAAGTGTTAAATTGCTTTCTCATTGTTTTGTACTTGGCCTTACACTTGTTTGTTTTATTCAGTGTGTGATGGATTCGGAAGACATCTTGCCTGTTGATGGGCTTGATGAGGTTGCTCTTCAAAATGGTGTTGATAGAAAACTTCGGGTGTCTGGGGACAGCAGTGGCATTTCAGATAATGGGAATGGGCATGTTGAGAAAACATTCGAGACTTATTTGCAGAATGAAATGGATGATAATGGAAAAACTGGGGAAGCTAGAGAGGAAGTGAATGAATTTGTGGATAGTAATGGATTGATTGATTCTAAGGTAGTAGGCCTTGCATTTTGTTTGGGTTCTTCTATTAAGGGTTTATATTTGATGCAGTAACAGTTCAAGTGGATATATTTTGGTTCTTTTTGATGATTTGTGTCCTCATCTAATTCACTTACAGTGTACACTCAGTTATCAAATATGGATCCTTTTATTAAATTCCATTAGGCTGAGTTCCATGTTTTATGAGTGTGTTTTCCATAGGAAGGGGCAGTTAAAGATGATGCGAAGCCATCCATAACTCAGAAGGTTCAAGGCAAGGTCAAGAATGAGAAACCCTCTGGTCCCAAAAATGTCTCTTCAACTTTAGTTAAGAAAAGTAAAGATGGGAAAAGTGAAAAGGCAACTTCAACAGCTTCGAATGGTGCGACAAATGCACATCCGAAACAACCTCGTCAAAGTAGATCAGTTAATGAAAAACAAGGCAATGCATCCAAGGTTGGAGCTGATAGTACTACTGATTTCCTTTTCAGTGCATTTTTCATTTTCTCTTTGCAACTATTACTGCCTTTCTGATCATTGCTCCCCTCTCTCGCTTCTGGCAGTTTTCTGAGAAGTCTGGTGTACCCTTCTCTAAAGGCATTATGTACGTACTAATGCTTATGTTAGTTTTTCTTCTCTTTTATCATGCAGCCTTCTGCCCATATTATTGATTTTATTAACCGACTTAGAGCCCCTGAAATTAGACTTTATGTTTGAGATGATGAACGATATTTCTCCCATTTCTCAACTTTTCTGTTGTGTATGATAGGGAGAAACCCAAGCCGAAGCCTTTGAAGAACGGGCCTAATCATAATGCTGAAGAAGACGCAGAGTCAGTGTATCCTTTACTGTTTGGACTTTTCTTTATTACTTGTCTTGGACTATGAGTTGAAATAGTTTGCTATTTGAGCCTCCTCCTGGCTCTTGTTTAATAGTGTTAAGTGTCTATTTTTATTTGATATATTTCTTTTATCCTTAATTGCTTCATAGAAGCCCCACTGCAGCGGATGCCAAACCTTGTAGGCTTGGTACACTTCCAAAATATGGTTTCAGTTTCAAGTGTGATGAACGGGCTGAGAAGAGGAAAGAGGTTGAGTCTTTAATTTATATTTTTGATATTTTACAGTGTCTGTTCTGGCAGCTCTTTTATTCAATTCTTAATACTTCTCCACTGTGTTGTGAAGTTCTACACTCAACTTGAGGAAAAGATTCATGCAAGGGAAGTTGAAAAGAGCAACTTGCAAGCTAAGTCCAAGGTGTTATTTTATGAATATGATGACTTGAGGCCTGAAATTGTTTCTTTCTTATCACAACGTTTCAAATTTCTGCCAGGAAACTCAAGAGGCTGAGATTAAGATGTTTAGGAAGACTTTGAACTTCAAAGCAACTCCAATGCCAAGCTTCTATCAGGAACCTTCACCTCCTAAGGTGGAATTGAAGAAGGTTTGCTCATTAATACCATTTATTTATTTCTCCTTTCTCTTGGGAGTGGGGGTGTGAGAGTACTCAAATTCCAAACAATACATATAGGTGCTAAGATTACTTTTGAAGTTTATATCATTGGGTTTGCCCACCTTTCCACTTTTACGCCTTTGTATTTCAAGCATTTGCATGTCTCTGCTCCATCATCCTACAGGAGTCATTTTCTTTTCTGCAGAATGCTCTGTTGCTTTGATGCTTGAGTTGGAAGTAGTAAATACCTTTGCGAACTGTAGCTGTTTAGCTGTACCTGATACATTTAACTTATAACAACTTTAACCGGTTTACAATTAAATCAATGTTGTGATCATTAGTGAAAGGCTTTCTGAATTACCCTGAGAACATAAAATTGATGCATATTCCAGATGTGCTGAGATTGATCGATCCCTGTTAATCATGTCATCTACAGCATCTTTCCTTGGAGTACCTTGTACCAGTCACCATGCCTCCTTAAACAGTGGCATGTAATGTCAAAGCTACTTTATTTTAAACACTGTAGCCAAGTAATATCATAGTTTTGAATGATGTTTTCAGTTGTTGATGCCATTTATTTACAGGCAGCATGGATCTTTCTTAGGACTTAGATTTATCTGCTCTATAAATCTCTTGACTTGTTCTATTCCTCAGTTCACAGGCCCCTGCCCCCCTCCCCTACCAGGCATGTGTATGGCATGCATCATTCTATTTTTTGAGTTCACAAAAATTTATTAACCATGGCAAGATTTCACCCATCCTCTCTTTTTCCTATTGCCTGGATGCAGATACCAACAACAAGACCTAAATCTCCAAAGCTTGGTCGAAAAAAATGTTCAACTCCTTTGGACTCTAATGATACCAACAGTAGCAGTCACCAATCAGGTCGGCTAAGTCTGGATGAGAAAGCATCTCAGAGCATCTCTGCCAAAGTAATTTCTCCTGTCCATGCAAAGAAGCCACAGCGTAAATCCCTTCCCAAACTTCCCTCTCAGAAGACTAGTTTATCCAGTGCCAAAAATGAGGAAAAAACATGGAAGGCATCAAATCAGGAAACGATCACTGCATTGAAAGCAACAACTGAGGACTTATCTAAAGCATCAAATGAGGAGAATCCAACATTATCAGATTCACAAATTGAAGAGTTATCTCTTATCCAACATCAGGAGGCAGTTCCTACAACTGATTCAGGCGAAAGTAATCTCGACATTGACCTAGGACCAGTGATTGAAGAGCAAGGACAGCTAAACCTTGTACATGAGCCTATTGCACTGGAGCATTGAAGCATGGGGATGATTCTTAACTTTTTAAGTGAATGTTCATATACAAAGCTCTTGACTTCGTTTTGCCTAAATAAGGACACGTCTTTTACAGTACTCTTGACGATGGTTCTTGACTTCATTTCATCAAAACTGCTCTTTTACAGTACTCTTCTACTTTCAGTAAGTTATCTTGAACCTTTTAATTCCATTAAATTCAGAGACGAAATTAAGAATTATATAATCAGAGCTTGAGATAATAATAGTCCTATTATATATTTTAAAATTCCAATGTCAATTTAGTAATATACTCAACCCTAAACGAAAATATTCAACAATCAGAGCTTGAGATAATAATAGTCCTATTATAGCTCAGGGTTTTGGGGATTATGGTGAAGGGAAACAAATGGTCTCTCCAGGGTAAGTTTTGATCACGTTTTGGTAACATTCAGCAATCATTTGTTTCCCTTCACCACAATCCCCAAACCCCTGAGCTGCACCACCTTTGCTAACAACTTCGATGAGCTGATATTATCAGCTTTGGGTTTATTGCTGCCGGCTGTAAAAGTAACCTACAGCCAATGAGACTGAAAGATAGCAGCCAGGGTAGCTACTGTTGTTTCAAACTTTTGTGGGCAGAAATCACAATGTCAGCTCAATAATCAACTGCACTGCCACGTACTAGATTACTATTCAAATTCGAGTCATGGTTTGAGCGTATTAACTACCCTAAGCTAGCCCCTTTCTTTTTCAAAAGTCTTATTAATTGGATGAAGGTGCTAGTGAACATTATTGTACATGCTAGCATAGCATAGTTAGTGAGAGGGGATTCATTTTGTTTTCTCTTTCTTTGAACCAACTTCTTTCATGGTGGAAGTAGCTCAAAATCTTAATTGCTTTGGGACTTTTCAATGAAATACACCTAAAACAGATCATATATAGTTTTTCTGCTTAAACATTTTGAACAAACCTCATCACTTTCATATTTATGATATCTCGGCACACTTCTCTTTAACAAGGCTTTCTCCCCCGTCAACTAACATGGTACAATCAAAGAAGTTCAGAGGCGTCCGGCAGCGACAGTGGGGCTCTTGGGTGTCTGAAATTAGACACCCTTTACTGTAATATTTATTAATCACCCACATTTATTACCAAACATATACGCATGTATATATGTGTTATGTCTGGGTTTGTTGTTTGACAGTGTCTTAGATGTCTGCAGGAAGAGAAGGGTGTGGCTCGGGACATTCGAGACTGCCGAGGAAGCTGCGAGAGCATACGACCAAGCTGCTATCTTGATGAATGGGCAAAATGCAAAGACCAATTTTCCCAAGGAACAACTAGGTGGTGATGGGGAAACAAGCGTTCCCGATGATAACGAGTCTCCATTGCCTCCCAAGGCACTGTCGGAGCTTTTGAATGCTAAGCTCAAAAAGTGTTGCAAAGATCAATCTCCTTCTTTGACTTGCCTTAGGCTTGATACGGATAATGCTCATATTGGGGTATGGCAGAAACGTGCCGGGACTCGGTCGAGTTCGAATTGGGTCATGAGGGTCAAGCTTGGGAATAACAATAACAATAAAAAGGTTAACACGCCCGTGTCTGAAGATGGGATGGCACTGTCCTCGTCTTCGAATACGGCCGAAGAGATCGAAGGTGGAGGCCTAATGGGAGAGGAGGATAGGATTGCATTGCAGATGATAGAAGAATTACTCAACTGGAATTCTCCAAGTGGAGTTTAGAAAGTGTTTTATCCAAAGACATATATCCTTGGAATAATTTACTGAAAAGTATTTTGCATTTTCACCCTTATACTGCTCATAAATCACTCATATCTTCCATCTGCACAAGTAAAAAACTGGTGCTGTAGGCAGTTTCTTACTTGGTAAGTGTGAACTTTTACTATATGAAAACTAAATGTAGATCAGCGCCTAAACACCTGTTTAACCGTACAAACTTAATCCAAGCTATATGTTATGGTATACTTGTTGTTTTAGTCCCTCTACAATGAAACTTTGTTATAAAGGGACGGGGGACAAATTTGCTGCTGTTAAGGCGATAGCATGAAATTTAGACCTATGGCTATATTAATAATAGTATAAATGTTTATGGATCGTATCTTTTCCTTTTACTCTCTTTGAGCACCGTAGGCCTTTTTATTATAAATTTTAATGTTCATTAGTCGGTATTTATATTTACGATTGTTTTTTCTCCACTCCATTTCAAATAAATATTACGTGAAGTCCAATCCACTCTTTGTTCCCCACATATTTGTTGCTAATAGCCAATAGGTGTCTTGTCATGTATATTAAACAACATGGTCCCGATCTAAACTTTACTCGATTTTTATTTGTCATTAATACGAGAAAAATCGGTATTGATATCATAACTTAAAAAATTTTAATTTAAGATTTAAATCTTTATACGAATTAATTAAGTTAAACTAGTTTTTAGTTTTGATTGTTATATTGAGAATACTTATAACGATAAATTAAACTATTGGATACGATATTTTAGAAGTTACTACATAATAAATCTAATTAATTAAGTTTTTTTTCATGATTTAAGAATCATGGCGTGAACTCCCTCTTAACCCCTATCCTATATACAAACATGACAACCCAAATATTGTCTTCAAACTCTAGAATACGAATCGAAAAAACGAGAGAGATTGATATAGAAGTCAGATTCTAGTTTTGATTTTAGAACGTTTAAGTTTTTATAATCAATAATCTTATCAATCCAGAAGAAAAAGAAGAAGAAGATCAGTGTAGAACATAGAAGGAGCTTATACCCTTTTGGTTTATATTTAATTTTAGGTTCTTAAATTTAAATATTAATTAAATTAATTTTTTATCTTATTTTTATTTAAATACTTCTAAAATTCTTATACACTTTTTCTGTTCAAAATTCAATCCTACCTCTATAAAGAAGATGTATTCAAATGTTACATAGTAAAAAACAAATACACTAATATTTTTGTTGTCACATTAATAACAAGATGAGACAAAGGATCGACAAATAGCCCATAGAACCTGGCCGAAACTTAATAAGTGCCAAGGGGCTGGGTGAAATAGCTGGCTTTTGTGTTGTTCACCTTTTCAAGCTTTTACTAACAAACATGGCCTATCACAAAACCTTTAGCCCTTCTCATAGAAGACAAAGCTTTAGTTGGCATACACATTACTCTAATGGCCTAACACTTCAATTAGTACTGATACTTGCGAAAAAGTTTTTGAACATGAAATTGGTCAATATTGTCGAGTATATAATATCTTCAATAGATATGATTTAAAAATTTTAAACATCTTTTGTAATCTATTAAAATGAGATTTTAATTTTAAAAATAAATATTTACGGATTTATTAAATTAATTCATCTTTGAACTCTCTTTTTTAAGGTCACGTGCGATCGTAATTATTATATATATTGAGAATCACTATGATCTTTAACTAGATTAGATTATGATTTTGATTATGATTCACTTGTCTAAATAAGAGTTCACTTGGTAAATCTCCAACTAAACGATAATTCGGCCCTTATACTTTAATCAAGGATACATGTGGTAAATCTCCAAGTGAACTCTTGTTTTAGATCTTAAGGTGATTATAAATACACCTTATTAGTAATTTAAACTTAAATTTCTTACGATAAATATTATCTATTATTTTATTGGGTCACTTGTCGACAATAGTAATTAAATTGACTTAAATAGGTAAAGTTCCACTTCATAGGATTTCCTCTATTTCAAAGGAACCAAGGCCCATGGTTTAGTTTTCATAAATGTAAAGGCCAAGCTTCAACTCCAAAGGGTTCAAAACATTAATTGCTTTCCTGTTTATATACTTTTGAGCTAAATATATGGTAAGTTTGAATCTAGGTCACCACCAAATTGTCCATGCTAGCATGGGGAAGAACATGGTGAATAGCCTGCAACTGCAAGGACCATTTAGCAAAAGTTTTCTTCTCATATAAGACAACCAATATACCAACCTTGCATTGGACCATGGATATTGTAATAAAAGCATAGGCAAGACCACAGATATATGCAATAAATGCCCTCACAACAAGATGAATCTGTTTGATTGAGTTGAAAAGCCGAAGAAATCTACCATGTATATAATACAGAGTGACCTTGCCACCTACAAGTCTGATCCAGCAAAATTTACTTGAAAAACAGTAGAATCCTGGTCTTATTTGATCAGGTAGGTACCTCGTTAGAGAGTTGCTAGGCTTAACAACGCCGACGTTTTGCAACCAAGTAAAGCTGCTCAAAGTCCGAGTTCGTATTCTTGAATCCTGGGTCGGGTACCCTTTTGTTTATATAGCCCAAATGTCAACAAAATGGTTATTAGTTAAGCAATCTGTTAGAACAGTGGTCTCTCAATAAGGAGCTTTGTGTTACACCAACCACCTTAACAGCAGGCCTAACTAATCATAGTTCAACATCCCCCCTGCTTCCTCCCCCTTCTTTAACAACAACACTTTCTGATAGCTGATCCTGAAGTGGCAATCTGAGGTAGTCCAGCAACCACTCTTTGTTTTCCGAGATACAATCCATGGCAGTTCAACACCGTGTCTTCGATGATGGCAGTTCTATTCCGGACTCAGGGTCAGGAAGCCAATTGCAAGAGCTATACAAATGATGGATACGAGTATTGCTTAATCTCAGTAATCTTCCTAACCAAACAAAAAATTAGAGAAAATCATGTCAAATTGCACACTAAACACAGAATTCAGATGATAGAATCGGTTTATATACAAGCCGGCAACACTCTTAAGGAAAGAAAGACTATACAATAGAGACAAATTCCAAACACTTAAGTCAAAAAATTAGATGAATACAAGAAATTAGCTTAGTTTTGGTCAACAAACTCACATGAAACTGAACGTGTTTATCTAAATTAAATAGAACCTTCGATTAAGTTGAAAAACTAAATATAATACAAATGTATAGAACTTTAAAAATCAATACTTTCACCAAATATGTCAAATTCTAAAGCTGAACTAATGGTGTAACATAGAAGATTTGAGTATATATGTCAGAACTGCGAAACCCCAGGAATATCATACGTTGAAAGAAACAAATAGCAAAAGTATAACCCCATTTTCGAATATTCTGAAAAAAGGGACTACTCCCACTTATCTCTTACTTTTTTGTTTGTCTTCTCTACGATACCATCGCCTCACTAGAATTTACTCATACACAAAGAAAAACAGAAGGGTTTGCTTTTGATCTTTGGTCAGGTGAGTGGAGGAGCATGAAGTTTTGCAAGAGCTTAAGCATATTGATCGAAGAAGCTTTGCCTGATTGGAGGGATCAGTTTTTACCGTACAAGGATTTGAAGAAGCAGCTGAAGTTGATTTACCCCAAAGATGGAAACGACAAGCAGTCTAATAAACGGACCAGATTGGATTCAACCGACGGTCGGGACGATGGGTTTAAGGGGGAGGAAGGCGAGGTTTCCAAGGAGGTGATGGATTTCGTTTTGCTTTTGGAAGCTGAGGTGGAGAAATTTAATGCCTTTTTTGTTGAAAAAGAAGAGGATTATGTTATCAAATGGAGGGTAAGTTTCTAAAATTTAACCTTTTATATGCAAAAGTTGCCATTTTTGAAGCATTTCATGATTTATTCTGGGATTAAATTGTTGGTCAACGAAAGGGTTTTGTGTTTTTTATTGATATGATGTTTATAGATGATTATGTTGAAACTTTGTGATGAATTTAGTGATGGGGTTGTTAAAATTTTGAAGTCAGTGAAGTTAAAAATGAATCTTTCCCCTCTTTTTGTGGTTACTATTTCCTTTAGTCTGAATTCAGAGAGCTTTATATGTAGAGTTCCCTGCTGAACTGCCTGTTTTAGTGTGTAGAAAAGGATGAAAGACATCTGTTTTGGTACTTTGTGGTGAATTTATTGATGGATTTGTTGAAAATTTGAAGTTAATGAAGTGAAAAATGAATCTTCCCCTCTTGTTTTTGTTGTTATTTCCTTCATTCTGAATTCAGAGAGCTTTACTGTTAGAATTCTCGTCTGGTTGCATGTTTGTGTGACTAAAAACATCTGTTTTAGTACTTTGTGGTGAATTTAGTGACGGATTTGTTGAAAATTTTGAAGTTAAAAATTGAATCTTTTCCCTCTTTTTTGTTATTATTTCCTTTGTTCTGAATTCAGTGAGCTTTATTCATAGAATTCAATGTCAAACTGCTTGGTTCAGTGTGAAAAGGGGATGAAAGGCAAATCCTTTTTGGTACCTTTGGTATGTCGTTTTTGAGTCCGATCGTCTATGTTTCTCTTACGGTGGAGTTCCTTGATGTTTTTGAAGCCTTTGGGAGATGTAGCCTGCTTTCTTTTAAATGTTTCTACTATCTTCTTCATGGTTTGAAAATATTTCTTCTCATGTCCACCGGCCCTAACAAAGAGATTACAATGGCCAAAACCACATTGTAAAATGTTCGGTTACAAAAAAGAACACGTACCAGGGTGTTTATTGCTTCTGTCCTTGTGACTTGCAGGAGCTGCAAGACAGAGCAGAAAAGGCCAAAGCATCGGACGGTGAGTTAATAGAAGTGGGGAGGGAGATAGTTGATTTTCATGGAGAGATGGTTCTATTGGAGAATTACAGCGCCCTCAACTATACAGGTAGTAATCCGTTTTCTTATAAGCCCATATTGCTAATGAATGACTGAAAGCGTGGCTGGAACTAACAAACGTTCGGATCTCATTGGTGTCGTATTCTTTTCACAAATTATGGAATTGACAGTTTTCTCGGAAATTAACGGTATTCATGCTATGCCAATGTTAGCTATGTACAGTTTTGATGAGTTGTGTGGTCTAGTAGATGATATGATTACTTGAATCTCCTTTAGCTAGGTTGACATAGTAGCTCTCCATCGTGCTCGGTTCATCTCCTTTAGCTTGATCTTGATTTGTTAAATGTAAACTATGAATTGATTACTTGAATCTTAAAAGTAGAAAGTTTTGTTTAAACGGACTGTATGAAGTTCATTCAATTATATTCAAATGCCTATGTTGGTACTGCATTCTTTTAGGTTGTCTGAAAACTTTTGAACCTATATGATGTGCACAGGACTAGTGAAGATAATAAAGAAATACGACAAGCGAAGTGGTGCTCTCGTTCGCTTGCCCTTCATTCAAAGGGTCTTGCAACAACCTTTCTACAGGACCGATGTTCTTAACAAGCTTGTTAAGGAGTGTGAGATGGTGCTCGAACGTCTTTTCACCATGCATGAACCATCGGCCTCACCTGAAGCAACCGATGAGAAGCAAACCAACAAGACAGAGTGTCAACCCAATGCTTCTAGCAGAGGTAACGAAAGCTTGCTCAAAGTCCCAAAAGAACTTGCAGAAATTAAGGATATGGAGAACATGTATATGAAGCAAACGTTGTCGGCGCTACACGTCTTGAAAGAGATCCGAAGTGGAAGCTCAACCGTGAGCATGTTCTCACTGCCACCTTTGCAAAATCATGTTACTGTGTTAGAACAGTCAGCCAAATAAGTTTCCGCTTCTTTTCCATGTGTATTTTAAACATATACTGGTGCAAGATAATGACCAAGCTTTGTATCCTAAATCCAATTTATGTTTGGAACTTGTATGACACCTTTTCCCATAAACAATTTTAAATACCAAAACATGTTTTGATCTTATATACAATTTGAAGTGTTAAACAATTTTAAAGTTCCTCAGTTATCTAGTTTTTTTTAGAGTTGGCCATCACCATATGTGTGTTCTTGTTGGTGTCCTTACCAATGCATAATAATACTAGGTTGATAGGCTTTAGGTTTGTTGGTGTTCTATTGGTGATGGACTGAAGTGGTCAGTTTCTTTTCGAGTTCGGTTTTTGGTGTCGACCTTTCCTGCAAAGGATACAAGAGCTAAAGAGTGTGAGCATTTGTACTAGAGTGTCGGAATTTGTATTTCGAGATGTTCTTCGATGATCTATTTCCTCTCAGTTGCCATTTAGTTTCCCAACCTAATCTCCAACCTCCGTCCAATGCACTTTACATGAATGATCTAACATTTAAAAATCCATCTTTAACTTTACCATGAAAATCTTCCACGAGACCTATTTTTTAACCTTTAAAACCCCATAAAAAAGTTCTTAAAGTTGCAATGGTCCAATCTGCAACACATCATTTCCAGTGAAAATGTCTATAGTAGCAGAAGCACCTGGCTACCTGCAGGTCTTTTCGGATGGTTCAGTGAAACGCTTTGCACCAGAAATAGCTCCCGCCTCTGAAGAATCCTCTGGTGGATTCAAGTCTAAGGACATGATCATCGATCTGCCGAAAGCAATAACGGGGAGGATTTTCCTTCCTGATATACCAGGACCCTGTACCCTGCTTCCAGTTCTGCTTTACTTCCATGGTGGTGGATTCTGCATTGGTTCAACCACATGGCTCGGCTACCACCATTTCCTTGGAGATTTCTCTATTGTGTCACAGTCCATTATCCTTTCTATCAACTACCGTTTGGCACCCGAAAATCGCCTCCCTATAGCTTACGATGACTGTTATAGCTCCCTGGAATGGCTATGCAACCAAGTTACAAACGAACCATGGTTGAAGCAAGGTGATCTTTCTCGTGTGTTTCTCTCCGGAGACAGTGCCGGTGGGAACATTGTTCATCAGGTTGCTATTAAAGCAACAAGGAACAAAACTTTACGTCTTAAGATTAAGGGGTTATTGTTGATACATCCCTATTTTGGTAGTGAAAAAAGGACCGAGAAAGAGAGGGCATATTGTGCAGCCGGTTATGTGGCAATGAACGACATGTTTTGGAGACTAAGCATACCCGTTTGTTCGAACCGTGATTACCATGGATGTAACTTTGAGAACCAAGATGTTTCCGAAGCCGAATGGAGAGAATTTCCTGCAGTGGCAGTTTATGTGGCAGGTTTGGATTTCTTGAAGGAAAGGGGAGTGCTGTATGCTGAGTTTTTGCAGAGGAAAGAAGTGAAAATAGTGAAGCTCGTGGAAACCGAAAATGAGTCTCATGTCTTTCATGTGTTCCATCCTAAATCTGAGGCAACTCAGTTGCTGCAGCGACAGATGAGTGAGTTCATGAAGAACAATTAACGCTTCTAACTTCTGAATATATTAAACTGAAATCCATTACGTATAGGATGGTAATAGCCTTAAATGGTGACAGCCTTGTCTACATCAAAGCATAATAAATGAATATGATATGGTTGATTATGCATCAAAGTCTGCAAATCCTAAGATAATACATACATACATACATACATGCATGGTAAAGGCAATAAAAAAGGAAATGTATCCTTATATGTTGATTCACATAGACTCAACTGCCTGGCTGCCAAGTCCCAAGGGAGTTCTCTTGCGTTCGTCTAGAGTCAAATTCGGGTCTATTGCTTAGAAAGCAATTATCGTTACCGTTGGATTAAAAACGCTTGTTAAAAGTTCTGTAGAAAGCGTCAGGTTAAAACGCTTGTCAAATCGCATGTTCTTCCGACTCTTAGGCACCATCTGTCATTGAGGTCGTGAACGTTTGTTGACCCTCTAGTTGGACAAAAATTAAAAAAAAATAGCTGTTGACAAACGCTCGCTTAAGACATAAAATTGAGTAATGCTCGTTCAACATCAAATCTTGACGTGTTTGGCGTTGTTTGTCCGTTTGGTCGGTGTTTCTTGCAATGTTTCATTAGCTGAATCTTGTCCTGCTTCACTGTCTGATGTTCCGGAAACCACGATAGCCGGTCTAAAGTCTAAACTCGACTCGAATACTGTTTATCTCTGTTTGCAATAAGCTTGCAGCTGCCCAGCTTTCCATGGTGAGTTTACTTGGCATCTTTTAAGACAAGGGGAATAAGTTTGTTCCTTTGCATGTTCCATGCCATTGTTGGACTTGGAGCCATTTTAATAGATTCTTGACGAATTTAGAAAGAAATAGTATCAAATTATGGCAGAAATGAAAGCCCGAGAAGAGGCCCATTCAATCAGCAAAAAAACAAAACGCCACAAGCTAAGGAGACAATAACATCTTTGGATACAATCAAAATTTAAAAATCAGATCTTTATTCCTCATCGCTCACACAGAGGCAAAAAAAAACCTCCCCTATTTCCGATCCCGATCTCTTCCTCCGGTTTTCGATCTGGGTATCTCCCAAAACCTCAGAGCAAACAATGGGTAAAGGCGGGTCTTTAAGCGATGGCATCATAAAGAAGATCCTTCTTTCGTACACCTACGTTGCAATCTGGATCTTCCTCAGCTTCACCGTCATCGTCTACAACAAGTACATCCTCGATAAGAAGATGTACAATTGGTCTTTCCCGATTTCCCTAACGATGATCCACATGTCCTTTTGTGCCTCCCTCGCTTTCATCCTCATCAAAGTCTTCAAAGTCGTCGAGCCAGTTTCCATATCTCGGGAGCTTTACCTTTCTTCGGTTGTTCCCATCGGCGCTCTTTACTCCCTCAGCCTCTGGCTCTCGAATTCCGCCTACATTTACTTGTCGGTCTCGTTTATCCAGATGCTTAAAGCATTGATGCCCGTCGCCGTGTATTCCATCGGCATTCTGTTTAAAAAGGAAGGTTTTAAATCTGATACCATGGTCAACATGTTGTCGATCTCATTCGGGGTCGCCATTGCGGCTTACGGCGAAGCTAAGTTCGATACTTGGGGTGTGGCTTTGCAGTTGGGAGCCGTTGCTTTCGAGGCTACCAGGTTGGTTATGATCCAAATTCTGCTTACTTCTAAAGGGATCACCTTGAATCCGATTACTTCCCTGTATTATGTTGCCCCCTGCTGTTTTGTTTTCTTGATGGTTCCATGGATTTTTGTTGAGTACCCAGTTTTGAAAGAAACTTCAAGTTTCCATTTCGATTTGGTCGTTTTCGGGACCAATTCGTTGTGTGCTTTTGCTCTGAATCTAGCTGTGTTCTTACTCGTGGGAAAGACTTCTGCTTTGACAATGAACGTAGCTGGTGTTGTTAAGGATTGGTTGTTGATTGCATTCTCTTGGTCGGTTATCAAGGATACCGTGACACCCATCAACTTATTTGGATATGGACTGGCGTTTTTGGGTGTTGCTTACTATAACCATTCAAAGTTACAAGCTTTGAAGGCTAAGGAAGCACAAAAGAAGGGTGCTCAAGCTGACGAGGAAGCTGGGAGATTGTTGGAGGAAAGGGAAAGTGAAGGAACTGGCAAGAAGAGTGAATCTCAAGATTAGATCAATCATATGGTCGAGATTGGGATATGAAATATCAAATATGGAAAGTAAATGGATTGCATTCAGTTCAGGGGCAAAAGACAAATACGAGAGGATAATGCATTTTGTTTTTGGTATGTTGTTCTTAGATCTTCATTTCTATGAGTTAGTTATGTTTCTTATTGCACTGATTAGTGTTAGGAAGAAGATATCTAAAATGCCCTGTACTTTGTTGATTTTTTGTCTCTTCTTGTGTTGTGGACAAATGTTTCTGTAGGTACTACTCATTTCATTCATGGAGTTTTCAATGCCTTATTTGTTCATTTACTTTTCTTTCTTCTCGTGTTGTTCCCTTGTTTTGCTTAAGCGGTGTGATTTTGGCATGTTCCTATTACAGCTAGATTGATGTGTTGCTCTGGTTCTGATTGTGTGAGTTTTGGTATGTTCTTACAGCTAGAATTGGAGTTTTGATGAGTCAATGTCATAGGAGAATACCTTTGGTCTTTTTTCCTTTAACCAAATGCTATAAACATCCAAGCTCAATTTAAAACATTTTTTCAATTAAAAAACATGATGTCCTGTAATTTTATTATAACAATCTCGATAAAAGAGAAAAGGCAGACACTCTTCCTTTCCCATCATCACCAAATGTGTTGTGTTCATGAACCAACTCATAATTCATCATTATAGTTGTCACCACCAGAGCATGGTCCAAGTTTTTTTTCATTTATGAGAGTTCTTCAGCACCCATTCCACCAAAGTCGAGACACCGAAGCCAGTTGCTACACGCTTCTTTTCATTCCAGACAGGGCCAGCCAAGTCGATGTGCACCCATTGTACTTTTTCATCGACGAACTGCAAAACCATGGTTCAACAACCGAGTTTTGCAGCCAATGTACCTAAAGGATTGGGATATTCGGAGATGCGTAAAATGCAGATAAAAATGTCAAATACTTACCTGTTTCAAGAACAGAGCTGCAGTGATAGCACCACCTTGGCGACCGCCAGTATTTACCATATCAGCGACTCCTGATTTCATCGACTCCCAATAGCTTTCCTCTAGTGGCATCCTCCAAAATTTCTCACCACTGATCTCCGAAGCTTCAAATACCTCCTTTGCGAGTTCATCACTTGGTGTGAAGACGCCTGAAAGGAAAAACATTTCCAATGAATCAAAAGTAGTGGGAACTTGTGGTTTCAATCAAGTAACAATCGAGGAAATAATGAATGCAACGGCCCTCCAAACTGACTAGAATCGAGAAAGGATTTTACAAGTTAAGAAGCAAATTCTTTGTATTTACCCTATACCATATGTGTGTGTTTACACATGTAAAACATTCAGACATCCTCCCCTAGCTTAATTGTCATCCATAAAAGATCAGAATCAATAAAAAAATAACAAAATAAATCCAAAACAAATAAAAAGGCACATTCGAGTCTCCAAACACTATTTTCTAAGGAACAAAGTATCTTCCAACCCTTCAACAATCAAGATTTACTGATTTTCCTTTAATCCTGTTAGAGAATTCAAATGTCATGCATGTACCTGCAATTGAGGGTCCTAGAGCAACAATGCAAGCCCCGGTTAGTGTTGCCAGATCAACTATCTGCAAAAAAATAAAAGTGAACCTAATTTTAGAATATAATTCGGGTTATCCACATAGATTAATAAATCTACAGTGTCATGTTTTAAACGATCATCACAAATTCGGGATTTCAGTGTTTGCCTTTACCTTATCAACACCTTGGTTGCAAGCATATACCAAAGCATCCGCAAGTGTAAGCCTGCCTTCTGCATCAGTGTTATTAACCTGCAATCAGCAAAGAAGCAATAAGTCATTTGTCACCAGATATAAATGTTACAGCACCGTATAATTTACATATACGGCTATACCTCAATTCTCCATTTTTTTTCAATCAAAATCAAACAAAGTATTACCTCAATTGTCTTTCCATTTGATGCTGTGAGTATATCTCCAGGTCTCATACCTGTTCCACTTATCATGTTTTCACAAGATGCAACTATAAAATGAACCTGCATATAAGGGTAATTTACTAAGTGACAAGCTAGATTCCATGTAGATTGTAAAATGAAAGCAAGCAAATGACTTACCTCGACTCCAGTAGGTTTGATTTCCCCAAGAGCTTTTGCTGCTCCGAGAACTGCTGCAGAACCTCCCATGTCTATTTTCATGACATCAATTGAGCAACCAGGTCCAGTCTTAATATTGTAGCCACCACTAAGAACATTTAAGACAAGCATTCAAAACCTATATAGTATAAAGATTAAAGACCTATAAATGCCAGTGAAGACCCCATCTCTTCGTTATGGCATTGTGCCGCAAACTTGAAAAGAAAAAAGATGTGAGCATTACATAAGGTAGAATATGTGTATATAAGGATACACGAGATTACCTGTCAAAAGTCAATCCTTTTCCAACTAATGCTAACTTGGCTTTAATAGGTCCACTTGGGGGTTTGTAGCACAAATGGACGAAATAAGGGGGATTATCAGATGCTGCAGCAACACCAAGATAAGATCCCATTTTCAACTCCTTGCACTGCTCCGCAGTCAAGATGTTAGCAGATATAACATCGCTGTACGAGGAAGCGATTTTCGAAGCCTCAGCTGCTAGTGCAGCTGCAGTATTAAACAACACATTAGATCATGATAAGTCATCCTTACAATTAACTATAGAAAAGAAAGGACTTGACGAAAGCAAGAATAATGCACATACTAACCAGGGGTAAGTACATTGGCTGGTGAATTCACAAGCTCTCTTCCAAAGACTACAGCAGAAGAAACATCTTCAGCATACTTGAGCTTCTTCTCCAACTCCGGTCCAGTTCCAAGACCAAGAATATCCACAGACTTCAGCTGTGGTTTCTTTGACTCCGACTCCGACTTGTATCTATTATCTTCATGTATTCCAAGCACCGTCCCTGCGGGAATGCAAACCATTAACCTACGATCAGTCTCACTCTTTCCAATAAGAACATTGATCATGATACTAAGAAATCATAAGGGCGTTACCAGATGCTATCGCTGAAGCAATACCAAGTTTTGATTCATTTGAGAGACCTTCTGATGAGGCAAGGACAACAGCAACACTATGGGCTTGAGCAGTCTTTGCAGCAGCGGCAACAGACTCACCCAGTCCACGAAAAGCAGCTGGTGATGAAGCTGGTTGTCCAAGACCAATCAAACCAACCCTTTTGGAGCCAAGTCCGGGAAGTCTAAGAATGGTTGATTGACCGGATTTTCCTGTGAAATCCTCCTCCTCAGAAGCCTCAGCTAAGAGACCGCCTAACAGTCCATCTATTTTTTTCAAAATTGAGTTTTCAAACTTTGAGTTTTCATCCTTGATCATGTCGTTCTCGGTGACACCAACTGCGAGCATGTCCCCTTTCCATTTTCCCACATCAACCTCTTTCGCAGCAAAAGCGATCTTTCCAACATTTCCACAAAAGAGATCACAGTCATTTTAGTATCATATTTTTTTTGGTATTTCACCAATGAAACACACACTAAAGGAAACAACTTTTACATATAGAAACCAAAAGTTAAGCCAAAGATCTAACTAATATGATCTTGTCATATAAATATTAAATAGTGACCAAGTTTAGCAAATATTTACTCCATTAATTTCAGAATTGAGCCTATAGCCCTCAAAGGTCAATTCTTTAGAAAACAAAAGCATCTCCTAACAGCTAACAAAACTATCTTTCCAGCATTTTTCACAAAAGAACAACAGCCATTTTAGTATAAGCATTTTGGTAAACCGTAAACATTTAACCAAAATGAAACTCACACAAAGAAACAACCTTTACATATTGAAACCAAAAGTGAAGCCAAGGATCTAATTAAGATGATCTTATCATATAAATATTAAACATTGACAAAATTTTAGCTAATACTATTTAATATTCACACCATTAATTTGACAAATGAGCTTATAGCCCTCAAAGGTCAATTCTTTACAAAACAAAAGCATCTCCTAACAACAAACAAAAGTTTATCTTTTTATTGATAAATACCCCATTAGAATCATTCAACCCAAAATCTCTCAATCTAAACCAGTTTTGCTTAATCCCAACAGAGCAAAGAAAAGGGGTCACCTTGGGTTGTTCGACGTTGGCTGGCTGAGTGAGGCCAAGATTGGCGCTAGCGATAGAGTAAGCCATAAACTTGGCTCTTCGAGAACACAAAGGAGCAACCGCAAAAGACAATCTGAACCCAGCGGAAGCACGTAACCTGGTGAAAAACAAAGACGAAGTAGAAGAAGCTTGTGAAACAGATGAAGCTAAAAGAAAAGAAGGCAGAGACGCTACAATGGTGGCCACCATTTTTCCAATGTGGGATAGTCCATGTATTTATAATGAACCCCCTCTCTCTCAGGAGCTTAAAGCATCGAACTTTAAACCAAGATGGTGCATTGAAATCATTTCTAGGCCATCTCATCCAATCTGTCCCACTTTTTGCAACCTTATATTATAGTTCTGTCCCCTCTGGGCTCCTTAGCTTTGTAGGCTGTTGGATTTAAGTTGATGTTGTGTTTGGTTGGGCTTCATCAAACGCAAGTCCAAATAACTTGGGCCTATATGCCATTATCAAGCTCCTTGCCGGTGCTCACTTACGATGCGGATTTTCCCTGGAAAAGTTTGCCATAAACCCTTATGAAACCTCACGACAGGCCAGTAGCATTATTATGATGGAATTACTGCATTGGATGAAAGGTTAGTATTAGAGAAATTAGTAGCCTTTTTCTTTTCCATTTTCTTTTCAGCAGAATTGAGAAATTATCACAAGGAAATTACAGCTTTAAGTTCTCCATTCATATTAGTAGCTCAATTTCTTGCACCATTTGGTTAGTTGAATGTTATTGTTGCTGTAATCTGTGAATTGGCTTATGTTTTCACTTGGTATTGATGTTTGAAAAATACCCTTTATCAAATGAAACTACTAGTCTTTGAACAAAGAACAAAGAAGAAATGAAACTAGTAGTCTAGTAGTGGCTGGAAACTAAAGGGTAGCTGATAAGCTGATTCTTCCCAAGAAGGAGAGTAAGCATATTTTCCAAGTGATAATAATGTGGATGTGTGTGGGTTCTTTGCTAATTATATTTTTGTTTAAGTCTTACCAAATGCGGGTCATGTCTGGACATATTACTATTATCAGTTCGATCATCCTTGTAATGATTGATTGTACCCCCCCCCCCCCTTCTCATCTAAATCATAGTTCAACAACGTAAATTTATATAGATAACCATCACATAGAAATATGGGTTTTAATTCATATCATATTTTGATTTGTGATTGATATTATTATATAGAAATAATTATATGAGTGATAGGCTACCTATAGAACATTTTTCCTTTTGTTTTTTCCCTCTTCATTTTGAGTATAGACCAAAATGCCAAAGAAGTCTTTTTGATTTGAAGTTTAGAAGAATGGAACCTTTGTCTTTTTTCACCCCACTTTGATTATATGCAAGAAAGGGTTTGACATGCTTTTTCTTTTTAGGTTTTTACAAACCTTCTTTCACGTCTTTTAACTTTGATCCTTCACTTTCTTGTGTTGTACTATATCAGTATGTTTGTCAGTGGAATGGCACAATCAGAGTCCCACCTACCCACTCTGTGTTGAAATTCAAGGGCAGGCTTGAAAATCTAATAAAAGTGCTTGGTAAGGAAACTTGATTCCCCCTTTCTCCATGTTTCTCGGTTGATGATCCCTACTTTCATACATACATATACATAGATGCATATATGTCTGCATGTATGTATATACACACAGACACACATTTTAATATGCTTACTAGCTAACTAAGTATCTTGTGGACGGAAAAACTACTTAGAGAGAGTTTGTCTCCCGAAACACAATCTGACCCAACACAACTTCGGATTTAGTTGGAGCCCTTGTGGCTTACCCGGACAGTAAAGTATATTGTCTTAGTACTAGTTTTCTTTTTGAAACATGGAAATCCTATTAGCTTTTCATAAGCATGTAAGGCAGTGAATTGTGAATCTGGAAAGAAAAAACAAAAGGTTAATAATATTTTTCCCGTTCTTGTTGTTGAACAATACCCTACACCATAAAGGTAAGAAATGATGAAACCCAACTTAAAAAGTTGAAAATTGATTAGACCATAGCAAAGATTACTCACCTAATACTAAATTGCTTTCCCCCCTCTTTCTCACTTTCAATTCATGCGTTACACAAACTGGATTCAGCCTTGGGTTACACTTTAATTACCACAATATATCATGGAAATGGTGTTGCAACTTTTTGAGTAACCTTTTCATTTTCTATTTGATTTCTTGGCTGAAAACTCATGCTTTTGTTCAGCCAAATCTGTTTAAGCAGAGCCAGAGAGCTGTCAATGAAGGGCTCAATTAAGGAAATGAGCTCCCTACCTGTTCCAGGGTCAGTGGGTGCTTGAGATAGGTACACAATTAATGACAATTGTCTTTCCTAGCAAATGTTTGCGAACATGAACAAAAAGACTGGGATTTTTAGACTAGGGACAAGTAAGTTCCATTACCATGCTCCATGGTCATGGATGGTTACCTAAGTCAATTAGAATGATTTAATATTGAACTAATTAAACAGGATAAATGGTTACCTAAGTCAATTTGAATGATTTAATATTGAACTAATTAAACAGGATCAAAACATTAAGAAAAACTTCGAAAATATAACACCATTGAATTTGTTATTTGGTGCACCAAACCCTCATTTTTAAGCTACAAATATACAATTAAACAGTTACAGTTTTAAGAGGAAAAATGGACTCAGCCTATGCCTTAAGTCCTCTCTAACCTCTAGAAAAGTGAAACCTTGCTAATATCACATTGCTTGTGTAGTAAGTAAAAGACCTTGTTGTTTGTTATATTCATATAAATTAGGAATTATTTTATTACCTGAATAGTACAGATGCCATGCTACTTTTTTAGTTACTATATGTAATATACCTATGGTATAATGTTGAATTTTAAGAAGAAAATATTAGTGATACATTGAATACAATCGTAATCTTCTTCGTAAGTAATGACAAGAAGGATCAAACTCGATAAATATATAAAGTTCACTCAAAAATCAACCGTGCTACATACCAGTAAAGAAGGATCAAACCCGAGATTGGATGCATAAAACTCACTTAAAAAACTTTAACTTTGATGGTTGAGTGGTAACTTCCATTCTTACCAGCTGAGATGTTAATGTAAGAAATAAATCTTATAAAAGCCGAAGTTTTTCAAGAAAAAAAAAAATGGAAGATGAAGGTTCCAAAAAGTAACCGGGAATAGCAGGTAACAAACAGGTCATCGAGATGAGAATGCTGTAAATAAAGGGCCAATCTTTACTCTTCTCTCTCTTCCACGCTTTGGCTTCTTTTCTTCACTTCAGTTTCTGAATTATATATAATGGTATGTTGAGAGATGCATCCAATTCTCATAGATCGAACCCTTTATGTTTTTTTGGTTTCTCTTCTAGTCTGATCGAATTTTCTAGGTCACTTCCTTGCATTTTCTCGGGAAAAAAGAAAGAGGAAGAAGGTATGGAATTGGCAGCAAATGTGTCAACTATTTTCATAAACGAGTGAATGAAACAACACATTCTGAAACAAAATACTACAAATTCTTTTAAGGTAATCGAAATTAGATGCTCTTTCTCTCTCTCTCTCTCTCTCTCTTCTCAATGCGGAATGGAATCTCTGTTTTTCGAGGCTAAGTTTTAATTCTTTTTTTTTATTAGCTTTAAAGTTTGAACCTTTAGCCTCTGCTTCTTAAGAGTGATCTCATTTTTGGTAACCTTGGTTTCTGTATTGATTCTTAGGGTCTTCGAGATGATTTTTGAAGACTTTGAGGGTAAAGGAAATGTGGATTTGTTTAGGATGAGCGTAGCTTAAAGTGGGTGGTAGAATTGTAAATTTGATTAAGTTTTCTGGGGTTGAGCTGGTGAAAAGCTGAGATCTGTTTTAGGAGCTTTTAAAAGGGATTGGTTGATGATTGCGTGTACTGTAAGTTCAAAATAACTATGCAATTGTGTTTCATCATTTTGAGGGTTGTTTAGGTAATTTTGAGAATTAGAGTGAACTAAAGAGCTGATATCTCGAAAATTAGTGTTGCTTTGATAGATTTCTTGATATATGTCTGGTGCTCCGAGGTTGAGGTCCATGAATATGGCCGATTCCGAGGCAAGGTCTATATTGGGACCTGCAGGTAACAAGGCGGGTTCATTGACTGCAAGAAAACCAGCTTCAAAGCCTTTAAGAAAGATTGAAAAGTGTCCAGCTGAGGCCACTTTACCGGAGGAAAAAAATGGCCTCCCATCACCTAAAGTTAATTCTCTTTCCCCAAAATCCCATTCTGTTAGTGTTCCTTCAGTGCTACGCCGCCACGAACAATTGTTACATTCTAATTTATCATTAAATGCTTCATGTTCCTCCGATGCTTCCACGGATTCTTTTCACAGTCGAGCATCTACCGGGGGTAGGTTGATTCGGTCAAATAGTGCCGGAACTAGGAGGAAGCCATATTTGTCAAGTCCGAGGAGTGTTGTTTCTGATGGTGGTTTGGATTCGCCACCTGATGGTTCACATCAGAGGAAGAGATGTGCTTGGGTGACACCAAATACTGGTGTGTTGTCGTGTCCTCTAATTCCTCACTGTTTTATGATTGATTAGAAATTTGTGTTTATCATTTTCTTCCTAAAATTGCTTTTAATTTTAATAACAAACGCAAAAGCTTTCTCTAAGCATTAGGATAGAGAAAAATCCCTGCACTAAGAACACCTTTTGTATTGTTTATGCCATTCAAGCTTGTTCTTCAAAGTTCAATCTCATAGCTGTAGAATTAGTTTAGGTTCGATTAATATGATCATAGGCGCAAGGAATGGCCGGCATCTAGCAAAATGAACCAACTAGGGTGGCGACTTTTCTCTTATTATGATAGCCAGCTTTACTGTTATTTTATCAAATTCCTGGTTTTTATGGTTTAAATCGAGCAATAGGTTAAATTCCTTGGGTTTATCTTTCTGACTTCATCTACAGTTCATTTATTAGATATCTGTAAATTTCAAACAGTTGCCAAGAACTTGATATGGCATTAATGGCATAAATGTGCATTCATATGTTCAAGCATCGTATTCAAAATGAAAGACTGTCAATCGATCGCAGCTTCGTGTCATCTCTAATTGATACTTTAATTGCTCCTATTTCATGTTTTTCTGTTGACTTAGTTTTGTTTGCTGGGATCAGATCCGAGTTATGTTGCTTTCCACGATGAAGAGTGGGGAGTTCCGGTACATGATGACAAGTATGTGATCTCGATATTGCCTGCATCTGGTTATCACTGATTAAATGATTACCTCTCTGATAGAAAAGCATTTCGTTGTTTGCTTGATATTATTTCCCATATGTAGGAAATTGTTCGAGCTGCTTGTAATTGCGGGTGCATTGTCTGAACTTACATGGCCGGCTTTCCTAAGTAAAAGACACATCTTTAGGTATCCCCCCGGCAGAAGTGCAACCTTACTTCCATTGAATAAGCAAAACTAACTTCTTGAAGTGTCTTTTATGCAGGGAAATTTTCATGGATTTTGATCCTGTTGCTGTATCGAAACTGAATGAGAAGAAGTTAATAGCACCTGGTGGTATGGCAAGTTCCTTGTTATCGGAACTAAAGTTGCGTGCTATCGTTGAGAATGCACGCCAAATATGTAAGGTAGATAGATTCTTGTTCTGATTTGCACCATCTTTTAACATTGGTTAGCATGAAAATAGTGACCCAAAATCACTTGCAAGCAGCACTTGCTGATAACAGTTGTGTATCAGATTTACCATAACAAGAGTTTGTTCTACTGAAGTTTATTTACTATTAGAGGCCATCTTGATTAGCTGGCAAAATCCCAAGTCATCACTCTTCATCATGAACACGCTAGCCGTCTTTTGCTGGAGTAAAAGTAACATAATTGCACTATCCATAGTGGCTATGATTATCAATGCAACTAACTTTTTGCATGCTTTGATGATGCCAGGTTATAAATGAGTTCGGGTCATTCGACAAGTATATTTGGAGTTTTGTGAACCACAAGCCTATCGTTAACAGATTCAGATATCCTCGACAGGTTCTGGTTAAAACTCCAAAAGCAGATGTCATTAGCAAAGATTTGGTAAGAAGGGGTTTTCGAAGTGTGGGGCCTACGGTCATCTACTCTTTCATGCAAGTGGCCGGAATAACGAACGACCATCTCACGAGTTGTTTCAGATTCCAGGATTGTATAAACGCAGCAGAAGGAAAAGAAGTAAATGGGACCAAAGATATGCCTGAAGAGAAAAAAGTCGATAGCATGATTGAATCAGAATTATCCATAGCTATTGATGAATTGAGTTTCTCCTAAGAATGGTGCCCCATGTTCGATCATCAGTTTTTACCGCTTTGATTGATTCACTGTCTTACTTTTGGAATGGTAACTAAGATGGTTTTGTGTATAAAATTTCATGAATAATCATGCATCCTGAATTTTCTAGATTGTAGATGTAAAGTAAATTAAATTTAACTGATGAATGTGCTGTTGATGAGGCCCATCATGCAAGTCTTAAAGTATGACGTACAATTTTCTTGTCCCCTGTATGGTTAGAAAGGCTAGTAATTGGAGAGATGTCTTGCATGCCACACACCCCGGCACCAGGAGCTGCTTACAGCAGGAAACCATATTCGCCACCGGATCTGTGGCTATCAGATTCTCAACCATTCGGTTAGTAAGTGGGACTGGGGCCGGTTTTGTGGTTAGCCCTGTAAGTAGCTGGAACAGCTAAAACCTACACAGACAACTCCATTTGTGGCTAGCGGTAAATTGTTTGTCATCTAAGAACCTTGGGGGAGGACTCCATCCAAAAGGACATGCTTCTATTGTACCCAATATTACTAATGATGTGGGGTCCTTCTGTTTCCTTCTGTTATTGATATAATAAAGTGTTGATGTATGTTTTGTCTGAAAATGCCTAGAATACTTCCAAACTGTACCTGTATAGTCCTACTAAGCTTTGCACTAGATCTGATGGTAACCAGCAACCACTAGATTTTTTTCTTGCAAATATGAATTCCTATAAATATCCTTGTAATGGGATTTGCAATGACTAATATCAATTATCCTTTCATCAAACCAGTCACTTAATGAATATAAAATCAGTGATCAGAAAAAGGCAGACAAAAAGTTTTCCTGTATATTTTTTAATTAAATCGGATATCCATGGCTAAGCTTTTAAATGCTGTAGCTGTAATCCCGTAACCCAACATATAGACACTGCTAAGCTAAGGCTAAGCTCTTAAATTCCAGCTCATGTGTCACATGAGAAGAATCGGAGAAACATAAAAAGGGTAGACAATCAGATCTTATAGATTGTTTCCACAACTATAATAACCTTGTTCCTACTAGATTGAGAGGGGATACAACAGAAGCATACAGCAATAATTAAGGACAACTACAAATAAGAAAATCAAACCCGACTTTTCAGTATTTACAGAGACATGTCTGATAAATTAACGACACAAAAGCTCCATTAAGTTCAGCATGGCTTGATTTCAAATCCAATAATCAGAAGCGTTCGAGCTGATTCAATTGCCTTCTTACCTCCTAGATCTAGGGCACCGCCAGTTAATTCACCTTCTGTACCTACCGACCACTGGGTTGGTGGTGTAACTTGGCTATGCGTTTCTTTGCGTTGTAAGTTGGTAATAGAAGCAGGTGCAGCAGCAGCAACAAGAGGAGCACTAGGTTGAACATGTCTCTTCTTGGGTACCGGCATGTCATGGTCATGAACCCCTTTAGATGTTATAATAACAACATCCGTATTATCTACTGCTGTCTCAATATGCTTACATACAGGACACCCAGCAGAAGTGCGTTTATAGTAGTTCCTAGAAAACATTCATCACTAAAATTAATTAGAACAAAACCAATTGAATGCATGCAGGCTTAAAGTAAATTGGCACATAACAACCGAATTAAAGAATTAACTTGGAAAGACCAAATCGATCATGCAGAGAAATAACAAAAAAAGCATTATAAATGCAGGCTCTTGAACAACAGCCTCATAGAACATTTCACATTGGTTTGGAAGAGGTATAGATGCTCTGACAACATTTGTTAAGCAAATGAACCAGACTGCTTTGCAAAGCACAGTAAAAGGTGTGCTGAGGCCTGAGAGCAAAAGGACAAGGGCCACTGGAGTGTTTTAGTATAAATTCCAATAAAAAAAAAAACTTGCGATACAATGATTGGTTTTCTAATATTCCAATAAAAGAAAGAAATGTAGTAAACCTTGAGGGTTGGATCCCATACCACAAACATAAAAGAAGCAAGCCACCATAACATAAAAATTACAATGAAAACAAGACTGAGCAGTCATATGGATTGAGGAAAGGTTTAAATGGATAATAAGAAAAATTATGAGAAGTGAGCAGGAACCTGGGATTAGGATTTCCTTTCACCATTTTCCGCTCATATTTTCGCCATCGGTATCCATCACCTGAGATCCCTACATCACCAGCTGCACGCACAACAAATCTATGCTTCTTACGAGTTTTTAGAACAGAATCAGAACAAACTCCATTCATTTTCTCCATCCTGGTTATTAAAACCAATAAGAAATATTAAAACCAGAGTCACAGACTGGATGCATGTACATAATATGTATAGATATCAAGAAGCAAAAGTGGAAAAAGGAAAAGAAAAACTTACAGAAATCCTTGCCTTTTTTGTCTCAGGTTCACTTGTAAGCTCTTCCTTCACTTGCACATCGCCATTCCCATCAGAGCCACTTGAACATGGTCTTTTCATTCAGGATGTACGGTTGATTCTGGTACAGATTCTTTAGAAGATGCGGATGGATCAGAATCATTAAGTATTCTGATGGGCTGAGATGTAACAATATTGTGTGAAACATGTGCAGTAGAGGATACATTCTTACGTTCCCTTGCAGAGTTATTTTTCCGCGGTGGTTCCTGACTATGCATGTCTTTATTAACAACCTGTATTACATGGCCAGTGTGATCAGAGCATTCTATCTTTTTGGCCTGACAATCAGAGAACGTGCATTTGTAATAACTTCGAGAACCTTTAGGACTCTTCACTTGTTTCTGGCCATATTTCCGCCAATTATAATCATCAGATGCAGGTGTCTTCACAATGGGAACAACAGATGCCATTTTAAGATTATAAGATTTTTGTTGGTATGCTTCTGGTGCAGATGCACCATTAACTTTCTGATCTGAAAGGCTTTGTTCTTCTAGAATTGGAGTGGAAGCAGATGATATACCTAGTGTAACAGAAGTTGGAGAAACACAAGATTGAAGAGGATTTTGTGTTGATGCTTCAGCACTCTGGACAACCAAAGTAGTGGAAACTTCGAGGTGGGTCATGTTAACTTTCTCCTAAAAAATTAAACCAAAACGAACTCCATTAAAAGAACAATTCAATCAAAAGTGTCCTTTTCGCATTTCAGGCACATTTGTAAGTTTGTTTTCTCTGACAGAAACCGAAGTAGTAAGACAAGCAGGTCGCAGAAAAAATTTAAGGACATATATCTTTTACATGATCTATCCAACATGTCTAAATGATCTTGTACCAATCTCTTATGATGCTGGAATTTCTAGCATGCCATCCAAAGACAACTTCTTCTACATCATCCCATGATGCTAAAGCATGTAGACATAAAGTTGAAGGATAATTTCCTAGACATGGCAAAACTGCATTGACAGAAACTTGCCATCTCCACTTTAGGTGAATACTTGATGAATTTATAACAATACATCCTTTTCTGAATTACATTGTTTTCTTGAATTAAAGAGATTTGAATCATTAACTTCTTCGTTTCATATCGAACACCAATATCATTAAACTGAATACACTGTCGTCGGGAGAAAAACCGATATGACTTTCGATTCAATTCTTTTATGGTCTATATTGGTTGCAGACTTACCGTCTCCTTTTTCCAACCTCCACATGCTCACAAAAAGATGCTTGATAACCAACTCAATTAAGCTTAGTCCTTTTATTCTGTAATGTATGACAATATCTCATTCCTAAATATACTCTTGAGCAATAAATTTCTCTAATTAAGGAAGTATTATGATGTGGACCCCCCCCCCCCTAATTTTAACAAGCACAACTCAGATTTTGTTTTGTCATGCTGCAGAAATATTTTTCTTTCATCAATGGTGAAGCAGTGGTCGATGAGTAACTATTACTCTTGAGGTGCTCCCAACTACCTCCATATCCACCACCAGATTAAAATAACTGCAAAAGGGTTTGCTTTTCATACAAGGCATATGCAAAACTGTCGAAAGACCAAAGTCTGAAATTGTCTCGGCAAAGCATTCGATAAACAAGTTCCAGATCGATTAACACAAAATGAATGCTAATTTTCTAAAAAGAATTCTCTCTGCAATTTTCAAGGATCAAACTTGTGTATTATAACTATGATGAAAGATTATGTGATTTCAAAACATGATTTAACAGTTACTCTACGTCCTCTAGCGTGGTGGCATAAAGGAGAATTAATGGGAGAAAAAGTCATCGTTTTTCTCAATTTTCTTTGACTTCTTGGTTCAATATCCTTGAGAAGGCCAACAATTTGTTGCATGCTTGGTCGCTTGGTGGGAATATCTGCTGTGCAGAGATATCCAATCTTTAGGGCCACTTCCATTTGATAATCTGGTCTGGTATCACGAATTTTGGGATCAATAACTTTTGATCTTTGATTCCTTCTCATCAATCCTCTAACCCAGCTCACCAAATTTGTTTCTTGCTCCTCTGGATAATTGTCTCCGATCGGCTTTTTTCTTGTGATTAGCTCGAGTAAAACAACACCGACGCAATATACATCGGATTTTGGCGTGGAGGCCTGACAGTCGGGCTTCTCAAATATTAGCTCAGAACCTTTGCTTACCAACCCATGTCCTGGATTTCCTTCTACAAGCAAAGGCTAAGATTAGCAAACCGGCAAGCAAGCAGACCAGAGAGAGGGTTAAAGCTAAGGCAAGTTTTAAACCCTTATGTCCATTAGCTCTTGCTTTGAAAAGGGCAGGACTTGCAGCAACGAGACGGCAGTTTGATGAACCATAAAAGACTTTTTCCTAATACTTCCATGAGTAAATGACTCGGTTATGAAATTTTCCCAGGACTGTGACCGATGAGGCTGGTTTTAGACAAATTCAGATACTCTAACCCCAAAAGCATTCCAATTCTAGGGAATTTCTACATACGAAATCTATTATATGCTAGATTAACATGTCTAAGGTTCTGAGCTTGACACAAACTTAGCAAAATTTCTCCACTCAGCTGTTTCTCAGTCAAGTCTAGATAAACCAAATGAGACCACTTGTAAGTAGAGTTGAATTGTACCTGAGAAATGTGACCTTGAATTGGTTCTTGCTCAGGTCAATCACCTCCAGCTGCCTTTGAAAAAAAAAACACATAATTGAACCCTTAAGCTAACTAGTAAAAGTACGTAAGTCAAAGAACCATAATAAAGCACATAAATTAATACTCAATTTAAACATTAGAGAAGGGCCAAAATAAGAAATTGACCAAATATTATGTTCTTATTCAAAAGAAATAATAAAATTATAAAATAAATCCCAAGGTATCAAAAATAAAAATCAAGTACCCTTTATTTTTCATATTACATTGTCTAGGACAGTTAGCTTTAGGGTTTAGCCTATAAAGTCTATGTAAATACGGTGCCGTTTCATACTAAAAACACAAGAGGAAGGCCACCTTATTTTCATAGACTTAAAGCTGCCCTTCAATTAACTGGAGCTAATAATAGTCAGTCAGACGCCGGTATCACGGCTTCGAAACAGAGGCAGCGCCGTCAACTCCGCCATTACCCATGGTGGCCGACTGGACGGTCAACACGGACATGCTAGGCGAGGAGGGCCCATCGCCGCCACCGCTCGATTGTAGCAAAAGGTGACTGCCGTTGCCCCCATTATTAGGGTTCACATGGTTGATCATGGGGTTCCTCGAATGAGAAGTGGCGGTAGAGATGGCGGTGGCGAGCGAGATCGGCATGAGACAAAGACCCTTCCCTTGAAGATATTGCATGGCGGAGCCCATGTCCTCTTCCATAAGCTTGGCCACTTGGTGCTCCGTCACCGTCAGACTGTCGTTAGCTGACGACGTTTGGTCGCCGTTGGAATTCCGTGGGAGGGACCCACCACCATTAGCACTCGTTTGAATACAATCGCCACCTGCCTTCAAAAGGACAAAAGAATTGTACTTTTCATAAAATTGTCTTTAAAGGTAAAATTTGGTTTTGATCCCTATGCTATATGGAAAATAAATACTTAGTCATCTTAATTTAATGCAGCGAAACTTATTTACAATCTTCAATATCTAATTTATTAACTAATTAATATAAATCGAATATTACAGAAACTCATAATGAAAAACAGTCCTTAAAACTTATAACTAAGTTACTCTATTTATAACACTAAAAGTAAAACTCTTAAAACTTGTTTAAAAGATCTAATACATTATCTCATTAGAGCAATAATTTATTAGCCGAATGAAAAAAATTAATATTTTCTTTTCTATATGAGGGTAAGAGTAAGATATATCCAAAAATTTAAAACCGTGAACTAGGTGTACTATGATTTTTTTTTTTATATATAACAATATAAATTATTTGCCATTACACCAGTGGCCATGATAAAATATAATGTTATTACTTAACTCAAAAGCTTAATCCAATAAAGGACCAAAATCCTAATTTGACCAAAACATAAGTTTGGAAAGGAATCTACGAAAGTGAGGGTACGCGTGCTACTTTTGGGTTTTGTCGTTTTTTTCTTGATGTGATGGAGATATGGTCGGATTTCAGACAAGGAATGATTTTGATTTCAATTTTTCTCATCATAAACACATGTAAAAGATTTTTATATTTTTTTTTCTAAATAAAAATCCATTTTTCAGTGAAATTCATAAATTCAAATGTTAATTACGAGATTAAATTTTAAAACGATTTATTATTAAAAAAATTTAAAAAAATAATAAGATTTACCTCAGAAGGCATATCAGTAACGAGAGGCGCAACCGAAGCAGCACCGCCTAATCTGCTCATACTCAGAACCTGCAAAAGGAAAGGAATTTTAATTACAGATAAGCCCATACAACAACTGAATTAAAACAACATATATTATTAATTAAATACAGTTAATTAAATCAAATAAATCATGTCAACCAATACAGATTTTCAGGGAATCCTTAATTATAATTTATTTAATTAAATAATTAGAAAAAAAAGATTACCTTGACTTGGAGCTGTAGGAATTTGACATAGTCGATGATCTCATCAAGCATTGAGGCTTTATCTGTCTGTCATTCCAAATCCACATAGAAAATGCTAATTAATCAATTGGTTTAATTAATCTCATACTAATTAAAAATCAATAAGGAGACAGAGAAACATTAAAGACACTGGACTGTGACGATTAATTTATCCTACTGTCCACACATCTCCAGCTTACGCGTAGTCTGAATTTGACCAAATGACCGCCGGTCTGATTTTTTTGCCGGAGACTGGAACCTATGAAGCTTCCGGTTCCGATGAAGACAAATAAAATGAAGCGTACCTTGTTGGCATTGGGAACCAGTTCTTGAAGTGCTTTCATATTCTCTGCAATTCTAACTCTCCGTAACTGTAAAAATATAAATTATCTTAAATTTGTACTCGAATCGAATTTCATTTCAAAGACGAGTTGATTCGAATATAAATAGTAAAGAAAAACTGGTTTAAGAATTGTTCTCTTACTCTTTCAGCAATACTATGCGGGTCAGTAGCTTGACCCCTCCTTGCCCTAACTTTTTGTTTAGGCTTTTCCGGCGGCGCCGTGGCTGTCGGAGCCAGACTTTGGTTAATATCCGTTTTTGAATTAGCCCCAAAGTTTACTTGTGGATGGTTAAAAGATCCATCGCCATAACCATTAAACAAAGCTTGCATGGAATTGGAACCTTCTCCGCCACCCTGAAACAAAAAAACAATTTAATTTAATCACTCGTTGTTTCTAATAATCTATATAGGGTAATGAAATAAAATATGATTTGAATACCTGACGAGTTCCTCCGCTGGCGACGGTGGGGACTCCTCCCGCAACCATCATCTGCTGTTGCATCATCATCATCATCTTCATGGCTTGGAAAGGGTTGATATCATCTCCGCCGTTGATTTGATGTTGCTGTTGTTGACTAAGCTTTGAGGCTAGAATCTCATTCTCATCGTGGTGGAACGCATTGTCTTCGAGGTTACAGGGACCCGGCGACTTGACTTCGGACCAGGAGGAAGAAGAAAGAGGGAACGACGTCGTGGAGAGCATCTGTTCTAAGAAGTCATCGAGTGACGATGTGGGATTATCGAACTGCGTATGAAGACCATTGATTTGAAGGTTTTGGAGAGGGAGCTGTTGGGTTGTGTTTAAGAGAGAGTCCATCGCTTGCATTTCACGACTACAAGGCTGCATGATTCTCCAACAAGAAATTAGGGTTTCTTTTGCTTTTGGTTGACGAAGAAGAGTGAAGATGAAGGGAAGAGTTTTGTGGGGTTTGAAATTACTAAAATTAAGGATGATATAAATAAGAGAGAAGTACACGGCTTATGTTCTTTTGGGATTAGCTTTCTTATCACTCTCCTTCACCCTTTTTTAATAATTATATATTTAAATTTATCGATTAATTTAAGTTAAATTATTTAAATTTTTTGTTTTAAAAATATTTTTTTAATTTAATTTTTTATAATATTGACTTTATTTTTAATTAAAATAATTATTATTTTTCTTAAAATTATTCATTAAATTCTTAGATTGACATTACTACCAATAATACAAACAAAATATAACTTTATTAAGTCCATCGCCTTGAGTATTATGGATATTTATCATTAGAACGATTTTTTTAATTTAATTTAATTTATTTTCTATGTCATATTTTGAATATAAACTTTATTATAATTAGATTCATTTATTATAATAACACTACATTCATCAATACGTAATATGGGTATATAAATGCTATATATTTAATTTGTCAAATTTTATAATATATTAATAGTCTACTCAAACACTCACCAAAATTTAGTTTATTCTTATCTTTTACGAAATAAATAAGATAATTGATAGATTATTCAAATTTTATATTATTGATAGTTATAATTTATATTTATTTTTTTTCTTTTGATAAAATTTTATTTTTATTATATGACGATATTGTTATTAATTAGTAATATATTTGTTTCTGTTTCAAATAATTAGTAAAACTAATACCCATACCGTATATTCTACTCTTCTTATTTTACAAGATACCATATATCGTTACTTAGTTGTCTGAATCTTACATCTGAATCATTCCAACCATACCTATGTTGGCAATTACAACTATTCATAATAAAACAATTTTTAAATTGATTTACTAATTTGTTTAATTATATGTTCCCGAATGTTTTTATTTAATATTCACAAAAATTTTAAATGATATATTTATTAACGTTAAATTTAAATAAATAAACATATATTTGATGTTTTCAATAAACATAAATCAGATTATGAATATGAACAGATGTTATTTTATTCGTTCAAACTTAGTTTATTTATACTTTAATCAAACCAAACTTCCTTTTTAGAGTTGAATTATTCTAACCATGTTTTTCGAATTGAGTTCCCAACTAATTTTGAAATTCGAAAATAAATTAAAAAAATATAAAAAATTTATGGTAGAGAGATAATATATACTTTTTAAACATTATAAAATAACATATATAGTCAACTCTTGAGACTTGTTTTCTTATATTGATTATCGCATTTATTGTATTATTTTATTTTATTATAAACAATAATTGAACTCCTTAAATAAATATTAGCAAAACCTATGCTTTTTAATCACCACACTTATCACATTAATTAATTTAATGCATGCTTTAACTTTGAGGGCCCTTCGATGATTATTAATATTATATGATATAAGTGAATTATTTTATAGAAAAAATACCTAAAAGTGTAAAATGAGATGGGTCTTTAATAATGGAGTAGTTAAGCATTGACCAAGGCATTATAAGTTTTCTAATTTAATTTAATTATCGACTACTTTTTTTTATTATATAGATATTTTTTATTTTACAATTAGAATTAAACTTTAAAAAGGTCTTCATTTTTAAAAGAAAAATACAAGAAGCCTGTATTACAAATTCTATAATTATCAAGAAAAAATAAATTCCCATAGGCTGGATTTGAACTTTTGATTTTATTTCAATTATACTATAATTATTTTAGATAAAATAAACAAAAATCCTAAGTTACTCGAGTTCGATTCGATCAAAATTCAATAATTAAATTCAACTCAAGGTAAAACTCAACTTAAATTCTTAATAAATCCTTAATAAATCGAAGAAAACAATCAAACTTAAGCTTCACCAAGCAGTTCAACAGTGCAACAACTTCAAAGATAGAACATTCTTAAGCATCTTAGTCCGTCGTCTCAAATCAAAAATCATAGATGATCCAGAAAAACAACTCTGGTCTTACCAAAGAAACCGTACTCTAATTGCTTAATCCTTGTGCTGCTGAACAACTTCGACAGCCTCATGTTGTTCACCGTAATCCTGCACGAAAAAAAGAACAATAAACCTCAAAATAGTCAAAGGACTTGCACTCCAAGTTCTATAAATATTGCTCGACAGTAGAATCGATCGAAAGCGGAAACTAATACATTTTGAAGTAAACTCAATGTGATTGCACATTTATATATGCATACCTTCACAACCACGCAGGAGCAACCAACAACCTTCCGTGCTTTCCCCTCAGAGTCTATCTTACACAACTGCATATGCAGATGAAACAATGTTGGCATTTGAAGTTATACCTTCGGCATGTCTTGAATGCAGGAAATAATTCGAACGAACATAAACGAGCAATGAAATGTCACTTACACCAGCCCACTCGCCAAGAGCTTTTGAACTCGGAGCATGTAGCAATTTAACATTGTGATCGGCACAAAGTGCCTTGACCAGCTTAACATAATCCGGTTGGTCACAGTCCTCGGCTATGATGCAAAGATGCGCATTGTGCTTTTCGATTGCTTTTGCAGCTTCGTGTAAGCCGCGTGCAAGACCACCATGAGCTTGCGACTTCCTCACCACAAGGGGCAAGGCTGCGTTGATGTCCATTGGCTCACCCAAAGCGGGTACTGCCTCGGGTTGGGCAACCGCAACTTCTTCCCTGCAAGAAGCAACCGGCATAGGTTACATAGGAAAAACATGAAATCTTTCAAAGAAATAACAAATCTGGAATAACACAAACAATTCAAGCAATCCATATTAACATCAAATAAGTAATAAAACAATTCATTCCACAGTGAAGCAAATTAAACCCAGAGTTTACATAATAAAAATGCAAGCAACTTGAACTTGTATGGAGAAATCAAAACAAACCCAACAACAAAATCAATTTTTTACACTCCCACTGTAAAAAGGATGAATTTTCACTTACCCTGACATTTTTCTTTTGAGCTGAAGTTAGAAACAGAAGTACTGTCTCCTGCTACCACAAGGAGAAAGAAGAAAAACAGTGTTAAGAAAGTGCATCTTTTAGCTAATCTATCACTGACAGCAAAGCAAACAGAATACGAAGAACATGAAGAGCGACAAAACCTGGAGAGATAATCTGCAGCGGCTGGTTGGCGGAGGAATGGTAAGGGATTTAACGAAAGTGAAAGACTTAATAAACGCAGCCCTATTTTCCAATACTTTAATGGGTTGCTTGGGCTAATATTCGCCTCTCTTTGTTTGGGCTTCATGACTGATGATCCAGCTTTCACCCAAAGCAAATTGAGTTATCAGATTGATTCTACATTCTCAAAGACTAGCGCCGTCGGGTAGCAGGAAATTCTTTCGAAGAGGAGAATCAACTGTGAATTTTCTACCATTTCTCTCAGAGGTAACTTTCTATGAATTGGTTTCTGTAGAGTTTAGTGCTATGTATGGAACGTAAAAGTTCATTTTCTTTTATCAAACTCAGCAGCCTGATGCTAGGTCTTGTCCATGGGAAACATGTCTGTTTGTCTTTTTGACATGAGAAATTGGATTCTTCATGCTTATTATAGTACGGGTTGTTGTTTGTCTTGCCTGGGTTAGTGTTGGTTTCAGTTTTCAATGCATTTTTACTAGTTCAATCATGGAAAAAAGGATTGCTTTTAAGTGTTTGATACTTTTCCTGACTGAATTCAAAAGTCTGCATACATTTGTTTTTCATTTTATAGCCAGTTTCAACGTAGAGTTGAGAAGCGAAAGTTTCGGCCGCTTTCATTTTCTCTTTTGTACTTTTCTAGTTTTCTTTCACAAACTGATTATGTTTTTTTATGAAAATCACGGTATTCTTACTTGTGACATTGGGTTGTGTTGCTCAAGGTCATACAGTTTGCAGGTCTATTGCAACGGCAACATCCCTGATTCAGGGGATAATATTCTTCTTCAACTTCAATGGCTCTGCGGAAGCCCCCACTTCCTAGAATTCTTCTCAATGACGTCTCTTGCATGAGAAATGCGCAACAAATACTGCGACATGTCAATGTCTCGGTTCATGATGGTGGAGCACTCGTGTTGACAGGCAGCAATGGCTCCGGCAAGACCACTTTCCTGCGAATGTTAGCGGGGTTCTCTAAACCTTCAGCGGGTCAGATTCTTTGGAATGGTCACGACATTACTCAATCAGGCATATTCCACCAATACAAGCTTCAACTGAATTGGCTCTCCCTCAAGGACGCGGTGAAAGAAAAGTTCACAGTCCTTGACAATGTTCAATGGTTTGAGGTTCTTGAAGGTAAGCATGGCAAGTCCATGCCTGCCCTGGAACTGATGGGCCTAGGAAGACTGGCAAAAGATAAGGCAAGAATGCTTTCAATGGGACAACGAAAGAGGCTTCAGCTTGCTAGGTTGCTTGCCATCGATCGACCGATTTGGCTGCTCGATGAGCCTTCCGTTGCATTAGATGATGAAGGGGTGAGGTTGCTAGAATACATTATCGCTGAGCATCGAAAGAAAGGTGGGATTGTTATTGTTGCAACGCATCTCCCGATTCAAATTGAAGATGCCTTGAATCTGAGGTTGCCACCAAGGTTCCCCAGAAGGATGACTTTGGTTGACATGCTTGATCGTGCAGATATTGCATAATCCTGGCGGAGTAAAGCTACACCAGTTGATAAGTTCAACCATCACTTATCTCATCTAGTTGTCTTATCTTTGAGAAAGCGTTAGCCATTAAAGCTACACAGGTGCATCCTTAATGTCCATTTCTGGCACTGCCAATGTATTGATGCTCCTTGCAGATATATATGGCGTGTTGGAATAACATTTTATAGTTTTGAGTTATGACAAAATGGCTCATAAGGTGGCTACCAGCTAGAAATTCTCGATTTTAATGTTGTAAACTAGTACAAAACATTTAACTTAACACTTTCCCGTCCATCTGATGAAAACACAATTGCATGTATCCATGTTATGGAATTTGAACACTGGTTGTGAATGCAATGAACCGGATCTCACGCAAGAGTACGAGAAGCAACTCGCGTACTTCTTGATCTCAAGGAATGGCATGTTTTCGGGGTCAAGTCACTCTAAACTTGCACAAGTGCACAAGAACCAGCTTAATCCACATGTTTTCCCCTTTTCATTAATCTAAATGTTGATAGTTTTTACATTGACCAACTTTGTGAAATCCAGACCAAGAAGTATGTTATGATCTCCATAAGTGTTCGGACCAGGATCTGTATTGCAGATCAAACAACCTACATATCTATGATATCTTCTATCATTTTACAGATCTCAGGGGAAAACAGATTCAGATGCAAAATGTACCATGGGTCGCAAGTCATCGTCCACGAAGCCGACTATCAAGGGGATTGATTATTGGGGACGAAGCAACAGCCCGTTTTCAACGCATCTACCCTTTTCTTGAATCTCAAGCGTTTGTTGTGTTTTAATTCTGTAATACTGGGGTTAGCATTAAGTTGTTTAGATCTCTTGGCTGAATTTATCTCCATCGCATTTATGAAACTGTTTAGGTGTTGAATGTATTCCGGATAGGATTCCAGGTTGCAATGGCCGCCTCCCTTGACCCATAACGGCTCAAACTTTTCCTTGGAAAGTTCCCATAATCGCTTCCCATGAGACCAATCAACTGTTTCGTCATTCGTACCCTGCAACCATTGATCGACAGTGGCATGAGAATCAACTTGGAGGAATATACAAACACGAAGCAACTTATAAGAGGGAAAATATGCTTACATGCATGACCAGAACTGGACAAGTAACCCGTCGGATCTTGTCGATATTCTGCAAATATTTAGACAGTTTCCTCGATGTATATCAAAATAGTTCTAAAGTTTGCAGCAGATTGGAAGAATTTTGCAGGAAGAACCAAAATCAAAACTTACTTTAAAAATATCAAACCAAAATGTCATCTTAACAGGATACAAGACTCGTATGCCTGAAAGGATGGCGCTATGAAGAACGACTCCTCGTAGTTTCTGTAAGCGAGCAGCCAAGTGTAGTGTTGGTCCGCTTCCGACGGATTGGCCGTAAAGAATCAGATCTTCCTGCTTAACCCCATATTCCTTCTGCAAACAATTGTACACTGCCTCTATGTCATGATATGTGTTGAGCTCGGATGGCTGTTGCAAGAACAGAAAACAAAGGAAAAGACAAACTTATCGGGTATCAGAATCTACTCACAAGCAATCTGGTGAAATAAAAGAACAAATACATATGCTTAGAGATTCACTTACCTTGCCTGTTGATGCTCCATAGCCCGAGTAATCATAACTGCAAAGCAAAAAAACAAAAATTTAATCTTGTTTTTCGTAGTTTATGCCCTGTGAACCATTTTAGCAAAGATTTTGATGAGAAACTGTTCAAATTCAGCTTTTCATACGCAATTCAATGGAGGAAAGTATGAAACTTCATCAGAAAACCAAAATTTTCTAAGATTCATTTCCCTCTGTTGGGGGTAAAAAGACACAGATGAATGCAGGAGGAGCAATCGGGTTGAAGTTCTTTCATGAAATCTCAGCTGAAAGCCATTAAATGGCATACATACATACATACATACATACATACATACATACATACATACATACATACATACATACATACATACATACATACATACATACATACATACTGTTGATGAAAAAACGACATTCGAAGAGCTTACACCCTAAACAGGATCCGACTCGACTCCCGACTCAAAAAGAACATTGGGAGCAATGGTTCCAAAAGATGCATACACAAAGGATTACCAATTGAAAAAAACAAAAAACAAAGACATTACAGTTACAGGACGCTTTCATACATGAAAACCAGAGACAACACCAGAATTCATTAGAGCTAAAGACAAAATCCAATACCAAAAACAAATACATTCCAAGAAAAGAAAAAAAAATCCACAGTTTCATCAAAGATTCATAATAAAGATCCAAATCAAGGGGAAAGGCTACCTCATAACATTGACACGAAGATGGACTCTGAGTTCATAAAAGAGTTCATTCATCTGTCCAATGTCAGCAGCGTTGGCATGAGAATACAAAAGGGTAAACCTGGCAAAAGGGTGTCTCCAAAACGTGGCCACGATCTTATTACCACCTTTGGTATCGAGCAAATGAACATCCATGTTTTTGTCGGCCGTTACCCCAGGCACAACCAGCTTCCCATTCTCTTCCCTGTACACTTCGTACGTTGGTGGGTCTGGCGGGAAAAATGCAAGCTTTGCAGCCACATTGGACGTTACATTCCCCATTTTTACAGCACAAACCAAACCATTAAAAGGAAAAAAGAGAAGAAAAGAACAAAAGAATCATTTTTTTCTTCCTTTTATCTGTTATGTCATGAACATGTTTGCAGAAGAACCTCTCTTTTGCCCCCCACCCCCTTTTTTCTTTATACTTCTTCAAATGTTTGGTTTAAAGGGTGTTGTTTTTTCGTTATGTTTTCACAGAATGTTTTTCGGTTTTTGGTGATTGGTGGGATTTACCCTTATATAAAAAACTATTTAATACAAATATAACTATGAATATGAAAGAATTGAAAGAGTGGTATTAATATAAAAGATATTATTTTTATTTTAAAAAATTAAAGATTTAAATTTAATTTTAAGATAAAAATATTGAAAAATTAAAATTAAAATATAATTTAAAAGTTAAAAATAAATATATTGAAAATATTGAGTTGAGTCGGATATTCAATTATAATTTTTGATTTATACTGACTAAACTATTTGAAGAAAATATCGGATACTAAATTTTTCAAGTAAATTTTTAAATAAATACTTAATATTTAAAATTTAAATCGACGGTTAAGGAATCATGTATTTTTAAAATTTTTATAATAAAAAATGAAAATATTATTTTTAATATATACATTTATAAAAAAAATTAAATTTTATAGTCAATTAAATGCTTAAACTAATTCTTCAGATATATCCTTGAATTTAAGCCATTTCGTAATATAATCATACAAATATACTATTTTTAAATGTATAATACATGAATAATATATTACTTAATTCAAATTTCAAAACCTCTGATCATTCATAAACCCCTCCTCTTCCAGTCTCTTCTCCATTGCTGCAATTCTGTCTTCCATGGCGTCTCAAAAGCTAACAGAGTATGAACTTAAAAGACTTGAAAACATTAAGCGAAATGCAGAGACGTTGGCCGCTCTCAATATACACTCAAAAACCGCTGCTCTCTCCGCCGCTACCAAACGCCAAAGGTAACTGAAAACACCCTTATTGTTTTTTAATGTGTTTTTTTTTTTCACAGTAATTTGATGTAAAACGATTGCATTTCAGAACGGAAACGTATAAAGCGAGTACAGTGAAGAAACCCACAACAGTTAACCCGTCCATAACTCGAGAATCACTGAGACCAAGAGCTATGTCACCGGATTCGGTTGATGACTTGACAAAATCTATGAGTATGATAGATGCTTACACGGGAGCCGAAAAAGAGTATAACCAAGTGCTGGTTGAGACAATTTTGAGTATTTCTAAGGAAACCCAGGCTGATTTTGATGGCGTTAAGGATGTTAGAGATGATGAATTTAGTGATTTTATTGAAAAAGGAACCTTGGATTCTTGCAAAAGTAGGTGTTTGGAATTAGTAGTGGTTAAAAATGAACATTTGGAATCACTGGATTTGAAACCAGAGACTGTAGCATGGGTTGCGCCTGGAGCGATCAACGTGGTTAAGTTTTTCCCTTGCAGTAGTACAAGAATGATTGCAGCCGGGAACAATTTAGGGGATATTTCCTTCTGGAATGTAGATTGTGAGGACGAAATGGAAGACGGTGTATACTCTTATCACCCGCATTCCGGCCCTATCTCTGGGATTTTGATTCAACAACATTCAATGTCAAAGGTAGTTTGTGTTTCAAACTTCCTGTATTGCACCAATGTTTTACAATTTATTAAAGGGAATGCTTCTTTAATGCATTTGGTTGCAGATTTATAGCTGTGGCCACGATGGGTTTGTTCGATTAATGGATGCTGAGAAGGAAGTATTTGATCTGGTGCATTCTTGTGATGATGCTATATATTCCCTCTCTCAACAGCCTGATAGTCCGACGTGTTTATACATCGGTGGACGTCTTGGAAGAATGACAGTCTGGGATACCCGGACTGGGAAGTCCAGCAAAAACTGGGTGCTTCATGATAATAAGATCAACACTATAAGCTTCAACATGAAGTATCCCAACATCATGGCAACAAGTTCAGTAGATGGAACTGCTCGCATTTGGGATTTAAGGTCTGCGAGCTCTCAGAAACCAAAAACCTTGAAGACTGTGAGGCATACTAGGGCTGTTCATTCTGCTTACTTCTCACCATCCGGAAGATCTCTTGCAACAACATGGTATTATTACATATTTTCTTAATCATATCATGATTTACTTGAATCAATGTCCTTTACGTTGAGGTAGAGCTTGCTTCTATTATTTTTGAGGATGTTGCCTTGTTTACTAATTGTGTCCTTTTGAATCGATGTCCTTTGAGCTGTATTTTACTTGATTTTGTCCTTGTTGGAATAGAACTTTGCAGGACAATCTTTACTTTGTCATGTTATGATTGGCTTGAATGGATGTTCTCTATGTTGAGACATAGTTGTGTATGTCCTCTACGATGCAATATACATATATACATGTATATTTTGGTTGCGTAGAGTCTTATACAATTAACTAACATATAATCTTTCGTTTTCATCATAGTCTGGACGACAATGTTTATATAATAAACGGAGTCAATTTTGAAGACATTTCAATGATATCCCAGAATAATCCAACAAGTAGTGGTAGTTTCAGGTAGACTTATCTTTCATGTTACTTCTTCTCAGTTAATCTGATTGATGTTCTGTTGTGTAGACAGTAGTTGAGTTCTGATATTATATATGCATTCTAACTTCTAAGCAGAGGTATATGGGGTTGGGATGATTCATACATCTTCATCGGCAACATGAAGAAAGGTGTCGATGTCATCTCCGCAACTCAGAAAAGAACTATCATGACTTTACAGAGTCCACAAGGGTCTTCAATCCCCTACAGATTCGATATACACCCATATGAAGTTGGACTGTTAGCTGGGGCCACCATGAAGTCTCAAGTTTGTCTGTGGACACCATCATACAAGTAGTAGATACGCACCCGTACGAAGCTGAATGAGTGCCTTGCACTCGCCAGCCGCTGTTTTCGTCTGAAATTATAAGCCGATGTTGTATTGTATCTACTACTTGTATCGTTTTTCGTATTTAACAATTGTATGAAGCAGGAAACCAGTACTCTACTTCAGTACTTGGTATGTAGGATTATTACCACCATTTGATCCATGAGGATCTTGGCGTGGGAGGCGTCATTGCCCTCAAATTTTGAGTCTGATCGGCATGTATCTTTTGCGTTTGTTTTACAGTTCTTATTCAAAATTCGTGGTGTTGACCTTACTGCTTTGAAGTGGCTTATATTTGCATATGGTAGCCTAGTTGCAAACTATTTGGAAGGTGTTATATTTGTAAAAATTGATAAATTTAATAACCAAACTATAAGAAAAAATTATTAATACCAAAAACAAAAAATAGAATCTTTATAAAAAAATAGTGATCAAATCGACGCTAATGTCATACTTGAATAGTTATTTGTGCAGTTTACCCATCTTTATATTATTCATTTAATAAAATTTTCAAATATTTCAACAAATAAATAAACGTCCAGAGACTTCCACGTAGCCCTTCCCGCCAAGATAATTTCCCGCCCAAACTCTCCCATCATCATCATCATCAATCTAAATAAATATCCCTGTAAAACTCGAAATTCCCCACACAAAAAAGAGAAAAGGAAAAAAAATACACTTCCGTTCTCGTCTTCACTGTTGCGAACATGTCCTCCATGGCGTCACAGAAACTAACAGAGTATGAACGTAAAAGACTTGAAAACATTAAGAGAAATGAAGAGATGGTGGCCGCACTCAAGATACACTCGACAGCCGCCACTCTTTCCGCCGCTACCAAACGCCAAAGGTAACATAAATCCATCTTCTTATTTTTTTCATTTATCTTTGCTACAGTAATTTGATGTTTAGATTTTTAGTCTTTTTTAATGGTTGTATTGTAGAACAAAAACATATAAAGTGAGTCCGGTGAAGAAACCCAAGGCAGAGACCACGATTGTAATTCGACGGTCGTTGAGAACAAGAGGTATGCCACCGGATTCAAAGGGTTTGGCTGATGATTTCTGTGAAAATCTTGATAAAACCCCTAAATCTGATAGCCCTTTAAAGCCACAATCACCTCGTGTTTTGGGTCCTATTAGTATGAAAGATGCTTTCAGTGGAGATGAAATAGAGTCTAATCAAGTGTTGGTTGGGACAATTTTGAGTATTGCTAAGAAAACCCAAGTCGATGTTTCGTGTAAAGAAGAGTTTAATGGTCTTAAGGATATTAAAAATGATAATTTCGGTGAGAAAAGAACATTGAGTTCCTGCAAAAGTGAGGCTTCTGAATCACCAGTTAAGATTGAGAAGAGGGATCCATGGTTGGAATCATTGGATTTAAAACCTGAAAACGTGGCACGGATTATGCCCGGAAGGATTATGGTGGTTAAGTTTTTCCCTAGCAGTAGCATGAGGATGATTGCAGCTGGGAACAAATTTGGGAATATTGCATTTTGGAATGTGGATTCTCAGGATGAAAAGGAAGATGGTATATATCTTTATCGCCCTCATTCTGGTCCTATTTCTGGCATTTTGATTCAACAATATGCAATGTCAAAGGTACTTTCAGTTTCAAATTTTATGTATTCTACCAAGATTTCACTTTTGAGTCTGTGATTCCAGGTTTACAATTTCTAAAGGAATGTATATATTTGGATACAGATTTATAGCAGCTGCTATGATGGATTTATTCGATTAATGGATGTTGCGAAGGAATCATTTGAGCTGGTGCATTCTTGTGATGATACTGTATATTCCCTCTCTCAACAGCCTAATAATTCAGCAAGCCTATATTTTGGCGAAGGTCGTGGAGGATTGAATGTCTGGGATATTCGGACCGGGAAGTCGAGCAAAAACTGGATGCTCCATGAAGATAGGATCAATACCATAAGCTTCAACTCACAGAACTCCAACATTATGGCAACCTGTTCAACAGATGGCACAGCTTGCATTTGGGATTTAAGGAGTATGAGCACTCATAAACCCAAAACCTTGAGGACTGTGAGCCATAATAGGGCTGTTCATTCTGCTTACTTCTCACCCTCTGGAAGCTCCCTTGCAACAACCAGGTATTATTTTTTTCTTAACACTAGTTAATTAAAACCTTTTGTCTTAACTAAGCAAAACTTGTTAACTGATACTTTTTGCTAGGCAGTAGGTTCTAGGATGTTACCTTGTTGCATATGGTGATATATTCTGGATAAATGAAGATTATTGTTGCATTGGTCCTAAACAAGTTTTTAGGATTTCCATTTCAAGGGCAAACAGATACGAAAGCAAGGGTAGTTTCAGAGTTCTAAATTATCGGTTGATTTATATATGGACCTTTTATGGGAGTGTAATCAAAGTTCTTGTAAGAACCCCTGATCATGCTTACTTGAACTACTCGTCTTCAAACTATTAAGCTTTCAGTTGTGTTTTGAACTTTTGATGGTGATTTGACCTAGGGTATTCAAATATATTAAAGACCTAATCTAACAAAAAGCTGTCTCAGATACTCTGAAACGGGATTTAAGCTTTCAGTTTCATAGACAGAGAAATAGATAATAAAATGGTTACATGTGGCTAAACTGAAAAAATAGACACAATAGAATTACATGATTCTGACACAATACGGGTATATATCCAACATTTCTTTGTATTTGGAGGGCATATCGCCCTATATCCATGCCATAGACATGGATACTTCAAAAAGAATCTAAGCAAAATAGTTTTTTCAAGTTGCATAGGATCTTCTACAATTGATTTATTGTAAGCAATATTTTATTTGGTTTTGCCCCGTTGGACTAGTAATATCGTTTTCTTTTAAAATAGTTTGGACAACAACGTTGGCATAACAAATGGAGCCAATTTTGAGGAGACTTGTATGATATACCATAATAATTGGACCGGAAGATGGATTTCTACTTTCAGGTTCTTGTTTGTTCTTCTCAAATCGTTTGCTTGATTTTTTGTTGTTTAGTTGACTATGTTTGAGTTCTAATACTATATGTACATATATATTGCTACGCAGAGGTATATGGGGTTGGGATGATTCGTACATCTTCATTGGCAACATGAAAAGAGGTGTTGATGTGATATCTCCAGCAGAAAGAAGAACTGTAATGACATTACAGAGTCCAGAAATGTCTGCAATTCCCTGCAGATTTGATGCACACCCTTGTGAAGTTGGGATGTTAGCAAGCGCCACAAGCGGGGGTCAAGTTTATCTATGGACACCGTGTTAGAATAATCTGATTTCTGTAAGAATCTGTGCTTTGTACCTGCTAGCCAGTTTTTTTTGTCTGAACTTATTAGGTCGATGTATCTGTTTATTGTATCCTTTTGTTCCTGACAATTGTATGCAGTAGGAAACCATTGCACTCTACTTAATTGGCAAATCAAATTAATTAATGTGTCGATTTTCATTCATACGTAGCAATGAGTATTCGTTCGAGTTGAGTAATGTTAATATGGTTTAAACAAAGTGAAAAAGTTGAACAAATAGCATTTAAAAATCAAGTACATTAGCAACATACAAAAACTTGATTTTTTTGGAAGGGGGTCTCTAGCCTTCAGTTTTTAAGCCAATAATTCCGTAGTTGAGCCATATGCAGTAGAATCTCATCACGGCCTTGATTTGTAACACTGCTGGTCATGATCCACGGAGGCACCGATTGGAAGAAACTACATATCAACTCCTGAAAGTCGCTTACATTTTCTTCGGGCCTTTTGCCACCATTCTTTTTCTTCTTCCGCTTGTCGCATTTGGTGAATACCAGTGTCATGGGGATCTGAATAATACGATTTAAAGGTCGAGCAAAGCATATAATAACATCAGGAAAAATCAGCATATAGATGTATGGAAAAGTCTAGACGAAAGGATCAAGGGTTTTTGCCTTTCGTCTCGAGAAGACAATATAAGTGACATATCAAAGTGGGCCACTCTTATCCTTGTACCCTTTTTCTATTCTTGTTAGAAATGGATGACATTACCTGGTTTTGACCAAGCCAACTAGCATATTCCAGGTCAATTTTCTTCGCGGGAATGCTAGCATCTATAAGCAAGAAAACCGATACTAGCGATAAACGGTTGATAAAATAGTCTCTGGTGAACTTGCCCCAGTCTGCTCGAAGTTCCTGAGGTGCAGAAGCATACCTGTTCAAGAAAAAGTATGCAACTGCCAAAATCATACTTAACTCCTATATAACGGAATAACATAATTTAATTGAGGACAACCAAAACAGAGGTTAAAAGACCAGAAGCATAAGACCGCATAAAAGATTATATATCAAATATATGGAGCCCCTCATGCTGTAAAGACTGAAAACGTGATTCAATTAAAAGCCCTATCCCCTATGTTCAAGAGAAAGGATCATGATTTCATTTTCTGTAGGACAATGAACAGCCTTAATAAACCTAAGTTTCCAATATTCCACTCGTAGGAAAACTGGAAGGGAAGTGTAAAAATCGTAGGCGCGTATCTATATCCATACAAGGTCTAAATAAAGAGCAGGTTAAAGAGGAAAGCAATTGAAGGTTATATCATACCCATATCCAGGCAAATCCACCAGGTACCAACTATCATTGATGCGGAAATGGTTGATGCATTGTGTCTTCCCTGCAAACGATAGGCATTTACTTACATCATTCTCTAAGTTTCATTAGGAATCACAGGCATGATCATAATCACACATTCAAATTTATTTAAAAAAACAAACTATCCACTTATAATTTCAAAATCCGCAATGAGAAACATGATCAACTTAATTTGTAACTAATAATTGAATTGTTTTATCCTAAGAACAGTCCATCCATTAACATCCAGAAGCTTAATAGTAAACTGTTTTTGTTATTTCAATCCATACAAAACTTGTAAAGTAGTTCATTTCACAATTTCTAGCTTCTAATACATCCCAAATTCAACAAATTAACATCAAGAAAATGCAAATATCTTGCTTCAAAGCAGACATTCCTTAAGGCTAAGCAATATATCTATCATAATTTGCTTTATAAATAAACTTTACCAGGTTTCTTAGACGTGAGAGCAAGGCGTTTCCTTCTTACAAGCGAATTAAGAAGCGATGATTTCCCGACATTCGACCGGCCGACGAGCGCAAACTCCGGCAATCCATCGGAAGGACAATCCTCAGTCCTCACACTACTCTTCACGAAATCAGCTTGAACCACTTGAGCATCCCTTGCGTACTTACTCAAAACAATGTTCGACCCTTTCAAGATTCTCGTACTTAAGTTAGGATCATTGCAAGAAACCTCAGTCTCCGGGGGAACGAACAACTTGTCTAATGAAATCTCGAGCTTCGGTTCCTCTGGGAGGGCGAAATCAGTGATGGGTATCGGCTCGGTCGTTGAAATCGTGGATTTTGGAGCGGAGAAGAGCGTTGTGGAAACGGGTTTGATGACGGGGAGTTTTGGTTTGGGGAAGAAATTGAGACTTGGCGGCGGCTTTTTGAACACCAAGTAATGTAACCTTGGAAGCTGAGTTAGAGCCATTACTGTCTTGTTGATGGATTGTTCAACTCTGTTCTTCGTTGAAGCAGGCAAAAGCCCAAACGCAGCAAAGGTAAGCTAAACAGCAGTGGAGTTTTCCTTAAACTGAAATTATCCACCCAAATTTGACACCCTTTGTGGGAATATATCAGAAAATTTTATTACGGTATTTAGATTTTAGATGTACTTTTCAGTTATTAATTAATTCCAAAGAATGAAAAAAATGGATGTTAAATTTTGAAAATATAACCAAACGATGTCTGCCTCGATTCCTACGTGGACAAATCTTGACCGTAAAATACAAAACATATTGGATCTTACACCTCGGTGTTTGAATGCTCCCATTAGTTCACCCTTTTATGTTTGAATATCTCCACGCTTCGTTTTCACTTTGCCATTTTTCTCTTATCTTCTTTTCGCATCTAAAAAACCTTTAGATTTCTCTTCAATAGCTTCGCTTTGAATATGCAAATGCGCGACGTTTAGACTTCCTCTCTCCTCTGATTATTCATTTCACGGTCTTCAAAGCTCAGTTCGGTACTGTGTAGTTTCTTCTCTCTTTTTTTATATATTTTTTCATCTTATGAATTTGAAATTTATTCAATCGATCCTGATGTGCAAGTTACATATTGAACGACCGAGTTGTTGAAAATAACTTTGATTTGATCACGATCTTGGGTTTCAAATCGAGAGAATATATTATAAAATTGAAATGTTTGATATTTTATTTATTAAATTGCTCGAATTGTGTACAAAAATTCAAAACCATTGGCTTTTGACTTTTTAATTACTAGCATAAACTTTCTATTTTTGATTTTTTTTTCATTTCATGTTAGTTTGTTATGTTGTCCGCTGTTGTGGGAGGAGCTTTGTAGTTAGGTTTGATTTAGAATGATTTTGGGAGCATATTGCTGAGAGAAACATTGTAGAGTTGGCATTGGGATATGCAACTTTATTCATCTGTGAAGGAACTATGGAAGGAGACATGACTGTATCTACTCCTTCGGCTAGGCTCAGAAATAGCGATGGTGCTCAGAGAATGCGATCTATTCATGGGTATGTATTATTTTTAGTGCCTCTTACTTGAAAATTTTGAAACCAATATTGGGTATTTAGGTGTGCTTGCCATCCCACTACATTTTTTTTAATCTTATGTTATCTTACAAGTTGCAAGGAATTGATTGTTTTATATGCTGCTGAGTTTTGCTACCTTTGCTTCCTTCTACAGGAGGACTACTGGTCCTACAAAACGATCTTCAAAAGGACAATGGACAGCTGAAGAGGTATTGTTTATCTTTCCCTAGTTATGTTTCCTTGATTTTGTTATAAGTTAACACCTTTGTGCAACTTTGTTTCCCTTCTTGTGTCATGTTTTATAGTATCCATTAATTTTAGTCCTGTGACTTTCTTTAATGCAATTAGTGTTGGTGTCCAATTAGACATGCTGTTCCACATGTGTTTTGTGTGTCTATCAGTGCATGTACATGCATATTCTTAAATGGATTTTCAATCTGTCAACATAATTGTATGGACTACCAGGATGAGATTCTGTGCAAAGCTGTTCAACATTTCAAAGGAAAAAATTGGAAAAAGATAGGTATGGTTTCGAATTGAAGTAGCATGGCAGCACTTTGTGCATCATTTTGCATAATTTAATTGTAAGGCTGTTTCATCTGCAGCGGAGCATTTCAAGGATAGGACTGATGTACAGTGCTTACACAGGTGGCAAAAGGTCTTGAACCCAGAACTTGTTAAAGGGCCATGGACAAAAGAGGTGATTGATTTTTCTACATATTTCTTTCTAACAGTTCTTTGAAGTCAATGTTCTTGAAAAAAAATGTTTTCTTGATACTATGATATCATTCTAAGTTGCTTTTGCGAAATATGAGCAGGAGGATGGGATGATTATTGAGTTGGTGAACAAATTTGGACCAAAAAAGTGGTCAACCATTGCTCAGCACTTACCTGGACGTATTGGAAAGCAATGCAGGGAAAGGTACAATGATGGAGCTTTTAATTCTGATATTTTAACCCCACCTGCATTTATAACTTTTCTGAAGGCCATGCAGAGGGGAATTTTGTACCTTCAATGTGATCTTTCTCTCAATGGATAATAATTACTAGGAAAAGGCAAAAAGCCTGGTCATATTTGGTTAATCCTGTTGAATATTTAACAGTTTTTGAGTGGGTTTCCTTTTGGGATGTTATTGTAGACATCTTCTCTTGGATTTTATGAAAATATTTTGCTATTGAAATGCTCCATTTTTTTCACCAAAATTATGAAAAGAATGTTCCTGTTTTACATTTGTGCTCATAAAACTAAGTACTGATGTAGGTGGCACAATCATCTCAATCCTGGCATAAACAAAGAGGCGTGGACTCAGGAAGAGGAGCTGGCTCTTATTTGTGCTCATCAGATATTTGGAAACAGATGGGCAGAGCTCACAAAATTCTTGCCGGGAAGGTACTTATTATTTATAGGATATACCTTTCCATCAATGTTTTAACTGCTTCACATATATTTTTCTTTTATTCTTCTTACCACTTCTCCCTGTAACTCCAAGTCATCCTCTGATGTTCATCTAAACCTGGTTGCTCTGTTAATTAGGAGTTAATATTTTCTGAATTTGAATTTACCAATAACTTGCTTCATTCCCATCTTTGTATGGGTAACAGGACAGACAATGCTATAAAAAATCACTGGAACAGTTCAGTCAAAAAGAAGGTGGACTCTTACATAGCGTCAGGCCTTCTGGAACAATTTCAGTTCCCTCTTCCTGCAAATCAAAGTCAACCCATGCCTTCATCTTCTATGAGGATGCAAAGCAATGCGGATGATAGAGGTGCTAAATGTAGGAAAGAAGCAGATGACATATCAGAATGCAGTCAGGAGTCGAATATGATTGGTTGCTCTCAATCTGCAAGTGATTTAACTAATGCTGCTGTAGATACGAGAGAGCAATTCCAGTTGACTGAAATGGCTGGTGTGGCAAATGAGACGTATTCCAGCCCAGCACCTTGTGCAGAAGAGTATTACCCATCTTTCGAGGATGTCAACTTCTCCATTCCAGAAATACCTTGTGAAGTTGGGTACTCTTCCAGTGGGAATTACCAATTTGGTGAGCATATGTTGATAACTGATGATGAATGTTGTAGGGTCTTATTCTCAGAGGCAGTGAATGATGGATGTGTTGCCTCTGAAAATTTTACCCGAGGGTCTAATATGGACGAATTGGATGGCTGTGCAAGTACACCACTTCCTCCGCCTTCTGTCATCCAACCAGCTGAAACTGGAAATAGCCCAGCCTCACAATCCGCTCTTACTTCAAGGTCTGAGGCATTGGCAACCTCATGCTGTCAGTCTCTTGTATCTCCTTCACTTCTTTCAGTGGATGATGGTTTGCATATGTATGGCCGAGAGCCCATTCAATTAAATGGTCAACCTTCTGAAACTCAAGAGCAAGAATTTACTGTAAATGGACATGACGGCTTCATCTTTACAAATGATGATCATACCGATAATACGGACCTACAAGAACAATCTTACCTTGCTAAGGATTCTCATAAGCTTGTTTCAGTTAATAGTTTTGGTTCAGAATCTAATGCTTTGCTAACTTCCCCTGCTGTTAATGAAAAGCCAAATTTGCCTGCAGAACAAGATGTTGGAGGTTTATGTTATGAGCCGCCTCGGTTTCCAGGCTTGGATATCCCATTTTTCAGCTGTGATCTTATACCATCTGGCAATGATGTGCAGCAAGAATATAGTCCCCTTGGTATTCGCCAGCTGATGATGTCTTCTATGAACTGCATCTCTCCATTTAGGTTGTGGGATTCACCATCTCGGGACGGCAGTCCAGATGTTGTGCTTAAAAGTGCTGCTAAAACTTTTACTGGTACACCATCCATACTGAAGAAGCGTCATCGAGACCTATTATCACCTTTATCTGAAAGAAGGGAGAAAAAGCTGGAAACTTTAAAAATAACTTTAAATTTATTAATCCGATCGAATATATAACTTTAAAAATATTATGATTATAATGTTTATCGAATTAAAACTCAATTATTCGACCTAAACTTTTAAAATATATATTTTTTAAAATTTTACGTATTACGCAGTGGTCAAAACCATCGCTATAAGCTGGATACGCCACGTGTACGCATCAGGTAACAGAACGTAAAGGATTTTAGTTGAGTCGTCCTATTTTTTCTTACAATCATTCCAAATGATTGGGAAAAAGATAAAAAAGGAGAAAAGAAAAATATTTCGAGAAATTAATTTTCCAAAAATAATAGTAATAAGAAAAAAATAATTTGATCTGCGTTTGGATTAGACGGATAAACGGTAAGAGAAGCGAAGATGGGGAAGACGGAGACTAGACCTCCTGCCGATTTTGGACTGTTTTGATTTTTTTATTTGTTAAAGAGAGAATTTGCAGGAGTCTCCGGAATATTCCTCAATTTCGCCGGACGGCGACGGAATTGTTTGTTTTATGAGCGAGGATGGTGAATTTTTTGGTGGAAAGAGCTACGAGCGATGCATTGGTGGGGCCTGATTGGGCTAAGAACTTGGAGATCTGCGAAATACTTAACCATAAACCGGGGTATGCGTCGCACTGGATCCTATTCCTCTCGCATTAGAGTTCGATTTGAATCATTTGATTATAAAGAACGAATCTGCTACTGATTATCGAATTTTCTTTTTTCACGCGTAAATTAGAAGGGAAATTTGGTTCAGTACGCTTATGAGGATCGAAAGTTTCTGCATTTGTTTTCTTTGTTCAATATTCAACATTTCAACTTAATCCATGAATGCATTTGATGATGCAGCTTTAAACATGGCTTTTCTTCGGTTCATAGAGGTTTAATTTCATGTAAAATAGAATGGCGATTGGTAGCTCAACTACCTTTTTTTCAAATTTGAAAGAGTTACGTGATCCATGACTGTTACGATTTAGACATCTTTTAGGTTGCTGAAGAGCAATGTATGGAAATCCGTGGCCGCCAAAGTGCATTGCGCTCGGTTTCTATTCGAATTTATTCTGTTTTTCGTTATAATATTGATTCTGATGTTATATCGTAATCTTGAGTTATTTATCAGGCAAGTGAAAGATGTAGTGAAAGGCATAAAGAAGAAGCTCAAAAGTAAACATCCTAAAGTTCAAATCCTTGCACTAACAGTAAGCTCCTGAGAATCCTTACTCCAATTTTTCTACTAATCCATGAATGCAATTATCACTTCTTTTGTACTTTCTTCCACATTTTCTTGGAGCTAAACTTGTTTAGATTTTGACCTATGTTGTTGTAGCTACTAGAGTGTATGATAAAGAACTGTGGGGACATTGTCCATATGCATGTTGCAGACAGAAACATTCTTCCTGAGATGGTCAAAATATACAAGAAAAGGGTAGGACATCACTTTTTAACTCCCATTTTTGCATTTGTTTTTTCTTCCATTAAAGCTTGTTCTAAGCTTTTTACTGCTCTGTTTTAGAGTGATTATAGTATCAAAGAGAAGATACTGATTCTGGTTGATACTTGGCAAGAAGATTTTGGAGGGGAAAGGGCAATATATCCACACTATTTTATTGCATACCAGGAGTTGTTGGTACGTTCGATTTAGGTCAAATTCTATGAAAGGTCCCTATAATACCTGTTCTTGGGTAATTTAGTCTGTTTACCATAATTTCATCATTTCGAGTTCTCTACTTTTTGAAATGTCTATTTTCAATATCAAAACTAATCTGTTTCCTGTAGTTTCATCAAATAATTCGATGCAGCTTGTTCTTTTTAATCATATATTGATGTGACATACATTTTTTTTTTTATAGTTGGACAATTCTTTTGTATATTAAAATAACAACAAAAAATGTATAATATTTGTCCAATTGTACGAAAAATGTCAAAAAAGTATATGTTATATCAACATATGATGTCAAATAAATTCCCCGAATTAATGAAAAATAATTTGATTTTAGGTTGCAAATTACACATTGCGAAAACGCATGGTACAAGGACCGACTATAGAATTTGACCTTTTACTTATGACTCATGTATTCTAAACGTGGCTGTTATGCAAGCTGCAGTTTCATATAGTATGACCTTTTCCTTCAAGTTTTATCTGAGCCAAACTGGTTAATCATTTCAGCGAGCTGGGGCAGTATTCCCCCCGAGAACTGATAGGCCTCAAACTCAACCTGCAAATCCCCAAAATATGAGCAGTTCGGATCAGCAAGAGGTGGATGACCCCTCTGGAGAGCCTGAGTTCCCAACCCTGAGGTATTTTTGTTGCATCTCAGTTGTTTGAGTTGTAAAAGTCTATGTTACTTGGACTCGGGTGCAAGTGTTGGATAAGAGTATATTTCGAACATGGACATGGTTAGATATTTGGAGATCATATCCCCATATCCATTTGTTGCACATAGGTACTTCCGAAGAAATGAATAGTTCAACCAACATTGGTAAAAGCATGGGTATCTTTGTGTTTTCCATTACTCCTTTTCAGTTCTATGATATATGTGTTGTTTCTTCTTTTAAAATTCCACTTACTGAATGATGTTTTTGTAGAAATTGTGATGCTGCAACTGTCCATTCTATTTGATACATATGCCTAATTTAATGTCTGTATATGTATTAAAATAGGAATAAGTGTCAAAAGAAACGTTTTACTTGTTAATGTACTTTTAGAGAGACCAAAGTGAATTGTTGGAAGTCTTTTAATTGGAGTTTCATTTATTAGTTCGACAGAAATTCAGAATGCACGGAGTATTATGAATGTCCTTGCAGATATGCTAAACGCATTAGATCCTAAAAACAAGGAGGTATGTGTTTGCACCTTGAAATTCTAGAGAAAAGAAAGATATTTTGTTTACCTGCTAAGGGGATTCTGTTGTAATGAAAAAACATATTCAGTGACCTTTCTTCAACAACTTCAGGGAGTTAAGCAGGATGTCATTGTTGACTTGGTGGAGCAGTGCCGCACCTACAAACAGAGAGTTCTTCACCTTGTTAATTCGACTTCGTAAGGATGCTTTTTCTTTTACTATAACTTCGTAGTTCCCACAGTACCTTTCTTGCATGTCAATTACTTGATGCCGTCATTCTTTTCTGTATGAGTTTTTTAACGCATCCCGTTTGTTTTGCTTTTACCTGGTGCTTCAGTTGAGTGTCTGTGTCACTTGCTAAAATGCTTGGCCATATTTCTTTTTTGTCTGATTACGTTATCTCTTGCTTTAACTTCTCCTATTAGATCGAATGCTAGAGCACTTCAGCAATTGAACCTGACATTTGGTCCTCTTTGAACTGCATCCCTTTCTTTTGTCCGAAGGGAAGCTAGCAAAGCTGCAGATTGTTGTGATGCTAGGAATGCTGCACTTGGTTTTTGTCTAAATAACTGGTGCATAGGCTCTTCTTTCATTGCTTTCCCTGTAACTTTTACGAGCTCTTTTAGTCATTTAAGATCCATTCTAGCATGCATGGTGCATGAGCTGCATTGGTAGCCAGTTTCTAACCTCTAGGAAACTGTAGGTGTAGCGTGAAATACTTTTACATTTAAAACACACATTAACTTTAACTATGTGTCTCTTGTAGGGATGAATCACTTCTGTGTCATGGTTTAGAATTGAATGATGATTTGCAGCGCGTACTAGCCAAGCATCAAGCAATAGCTTCAGGAAATTATTCTCAACCAGACACTAATAAGCCTGAGCCTGCAAGAGAAATTGGGAATATCGGTGGTCCTCTAGTTGATACCAGTGATATCTGCAAGCAATCTAGTGAGAGGTAATTACACTTCATTGGATTTACAATATGCAGGGAATTAGTGATTAAAATTGTGTTACGCGGTGCTAATCATGCTATTATCTTAGCATCCTGCAACATGGTTACAAGATTTTTGAAGCTTCGGTAGAAATCAGTTGCTCGGTTTTCTTAAGTATGTTGCCTTATTGAAGGGAATTGATTATGTCGAAGATGAAACCTGTTAAACTAATTTAGATATAGTGATTAGTAGTATAGTTCCGGGTTATCTGACATTCTTGATCAGATGTTTATGGTATCTCTAGCTTTTGACTAACCAGATTTCATCGCAGAAACATCTCTAGTGCCGCTGCAAGTTCTCAACCAGTTAATATTGCTCCAGCAGCGGCAAGTCCCAAAATAGACCTACTTAGTCGCGATGACTTTGATTCACCAAATCCAGATAATTTACTGGCCACTGTTCCTGTTAGAGAAGCACAACAAACAAGTCCTGCACCACAGCAGACAGCCACTGTTCCATATGATATGTTCTCTGATGGTAATAACTCCTATGATTCTTCTAACACACAGGGTTTGGCTGGACAAACCAATCCTTGGACTCCTCAATTTCAGCAGCAGCAGAACTTTCATGGGAACATGGGTTCTACCTGGAATGGTCAGCTGGATCAGCAGCAGAGGTCCCCTTCTCCTGTCTATGGTTTGTTTCTGTTAACAATAAGCTTTCTATGCACATATAGATCCTACTTTTGGTGCAGAGTGCTGACCCTTCTTGGTTTAGGGACAGACACATAATTTAATCACAGCATGCCACATTTTGCTCGGGGAAATCATTAATATACTGTCAAATTATGCTGTCGGTCAGTCCTAATACTTGAATAAAGTTTGAGATTTAGTCCCTAAAATTAAATCTCTTACTTTTTCAAATTAAAAATTCCAGTTCACACCGTTAGCATTTCCCATCGAAATTTACCATTAATGCTTGATAGATGATACTAACATCATTATGGTCTTTTCTCATCAGATTCATGTAGTTAAGTTCTAGACCTCTTTGGCAGGAAAAATAGTCTATATTCTTGACATGCAACTACATTAGAATCAATAAAACTTACTTTTTCCATGTCGAGAAGGTCACCAGATAGGTGGCGTACTAGCACTAGCACCACCACCCGGTGTACAAGCCCTACCACCCGGTGTCCAAGTACTACCAGCACCACCCGGTGTACAAGCCCTACCACCCGGTGTACAAGTACTACCAGCACCACCCGTTGTACAAGTACTACCACCTGACGTACAAGTACTACCAGCACCACCCGGCGTACAAGCACTACCAGCATCACCCTGGGAGGCACAACTAGCAAACTCTAGCCCAGTTCCAGGTGCTCAGTATCCCCAGTCAATGGTAGGCATGTACATTCAGCCAGTCACAACCGGTCATTGCTCCACAATTAATAAAATAATCGGGCCTTGCAGGGGATCCAGTTTGCTAGTTTTCACCCCCAACAAAGCCAAGGAGCTCCTTACATGGGAATGGTTCCACCTCAAATGGTTCCTTACAATCAACAAGTTCCACAAATGTATGGAAACCCACAAATGGCAGCAGCAGCTGGGTATGTGCAGCAGCAGTATCTTGATCATCAAATGCATGGGTTATCCATTAGAGATGACAATGGCTTAAGAAACCCTCCATACCAGGTTTCAAGTTCCTCTAATGTTCCACCCAACACACCTTCAAAACCAGAAGATAGGGGTGTTTGGAGACATTGTTGACATGGCAAAAGTTAAACCAACAACTACTCCTGGAACACCTGGTACCATGTGAAACCCAGAATTTCTTTCATCATTGTTATTAAAATTTCAGGTGGCTAACTCAATTCCTCTTTTGCCATGTCGCCTCTTTGCCACACCTTAAATTCTCTTGAAATTTTTAATACATAGTGAGATATATCATTCACCTCGCCTCATTTTCTGTTTGCATGATTTGGCAAGGAGGAGGTCTAATCCAAGTTTACTCTAATGAGTTAATTCAAGTTATTTCAACTCGGTACTTGTAACGATTGATTCACATTGAAACTACCCATATAATTATAATGGAAGTAGAACAGATAATTGAATTTGTCTTGCTCTTTCTGACCACACATTCTTGATTTCTCCTACATAGCTTGCCTTTGAGGAAAAACACTTTTGTTTATTTAAACTATAAAACCTGAAATCTAAATCCCTAAGCCTTAAATTCTAAGTTTTAAACCTAAACCCTGAATTAAACCCTAAAATTGGCAAATTTTACCTAGCTTGTATATCAAAATATTTGCCTATAATAAATAAGACATCAAACAATATCTTATCGTGTTTAACACATGTATCATATAAATTTGTTATGATTAGTACATTATCGTAGGTATCAATTAGTCGAGCATGGTTTATAGCTTGTAAATAAATTCTCCTACCACTAATGAGTAAGGAGGTATTAAATGTTTAAGTTCGTAGTCAAACAGAAATATCAAGGCCAAAGAGATGACAACGAGACTGCTATCAATCTGAAACTACAATTTTTTTATCTAAACACACAGAATAAAGATCAAGGATGCTAATCGCAAGAGATGCAGACTGCAGAAGGGGAACAACAAAACATAAACTTGACAACAATCTTTGTATTAAACTAAATTTCAGAGAAATGAAACATATTCGGTTCGATTCATGCCTGACTGGTTTCTCATTGATCAACATTTCCGCATTCATCATAATTTATTGAAGTATTAGGACTGACCGACAGCATATTTCAAGTATGGAATGAAACTACACTCCAATTTTGCAAGAAAAATAACAGCGGCTGACCAGAGGCGCTGTTATAAAGGCATAGAGATACCTGCAACATCAGAAAACAACAGGAATCAGAAACAAATGATAAGTTCTAGTAACTGATCAACAATCAGTATGCTCAAATGCAAAACATTCATAAAGAAATAACAATGTGAACAAGATATTTGCCGTTTCAAACTTATTTGATCAATTTATCATCACTACAGACTGTAGTACTTTATTAAGCCTACAGAATGCTGGAGAGCCTTACAAATGCAAGCTATAAACTCTGTTCAATAGAGAAACATTTGACATTCAAATGTAAGGAGAAAACTTCTAAAATTATAGAACACACAATTCTATCACAAAGTCAAGAAATTTGTGTTGGGGTCAAGATAACAGGGATCAGATAATCAGATTTTAAAAAATATATAGGACAAAAATAAGTTCTACATTTTTGTAAGAAAATAACTAAGATCAAAGGAGCTTTGAGAAGACATGGAAGCCAAGGCCCTTGCCAGCCTCTCAAGGATTCGCACCGGTCATAATGCACATGCTAAGTGCTAACAACAATAAGGAGAAAGGATTTGATGAAACAACACAACACATATTTCAACAATTCATTATCTATTCTTGAGAATAAATAGTTGAATTTTTCTATAAATCTAATTGCATGGTGTAATTGTTTTGTACAATCATTTCTCAACTATAAGTCAGATATACGAATTTCGATATCAAAACTGTAGTGTTAATCACCATTTTTTGCATCAATTCTCAAAACAATCAATATTAATGCCAACAGCTTAAAAAATCATTCCATGTGTTTCAGTAAGAAAGAGACCTTGAGGAATCACACCCCAACTCTGAGATTCCATAGCTAGAAATGATTTGAGGCGAGCTGAAGCAACTGCACTGTGTAAAGGCATCATCGACATTAAGCAGCTCAGCTCCACTGGTAATCTAAATTAAGGGGGGAAATGTAACACTGTGAAATTATTACCTTAGAGACTAGCAAAATTGATACTTTAGGGATTCAAAAGTTTTACCTACAAAAAATCTCACCTTGAAACCCCAGAAATGCGATTCACTGAAGAAGAAACCTGAGACTGAGTGCTCGATTTCAATGGAGAAACCGTGGGCAACACTGATTTGTTGCTTTTAAGCTTTAAAGGAAGAGCCTTTACTCTAGCCGATGATAATCTCGAGAGAATCGTTGAACCAGCCATTAAAAATATTTTCTTTAAACTTGCGGAATCTGGATCCTAAGCTGTTGTTTCGGAGGGGTTTAAGGTTTTGTAATTTCTAGGGTTTATGCCACATTGTTCATGTTTGGTTACGCATCTTAAATCATCCTACACTAGTCTTATCTTATTCGGAGTATGGTCAAGGGTCAAAGCAATTTTCATCCTTTGATTTTTTTTAATGAGAGGTTTAATTCCACTACACGTCCCTAATTATGACTTAAATTATAGGTTGGTTTCAAACTTCAAATTATTGTAAGCAAGTCCTTAAAAAATATCAATACCATATCAATCGGTTTCTTTTATCAATATGTTCATTAACTTTTTGTCATATATGGAATAGAAAAATTATCAAAATGAAAGGATTTATTATATTATTAAGTGTACAAGAAAGTATTTTTTGTATGATTTTTATGATGCAATTGAAGCTTATAATCAAAATTTTAATTTAAATAATCTTTTGTAACTTCGATAGATACATTATCACTTTAAGAAAAACTCTCATCAAAGTTTACTCTTTATCTTTGGGTACTTATCAATCTCATGGGTAAAATCTTACCCATCAAAGGTATGAATTCCTTGGTTTCGTTACTTTTTACGTTTTTCTTGAATCAGACACCACCGTAATATAAGAAAAAAAAATGTGGTGATACTTAAGATAGTGTCTTAATGCCTTATTGATATTTAGTGATTTCCCGACCCATAAAAATGGATGATTTCAATTTGATTGACATGATTTTAAAAACCAAAGATTTTGATGGAAAAGCAAACACTTCAATTTATTTGTAGGATTATCTTAATTTTGATAGACATAATTATCAAACTTGAACAATCATATAATACACGTTCATAAATATTCTTAATCTTTTAAAAATATATATATATCTTATAAAAATGATTTGAATTCGTATCTTTGAAGATAAAAATCATATACTTTTTATTAAAACAATTATTAAGGTTTTAAGGTATATCTTATTTATCGTTGAATGTAATGTCATCACATATTTTATAATAATTACCAAATGTGTAACCTTGGATATAGATTTTAAATCTGTTAAAAATATCGGTACTAAATTTATAAAAATGACAAATTTAAGTACACCATATTATATTAAACCATAATCACTATATCCTATCATTCAACTATAAATTCGGGGGAAAATATAGAGATACTATTCTCTTGAAAAGAGGTTATCTCTTGAATTTCGTCGGCACACAAATTATTATAAAAAATAGGATGAATATTTGATTAAGTAAAAAAAATAATTAAATTGGTTAATTTTTTTATAGTTCAAACTTAATGTAAAAAAATTTTAAACTAAATTTATAAAATATGAATTAAGTAAAATTAAATTATTAAAATTTTTTTTCAAATTTAATTATAAATATATTGAAATGGTATTAAATGTTATAAATTTTAAAAAGTTTATATATATATATATATATATATATTTTTTATATGCAATATACATATCAAGCAAATTTGATAGACTAAACTCGAATTTGAAATCAATCTATTAATGATTAAATATTTCAAGTTATTCAAAGTTTTATTTTATAATTCAATTTCTCTTTAAATTTTTTCAAGTGAAATTATGAAATTACGGTTCGAATTAAATTAAAAAATTTAATTCTTTTCAAGTTGGGTTTTTTCTCACCCCTACCCACAAAACATGGTAAGGGTTTAAAGTGTTTACCTATCATGGTTAACTCTAACAATATTAGAGTTTGGAACTACTAACAGATCCATAAATCAAAACACAGGGAGATAATGAAACATCAAGAAAGAATGTTGGGTGATAGTCACAACAATCTTACTCGGTAATTTGAGCTTCAGATCTCAACGTTTTCGTGTCTCCGATAAGCAATTCATGCTGTAGAGGCTGATCTGTATCCGAAGCAGAAGAGACTGCAGGTGCTGGGATCGGAGACTTTACAATTCCGTTAGGATAAGACTCCGTAACTGTTGAAGTTATGGATTTTATGGAACTATCTTCCGTGGCCGACGGAGAACACATTGTCTCTGTAACATGTGTTAGGACAAATCATCATTTAAGAATGCTAATCGGAAAACTAACACCTAAGGGTTACAAAGAGAATCGAATAAATCTCAAGGAGTGAAACCAACTAGCTTACCTTTTAAGCTCCCACAAGTAATGAGGTTATTTAGAAAATCACGAAACATTGTCAAAACAAGCCTTTCCTGCTCAGCATAGACATCTGTGCACTCGTGGTCATTTGATGATTTCTGAGTGATGTTTTCAGAATGATTTGTCAATAAATTAGGTGACTCGGTTTCCATAAACATTGCATCTTCTTCATCACACATCAATGCACGTGTTCCAGGAGACAAAGGCCTTCCATTTTGCACTTCGTTCTCATCTGCTCCAGAGTCACCACTTCTATCTGCTGCATCTTCCTGGTTCTCACTCTTACAGTCATCAGTGGCAGCGCTTGGAACACCATTTTCTTTCTGACTCATTTCACGCACGTGACCAGAAGAAACAGTGGTTTCAATGGAGCCTCCCTCTGATTTTTGATCCTTTTTGCTACTTTTCTCTGGAAATTGTAGGTTCACATTAGTACGGTTATATGCCGTCTTCAACAGAAGTAACACAAAGTATTAAATTGTGAATCTGTGAATGAGCCCAAGGTGAATCAAGCATGCAATTAGGTAACAGACTTCAAACCATAGATTACAAGATCTATAGATCAGGGAGAGACCAATATGATTGGTGAGAAACAGACTTCAAACCATCCTCTCTTTTTTCTGTTTTTCTCCTTCACTTAATGTATTACAAATAAGACACATTTGTGGAATCTATAGGAAGCAAATTTTCTATGCAAAAGAGCGTACATTTCAATACAGAGTGAAGACCATAGTAATTTGTCATTTGAACAATTTTGAAGTGTAACCGAAGGATCGTGTGGACTTCTTAAAGATTATTGTTCTTCTCACCATTTCCATTTATGATCACCAACTATATAGTATCAGGTCAAGGTTTGGTTGAGTTTATTTAATGTTTTCCACTTTTTCTTCAACATTCCTACATGGTGCCTTACGCCATTTAGGTACACTATAAAGTAGTGCCAATATATTTTCAAAAGGAGGGCTCTGATTACTATGATGACTTTCAAAAAACCATACTAGACCGAATGACTTCATACCTTTGATACTTGATCAACACTAATATATCAGTTAACAACTTAGATTTATCTGCACAGTTGTAATTTTCAAATATAACATCTATAACGTAAATACATAAAACAAGCTATTTACCAGCTTCCCTCTAATTTTATATATGACAAAAGGTTCCATCATTCAAAGCCACAAAGGGGAACTGTATTGAGAAGATGCAGATTGCAGGAAGACAATTTATGACAAGGATAAAGTTTGGGCATGATAGATTGATAGTACATTGTGACAATCTCATCCATATGGTTAACTAAAAAGTTGAAATTGATACTGCAATGAAAAGAAACAAGAACTTCAAGGATTTATGAATATATGCTAATAATTAGTACCTGAAGCAAGTGCCTTTCCAGCTTCTGATGAAACTAACACCAAAACGGAGCACAAATCCTTGACATCCTGTGGCTGGAGGATGTTCGCCAATGGCGATCTTCAATAATGTGAAGTGACACTAATTAGCTTGTAAAAGGAGGGAATGGAACACAAATGGATGTTTCTGTTAATTGCAGGTAGAATAAAAAAACACTTCCTACCTGTATGTGAATTTTGAAGATCCCAATGATGCTGTATTACCAGTGCCAGAGACAGGAGCTAATGGAGAAGATGTAGCCAAGAGACCACTTAGATGATTTTCCTGGTTGAAAACAGAGAGATATCAGTATCCAGTTTTCCCTTGAAAGAAGAGAGTAAACAGCAAGCCATATTTTGGTTGCATTGGCCATTGTGTAATACTTCAAATCTTAAAGCAGCGGAGACAAAAATTTAAGTGTATTTTCTATTCATCTACAAAGACCATCCTTTGTGTCAATTTGTGCATATACCACAAAATATAGTATTCTTGATGAGAGAGCCACAAAGTCCATCCATGAAATTAGTTCTTATTTAGATACCATCACTAATACAAAACCTGTGATGGCTGATAGTAATGGTGGTTACAAGAGGATCACATAACATAAAAGGCTGAAAACGAATCATTTTTCTCTGAAGATTGCACAAATCCTATCAGTGTTCTTGATCAACCAAGATGATTTGTTCATATAATCACAGTCCAAGGAATTACCTGTTGCTGTTGAACAACTTTTTGAACTGATTGATCTTTCACTGTTAGACCAAATATGCGTTCTTCACTTTTTCTCTTCTTGGATGCCAAAGGAATCCCAAAGCCAGATGAACCAACAGCACCAATAATGGCTGCATTTGCAGCCTGTTGTACATAAGCTATGGATTTATGATCACCATGAACAAGAGCTCTTCTTTCTTCACTTCCATTGAAGTTCTTGCAGTCCAAGCACTTGCAATTTTCAGAGCATAAAATATTAGCTTGGAAGCACTCACAGTACTTCTTGAGACAACCAGATTTCCTGCAGTGACATCCTTTATTGTGCTTTCCGACCATTTGGACATCCTGTGCATCATCCTAGATTTGTTACAAGACAATAAGAAACTTCTAACACTAAAGAAAATCAAAATTTCATTTTTCTATAAACAAATACTTTGATCCTTTCATATCAACTAATGCAATGAGCCAATGACACAACACCAAACTTCAAGTAGAGAGAATAAAACCAAAAGAATAATAAAAAATAAATTCAGGTTGCATTATTCTGCAACTTAAACCTCAAAGAAGGAAATTGAAAGGGGAAAATCACATCACTATTACTTGGTACCTCTCATAATTAAGCAGCCTGAAGATGCATGAAAACATACCCTAGTATCCTGAGGTCTGTGGGGACTGCTGGCAATCTTCGGTCTAAATGCATCTGGATTGCGTTCTAAGGTTGCTCCAACGGCTTCTTGCCTTGCTGACTCATTCTCCACGTTGTTATGGCAATTTATGCAATTGCAACCATTACAATAAATTCCAGAAGTGAAGCATTCACAGTACCTAATAATAGCCAAAAACAAAGGGCTAAATAGTATTCAATAAATAAATAAATGCAAGAAAAAGATAATAGACCACAAAAGTGAAACAACAAGTTCATACATACATAGAAATACTGGTCCAATTTAAATAACCCAGTTCAATTGATAATAGATCCTAAATAAAAGGTAATCAATAAACTAAATTGGTGTTAGTTAATTGTAACCTAACAGAGATTGTTTCATATTTCCACTAGCAAGAGGAATATTATTGACGTGACTAAAAGAAAAGCTTCGAATATACACTGAGAACAATGGATCTTCTACCACAGACAGAAGAAAATGGAGTAAGCAAAAGTCGACTGCAATTTGACAAATCACTATTAGGCCGACAATATTTCCTAAAAGTGAAACGATTAAGCATTTTGCTTAGTCTCACAAAAGATCAATATCATAATAGCATGTAGCACTTTGATATGTATGACTTAAAGACCAACCATCTACCTAGAAAGGTGACATCGAATTTAAACAAATATTAATGAACTTACAACTTCAAGCACCGCGAATTCTTGCAATTACACTGCTTTTGTTTCTTTGGAGTTCCATCTTTTGCTTCAGCATGTACTCGTGGCCTGGACCTTGAGGACTCTTTCTTGCTGGACAAACATATACTCACAAAGAGTTAAAAACAACATTATGCAACAATCATATTTCTACTTGTACACAATATTCTCACTATTCTACCGTCTACGGTGCCAAAAATGTCCAGGAATGTCTCTTTAAACAGAAAATACCAAAAAGCCAAATGGATCACATTGATCTTATAAAATTGTAAGAAAAAAAAAAACTCCACGAAGAAGGAATTAATCTGCTTTAGGATTAACCAAAACCTCATTTAAATCATAAATACTCTTATTTTCAAGACATTTCTCCCTAGGAAAAGAGGACATTTATAATCTAGAGCGAACTTAAATATTTTTTGAAAAAACTACCTCAATTGAAGTGTTTGCATCGGAAGCTTCTGAACTGGATGAGGCAACTGTTGCATGATGGTAACCGGCTGCGAAGGCGGAGGAGGACGTGTTTGAATTACTGGAGTTGACGGTGACTGAGGTTTTAGTTGTGGCAGCGGCTGCGACTGCAAACTTAAAAGCAATTGCAGTTCCTGCGGTTGCGGATGAGGCTTCGTCGGCAATGCCGTTTGCGATTGCCATTTCGGTTGAGGCTGCGACTGTAAATGCATCGGGTGATCCGGTAACGTCGCATTCCCAGACGCGCGACACCCCGCCGTGAAATCTAAATGCCTCGCCAATTTCTTCGGTGTGAAATCCGAAACCGTTTTTCCTTCCTCCATTTTTCAATCTTCACACCAAAAAATAATCAAATTATTAAAATAACAGTAAATTAAATTGAGATTCAAATTAAAATAATCGAAGAGTTATGATTTTTTTTCTTCAACTTACCGTTCAAGTTTCCGTTAAATAAAAAATTGAAGTAATAAAAAAACGAAGCATTGAAGAGTGAGGAAGCTAAGCCGCCATGAGCTTAGAGCTTTTCGTTTCTTTTTCTTCCTTCAGCCTTCCCTTCGCTTCAGTCCTTTGTCTCTCTCAGAATCATTAAATTTGAAATTTTTACGAAAAGTTTGACGGCCAGATTTGTTTTGGATTGAATCGGACAGGTGAAATTGAATATTTTGATTAACGGATGAGATTTGGGAGAAAAGTCAGGATTGATAGAAAGCCGTTGGATTACGATAAGTTTAGGGCCTTTTTTTCTGGGAAAGTAAAGGAGTGGAATTTGGCGCTAATGGAGTCCGAAAGCGATTGGATTCTTGTTAAGATTGTTTTGTAGTCTAAATTGGACGGAAGATATATATTCTTGTAAATCCTCCACGAGAAACGCTATCGTTTTGACCGTTTTCAAGGGACCCAGTTAAACAAAATTTTAAATTTTGGGACAAGATATTTATTTGTTCAATTTGAATTTTTTATCGTTTGAATTTTCTATAAAGTATAGATTAAAAACCGAACCAGATAAAAGGTAACAAATAAAAATAGATATTGGGTTAATTCGACTAAAAATCCCTAAACTGTTGTCTAGATTTAAAATTGATCCTGAATTTCAAATCGTAAATAAATCCGCACCCTTGTCTAGATTTTAAATCGAATTATTCATGAGCCTAGCCATAATATGTCAAATTCAATTTATTTATAAAATACTAACATATATATTTATTTTTGTTTGATGCATCTTAGATACACTCTATCTTAAATTTGAGCTAACACTTAACGTTAAAACTAATAGATTAATAATTCACAAAGAGTTGATTGATATGGAATTGAGACGTGAATGACTCAATTTGAAGTTTACATAACTTGAGATTCTAAATCAAAATTTTAGGGACCTATAATGCAATTAAATCAACATACATTGATATAGTTTAAACATGCAATTAAATTCAAACTTTTTTTTCTTAATTTATTAGGTAATGTTTGTTTTTGAAAGTTTATTAGGTAATGTTGATAGTATTATTAAGGGTAGAGTTTGAAAATAATAAGTAACTGTGTTTTGTAGATATAACTAAAGTATTAATTATACTTTTAAATATTTAAAATATAGATTTAATTTTTAAAAATCATTTAATTATAACTATAATATTAATTCTTTTTCCTTAAAACATGTAATTGAATCTTTTTTCTTCTTATTTTAAAATCTCAATCTATAAAATAAAATAAAATAAAAGACTTCAATTGTTAAGGATAATTACGAAAAAGGTACATTATCTTATCTACGTTTAACCATTTATCTTTGGTTTAAAGTTTAAACCAATATTTCATTATCCAAATCAAAAGAAAACTTTTATTTCATTTAACTAAAATTTTTATTTTTTTAAAAAAAGTATTGTTTTAATTCAAACCGTTGATATTATTATATATTTTTTAATTAGATTAATAATCAAAATATATTTGAATAAAATTCTCTGACTTAAACCAGAATAAAATACACACGCCATTCGTACATCGTGTATTGCCACATGGAAATAGATTTATACAATATTAGGATCATGGTAAGACAATTAGCCAATACATTATTCTATATGATTATATTATCATATATTCACGGAACTGAAGAAAAAAAATCCTGCGTGTCCGATTTATTTATTTTTAAAATATACCTTAAAAACATGGGAATATTTTAATCTTGTTTGGTGAAATTAGAAACATGTCATGGTTATATTTTAATCGTGCGAAGTCAAACGTAGCAATGGAAAAATAGCAAATGAGGCAATGCTACAAAATTTAGAATTATAAAGTTTAAGAAGAAACCCTTCTAAGAATCTAATTCAAATCATTAAGCTTAAGTGTCATCTAAGAAAAGGAATGCGTTAATACACAAACGTAACGAGTAGAATAGCTTACTTCACCTCCACTTGTCTTGTAGTTCTTTCCTCTCGGACAATCTCCACGTTACGAAAATGGCAGCTACGAGCGCAACGATCGTAATGAGGAGCAAGGCGTAGTTGAAATCCTCCGTCAGCGAATCGTATGTCCTTGAAGGTGCAAGCTGAGTGAAAAAGAGGTCCACTCCATGTGCAAAGACGAGGGTTGTTGATTCCAGCTTGGCTGGTACTGTTAGTATACCTCGAAGACCTTCCACTCTAAGTGCGTGAGTAACGTAGGACTGGAAACAATTCAGTGATAGCCATCACTTAGAGATACAGAGGATTAAATTCATAAAAAGTTCATGGTTGGCATGTTTTGGCATCTGCTTAAATCCTTCAATGTACGCTTGCATACATAATAATCGAGCATCTCAAAATAATATATGTCGGGAAGAAATAAGATGGTCTGGGAGGAAACTAACCTGAGGAATGATTGGCAACGAATCTGTTAGTGGTATGATGCCTTCTTCTTTTTCTGCTTGTGTAGGATTAACTGATCGACGAGGATCCAGGAAACGCTTATCAAGTGCCAAAACCTGTAAAACAGGGCAACAATCATGATTCATAAAGCAGGCAGAAGTACCATACAACTCTAGCAGTATTCGTTTAAAGGAGAATAATATTTAACTCCTTAAAGAGAATACGAACGACTCATAATCCAGCAGAAAAGACGATTACATGATTTGATTCTTTCTGAAAATTTTTAACTTACCTGATCACCAATTGTACCAATGAGAAGCTGCTTGGAAGTTATACCCTTCGCTGTTGATGTCACAGCTATAGCTTTTACCGAATGGGTGAAAAAGTAGGACTGTGATTTTGTTATGACCTCTGGTCGAGAGAATAAAGATATCGGTGAAGTAAGGTTGTGCTTTCCAAGAACAAGCTTCCAAACATCCTTGTTGTCCTGCGGATGGTATTTTAGTAGGAAAAAGATATGTTTAATTTAAGTGATGACACATGCAACTCAAGATAAACAATTCAAGTTCCGCCACTTACAGCCCGAGACTGGTCATAAATTTCAATGACTGACATCTCATATCTATGCGCTCTAAGATTGAAGTAGTGGTAGACAACCCAGTTCTCACTAAAAACCTACAATAAAAAAAAGAAAAAGGAATTATCAATTGCATCCTTTTGAAAGCATCTCATGACACCAGCATGGGAGAATAAGTAACTTACAGCATGAACAGGGCCTTGAGCACCATGATGAGTCACCCGGGTCAATATACGACCAGTTACAGTGTCAATAAGATATGCAACCAACCATGATTCTTCTGGGGTAACAGATCCAATTTCACTGCTGCCTTTGGGGGCAACAGTTGCCACAAAAAGTACATTTTTCGATATATACTTATACATGACATCGTCAGCTATAACCTTTGCTTGAGTATGTACCACCTGGAAAACTCAAATATACAAACATGCGTTATGTTTTATGCATGCAGCATTTCCAAGAAGGCACCAATAGTTAAAAATTCAAAATACACAGAAGAATAAGCACATTTTGAAATAAGTCAATTAACCAAGTGCAGAACCAAAAACATAACTCAAGAGAGCAGTCATTTCATGCACTAATGCTATACAGTGCAACCGACTATGGAAAACTCCTACAATCACCATGTGAGTTGACAAACAAGCAGAAGTCATTGAGAAAAAACATGGGTAAGGGAGAAATGCTTTACCTCATTCAATTTTCTAGTGACAGTTGCAATGATCTTTTCAGATTCTGAGGGGAACACAACTGACCATAACTCCCTTGTGTCAAAGCAGAATTCATCAGCCAGTTCGCCGGTGCACTTGCACTTCAAGACATGCCCCTTGATGATGCCATTATGACTCTCAACTGAATACCAGTATATGTTTGAAAATTCATGTTTGAAGATATTAAGAGCCTCGGATGTTTTGGGGTATAAATGTGCATGTTTATCAGAATCGATCAGCAGATGTAGTCGTTGTTCTGTTGAATCTGTATATGGAAGTGGAATAACTTGTGTGACAGCATGAGCAAGGCTTAAAGAACTAAGCTCGTTTCCTGTGTAAGTGTCAACAAAAGAAAGTACACCGGGTGCATCTGAACTAGGACCACACCTGCTAACCACAAGCACAGATGGATTTTCATCCATAGCATGATGATGAGGAACCTGCCACTGGTACAAGTTTAATCCTATTGGAGATTGACAAGCCTCTGACTTGTGCAGAGACTGTAGCAAGTGAGACCAGACAATGCGTCCATCTCCAGTATGCAGAGCAAAAATTTTCCCAGCCCTCGTTAGTACTACGATCAGCTTCCTAAAGCCATTGTGGTCTCGGGTCATTTTGCTCTTTTCAGAACTTTTTAGTCTCATACTTTGTATGGCGGCGACGTCCTCGGGGTTTGCAAGCATTAGTGTTCCCTTCAGCTTCAGCATATGTCCCTTAAGAAGAAGAGCATCTTGTCAAAATCACTTAGTCAAAATACATCCTCATGTCCATTTCCAAATACTGGATAAAGTTACGGATGCTTCTACAGTAGGAAATTCATGTTTCTAAAACTAAATACACACACACAGTCTATAATTTTAGAACCATATGAAAGCCTCATATGTATGATAATTTGACGTATATCTGAAACAAAATCAATGATTAATTATCTATCAATCTCTTTTTCTTAACTAAATTATCTATCAATCTCTTAAAACCAGGAAAAGAGTTGTATCAAGAAGTCTACAGTTGCCTTCAGTTGAAAAGCAAACAATAAATATCTTAAAAGATTCATAACTGTACCTTAAGCCATTCAAAGAGGTTGTGCTCTACTTTCGCAACAGATACACCATCCCTTTCCAGAGGAAGTTCTGAAGTTGTTACATCAATTATTGATGCCAGACCATCTTCCCTGCTCCAAACAATCAAACCTTGTTGTAATAACAACAATGAATGATCTTCCATCACAATTAACACACGAAATCCATGAGACCTATCAGTTCGGATATAATTATTTATGAAAACCTTGTGGACAAGCCCTCTTTGCTGGTCCATTTTAATGCTTTCTTTAAGCAAATTACTATCCCAATCATGTGCAAGTTTCACTGCAAGATGAATCTCACCGCCTGCATGCTGAATCAATGCAAATGCCTGTTGGCCCTCAGAGATCGGGAGAGCATCACTAACAGCTGTTTCATGATTCGTTTTTTCCACGACTTCCAACTTGCCTTCACCTATCACTCTAATGAATATAGTAATTGCATTTGTTTTAATCGCAAATATTCCTGGGACTGATGAAGGGATGATTGCTGCCGGTCCTGCAGAGTCCTCATAAAGATTTGAAATGGGTGTCTGCTGAAAACTAATTTCTCCATTTCGAAAACTTATTGTTAGCAAAATTGACCCTGTGGAATCTAGAGCCACAATTGTCTCACTAGAAACTAGTGAAACTTCTCTCAGAAACCCACTAGAAAGGACTGCACTTTCATGCTTCAACAACTCTCCATTCCTAGCATTAATTTGATACATCTCAAACTGGGATGAAGCAGCAAATCCAACGACGTATATTAAATCACTGCCAGGAGGCTTAATTACCTGCAGAACCTCAAAGCTACAAGTAACACGAAAAATGCAATTCATCAATATACAATTTTTCAATGGGCGGCAGGTGTACGTGGAACTTGTTGAAGTGTAAAACCTTCAAATGGACTAACCTTTCTGCTTCAAAATCCTTCTTCCAAAGAACTTCGCCATCTATGCAAGAAACAGCATGGAGACGGCCATTGCTAAAAACAACAATTTCATTATCCTTCTCAATTTTCAAGTTTGTCTGCACAATATTAATACAGTCCATCACATATGTTTCTAGGATCATGGAATGAGTTATATAATTTATATTGATAACACTAGAAAAAGCTGGTAAAAAGGTAGGACATGAAGTTCTATTGGGAGATAAAAGTTAAAACAATGAGAAACATTTAACAAAGCACACTTCTGTAGTACATAAACTAGCCTCCTATTGGATGTGCTATAGACAATTAAGAATCTTAAAGATGAAAATTCAGAGAAAAATAATCTTAATTGTATGACAGAGCATCTAATATATCAAGGTTTGGTAATTTCCCATGATCCACTAAAAACAGACTATGTCGAAGAATATGAATAAAAAAGATGTTAATTGGAAAGATTCTGTAATGAAAATTCTGACACTAACCGGCACTAGTAAAAAGGATTTTGACTGCTTAGGACCCTGAAGAAAAGACTCCCACACCAACTGCCCATCAGGAAGGTTCCATGATCTTAAAATACTTCCACCCGATGAAAGGGTAATGACGTCTGCAAGAGCAAAATTTATTCAAAATCAAAACATACCTAAACAAGCAATGAAGTCAGACACACCTTTCCTTGCAGAATCCAGAAGGATAAACCAGCAGTTATAAAACAAGTTGGAACCAGGAATCAAACAATACATACAAGTAAGATAACAATATAAACCAATCCATATTTAAGAACACAAGTCGTGTAAGATTTGATCCCAATATGGATATGGACATACTTACATTTTCCAAGACCAATATCAATTCCATTGATAACATCATTAGAGCCAAGCAAATGCCTCCAAACTACATAAAACAACAACCATTATCTTAACAAGAATTTATCAGTAATGATAAAAATTTATAAGCTAAATAAATAAACTTCAATAATTTGTAATCAAATAGGATTGGACTTACAAATCTCGCCGTGGCGGAGATCAAGTGAAGCTATAACATTCTCTTCGGTGGACACTATAACTCGTCTTCGACCAGTTTTTTGAGTGGAGAATACTGCATGCTTCACTTTTCCTATGTATTGTTGATGCCTAATATTAAACAAAATAATTAGAACAAAAGTTATATATGAGGGATCCACTTACACCCAATGTAAAACTCATAGTTTTACACCTTTTTTAGACCATTGATTAAAATTATATCAATGGTTAAGATGAAGATATTCTAATATTTTAAATACTAAATATTGTTGTTCACTTTTTATGCTTTGAAATTATCACCCCCAAGAAAAAGCAAAACTACTGCTGTATCAATACAAAGAACACTGCGTACGAGCAAAAATTAAAACAATACCCATTTAGGACTAATCTCCCAAGCTAAACAGAATCTAATATTTACAGGATCTTGTGATTTTATCTTCATTCCAGCCAGTTGCATTATAATAATGTCGTTATGTTGTTCAATTTTTGAGAAATATTGTTTCTCACTTTCTTTGTCTTTTGTTTAGGTTGCATAGTGGTACATTATGTCGATGGAGGAGTCGGGAGAGGGACTTGTATGCAATTAATAAATTTTCTTTTGATCTCAAAGTAAATTAAAGCTAAACTTGAATCGAATTCAACGGAGTAAAGTATTGGTGATGCTTAAGGTTAAACAATTAATTAGAACAAAAACCATAAATATAAGAATGAATTAAAGCTAAATTTGAATCGGATTCAACAAAGTAAAGTGTTGTTGATGCGTAAGATTAAACAATTGGAAAAAAAATAAGTACATATAAAATAAAAGAATTTAAAGCTAAATTTGGATCTAAATCCAGTGAAGTATGAGGTTGAACTTACCAGTCCATGAGGCCGACTTGATCTTCGTAAAGGGAAAGGACCGGACTTAGGGAAGAGTAGAAGCACAGAACGAAGAGCAAAAGAGGAACAAAAAAAGACCTAATCGCCATTGTTAATGGCTATGGGGATTGAAGGGAAGAGGTTGAATCTGTTTCCCTATGGGTATGGAAGGAAGGGAGAAACAGATCTGAGAAATTCGTCAAAGGGAGGAGTCTGCGAGGACTATGGCGATTCTTGCCCTGCTTTAGCTTTACAGATTACCTACAAAAAGCCGGATTATTTTAGGTTTAATATCTTGTTTCGTACCTGAATTTAACATATTATTTTAATTTAATCCCAAAATTTTCAACTTGATATTTTCAATGTAATATTTTTATCCAAATTTTTAAAATAAACATCATAATTATTAAAAACACTGTTAAATTCAATAATTTTTTAAATGTATTTAGTTAAAGGTAACAAATTTTTTTCTTTGTTTTTAACAATTATTTTTTAAAATCTTCTACATTGTCAACAATAATATCAATTTGCTTTAAATATTAACCACAATTGATCTTATTTTTTTTATTTTCTTTTATTTTTATTTAATTTTGTTTTAATATTTTTTTAAATCTCTATTTTTGTATATTTTATTTTTAACTGCTGTTTTATATTATGTTTTTCAATTATTTTATAATGTTTGACTTTCGTACAACAATTATTACGACACATATTTTTTTTATTATAAAAATGAATTTTATATAATTAGATCTTTTGTGATAGTTTATTAATATTTTTAAAATTATCAACAAACAATATGCAAGATTAATTTCGTTCATCAATATTATTATTTATGTGTCTAATTGAATAATACATTAAAATTTGTTTGTTAAACATAATTTAATAAAAGTTTTGATTTATTTAAATTCTTTTTAATATCCTTGAAGAGCATAATTTTCAAACTTCTCTTCATGTTTTAGAGAGACTTTTGTTGTATCTTTCGATTTCTTTGTAAGAAAATGTTTTTAGTTTGTTAATTAGGAAGAATAGCGTGTTAAAGAAATAATTTTAAATATGTAATGCAGTCGGTCATCAAACGTCGATATGTCCGAGTGATTAAGGAGACCGACTCGAAATCTGTTGGGCATTGCCTGCGCAGGTTCGAATCCTGCTGTCGACGAACTTTTTTTTTTTTTAATTTTGACTGTCGATCACAGTATTTGTCCCCGTTCGCTGTTTATAATTTTACTTGTATGAAAGCCGTTGCAGTCAGCACAATGTTTTAGTTTATAATCCAAACTCCAATGGCGGTGATGCGAGAAGATAATTTCATTAGATAATACATGTTACAAACCAGTACTTAACCACAATACAGATACTAAGCTACTTCCATGGAAGCTCAGTATTTTATTCAACTTACTACAAACTATAGTTGACAACAATGCAGATATCATTCTCAACACATACGAGTCTTCCATGGAAAGCTTTCAAGTCAGGCAGACATAAGAACAGCATGTTTTCCGGTTTCTGCAGGTTCTTGGGGGTGAATGTTTTTGTCGGAGTACCTAAAAAATGGGAACTGATTGCTTGGCTCGAAATCCTTGACAACAGGTTTTCCAGTTCCTGCAGGTTCTTGGGGGTGAATGTTTTTGTCGGAGTACCTAAAGAATGGGAACTGATTGCTTGGCTCGAAATCCTTGACAACTGCAGGTTCTTGGGACTGAATGTTTTTGTTGGAGTACCTAAAAAATGGGAACTGATTGCTAGGCTCGAACTCCTTGACAACAGGTTTTCCAGTTGTTGCAATAGCCTCAACAAACTGCACAATAATTACAACAAAGACAGACTTTTAATCTGCAAATCTTTACAGAGCTGAGGGAACATGATCTCCATGTCCAAACGACCAAACCATTTTGTTTCAGAATTTAATTAGTAAAACTAAAATTAATGAACTTTTAAGGAATGAAAACAATAAAACGTACCAGAAGACTGCACAGCAACGCGAAGAAAGGAAGTGAAGATTTCATGATTGTTTAGAAAGCAAATACTTGTGTAACTTTCCAAGGATACCTTGCCTGCTCCATCACTTCCACTCCACATATATATATATACACACACACACATACATAGGGATACGGGTATATCAATTAAAATGTTAAAAACATGGTTATAGTGCATACACTCTTTGTAAATTTGAAATTTAATCTCTCTATTGTAATTTCTTGAAAATTAGTCACTTTACTTTTTCATTTATGTTGCTTTTAAAAAAATGTTAACATAATAATTTCAATAATAAAAACACAAAAAGAGTAGAAAAAAGTATTTCATTTTATGCCTATTAATAGGCATGTAAATCAACCAAACGAATACAAAAGAGTGTGTTTATGTTCGTTTATTTAATTTTAATCAAATAAATGAACGAACATGAACATAAACGAACATAAATTCTTTTGTTCGTGTTCATTCATGTTTGATCGTTAACATGATAAACGAATATAAAAGAATACAAATGAACATAAATTAACACAAACGGACATAAATGAACACAAACAGATATACATGAGTTAAATATTTAATATTTTGTGTTAATTAGATTAATATTTCAACTAACTAATAATTTTAAACCAAATTAATTGATAATTGAAATTTGAAAAAACTCTTACTCATTAGTCAAAATTTAAAATTATCTAATAGATTAATCAATTTTATTTTGGTTCGGTAATTGGTTCGTTCAATTTAACCGAATAACAAACACCTATAGATATTTATAAATAAATTTAAATGAACATAAATGAACGAACATAAACGAACCGATTATCGAACGTTTACGAATTTAAATGAATATACAAACCATTTGTTTGTGTTCGTTCATTTAATTAAATGAACAAAAAATCTTATTCACGATCGTTCATTTAATAAATAAACAAATACCCTATCAAATGATTCACGAATGGTTCTCGTACCTATTGGTAAATATTTCCAGTGCAACTTTATTATATACAAATTCTTCACTTGATTTGTGAGTGCAAATTCAACATGCATTACAATTTATACTAACAAAGAATAGAAAATAAAAGACTACCCATCTTTGTTATTGTTTTAAGACAAAAGACAAAAACTTTCAATAATTCGACGGAAACATCAATTTATGTGGACCAAAACGTTAACTTATTGTTTGGTTGGTTGTGACACCTATAACGTATTATTTAATATATTTTTAATACATTTTTTTTTCACGTGTGTTCGATAAATTTTAAATCTTAAGATAAAAATTTTAAATCTTAATCTCAAATTTTAAACTTTAAAACTTAAATCTTCAACTTTAAATTATAAACCTTAAAATCAAAATTATAAACACTAAATCCTAAATACATAAATTATTAGTCTAAAAACGCTAAACTATAAACCCGCCAAACCACAAATCATGAACCCTATTCCATGTTTGGGTACTCCTTATCCATATAATATAAAGAGTAAAACCTCGTTTGAAAAGGTTGCAGAAATCATGGGCAATGTTCCTGTGTCTTGCGGTATACTCCTGCTCTTTGTCAAGGTATTCCCTATTCCCTATTCCCTCCATGTTCCATCCATTTATTTTGCAAAATCTTGAGATGTCTTGTAGTCTTACTATAATGATATCGTTTTTGACAGCTTGGTCCTGGACTGAGCTATAGGATTGGAGAGGAGGATATTCTTCAACTCCCCAGGCCCAGCACCAAGACAACAGAAAACGGTAAGCATCATGGCCATGGACAGATGAAGTCTTATCCAACGAGTCTTGCGGCAGAGCTATTCGGCATCGTCAACGACATCAAGGTCGGGAACACGAGGCCATTCGTTTTGCCTCATCATATACAAGATCCCACGTCTTTCGAGTTTTTTCCGGAAGAGCAAATCCGTCACATTCCTTTCTCGTCCGACTGCCTCAGCTTCTTCGCTTCTTCTCCGTCTCCCCTGATTCTCACCAAGCCTTGGACATATTGAAACAAACGCTCGAGTTATGCGAGGAAGAACCTCCGAAAGGAGAGATCTGGCACTGTGCTACCACTTCGGAATCCATGCTCGATTTCGCACGTCGCATCTTCGGATCCGATGATATAAAAATCATTAGATCGCCTATGGTTTCGAACTCCACTCCCCTTGTCCAGAACTACATGTGGTGGAATCCAAGGAGATATCAACCGGAAAGATCATACCATGTCATTACCAGCCATATCCTTATGCAGTGTACCTTTGCCATTTCCAATTGGCCTCCAGGAACAAAGTGTTCATCATTTCCCTCCGCGGTGATAACGGTGATACCATAACTCCGGTTTTCATCTGCCATTTCGATACCTCTTCATGGGACGCGGATTATATCGCGTTCCGGGCTCTGGGGTTTAAGCCGGGGGAGTCCGAAGTTTGCCACCTCTTACCGCCACAAGACCTCGTTGTGCTTCCCAAATAGAAGTTTGCATCTACTGAGAATAAGATCGCAGTAGCCTAATAATGCAACTGAAAGTATGCTTTAGCTGGATCTAAAGTTACCCAAGTTTCACTTGCAAACTTTAATAAAATATTACTATGATAAGAATATTTTGCATTTTTTTATATAAAATTGAGAAAAAATCATACTACTAAGTGCTCGTTAAAAAAACTTTTTAAACTTAAATGAGAGAAAAAGAGCACACTTGATAATATTTATAAAATGATAAAAGAAACATTAAAGTAAACATTAGAGACCTACACTTACTTAGGAACCGATCACTAAAAATCATCCATCTCATCAATTTTTTCATGTCATATTTTTTTAAGTGAATCTTCACTTGAAAAAACTATTTTTTAAAATGAATTAACAGTAAATATAAGTGAAGATTCACTTAGGAAAATATGACACGAAAAAAAATGATGAGATGAATGATTTTTAGTGGTTGATCTCATGGTTGACGTGTAGAACTTACCTATAATATAATTTCTCATATTATACAGTGTTATTTTTAAATTTATATTTACGTAAATGACTTGTAGTAAATAATATTGAATTTCATTGTTGATTTAATTTTTGCACAACTATTACTTTTTTACGAATGGGTAATTTACCCGATTCGGTTGAGTTTTGTTTCAATTCAAATCATATCGGGTTGGGTTGAATTGGATCACATTTTATTAAAAGTGAAGTTGAATCAGATTCGAATTTATAATAAAAAAATATTTAACTTGACCTATAATTAATCATTTAATTTCAAAAAATAAAAGGCATAAAGATGATTTTAGCCCTTAACGTTTATAATTTTTATCATTTTGGCCCTTATTTTTTTTTTTGGGATCAAATTAGCCCTTAACCTATATCTTTTTGACAAATAGCTTATTTTTTAACTACCATGATAACTGAACCGTTAAAAATTTAACAATGATGATATGTTATATGCATATGATGATATATTTTAAATAGCATAATATTTAACCTATCAAATACATATATATATATATATATGAAATATAATTTTATTTTTAATATAAAATATAAAACAATTATATATGTATTTGATAAGTTAAATGCCATGTTATTTAAAATATATTATCATATGCATATGACATGTCATCATTGTTAGATTTTTAACGGTCCAGTTATCATGGTAGTTAAAAAATAAGCTATTTGTCAAAAAGAGATAGGTTAAGGGCAAAATTGATCCAAAAAAAGAATAAAGACAAAAACGACAAAAATTATAAACGTTAAGTGTTAAAATTATCTTTATGCCAAAATAAAAATATTTATAATAATCTTTCTTTATATATTTATTTTTATAATTAGATCTTTTAAAATTAAATTTTTATTTATAATTAGTCTTTAAAATTATTTTTTATCCCAAACCCTCTCTCTCCCCTCCTCTCACTATCCTCTTCCTCTCTCTCTACACTTCTTGACTGCATTCAATTTATCCTTTGAATCTACCCTAGCCTCTGTGCTCCCTTACCAACCGGGATGGAAGCGTTCAACGTTCCCCTACACTGCTTTATTGACCAAGTAATTAATAATTATATATTATAATTAAAATCGAAATCAATAAAATTAATCAGTATATGCACTAATTGAAAAATCTTGTTGCTTTAAAAGTTAAAGATTTAGATAGTAAGTAATGATAAGTTTATATATTGAACAAGTTTTTTAGCTTTTGCATATATGTATTTTTTAAATCTTGATTAATTATAAATTTATTTTTTTTAAATATTTATATTTTACTCTCAAATTTGTATATTTTTAACGCATTAAAAATAATTTAGAAATTTAAGAGTCTACTCGATTAGAAAATTGAAAATTTGGTGGCTTTCAGATAACAATTTTCTCTCCTTGTTGCATCAATTTACCACTGCAAGTTATCATAGTCATGACATAATATTCTTAACAATAGATCTCAATTTTTTTTTATTTTTCAAAATTATTAATATAATTACAAAAATTCAAGTCTGTTGGTACTTGGCAGCTGATATAACTAAAACTAGCACACAGATTATCGTATGATGTATATTAATGGTCCCCGTATTTATGTATTTTTATGAATTGAGTCCCTATACTTTTCATAAACATATACATTTTCATAAACATTTTTTTTTTGCGTTAATTTCTTCAAATAATTTACGGTGACTTTTTTTATTAAACTTCAAAATTCTAATAATATGTCATATTCATCTCGATATTTTTATAAATACTAAAGAAATTAAATCGGTCAAGAACACATGATATGTGACCTTTTTATAAAGTTTGACCGTAATCAATGTGAAGGTATAATTTGAGATTTGAGATAAATATATGTACAACTAAATCAAAAAATTATAAAAAATCTAATTATAAAATAAAGCTTGTTAAGATAATTAAATAAAAAATTATTTAATTTGATTCGATCCAATATTTTCAGACAGTAACATCAACATCACGTTGACCCAAAGCTTCCAAGCGTTGACTGACCCACATCCCAAAAGCCGTTTTTCCTGGCTGGTTTCAGACAAGCCAAGCATCAGCACATGTTGGCGGACTCATTGATATTATACCAAAATATTCTTGAATATGGGTTCAGATCCGTCTGATTTAGATAATTAAAACGGTTTAAATATTAAGATTCAGATTAATTTTTTATTTTCTCGATTTTATTTTAGGATAAATTAAACTTTTATTCATTCAAAGTAAAAAATCACATCTACCATCCTTACAAACCAATAAAAAAAAGCAAAATTAATTATACATTATACCCTAATTAATGACTAAATCCTTATAAAAAATCATAAAACTTAAAATATAAACTAATATCATGTTTAATTTGTTCAAAAACAAAATCGGTTGAACATGATTGCTCCTCATGTAAGTAATTGTTCCTCTCTTTCTAAACATAATAGTTTAATTCACGATAAACTAAATGCACAATCACAGCTCGTATAGATTTCTTTTTTTCAAACTCAAAATTCAATTAAAACTAGCAGACCAATCTCATTAAGTCTATTGTGATTTACAGGTAAGAACACTCGAGAAAGCACAATATTTAAACAGGTAACCTAGTCTCAAGTTCAACGTCGTTACGAAGCAAATAATTAGGGTCGATTTGAATATTCAAACTCACCATGCGACTCTTTATCGATAATAGATCTAAAACAACAAACCAAACAATAAAAAATTGTTTAAGGATCGAAGGTCAAAAAAATTCTCGATTTCTTTTTAAGTCCTACTTAAAGTAGCTTTAAGTAACAATGGTTGTAGAGTAAAAGCAAAGTCAAAAGTAGGACCCCTTGAGAAAATCATTACAATTGATCCGTCTAAAGACCAAACTCTGGCCACTTGCCACTTGCCACTTGACTCCAGTGGCTACAAATCTACACACAAAAACTCTTATAAGAGCCACCTCCGCCATGGCCAATGCCAAGGCCAAATATTCACACCAATGAAATCTTCTAAACCAAACCTTTTCCAAGAAAAAACATAGAAAGAACAAAGTGGTTGCGTACCAGAACTATAGCCACCAAAAATGTCTCATCTATGCTTACCAATTCTCTTCCTCCTCTTCATCTCGATGCCCTTCGATGCCACTTCGCAAGCCATTGACACTGAACTGACCGTTCTTCTTGAACTCAAACAGCAGCTTGGCAATCTGTCGGCACTTGCACACTGGAACTCGTTGTCCTCTCCCTGCAATTGGCCGGAGATCAACTGCAGCGACAATTCTGTGACTGAAGTTCATCTCCGTGACAAAAACATCACGGTAAGTGTTCCTCCGATGATATGTGGCCTTAAAAACCTCACTTACCTTGACCTTTACAACAATTTTATCCCTGGAGAGTTCCCAACACTTTACAATTGTTCAAAGCTTCAGTTCTTAGACCTTTCTCAAAACTATTTCGTCGGTCCGCTTCCTGATGATATCGATCTGTTGTTGACTCTGGTTTACTTGGATATTAGTGGCAACAACTTTTCTGGTGATATTCCACCGAGTATCGGGAGATTACCGGTGTTGAGCACCTTAAGCATCGTCCAAAACCAGTTCAAAGGGACATTTCCCAAGGAAATTGGAAACCTGTCCAAGCTTGAGGTTCTGGAAATGGCTTATAACGAGTTTGTCCCCATGAAAATACCTCGAGAGTTCGGTCAGCTAACCAAATTGAGGTACTTATGGATGACAAAAACAAATTTGATCGGAGAAATACCCCAAAGTTTCAACAATCTTTCCAATCTAGAGCACTTGGACCTGGCTATAAACAATTTGGAAGGCTCCATTTCCAGCAGGCTGTTTTCTTTGAAGAATCTAACTCGTGTTTATCTCTTCCACAATAAGCTGTCTGGTGAGATACCAAAATCTGTCAACGCGTTGAGCTTGATTGAAATCGATCTTTCGATGAATGATCTGACAGGCTCCATTCCTGAAGAGTTTGGGAAGTTGCAACATTTGGAGTCTATAAACCTGGCTTACAATCAGTTGACGGGAGAGTTACCAACAAGCATCAGCCAACTTCCTGCCTTGCGTGATTTTCGTATTTTTCATAACAAATTGAGCGGAGTCTTGCCATCGGAATTCGGCCTTCATTCAGATCTCGAAGGATTCGAGGTGTCAGAGAATCAATTCAGTGGCCAACTGCCTGAAAATTTATGTGCCGGTGGTGTGCTACTAGGAGTGATTGCATACACAAACAATCTCAGTGGGCAAATACCAGAGTCACTTGGGAATTGCCCAACGTTGCGCACCATTCAGCATCATAACAACAAGTTCTCCGGTGAGATTCCTCGACGTTTATGGACTTCTTTCAATTTGACGACCTTGTTGTTAACAAACAATTCCTTTTCGGGCAAACTACCGAGTAGACTTGCATGGAACATGTCGAGGATGGAAATTAGTAACAATAAATTCTCCGGTGAAATCCCAACCGGGATTGCTTCTTGGTCGAATTTGGTTGTCTTTCAGGCAAGCAACAATTTATTTTCAGGCAAGATTCCAAAAGAGATAACATCACTTTCCAGCCTCACTACTCTGCTTCTCGATGGCAATGATTTTTCCGCTGGACTACCGTCTGAAATAATCTCATGGAGATCGTTAACTACATTAGACGTCTCCAATAACAAGCTTTCTGGTGAAATCCCTGCTGCGATTGGGTCTTTACCTGACTTGCTTAATTTAGATTTATCTGAAAACCAATTCTCCGGTGAAATTCCTTCCGAAATTGGCAACCTGAGGCTGACTTCACTCAACTTTTCATCCAATCAACTTGTTGGGAAGATTCCCAAGCAGTTAAACAACCTTGCATTTGAAACCAGTTTTCTGCAAAATTCTGATTTATGTGCAGATCACCCAATTCTAAAGCTTCAAGAATGCAATTCCAAACTCTTTCAGCCTGATAAATTGTCAACGAAATTTATTGCCATGATTGTGGCACTTTCCCTCCTTGCTTCCACAATTATCCTTGTATTGGTCTTTTTCCTAGTTCGAGATTATAGGAGGAAAAAGCATGGACAGTATCTAGCAACATGGAAGTTGACCTCGTTCCAGAGATTGGGTTTCACAAAGAGTAATATATGCTCCGGCTTGACAGAAAACAATCTCATCGGAAGTGGCGGCTCTGGAAAGGTTTATCGAATTGCCATAAACCGTTCAGGCGAATCCGTTGCTGTGAAGAAAATTTGGAATAGTAAGACAGTGGATCACAAGCTCGAGAGAGAATTCTTGGCAGAAGTCGAAATACTGAGCAATATTCGGCATTGCAACATAGTGAAGCTACTCTGTTGCATTTCAAGCGAGGATTCAAAGCTTCTGGTATACGAGTACATGGAGAATCAGAGCCTCGACAGATGGCTTCATGGGAATAAGAGGAGTCCAATCCCAAGGATAAATTCAGTTCACCATGCTGATGCTGTATTGGAGTGGCCAAGAAGGTTACAAATTGCTTTAGGAGCTGCTCAAGGACTATGCTACATGCACCATGAATGCCATGCACCAATCATCCATCGTGATGTGAAGTCGAGCAATATCTTGTTGGACTCTGAATTCAATGCAAAAATTGCAGATTTTGGACTTGCTAAGATGCTAAGCAAGCATGCAAGTGCTCACTCGATGTCGACAGTCGCAGGGTCTTTCGGTTACCTAGCCCCAGGTAAACATTATCATTGTCCCCTGTTCAATATCAAATGGCCTTTGATCAGAGAGACTAGGGCATCCCTGTAACACAAAGTTATCATTTACATTGCAGAGTACGCATATACAACAAAAGTCAATGCAAAGGTTGATGTTTACAGCTTTGGGGTGGTACTTCTGGAATTGGTGACCGGGAGAGAAGCAAATAGTGCGAATGAAAACATGAACCTGGCAGAATGGGCTTGGCAGCACTTCTCAGAAGATAAACCGATAGTTGAAATACTAGATCCAGAGGTAAAGGAAGCATCCTACTTGGAGGAAATGATACTTTTATACAAGGTCGGAATCCTCTGTACACATGCATCACCTTCTAACAGGCCTTCCATGAAGGAAGTTTCACATATCCTTCGTAACTGTTGTCTTCCGAATGGTCATGCTGCCAAAAAAGTGGGAAGCAACTTCGATGTAGCTCCACTTCTTGGCACAGACACCCCTTCTTATCTTTCCAGTTACGAGCACAGTAAAAAGGATCCACAGAAGATGACAACATGATTACCATCATCTGAATTTTACCGATAGCAGCGGTGAATCCATGTGCAAAACACTGGTGCTATATGAAAGCTCATTTATTTTCACTCTTTTTGAAGATTAACATAGGGTCAATGTCAGCTAAATTTAATATTCGAAGTAACAAAATATACTCCTTGCAGTTCAGCTGCATGAAGCATTCTGTGTAAGAGAGATGAGTTAACCAACTAGAGAGAAAGCTCAAATTGTATTATTAGGTTACCTGTGTACAAAGGACTAAACAAAGTTGGAAAAAATCTAAATGATACAGAACACTGCCTCTATGATTTACAATTCTTCGGTTAAGAATACTCGATTCATAATTTGAGGCAAGAAGAATGTCACAACACTTGGTTTTTTAAAACGAGATAGCAGTCTTCGAGGCACTGGCACTCATGTAACTTCGCGATTCCCCCAATATAAAAACACAGCAACGCATACCTAATTGGTTAATGTACGCCAGCAATTAATGGGACACTTACCAAGGCATTGGCCTTCACTTCTTTTATAACAAAGATCCTTCACATGCATCATCTACAACACATTATGCCATTGACTTCAAACTCAACCTGCTAAAAATTATTCGACAAACGCATAAAGAGATCATAATTTGTATAAACAAAAGACAAGTTACAAATGCACCTGTCCGGCCAACGTCTTCTGCAAAATTTCTGACCTATCCATCTTGAGAATCTACAACCTTCCCAAATGGGATATTTGGCTATAAAATAAAATAAGGTCAGAAGGCAAGTTAGATACCCAAAAATTGTCAAAACATACGTAAGAAATAAGAGCGAGGGTTATGTATCTGGGCCCACAAAAGATAGTCAGGGTCTAAAGCACAATCACTGGAAACATAGCACGTATGATGGCGGTACAGAGCCTGCCACCACATATGCAACAATTAGGAGAGGGGTGGGGAAAATTTTAACAAGAAAAAGAGAGGGGAGAGAGATAAGCAGACAATTTCAATGTTTGCATGAAATCATTGAAAGCTTTTTAAAAACAACATAAGAGAATCGTAAGATACTTCAAGTCCTATGAAATAAAGATTTTATTCTTGAACTATTTTGTTAGTCAAAACTTAATTTCTCAAGAACAAGATACCCCCACCCCACAAAAAAAAAGACAGGACTAACAATCACAATGACCCAACTATACAAAAAAAGACAAGGAACAAAGAAGGTAACCTAAATAGTAAACAAAACTGTAAAGTAAGAAACTACTACAAGGTAGAAAACTAAGAAAAAAACATCACTTAATTTATGCCCAAAAGTTGGATTCAAAACCTGTAATTCTTCAGACAGACTGTTTTGGAAAACACCAATTGCATTTGGATGTCCATTTTTCAGAATTGAATCCAAATCTGCACAGCAGACACTACCACCCTGCAAAGATTCCCGACTCACTATCTCCAGAACTTCCAGTATCTTCACAGCCATCCGCTACAATCTTTAACCCAAATACCTCAAACAAAAGAACTCACCTCGCAATTGAGGCTCTGCACATTGGAACTTGACCCGTATACACTTTCAGCAATTTCTACTACTGTTTGATTACATGGTTTGACCACCTCTTGATCGACTCCATCACCACCTCCTTTCCATTTTAAAATGTTCCTAGAGGATCCAGTCTCAACATCATCTAAGAGAGGTAATGCCAAAATCTCAGTTTTCTGTTGACACAAGCTACGCTTGCATGCCTCCCTTACTTCAGAATCAGGAACTTCACATGGAGGAAGCAACTGCTGCCTACGAACTGATTCACCCGACAGTTCAACAGACTCTACATTTCTAACTACTGGCAAATTATCTACATCTAAAGGAGTCTGTCTGCATATGGTGAGGGACCGTTGACTATCAGTTCTAGCCTGCTGAATGGTAATTTCCACATTTATTTCATCAATGTCTAGCACCCTACAATCAACATCTTCACCTCTTCGGTTATCTGATTTAACTGCTTGACCATTACTGATATGAGATGTTCCGCCATCTGTACACTTTTCTAGAGAAACAGACTCCAGCATCTGGGGGTTAATAGAGGCTCGCTTCTCAGGTTTGTCCAGTATTTCATCCACTGTTTCAGCATGTTTTCTCTTAATTTGTCGTTCCGCAGACCCTAACCTCCTTGGGACAACTTCACTAGTTTTTCCATTATGCTCATTCGGATGCCTCGATTGTCGAAGTCGTCTATATCCATCAGGGAAAACAAAGCCAGGAAGTTGCCTCCTACGAACATGAGAAACAAAAATATCCATTCCCGGTTTCCAATACATGTACATGCTTATCTCCTGTCTGAACTCATCAACTGTTCCCCGTATATCAAATTGTTGACCTTCCTGACCACTCACTCCCACTTTCCTCTGCAAGCCCATGAAGAATGCACAATGTGCAAACTGCTTGGATGTATCAACATACTCACTTGGGTAAGGATGACACTGCAACATTTCATTTGTGTCCCGCTCTATCTGCAGAGAGACATTGAAAACATGAGAAAGAAAAAAAATCACTATACTGGTCTTAAAAGTCATACTGATAAAAAAGCAAATTCAGCACAAAGTCAAAAGCTTAATAGAGTACTCCTGCACGGAAAAGTTAGCATTTACCTTCAAGGTAAGCTGCCTGAGCCTTGACTCTACCCATCCTTTCCATACCAGTAAATCAGCAGCATCAGCTGAAACTATGTCAACTTGTAGATAGTTTTTGTATGCCTCAAAGAAAAGATACGGCTCAAACAAAGCATACCATTGAGCTTTGTTTAGCTCAATTTCCTGCATGAGAACAAAATTAATAAGATGAGTGATCAATAGTTTAAGCTTCAATACAGGCAGCTGGACATAAATACAGGATAGACTTGTATAATCTCACCTCACATATTCTATTACCATACTGAAACTGTTCCATCATAACACGAAGGGTGCTTTTACAGACATTGTAACTGGAATTCATGCAAGGGTACGCAGGAGTTATTATTGGCATAAGATGAAACCTGTCACGAGGGTTCTTCCGAGGATCCCAAACAGGAAAGCCAAGTTCATCTTCTTCTATTGAGCACAACATCACAGGGTTTGGCCACCTCCATTGAGTATATACTCTAAAAAATCGTGAAACCAGCATACTGGGTATTGCATTGGGATAAAGCTGGCACACACGTGCTACTAGAAGAGCCCAGTTTACACCTCCTAGAAATCCCGTAACCTACAAGCCAGTAAAAACAGAAAATTAAAACATGATACAAAAGCAAAGAAGACAATGAAAAATAAATCGATAAATATCAATCTTACATTTGAATAAATGCATCGCCTCTTAGCCCAGAACTTCAGACATCTAAGCGTCATACGGAAGTTCTATAATCATACAAAGGATGAGAAGAGTGTAAAATGAGAAAAAGTAATAGAACAAGTGTGGGTCAACATTCAATATTCACCTCAACATTTGGAACTAATTTAAGGATTTGATCAGCAACCCTACACCCATTAAGACTGCGAACAGTTTGCTCATCAACATTATGCAGCACAGATCCATGAGAGATGTCAAGGTCCTGTTGATTAGTTCAGAAAAAAAAAACAGAGATATCAAAATTCAGAGCAACTAACCATGCACTGCAAATTTAACATTAAAAAACTTGTAACGGAACATTACGAGTATTTTATATTGGTCAATCCCTTCAGCAAACAAAACATTCAACTCTCAACAAAAAATTCAGTTAAAATACTCCAAGACCTATCCAACTGCAATTCAATTTCATTCTGAAGCTAGATTTATAAAATCGTCTAATATACCAGAAGTCACTTTCGCAAATTGAAACCATTGAGAAAAAAAACTCATACATCAATTTACAAAAGACTAATATATTAGGATGTATCCATGAGCTTCAAAAGGTCAGATGTAAAGAGTATTTTGACAGTTGCTCAAAGTATAATGTGATATTTTAAGCAAGCGTAACAGATGCATACCCCCATAAACTTAAATTTGCTTAATAGTTTTCATAAAACAAATAGGTTATAAATATAAGGTCTAGTTGACAACATATCAAGCACTAAGAAAGTTTCTTTATCACAGAATTGCATGTAACATCCTGCAATGTGAAAAGAAAACCATTATTGGCCTTCACTTGAGTATTAACTATTAAGTGAGATGCAGTGCAGCAGTAGACAAGTGTAAATTCAAAATATCATCAAAATGAATACAAACTTACATCTGGAACAACTAAAAGTGATATACTTGCATAAAGAAGATCAATTGATATCCCTTGGAACTTAAATTTCATTACTGGGACATGAGCATCTGGAACTGGTTGAAGTTCAGTGACTTCTTCCATTTCAGCCAAAATATCATGCAAAATGATGAAGAAATCTTCCTGGTGAAATTCAGAAATATGTTAGTAAAACACAAACTATGCAACTAACAACTTAACCGTAGGTAAAACATAAAAGAAAATAAAAATAGGAAGATTACGGACACCTCACGGTTCACATAAGATGGCCCAATACACAAAGTGTCTATGTCAGCCCCTGGTCCATGCACCTATCAAAATAGTCAATTGTTGCTTAGAAAATATCAAAGATTGATTTAACTTGTGACCCAAAAAATAGACACAATAATCCATACAAAAATAACATCAGTGGAAATTGGAAGACCAACAGACAAAGTTCAGGCCACAGCGAAACCTTAAAAACTTTGGGTTTCCATGAACACCAAGAAAAGTAAGAAAAAATAATAAATAAGTTAATGAAATATCACTTTTGATTGAGCATTAGATTTCATACATACCCCTAAACGGTAAGATCCAAAAGTGAAAATGACAGCATTTGCTTCCTCCACCATCTGATCTGTGTAGCCCTTTTGTCGTGTTAATTGCTTTACCCAACCTTTTACAATCTACAAGGAAAACAATCACTTTTCAGAATTACACTAAAAAAGTTAAATAAGATCAAACATCTTTAACTGACATATGAACAAGATAAACGCATCTGCAGTGCACTCTCTTCCATAATTGATTTAGACCTCAGCAAAAGCTTTTCCTTTTTTTAAAGAAAGAGATAACAAAATGATTGATAGAAATGAAAGATTTACATCACCGTGCAATCAGCATAACATGCAAGTCTAATTGCTTGGTAATTCGTAAATGAAACAAACCAGTAATCCCGACTAAAACACAATGTACCAACAAATACTCACATTTTTCTTCAACTAATGTAAGACAACAAGCAAATTCGATTATTTGGTAATTAAATTACCTCAGTGATATGACCAAGAACCTTTTCCCTTTTCGCAGACTCTTCTTTGCTCTCGTAAAGTCCATACTCTATCAGAAACTGAAAGAAGAAAAGCGTCAATTAAACATCACTAGAATAAGCAATACTTAACCCAAAAAAACGCATAACATTACCTTCTCTAATTCCGTATTCCGTTGAATATCAGCCTCACTTGGCCCCGCGAGTGATATAGATTTCGTGATTCCATGCTTCTTCGGAGGCTGTGATTGCTGAAGCAAAGACGCATTAGGGCTCCGAGTATCCATCGGTTTCAGAAATTAACAAACCCAGCAAACGACACCAAATACACTCAAGCTTGAATTTAACCCCAAATTGACACAAACCCAAGCAACTGTAACGGGAATCAAACAAATTTAACAAAAAAGGTAATGAAATTCAAATTGCAATATAAACCGAAATAAAATAGATTGTTTTTTCTTCTTTTTCTTTTGCAGATGCGGTTTTAAACACAAAATACGAACGAAACATAGAACAGATCGGAACCCTAAATGGTTGAAGGTAAAGGAAACTGCTTGGGAATTTCAACAAAGAAGGTCAAACACGTAAGGAATATAGTATCAGATCTAAACTCTATACTAAAGAGCAGTGCCCGAAGACGAGAGAAAGAGATACGAAAGATCGAGCACGCGGGAGGGAATAGAGAAGTGGGTTCCGGCGGGGAAAGGCAGCGCTACTTTTGGTAGGGTTTATTTTATATTTGTTCTTTCCCTTTTTGTCCACCGTCTAGTACTACATTAATTCAAATCGGAATATCGGATAAGTTCGAGTCATAAATGTTACATATTTTTTAAGATTTAATATCAAAATCTGAGTCATAAATTTTACATATTTTTAACCAAAACAAGTGTTAATATTTTATTTTGATTATTTTAAAATTTCATTTAATATCTATTTTAACCGAAAAAATTAAGCATATATATAATTTTTAATATTTATTTTAATATTATTTTTTTAATAAACTACGATGCTTACAATAAAATTTCTACAGTCTCTCAATCATTAAATATTAATCGTCAACTATTGTATTGTAATATTAGGATGAGTCTACAATGGGTGTCAAAACACTGTTGAACATCGTTAATGTTGAACACCGTTGAACATTATTAAATTAATTTATAAAAAATAAAAATCTAAAGGACTAATCACACAATTATTAATTATATGATTTTAAATTTAATAGTTCTTGATATTTTAAATTTTTATTAATTAATTTAATTGTGTTCAATAATGTTTAACATTAGTATGTTCAGCAGTATTCGACGTTTATCGTAAAATTTTCAGTAATATTAATGCTTAAACTCGTTAATTCTAAAAATAATTATTATTGTTTATCTATTAAAGTAAAATGGTTTGTACGTAATATTGTTTTAATTATTTGCATTTTATCCAATTACGCTTAATTTTATTATTTTTGAGTCAAAGGTTTATAATTTTTTTTTCAAGTTTTAATTAATAAGATTTAAATTGTTTTAAGGTGGAGTTGTAGATTCTTTTATCATCAAATTGAATTGAATTAAATTTCTATAAGAGGCCCTAAAAATTGTGCAATATAAAAGAGGTAATTTTTTTAAATAAAGTTTTTAATAAAAAATATTAAATTATTTTTTAAGTAAAATAATTTATAAATATTTAATAATTTAATAATTTTGTTTTAAAAATATTGTTTTTCTTATATTTTTTAAAGTAAAATCATTAAAATAATTTTTAATATCGATTTAAAAAAATAAAAAAATATTATATATTATAATATTTTTATAATATATATTAAAACTATTTTTTTATATTTTGAAAGTATTGGACAATAATACTTATCGTGCATGTCCACAATTACCCTGATATACAGTATAAACAAAATATCATGAAATACAATTACCTTGAGTTATTTGTCTCACTCGTCAATTTGGTGCAATATTTCAAACAATAAAATAAATAATATATACTGATAATTTAGAAAGAAAAAAAAATAAAAATTTAAAGATTAAATTAAAAAATATATACTTTAAGAATAAATTTAAAATAAAAGTTATAATTTGAAAATAATATTTAAAAATTTAAAAACCAAATTAAAATAAGTATTATAGTTTGAAATGTATCGTACAATTAAATCTTTATTTTATTTTAAATTAACGTCTCTAAACTTAAATTACTTTCGAATATACCATTCTGGTTCTAATCCATTTCGGTTTATGCCTCAAAACACACTATTAGATAACCAGAGAAACAAACACTCTATATGCTCACACGCTTCTCCCTCCTCTGTTCTCTCCTCCCCCCCGCCATGGCGTCCGCTATTTCACGCGCCGTCGCCGCCACCACTTTCTTGCTTGAACGCTCCCCAACTGCCATCTCCATCCCTCGATCTTATTTCAATCTATCTCCCACCCGCTGCTCGGCGCGCTTAGTTATCTCTTCCTCATCGAAATCTTATCTCTTCGGTCGGAGATTTCACGCTCTGCGCCGCGAGGATGGAAGGAGGAGGCTTTGGAGTATAATAACTTTAGGCTTCATTTCAAATAATGCTAGTATTAACTGGTTTCCAGCGTGATTCTCGAGAAAAATGAAAGAAAATGCTACATTTCGGTATAATATCCTCTTTATTTGGCTATTTCACGTCTAAAATTATAAAGTTTTAGAGATTTTAATCTCCAAAAACATGTAATTACACACTGTTAAACAGAACCAAAACTCCATGAAAGAAAGAACACAACTGAGTTCCATGTTAAATGGCACGAGAATTATATAAACCTCGTGCCTGTAAACGGAAAACATTAAACATCAACCAAATTCACCAAACAACTTTCAGGGGGAATAGTAGGCAGTATTTGCCATATAACAGCTTCAAGCTTATTGGCATACAATATACTATGGAACCCTTGCACCTACCTTCGGTTCTAGCACTCAAACATGTTTGTCTAACTGAGCTCGAGAGTTTCTCCTAGCACTTTCCAAAACGGTTCTGTCGACGGTAATGAAGTAAGCTGCAATCGATGCTGTTAACAAACAGAGATTGCTATATTATTACTTGAGGAAAGTGGTTAGATCAATTATAATAACTAGTCATTCCCATTTCTATGTCCTCAATGGATAGGATACACAGATCAAACAGGATGCCTTATCGAACTCATGAATTAATATTTTCGGACTTTTGAGAATGCGATAAAGAATTGAAAATACCTCCACTGATGATAAGAGCTTGAGCAGTGTGGTTGAGGTTTGCCTTTGCCCAAGGAATTTTACGAACCGCAATCAACTGAAAAAAGGGCGGTCCGGGAGGATTCAGAATACAATTAGAAATCAATTATCATGCTATTCACCCATAGAAAAGATCTTAGCACTGAACTTTACTAATTGAGTTTGAGATCATGAAAATGGAAGAATAGTTTTGGTACAGCCATTTTATGCTTATACTAGACCATAACCCTAAACCGAGGTGCTATTACGATGCAAACAGAACTAAAGACTCAACAAGAAGACATGATAATTTGAAGCTAAAGTCAAATAATTAAAAAAAAATTGTTTTTGAGGAAAATTATAATAAAAATCCCCCCTAAACTAAAAGGCTATACGAAAGGAAGAGTTATAATATCTTTGTAATAAAGTTCAAAATGATTTGTAATTTTGGATAAATTCATTTGGTTAACGCACCGTAGGAACAGCGCTGACGACGGCGGCAATCGCAGCCGCCTTGATACCGGCACGAATTCCTTCTGAAGATTAAACAAAAATCAAGACATTAACAATTGCATTTGGCGCAACAACAACAAAAAAATCATTCGAATTCCAACGTGATTGCATCTAGAAATCCGAATGAATATCAGGTTAAATCATGAGAAATATGTATAATCCTTACGGTTTTCCAGCTGCAAAAAAAAAATGAAGGAAATGAAAGATAAAAATCCAACCTTGAGAGAATTTCTGGGCTCTTAATTTCTTCTCGTCTTCAGCAGGGGAGGGAATTAGAAATGAATTTGTTTTTCTCTGGATCCAAACATCCCTTGCTTCTGATGGAATTCCCATTTTCTACTCTGTACTGTAATCACCGAAAGAGTTCTATTTTTGGTAAGCTTTGATGACGAAGAGAGATATAGGAAATAACAAAGGAAAGGAGTGATTAATAACTCCATGTTCTTTTTCAAACAAAACTCAAAATTTGATATTCATTTTGTAATTTTAAAAAAAATGCTGGTAATAAATTTATTTTTAAAATAATTTAGTGCTTGTTTCTAAATTTTTCCAAAACTAAGTTCAGCTTACCATTTCCAAAATTTCATCAGAACCGTCCATCGCTGATCAGTTTCTGATAAAAATGGATAAAAAATGCATTTTGCTGTTGAATGTATATCTAATTGATATTAGAGTATTTAATTTAAAATTATTAATTAATCAAATATATAAATTAATATTTTTTAAATATAAAGAGTAATTTAAGTATAATATTATTTATAATTAAATAATCTAAATCTAACATTTATTAATTTAATAATCTAAATATAACTTTATTAAATGATATCTGTTATAATTTATTTAATTTTAAATTTGGAAAGAAAAATTAAATAGTAATATCACTCGACACGTAGAAAACAAGCGGAAGCGGGGAAGATGTACAAAAGTATACAAATATGCGGCGCCACCTGTTTTGTGCGAAGCAAAAGCTTCGTGTTTAGATCCAAAACCAAACGACGTCGCTCCGTAGTCTGAAATTGCTCTCTCGGGTAATTCATCCAATATTCTCTGCAAGGACAACTCTCCTATATGTTAGCATTCTTTCCAGCTTTTTTATATATATATAAAGAAGAGAATCACTTGCACCATTTTATTAATAATAAATACTAAAAACCTCCATCTATTCACTGAAACAGAGAATCCAGCATTCCCGTTTTCTAAAGAGAAAGCTAGCGATGGAAAATCCCAGCGATTCGCAGATGAAGTTAATCACCGGCCCCGGCGGTTACGTGCTCGAAGATGTTCCTCACTTCACGGATTATCTGCCTGATCTGCCTGTACTTTATCTTCTTTTTTTTCATTTCCTCTTATTTTTATGTATTTATTTGTTTAGGTGTTTCGAACTGATTCGGTTACTTTAGATCAAGAGAGGCGAGGCGCACATTGTTGAGATTTTTTTGTTTTGTTTAGTGATAGTAATTTTGTAAGCTTTGGATTTCATAACACTGTTGATTGTTCGGAGCTCAGATTCCGTTTTATTTGCATTTTAAGTTGATGATTTTACTACACTTTAGAATTTAGATCAAGAGAGACGAGGTGCGCGTAAACTTGTTGAGATTTTTGTTTAGTGATTGTAGTTCGACTTCGATCTGCTTTGGATTTTATTGCTTAGTTGAGTGCTCAGATTTTCCTTCTTTCTGTTTCTCTGTTTATATACGTATAGATTGCATTTTGTTTTACTGATGTATATTTATGTGGCAGAGCTATCCCAATCCGTTACAAGATAATCCAGCTTATTCAGTTGTCAAGTGAGTAAAATTAAACCCCGAAAGTTTTCTTCAGTTTTGGATTGAGGTTGATGCTGGTTTGTTTGAGTGGCTTTTTTTTATTCGCAGGCAATATTTTGTTAATGACGATGATACTGTCCCTCAGAAGGTGAATCCTTGTCTACTTGCTTGGCTTTTGCATTTTATGCAAAATTTATTTGAAGTTATAGTCTATTTTTCTAAAACTTGCATTTCTTTGAAGCGGAGTAGGTCAAGAAAGAATGTCATAAAACCTTTTAACTTTTTCGTTTGTTTGTTTGGTTGGTTTATGTGTTGCAACCAGAGTTATAAATTCCTACAGATATAATTTCTTAATCAATATGTTTAAGGGATACACTTGTTTTATCATAGGTTGTTGTTCACAAGGATGGTCCAAGAGGGGTGCATTTTCGACGTGCAGGACCTCGCCAAAGGGTAAAATTCTCACCTTTCCTCAGGTTACTGGGTTGAAGTTACAAAATGATAAGCTATGAACAGTTTGCTGACCGACGGTTGTAATGCTTATCAGGTGTATTTTCAATCAGATGAAGTGCATGCGTGCATTGTAACATGTGGTGGTCTATGCCCCGGGCTCAACACTGTGATCAGAGAAATTGTGTGTGGCCTCTATCACATGTATGGTGTCCGAAAAATTCTTGGAATTGATGTAAGTAGCCCTATTATGGTATAACACTATTGATTACGTGGTTTATGATCAGTAAGAGCAACACCATCACTTGGTAATCTCACTGGAAACTTATACTTGATGCGCCTTTAGGGTGGATATAGGGGTTTTTATGCAAAGAACACAATCACCTTAACTCCCAGGTTTGTCAACGATATCCATAAACGTGGTGGTACAATCCTTGGGACATCAAGAGGGGGTCATAGCAAATCAAAGATTGTTGACAGCATTCAGGATCGTGGAATCAATCAGGTATGTTGAGGTGCATGGGTAGAGGTTTTTGTCTGAGTCTCCTCTCCGTTTGTTTGAATTTATGCATCTAGTATTTCTTCAAATGACTGCTATTGCACGGCTTCTAATTGTCTCATTTAGCTGTTCAGGTTTATATAATTGGAGGTGATGGGACACAGAGAGGAGCATCTGTAATTTTTGAGGTATTAGCATTTGGTCTTTTCTTATTTCTGTAATGGTCAAATAAGAAATATGTTGCATATAGGTTGATCATTTTAACCAAGGCTTAGTCGAGGATAAATCTATGAATTATTATCACAATCCCTTTAAACCATTATTGTCAATAATTTGAATGCCAAACAATGCAACTAATAGTTGTTGTTCTTATGTTTAATGATATTGTCAGGAAATTAGGCGACGTGGACTCAAAGTAGCTGTTGCTGGAATTCCAAAAACTATTGACAATGATATTCCGGTATTTCTTTCTCATCTTCAAAGTTGTAGTCCTCGATAAATTTTATTCTTGACGCCACTTGAAAGACATGTTATTAATCCCTGAGATTGCATTGTGCTGGGTTGCTGGTTTTGGTTCAGGTTATTGACAAATCATTTGGTTTTGATACGGCGGTTGAGGAGGCCCAACGTGCCATTAATGCAGCACATGTTGAAGCTACAAGCATTGAGAATGGCATTGGACTTGTGAAGCTAATGGGACGCTACAGTGGTATGCTTAGTTGTTAAGATTATAATAGATGTATTCTTTACAATCATGTTATCACTACTGCTGGTGTCTCTAGTTTTGTTTATTTGTGGAATTTGTGTTTTCGGATCCATTCTTTAACTAATCTTATTTAACCGACGTTGCAGGATTCATTGCAATGTATGCTACTCTTGCCAGCCGTGATGTTGATTGTTGCTTGATTCCAGAGTCACCATTCTATCTTGAAGGAAGCGGTGGACTTTATGAATACATTGAAAAACGACTCAAAGAAAATGGACACATGGTTATTGTTATAGCTGAAGGAGCAGGACAGGATCTTCTTTCAGAGAGCTTGCAGTCCATGGACGAGCAAGATGCTTCTGGAAACAAGCTTCTTCAAGATGTCGGGCTGTGGATCTCTCACAGGATAAAGGTACAAACTTCAATCGACATGTGGAAACTGATAAGATGTCGATGTAACATCTACACTGAAATCATTAACCGTCTTCTATCACTTTGTGTAGGAGCATTTTGTGAAAAAGATGCCCATTAATCTTAAATATATAGGTTAATTTCTCGTTTGCTCTTTATCTACTCCCCCTACCAAATTTAACCTTTTAGTAAGGTGCAAAATATTTGACATGTGAAATTTGGATTGCAGATCCTACATACATGATCCGGGCGATTCCTAGCATTGCTTCTGATAACGTCTATTGCACCTTACTTGCTCACAGTGCAGTTCATGGAGCAATGGCTGGGTATACAGGCTTCACTGTCGGTCCTGTCAATGGCAGACATGCTTACATTCCATTTAATGTATGTTCCACAACACCCTTGTATAATATCTCTGTTGGCAGACACTGTTAAAAGTTACAAGCCATTGTTCAAGTGTCCGTTGAACCCATTGACCACAAACATTGTGGACTCAAATTTAATCATAATTGGAACCACCTCGATTTGATCATAAATATCAATCCAGATTGGCCTGACTTCAAACTAACCCAATCTGCCCAATAAACTGTTCCAATTGAAAGGAAGTAGCATATAAGTAGCTGCATTTTGTCTCTCACTATTGTTCAAACTTCAAACACTTTCCTGACTGAATTTATTAGGACCAGAAGATATTTATCTCATGTTTTTAAAGAAAAATTAACGGTAATATCTTCTATTGTGATTTTAACGTGCAGCGTATCACCGAGAATCAGAACAAGGTCGTCATTACAGATAGGATGTGGGCGAGGCTGCTCTCTTCGACTAACCAGCCTAGTTTCTTGAACCCCAGAGATATTGCCGAATCCAAGACAGAGAAACAACCAGCAACTGGCATTTCGGATGGGGAAAATTGCAAAGACAGAACATCAGTGACCGAAGACAATCCTTGTATGTCGTGAAAAGTTCCCTCTCTCTAGCATCTTTCATAGTCAGTCAAATTTGGAATCAGTTAAAAGATGTAGCACTCTACTATGAGTATCCCTAAATAATCAATTAAAACAGTAACTCAGGACTTCAGTCTTCAATTTCTGCTGTTGTATGAATTGTTTGAAATTTTGGTGGTGATGGTGCTTTGATTTGACATTGAGAAGTTCATAGTTTTGCTCATATGGGTTTGAAAATGGATGATCAGCTAATCTAGGTCGGCATTGAACTGAAAGTACTAATCAGCTTACACTATATTTGTCTGTCTTCTTACTTTGTGCCTCCGAACTGGAGGGTTGGGTTAATTTTGAGTTAGATCGATTTGAATTTTATACCATTCAGGTCAGCTTCAGGTTTGGATTATTTTGAATTCTTTTCAATTCAAATTTGGTCATTTAAAATTCAATTTATTTTTTATTGTTGAATTTGGGTTTAGGCGGATTTTGATTGTTGATTTTATGGTTAAATGGAAGTTGATTTTGATTGTCATGCCATGTTTTCTTTTATAATGTAAGAAAGAGGCAAACCGCTGACAAGGTAACCACTAGACGTCCATATTCTTCATGTTGAACCTTGGCATCTATAGATGTAGTTAAATGTTTCAGGATAAGCCCATGATGAAACGTTGTCGTATTTGACAGGCAACAAAGATATTCGCCGATGGAACGATTGGTTTTTAGATAACTCTTCAGGTCCAATTTCCAAACGTGTCAACGATCATTATCCTAAATCAGCGTTAATAATTGATTAATTAAATATTAATTTTAAACCTAATTAGTTGTTTTTTTCTCTCGTAAAAAATGAATGATATCTATCATTCAAACTTGCCGTGATAATAGTGTGGAAATACCTTTTAGCCTTACCGTAAAACAAATTCAATGCCACCAAGGCCGATAACCGAGAGTAGCCTTATAAAAAACCACGTGTCATCTCCTCGTGAGCCCACAACCATGCAAAGCATCTCAAACCAACACGCGCCACACCCAACACTCTCTTTTAGACAAAGCAAATACATGTTTTGATACCCGCACCTCCACACTCTCCACCGGGACCCCTCCACCGCCTGCCACATGTCCCCATCCTCAGTTCACCCGCCCCCTTATATCACCGCCACCACCCTCCCTCCACTTCACTCCTAGTAACCCTTTCTCCTACTACTCCTTCACCATCATCAAAAGAAACCAGAGCCGTTCATCATCATGTCGATCAACGATCAAAACATGCCGATGACTCAGAAGCTGTACGAGTCAGCTCCGTCGTCTCGTCAAGTGGCCAAGTTCATGACCGCCTCCACATTGGGTGCAACGCTGCTGTTCTTATCCGGGCTAACCTTGACCGGTACGGTGCTTGCCTTGATCATGGCAACGCCGTTGATCGTTATCTTCAGCCCTGTTCTAGTCCCTGCGGGGATAACGCTATTCTTGGTGATAACTGGTTTCTTGTTCTCCGGTGGGTGTGGGGTGGCGGCAATAACAGCGTTATCTTGGATGTACAACTACGTGCAAGGGAAACACCCGTTCGGAGCCGATCAACTTGATTACGCAAGGAATAGGCTAGCCAGTACTGCCAGAGACATGACCGAGAGAGCCAAGGAATATGGACAGTACATGCAGAATAAAGCTTCAGAGGTTACACAAGGCCAAGGATCTTAAGAGCTGTGGAATCTTGGAGTTTAAAAATGCGTGTTAGGTTTATGTCTTCTCTTGTTGGTGTGTTTTGTTGTTCTTTATGATCGAATTTGCATTCGTAGATTATGCTGTTTGTAATTTGGAAGTGTTTTTCTTTGTTAATAAAAATCTCACTTTCGGTTAACAGTTCCAACTTTATGATGAAAAGAAACTAAACAAACAAAATGAAATACCTTACTAATATCTTTTTATTTACATTGAACTCCAAAATGAATGGATTATGAGAACAGACACCAATATTTTAGCTTCTTTTTAAAACCCTGTGTTTCTAATTTCTACACTAACATTACATACAAAATAAAAACCAAAGAGTAGGAACAGAAGGACCTGGTTAATATGGAGTCAATGTAGATAGATGTCTCTTCACATTGAGGCTCTCATCTCTGCCAAAACACCTCGAAATCATCACTATACAATGACCGGTCTTTGATCTCTAGATTCGCAACATGCCAGTTCATAAGCTGTGATTGGACAAGCTTACACAACGCCAGTCCAACCGGAAAAATCCACCATTCACTTTCATCCCTGCATGTTATAAAGAAACGATGGTGATCATACCAGTGATTTCATTTGCCCCTAAAACGTCTGTGATGTACTTACATGTTAAAACTCCATGGCTGATGGCTCCGGGTCTTTTTTCTCGATGAGGACAGACTGTTATAATGAATATACCCACAAAGAAATGCAACAACCTGGTGCAAAGATGAGAAGATGATGATTACCGTACAGATATTGATTCAAACCAGTACAGTTCACTACTTTATCGTACTCAAAGCAACTCGTAACGGAAGGATAAGAAATTTTAAGGGGAAGGGGAAAGATAAGCAGTCTTTCCATCAAATAGTCATTGACAGAAGCGAGAAACATGTGTAATAGAGGTTAACGAGATGAATAAATGCTCAATTTTAGAAAAGTGGAGGAATACAAATTGTATACTTGACCAGACCCCCCTGTTGTATGGCCAGCCAACATCTCATTTTCACCTAGGAAATATCTCATTTACCAAAAATGGGCTAACACCATAGGAATTGTAGAAATATAAAACCAAAGCAGAAAGATGCTTGCAAGTAAAAAGAAAATAAAAATGTTACAAAGAGAAACTTACAACATTAATCAAGGATGTTAAGTTCCACAAAGCATAAAAACGCGCAAGACCTGAAGATCGCCTCGATCCATGACTGAATAAAGCATTTATGCCAGCAGGAAAAGGAAGGAGGAGCCCAAGAGGTAAAATAAACATAACTAGAAAGACATCCACCAATGATATTGAATATAACTGGAGGAAGGTGAGCAACATTAAGCTAAAATCTCCTAAAAGTAGCATTGATATCACTAAACCAACAAGATCCTACAATCGTAGACGAAGGGTTAAAATGAATGATATAAATTTGTAGATAAATTACAAGTAAAAGTTGATATAATTCTTAAGTTCATGCGTGTTACCTGGTGACCAACAGATTTAGTGTTATGGACTATGAAAGAGAGAAGGTAAAAGATCTCTCTCTTCTCTTCAACCTTATGTAAGCTGTTAGCATTCATAATCCCTTGGTAACTCCCGTTCCGTCTTGCAAAACCTTCATTGCTTCCGAGACCTTGGGTTGAAAGCACCTTTTCTCTTGGATAATCGGATTGATTTGACATGTATCCGGTGTTGACACTGCAGCATATAGATTAACATAGTCAAATTCAATATAAGCAAGCATCAAATGATTCCAATGCATACAAATAATAAAAACTCAACAATTTGAATTTCTTTGAATAAGATATACATGTATTCTTTTTAATTTTAGTTCCTATAGTTTCTGTCTAACGCTACCCAGTTTCCCCACAGGACATCCACTCAATATAACTGCTCAAGATATGCCAAACTGACTTCGTACCAAACACAAGGAAATTAATGTCTAGAGTCCAGACAAATAATGACAAAATATTGACATTATATACCCGGAAAGTGGCTCAGTTTTGACTCCACCATTGGTATTTCCCAAGGACATAGGTTCATTTTCCTCTTCAACAGAGTACACCAAAAGTCCATACCGGCGATAACCCCCAGGTGCAGCCTGAAACCAGGCAAGATCGATGCGTACACCATGGATTCTCAAAGCAGGATTAGCGTGTGTTTCAAGCCACCGAATAACAGGCTTAAATGTTACTCTCAGCCGTCCACAGTGAACCAGGCGTAATTGTGCATTCAAACCAGCCACCAGCCGATACCAAGTAGTAGGGGCCATCAGCTGTAACAGGTATAGCAATTAACAGAACATTGGAACCAAAACTTAGAAGATGTATATCACTAAATAGCTAAAATATAACAACTAACCTGACTCATAAGACTGGTAAGAATGTTATCTATGTGAAGGGAAAATGGAGTCATATAGCTTCCATCACCTCCAAAATTTATAGCCATAGGAAACCTTTGAGGGAGGCGGGGAGGAAGGTCTGTTCTCTTTTCATCTCCACCAAGGAAGAAGTCCACATAGGCCAGCATTAAATCAGAAGTTGCAGAGACCTTCAATGACAGAATACCACAATTACAAGTTTGAAGCTATGCACAAGAATCATGCTTTAACAGAACAAGAGTTAAGAAAGTGTCCAAAGCAGCAAATATATAATTTATGCATAAATCCAAAGATCTTTTAAACTGAAAGACCTGTTTTCCACTAGCTCTACTGATGTGCTTCGGTCTTGGAATAAGCATTTTCACCTCCAAGAATAGAGCATCCGTCTACCATGTAAAGGAGTCATTTAACCACTCCTTTAATTAGTGTATGTGTGTGTTTTAATTTAATATAAACAAAACCTAACGATTTCGCGAGCATGTTCTACAACCAAGCTATAGAGAGTTCAGAGAATAAAAGGTATCTATCTTAGTTTTCAGACATGCCTATATTGTTGGTTTACCAAAAGCATGATGATAAAGAAGTAAACACAGAGCTAAAACAACCATGAGATTTTCCAGTAAAAAATAAGTAAATCAATTAGAAAGAAGCAATATAGTAAACAAATAAAATGAAAGGTAATTATAGAAACCTTAATCCCCTCATAGAGAGCCCGTGAACGGCAAGAACGTAAGCAAGCATGGTCATATTCTGACCGTACAAACTCACGTAGTCGTTGCAATCGCATTCTTCGGCGCCACTGCTGCCATGACAAAGCAAGGGGATAAGCAAGAATAGTAAGAATGGTGTAAATGGCACCTTCCCACCACTGGTAAGCAGCAATTGCATTAATCTCATCCACAAATGTATTGTATGCACCCTCGTATCTGCAAGGTCAAGGAAATCAAATCAATGTGCAAAAATAATAATTAAATAATAAATATTAATAAAATCCAGAACGCAGCACAATCAAAGATTGCATATTGCTGAATGGGAAGCAACCGAACAGAAAACTCAGCAATATACTCACACAATCTCTTTTATTTCTTCTGGAGGAGTGTGGGACAGATGCCAAGGTTCACTGAAAGTATTAGGACCCATGAAATACATTCTGTGTACATGGCTCTGTGACTCTTCGACTCTGTTTGTTTCTAAGACCTGAAAGGTGGGAAATGGCAAAATTAAAGTAAACCTCAAGGGATGATAACCTAACGGGGGGAAATACATTGTAAAGAACAAAAATATCAGCATATTAGACCAAGAATTCTATGAAGTAAAGGGAAGAAAACTTGTAGACAACCTCATTTAATGATTCCAAGAATGGGAAAGAATGATCTCTCTGAGAGCCATGCTGAGTAGGAGCTGGACCAGGTAATTCCTCAACCCCAACAAATTTCATTCGTGCAACACTAAGCACCAGTGCTAAGAGGATGAGAAGTCCCAAAAGTAAAAACCCAAATAACCAGGGTCCCCCAAAGGTGTAGATTAACTCTTCAAGAGCTGTAAAACAGTGTGGCATGTGATATCTGTTTGAAACACATTCATATGGACAGGGGGTTTCGGCAACACCACCTGTGAAGGAATGAGGTTTTGAATATTTAATTATCATACTGAACCAAAAAATAAAATAACTGCGTGTATAAGATGCATATGTCATCCAAATATAAACTGCATGACACAGACAACAAGCAAATGTACCTCGAACAGCAACATAAATGGCACGATGAGGAAGCTCTGAAGCTGGGCAAGGATGGCAGAGAGAACTATCAGATCCACTAACATTCTTGTAAGTACCAACAGGACATTCCTGTAGAAACAAGAAGTTAACTTCAGCAGTGTAAAGATTACTTGTTTTGCACTGGCTCAAAAGAAAAAAATGGATATACTAGTAGAAAGAGAGGAAAGATAGACTTGCTCCAGCCAATTTGGACAAGCAGACAATATTATTCATATAAAGCCAATTTCTTCTAAAAATTCCATTGGCCGTAAAGTCGGACACAACTGGATTTGGATAGATTTTTTCAAACTTAACCTTAAAAAGTGCAACCCATTCGTTTAATGTAGAATGTTAATTTGATTATTAAAATTTTAGAAGTTCTAACTGCTTACAATAGAAGTATAGCCTCAACAACAAAATTCCAAATCAAATGAAAAGATCTGAATTTTTTAAAAATGCAACAGATTAGCAACCTTACCGTACAAAATGTCCCATACAGCCCTTTTGGACAAGCTTTACCAGTCACAGTTCCATCTCCACCACCACTCTCATTTCTGCCTAATCCTCCCCTATACGGGTTAATCAAAACATCAACATCATACCAAGAGGATAAACTCCATAGACAAGTGTCTGTAGCAAGCATTCAGTCATTAATATGGAGTAGAAGTAAGTCCCTTTTGGCAGTGACTGCACTGCTTGTAACAGAGAGCTTGTTTGATACCGTTTTTATTAAATCTGTTCCTACAAGACATAAGTACAGCTAGGGACTTCTATGCAACAACAAAATATAGGCATTGACTACTAACTAATGCAACCAAAATGCTAAGGTAAATTCATAGACTTAACAGTTTCATCTGTTTCATAGAACCAAAATGAAATCTAAGCATTACAGCATAAGTGATTTAAGTCTGCCACCCAAGTCCAAAAGCTAATCCTATACAATCATATTTGCAATTCAAGGATTCAATCTACAATGTTCTGAAAAATATAAAGCAAAGCATACTAATCACTTCATGAGTTCTGCGACAGTAACTCCAAGTAAAACCATTGCATTTCTAACATATCCATGAAATATTCAACATGAAATAATATTTGGTAATGGACACTTCATGGTTGATAAATTACCGTGCTTCGAGTTAATTTTTATATTCTTTTTATAGGATTAATTTTTTCTATTTGCTAATGCCCTCAACAGAACGAAAAAGAATAAGCTACATAAAGTTGGAAAATGTGACAAATTCTGAGTTGAAAAGATTGTTGGCATTAATCGTAAAGTATCGGTTTATGGACATCCACCACCTGGAGAATTGATTGACCAATATATCACAGACAAAGAACTGTTATCAAATGTTTTGGACCATCAGTAACATAACATTAAAAAGAAAATATCACACTGGAAACAAACCTAGCATAGATGCTTCCCTTCACACTAGCAATTGGCTGGTAAACATCTCCAGTGGGAATGTCTGACCAATGAAAATGAATCCTTCCACCTCCTCCTCCACCACTTCCTTTAGGACTACCATAGCCTCCAATGCTTGAAAGAATAGCAGATTTTCCAAGAGTCAATGTGTGCAGAAACAGAAGTATGGTGCCACCAGAGCCACCCCCTGGAGTTACGCTTGAATCATCAAAAACAGAATACCCTTGATGCCAGTCACTTTCTCCAAAGCTTTCTCCGTCAGCCCTCACAGCACCCTCAACAGACAAAGTTGGCAAAGGATGCTCATTGGAACCCATCACTGTTCAGGCATAACATCTCATGAAAATTTAAGACAAACTTAATAAAAGCATTAGCTATTATCGATATTCAAGACGACACACTGTTTCTAATCTAATGGTTGAGATTCATAACATTTGAATTTTTGTAGCTCAACCATTGTTAAACTTTTTCCCTTCCCCTACCCATCCTTCCTAAAAACAAAGAGTGGGAACCTAAGACCATACAACTCAAACATGCTCCTTTTCGACATAAAGAAAACTCAACCTTGTTCAACATTTAATCACGTAAATCAAAAGCTAAATAATTAAAATACCCCAATCTTAAGCGAAGATGGAAAAGTTCACATGTCAGTAATTGCATATCAACCAACCGGTTGCACTAAATTCTAGTTGCCCAGCATGATCAGTAAAATGTCAGCTAGTCATAAAAACATTTCAGATGAGACAGATACCATAGTTAAACATCACCAAGACAACCCTTACTAAATGCAAAAAATGAGCCATAAATAAAACAATATGTTTTCAGAAAAAGAACACAAACGCCTTACCTATAACACCACCACCTGCAGTTGAATTAGATGAGTTCTCATTTCCACTTCCACTACCAAGTTCACAGGGAAAAAGTGAATTCCCATATGAAATACCGCCCTCAACACAAGTACCTTGATAACATGCAATGCCCCCTTTACCACCATGGCCACCACCACTGCCAATACCATTGTCTAAAAAATTTCCCCTACCAATACCACCTATGCATCCTGTACAAGAACAAAATGAACAACATCCAGATATGACTTTTAACCAGTGTCCCACTCATCTTTCTTTACTTTTCTTCAGGGCAAACAAGAGATGCTAAAAAGGTTCTATATAAGACCATTTTATATGGAGTTGATTTGCTACATGGACATACACGTTTGTAGATGCATATTATTTGAGTGAATTAAACATAACCTAAAACACAATAGATAAACATACCCATCCCAGATGCACTAATTACTCCAGAAGACTGCACGGATACGGATTTCGCCCAATGGAAATGAACAACAGATCCCGTCATAAGACCTTCAACGGTGATGTCCTCAACTCGGCATATCTAAAAATAAAGTAATGAAACAGTTAAATAAGAAACAAACATATTTGTTTGTTTGTTACAGCACGGCCATACTGAATAAACACCTGGAGAGTAAAAGGTAGAGATGAATTCACATTGCAATCCTCAGGTGGATGAAGTAATTCAATGGGGCAATGTTGGAGACCACAATAAAGCTTTGGCGTACTGCCAAATGCCGAATAAAAAGCAGAACAGTGAAACAACAGAACAGAACAAATCTCTTAATAAAATAATAAGAGCACAAATCCAGATACAGGGGTGAAGCAATCAAAACCAGAACTTACACAACACCAAATGATGCAGTCTCTAGGGGACCACGTAAAACAGATCCAGGTCCAACCTTCATTAAAACAAATAGTATTAATTCCTTTATGAGAGAATAAAGAAACTTCCCCAGCATACACTACTAAATCTTGCACATTGCACCTTAGAGACACACTAAGCACTTTAGTTTACACCTTTTTAGTTCTTCTTTTAGATATACTTAGACTTATTAGATGACTTAATACTTGGAGTATCTCATATTTTACTCAGAAAATTTATCAACAGTATGAACTATGAACAATATTTCAGACTTTCAGATTATTAATATTTTGTGATTTGGGACATTTATATAATCATACTTTGGGAGATTAAGTTTTGGATTTTATTTTCATATGAATTTTCGGATTTTAATATGTGTTTTGCTAAATAATCAAAATATGATTTAACGTTTAAGTTTCATAAATGATTGTGATATTTTATGATAATTGATGATATTTAATAATAATTATGTTTTATAAATATTTAAATCTAAAATTGATGGCTTGAGAGGAAAGTTTTCAATAATGACTTCTTAAATTTGGAATTTCCTTCTATGCCGGGTTAAGGGGTTACGCACTAGTGATAAAGCTTGCCCCCTCCCCCCAAACTGATATGTTCAGAATATAAAATCAAAAATTCAAAACCAACAGAATCTATGAACTTTTGAACCAAAAACAACAATAAATAATCGCAAAAAAAATCACTTACATAAATACTATAAAACAGTGATAAGACCAGTCGTTGCGCCTGAATCGTATCTCCAGGTCCAGATAAATTCAACGAACCTTGTCCATGTACTCCCAGATTTGCATTTGAATGTATGACTGATGATTCCTGGGTAAGGGGGCCAAGCTTGTCAAGAATTGTTACATACTGAGAAACATGCAACATTCATAGAGAGGGAGAGAATTAAACACCTTGAGAACAACTAAATTACTAGACTCAAGCAAGGAAGTTGCAACACTCGTATCTTCATCACCATCTATTAGCATTTTGGAATTCCACATCAAGAATATTTTCACAGTCATGCGTAAAGCCCCATAGACCTGATATCAATCAGACCGAAATTACGTATCAAAAACATATAATACATAGGGGGGGAAAACTAAGGCCCCGTTTGGGAGTGCTTATAAAAGTGTTTTTGGGTGAAAATTCCATTTTAAACGCACAAGCAACCAAAAACACTCCAAAATGGTAAAAGCTTTTCCACCGCAAATTGCTTATTTACCTTTATTTTTGGCATTTAAAACCTTGGTTTGCAAAAGTTTTTTAAACACAACCACAAACAAAGCCTAAGGCAGAAATGGTCAGATAAAGCAGCTAAGATAGCTTATATATTTATTACTCCCATTACAAATCATCCGGCTGCTTCAATAAGGATATTTCATAACTCATAGACGTGAGCAAAACTAAAATGTTCCAGATGAGGAAATATATGGCTGCAAAGATACAAAAGACGGATAAAAGTTCGATTAAAATAAAATCAACTGCTTCATAATCTGTTTTCTGAAGCAGTAAATAACTTAGCAATGTGACGATCACAAGCCTTTTTAATGACAAATGAATAGTGACTGGAGAAAATTGGATCACATAATGATACAAAAAAGAATATGAAGCTTCATCGTTCAAGGCCACGAGAAAATGTGTCCATTACCTTGATTGTAGAATCACTCATTAATAGTTCTTCTGCCAATAATTCAAACTCCGAAGATGCATAATGCGATAGCCCAAAGATCAGCATTCCCCTGCTCAGAAGGCTTATCTGCCCTTGCACCTATATAGAATGAAAACACCAAAATTAGGTTCTTCATGTCAATATAATTTTATCTCCTTAAATTTTACAAGCATAATAAAAAAATAAGCAATACAGGAAGTGCAAGAAATGGTACCTACACCTAAAAAGGAGGGAACTTCAAATATTATAGGTCCACACACAATTTAATATTAGCTCGGATGGCTAAAAGAGATAAATAAAACAGAAAAAGGCACTTTGAAGCATCCAAACCAATAATCATGAGTGTTGGCTGTCCGCATTGGGTGAAACCAACATTTCTTAGAATCTTAACAAGAACAGTAACTTAAAATTTAGAAACCTGAACCCGACTCCAAAGCAAAGGAACAGAGGCTCTTGCACGATTTTCTATATAGACATTAGTCCAAAGTGGCTGATAAGGAAAATCTAGAAGAAGAGTATCCGTATCAATTGATATATTATGATTGTCAATAGTAAGGCTTCGGAGGACAACATCATAAAGGGTTCCAGCAGCACCAGCATTTTCTGGGCAGCCACGACTAACTCCTCCTGAAATCAGAAAACAAACACCAAATAATATTAAATGATGAAATCAGAAAGCTCTCAACAGTAAAAATTTATTTTCCAAGCTCACCATCCTACAATAGTTCATTTTCCATGAAATTTATCCATTTATTTCAAACGACCACACCTTCAGAAGGCATCCCTATAGCTCAGAAACACTATAATCATCATTAGCTGCCTTAAACACTACAGCCAATCTTTTGAAAATTGTCCCTTTCTTTTTAGCAACAAGTAATCACAAAACCACAACTTAAGAAAACATCTTAGGGTATGTTTATTTCATGTAATTCATTTTTGGAAAACATTTTTCCCTATTTTTTGATATTTGGTTGGTGTAATGGCTTGGCCAACGTAATCCGTTTCCAAGTCGATGTAAAATGGCTTGCATTTTCTGGAGAATGTGCTATTGTCTGAATTTTGATAGTACATTTTCCCAACTTTTCACTTCAATGCATAAACAACCAAAACAATATTATTTATTAATAAAAGTATTAGTTTAAAATATATTTATTAATACTTTTATTTGTAAAATTGTAAAAAAAATATTTTAATAATAATTATTATATAAACAGAAATAATATTTAACAATTAATATCATATTATAAAAATAGTAGTAACATTATTTTATGTACTTAAGATTAATTATTAATATTTAAAACATATTTAATATTTTTAATAATATAATATTCTTATTTTAAAAGTAGCTAATATAATTAATAATATTTAGTATTTAAAAAATAAACTTCTTAATATTTTTATTTGTAAAACAGTAAAATATAACATTTAAATAAAAACATTGACTAAAAATATGTACCATTTTAAAATAATATTAGTTTTCCATAATTAATATTATTTATAGTATTTAGAATTTATAATGAATAATTTCTGAAAAAATTACCAAACAACCGAAAATGATTTCCCAACATTATCCAAACACCAGAAATTGTCCCGAGAAGTTGTTTCCCATAAAATGTAATTCATTTTTCGTAATCGGTTTTTAGTGAAACTAATAGGCCCTTAATTTATTAAATCTTAATATTTGTAATCACTCAATGATTAAAAAAAAAAAGAAAAAAGAAAAAAAAGGAGAAAACACAAAAAAAGCTTACCGTGCAGATATATCTTTGGTTCATCATGCCTGCTGAACACATCGACTGAAACTCTTCCACCACCACCACCACCAAAACCATTACCTCCGCATGCACTTATCCTGCCACTTCCAGTGCTGCTCTTCACAGAACAGATATTTTGACATTAAAACCCCTAATTATACCCGGTAAGATAATGACATTTTAACCCACAGTTAAAATCTAAAAGAAAGAGGAAAGGTGATTTAGCTACATGTAAAGATTTTCTAAACTTCAGCCACTGAAGCAAAAGAATAGGTCAGTTTTATGCATACATAAGATAGGATTCATCATTCATCAGCAATAAATAAAAGTCAAGAATGGACTAAATGGTGCATAAATGATAACAAGACCTAAATCCTGTAACTGCAACTAATAAATGGAGGCTTAAACAATTTAAATCACCAAGCAGCCAGATGTTTCACTAACCCAGGTATCAACTTACATGGATTAATAATAAGTACATAAAAAATGCTAACTACTAATGGAGAAAGCTTCAAGCTCTCCCCATAAGTCCATATTGACCTAATAGAAGATGCATTTCCAAATCCGAAAGTAGTCGTATCCACTGTTATTGCATGTTTGCAATCAACAGCATGCAGTAAGTTCAGGGAAGCAAAAGCATTGTTAAAAAAGCAAATAAAAGTGGACACAAGGTGTGTTTCATCAATATCCCGCACGCTGACTCACATGCAAAATAGGATAAAGAATACATTTCCCCAGGAAGTTTCATTAGAGAAGTCTATTCCATCATGATAATAGTCTAACCAGCCTAATTGAACTTTCATCACTAAGTAGCTATTATGTCATTGTCTAAAATGCAAAGAATTCGATGAGAAATTAACGTCGGAATAAACATTAGTTTACACTTCAAATCTTAGCCAAAATCACATAAAAGCCGTCTAAGGATCAAATTTCCGCTCATTGGTACTCGTTTCTTATCTTTATTCCCTACACTTCTCATTTCGGTCTTTCACTTACCAAACAAAGAAAATGAGATAACCACCAACTTTGGAAACTAAATAAGCCAAACAAGCACTAAAGGAAAGAGATAAAATAAACGAGAAACATTACATTTTACGAGATTTAATAAAGATGCTACCACCCGATCCACCACCTCCCTTAGTCCCTCCATCACCCCCATCAGCCAACAAGCTGCCATTCACCTCCAACAACTCTTTAATCTCCACTCTTACCGAACCACCGCCTTTGCCTCCATAATCCTCCTCCTTACTCGTTGTCCCTCCCTTACTCCCATAACTGGATGGCTCCTGCAATGATGACCATGAATAAGCATCTCCACCCCAGACATCCTCCGCTATCTTCCTATCGTCCACCAAGCAACACGCGCCGCGTCCCCCATGACCTCCACCCGCTCCTTCCAGTCCCTTAGGTGACCCACTCGTCTGTGGCGGTGGGTCCCCCGCCCACCCCGTAGTGTTCACGGCCGAGCCATTGAAAAAACTAGCGTTATAAGCCGTGAGCTGGAAAGAACCGGTTACTATAGTCGAATTTTCTCCCAAGGAAAAGTTTCCGCTGATGTTTACGGTTATTGAACAGCCCAGAATGGGACAATGGAACCTAACTCCGGGGAGGATGTAGAAATTACCCTTTCCTGGTATGTACACGTCACGAGTAAGGTTCAAATCAGCCACAATCTGGCACGTCGAATCAAGAGAACCTACCCCTCCAAGATCATCAGTGCAAGACACCGATGGCGCGTGAGGAGGAGGAGGAGGCAGCACCGGAGGAGAGTAGTCATGATATAACGAAAGACCATCGGAACCCGAATCGATTATCGAAAAATCCGATTCGAACGACAAAGGAACAACAGAAACAAAGGCGGTGCAGAGGAGGAAGACGAAGAGATGGAGAAGGCGATATCGAAATCGAGCCATTTAATGCTGGCGTAAGTCATTAGAATGGAGGGTTAAGTTTAGGCTTTGTAGTGAGTTTCTTGATTTGGAGACACAACAGAACAATAACCGTCGAAAACGTCATGAAAAACGAATTACTAAATTAATTTCTATGTAAATCTCGATTGACACCAAAATTTTGTGAAATTTAGAAAGAGGAAATAACGAAAACCCTAAATTTTGTTTTCTCTCTGACGCTCTGCAACAACAAAAATGGTTCGTAGAGAGAGAAGCTGAGCTTTTCACAGAGAGAGGAAGTAAAAGATTAGAGAAGAAAGAGAAAGTGCGCTTTATTAGAAGCTGAAAAATACAAGGGGGTTATCTCCAAAATAGCATTCAAAATTTTATATTTTAAAATTAATATTATTATAATAAATTTGTCGCATAAATCTAAAAATATAAATTCCTTAGTATTAATTTTTTTTTGATTTTTTTAAATTTGACTTATTATAACTTTAAATGATAAAAATATAAAAAACTTTAAATCTCTTATTGATAAAAATATAAAAAAAATATATTTTAAAAATCTCTAATCAAGTATTTTAAAATTATATATTTTATAAAATTTAATAAATTAAACTATTTAAAATAACTATGATTAAATTTTTAAAATTTTGACTTAAAAAATTAATACTAAACTTTTTAGAAAAAAAAATAATTTTTACCGAAACTCAACGTCTAGATTTAAAAATAAATAACAATTTAAGATTTTAATCATATAATTATTTTAATCTTAAATTAAACTTGTGTAATATAATGATCATATTTAAGGTTTTTAATTTTTAATTTTTTTATAAATAGATAATTTTGTTTAGGATTAAAGTACACAACTTTTTTTTTATTCGTTTGAGTAAAACAAACGAATTTGTCAGATTTTGTTGAAGTATACAAATATTTCAGAAACTAAGGGTAAAAATTTTTAAGCCAAACCTTGGTTAAATAAATATTTTTATCAGGAAAGGGAGACAAATCTCAGCAGGGGTGTTGTTTACGCGCGGGGGGTGAGAAGGGGGAACAGAATTTTGGAGTCAATACGCATCATGCAAAAAGCGCAGCATCAGGATTTGATTGACTTACCCGCATGGTATCTAAGCATTGTGCGTGATTGGACCAGCACAAGAGGAAGGTTACTGTGATTTATTAGTAGTATTTTACGTAGCGAAACGGGTGAGACGCGTGTAGTAATTCAAGCCTTGTGAAAACGTCGCGGTGTCAAAGACAAAGAGGAGGGAAATTTTCGTCCGTCAAATACTGTCTTGGATTTTTTTCATTTTAATAATGTTGAATTTAATTCGATTATTTTTTATAATTATTCATATTTAATTTATTAAGAAAAAATTCATTAAAAAAACTAAAAAATAATCTTTACAAACAAACGTTTATTACTTTATTTTTTTTATTTTTTATTAAAATATGTGTTGTATTTCATCCAAAGTATAATAAAGCTACAAATAATCAAAAAAGTCTAAAGTATGTCCTATTTTATATAAAGATTAGTATTAATCTAATTTATACACTCAATATTCTTTTCATGAATTTTGATCTTAACTATATCTTATGTTAATTCTTCAGAAGATTGACTAATCCCACAAAATATTTTTCTTTTTCATTCATCTCATATCATATAGATGAATTTAAGCCAAACAACTCAGAGTAGTTGTACCAGTAGAGACTTATCTTACAGATACGATAAACCATTCAAATTTAGCATCCCAACTTATAAGGTCTCGAGTGAGACAAAATCAAAAGATATTCTTCTACGTTACTTGTGAAAGATGACAAACTATGAACTAATGATCTCGTGATTTTACACCCCTTATGCATATTAAATAGTTATCGTTTACAGTAATATCAAAACTTTTAAGCTTTTTAGAAGCAGAAAGCGTATCTAAAATAGCCATACAAAAGTAATGAAATATTTAGGTACATAAAATGAATATCATATGAGTTTATGTCTTCAGACCTTTACTTTATTATCTCTTATTTTGTTTCAAATCCATACCGTTTTGATTATATCTAGGTTTGTATCGGAAAGGAAGACAATAATAACTTCAGTTCTGAGTTTAAAAAGCTTTCTTTTTTATTCGGCTAAAATGAACTTTGAATTCAACTTACTATTTTCTTATTCTATTGATAAATTATTATTCTGTTATTATTTTCTTATTTGTGTGAGATTTATAGTTGCGCACAAATGTTAAATGCTAAGCTTAAGGTAATATACAAGTGGTAAAATTGACCCAAATCTTCATGTTCACTTACAAAAGGATATGTAAAGATGAAATGAACATTTGCAGGGGAAACGTAGCAGTTTCAGATATACAGCAAAATGCACTTTCAAGGTAATTTACCAAGCTGCTCAAAAGAAGCAACAACGTTGATTTTTTCCTTTTCCTTTGCCACCTTCGAGAGAGAGTGATTCGTTTCCCCAACAAATCATCTGTCACGGCATTGAGATGATGAAAGTTGTATTCTCGGGCTGCTCGACACCCCAAAAACGGACGACACTGGAGTTGTCTTGGACTGAAAGTGAAACTATAAGTCCAGATAATGGCTTAAATTCCTGCAGGCTTCTTTGTCCCTCAGTTGTGTCATTGCTTTCATCTCGATCCTTCGTATCCACTCTTTGCTCACACTAAAAAGCCTACCGATCTCCTCGAGTGACTTTGGGGGAGTGCCCTTGAGCCCGTAACGTAGAACCATCACTTGCCTCTCTCTTTTTTCCAGACCATTCAAAAGATCATGAAGATGTTCCTTCATGTGCTGCCTCATCACATTTTTTTCCGGGTTCCGCATTGACATATCTGGGATAAATTCCTGCATCATCATACACCCACACGTTTTGTCAACCGAAGCGTCTTCATTGATGCCCTATCAAGTTTGCATCAAAGAATAAGAATGATAATGCAGATACTAGGATGCAATATAATGACATACCAAATATTTTGCACTGATACCATCTCCGATTTTCTGGTCAATTGAACCAACAACCCTGAAGCATTTATCAGCCGACCTGATTTTAGACAAAGAAAGGCCCGTCATCTTGGCAATTTCATCATCTTCTGGGTATTTCCCGTGGCTTTTGCTAAGGGCTTTCCGAGCTTTCTGTATCTGTCCTATTGCCCTGCTTAACGTGCACTACAAAGAAAGATGGGAGAATAACCATGGGTCAAGCTCCAGCTTTCATTACCATGATATTTGTGGGAAGAAATAACATACTAAAGACGAGAAAGCTACATACAGGAACTTGGATCCCTCTAGCATGCCGTGCCACCATCCTCGAAAGTGATTTCCTTATCCAGTACTGTATATAGGTAGCAAATTTGTATCCCCTTGTGTGATCAAACTTTTCTGCACCTTGTAGGACTCCTATACTTCCTGCCTGTCAAAGACAACAAAACAAACTTGAACGTTCGGTCTGGTAGAGAGAACAGACGAAAGAAACGATATCCGACTAATCATGGCATGATTTGTTGCACTGTTCGAACTTCTATGATTTGCACAAGATTTCAGAAAAGAAAATATTTTTTTATTATGTTCACTGGCCTGCAAAATTAAGGGTTTACATGACCTCCATAAACTAGACAGGTGCAAGGGAGAACATGGCAGTAAGAATCTTATTCGTGTCCATTTAAGTTCGAACAATAAAAGTTAAGATCATAGTAGGAAACGTGAAAAACAAGCATGCCTGACGTTTTGGCAAATACATCATTTCATTTTTATGTTTTACTTGCATGATATGTCAAATGTTCCATACTATAACACAGTGCTGCCCATGAAAAGGTATTGAAACATCACAACTTGCAAGGAATGGATATGTCAGTATTAATCCCTAAAATAATCCATCTCACTTCATTGATTCCATAATTTTTCTTTCTGCTTGTTGGTCATGCTCATTCATGACTACTTATAAATATAATTAGAGGGCATAAGATTAGTTTTCAACTTTAAATCAAAAAACACATCAAAATGACATTGTATTATTATTTGGACCAACTTTACTGATCTATAAGAACTGTTGTAAGTATTTTTAGAGATCAACCCACCTTTTCCAACATAATAATATTTTCCACAAGAAAGTTGATCATAATCTATTGATGTTGTTGATTAGATTCAAAAACATCAGAATTGTTAACAGATACAAATAAGCTAGGAACCGACATCATTGTTTAGGAAAGATCTAGCTAAGGAAATTACTATATATACAGGACATTATTGGAAACAACTAAAACAAGTGTAGCATGTAAACAACCAAACAAATTGAGGAAGTCGGACTGACCTGGATTAAATCTTCATGGGCTATTCCCTGACCCCTATAGTTCCTAGCAAAGTAGAGGACTAAGGAGCGTGTACTCCTTAGTAACTCGTCCCTGCAGTACCAACCATAATGCAAATTCTGTTGCAGCACCTTCTCAGTAATTTTGGCTGCTTCTGCCCAGCAACTCAAGCTCACAGCTCTCCCTGTTTCCTCTTCCATAGTCCTTCTAATCCTCTCCAAGTTTGCAACCACCTGCTTGGGAAAACATAGAGCAGTCAAAGGTTGCCTCAAAATATACGTGACAAAAAAAATATGCATTCTATAAACTAAACTTATAAGACAACCTTAACTCCCTTTGACATTTCTACTTCATTTCTAGCAACTTTCGATAATCTCTTCCTAGAGTCTGTATTTCTTTTCGGAGAATAAACTTTGGGCTTCTGAAAGTGTCCGTTTAGAGTGTCGGAAGGCAGCAATTTTGTAGAAATCGTAGTGGTTTCAGCCGTTTTTTCTCTTCTCTTTTTTTGTCGTTTATTTTTTCTAGAAAAAACAATTCTTTTATCCTTTTCACTATCCAATAAGCCACTCACATCACACTCTCCACTAACGGCAGCAACATCAGATAGGTCGAACATGTTTAGAGGTCTATTTGTCCTGGACAGACAGGTATTGAATAAATTTAGAGCTCCAAGCTTTCCTAGTTGCAGTAGAATTTCCCTCTCCAACCTTAACACATCTGAATCAACAAGAGTCTCCTCTAAAACATTGAGATTTTCCATTAGCACACCGTATCGTGATGTATTGCATATCTGTGGGCCCGAGCACGAGGAAGATTTGTTCCCTACGATCAGTTCATTAGAGAGACCACTCATATCACGTAAACAACTGTGTGGCCGTGATCCCTTGTCAATCTTTACCTGGAAAAGAATAAAAAAAAGAATAATACAATATATTTGACAGTGCAATATTATGAAATGGAATAAATTACTGTGCAAACTTAGTAGATATAATTTGATATTCAACCACACCTCTTCAACTTCTAAGCAGTCATTTTCTATTGTTTGCGGAGCTGCGGATGAAGCACATGCTTTCGGAGAATCTTTTGCTAAAATCACACCTTCATCAGATATTACAGACGGGAATGACAGCCTAGCCGAGTTAAAAGAAGCCTCCTTACCTCTCACTGTGACAACCCATAGACAAGCACTTGGTATAAGATAACTTAGACAAGCACTAGTGATGTAAACTGGAATTCAATTGCATGGACTCCATAGTTAAAAACTACAACCTTGAATGGCTTCTAGTTCAATAGAAAGTAACCAGCTTCTAATTCGCAGTTAATTTTAGCTTAAAAATATGCAGCCAGTCCCTATACTTAAAAGCTACAAATTAAGTCCTTTTAGTTTTTGGATTTAAAGATATTAATCCAATCGCTAACACCATTATAAACTCACAAAGCATTAGTGAGCAAATTTTGACAGAAAATACTAATGCAGCAACAGTTTAGATTATAAATTTAAATCGAAAAAGAGATTTAACTTTTGATTTTTAAGTACACAGACTAAATTTCAAGCTTTACCAAAGTACAGATACTGCTCATTTTGGCAAGAAAACCTCCATCTTAGCTTCAATTAACATTAAAACAATGCAGCAATACCAATTCAACTCGGTAGTAAATTAACACTTATACGATCACCTCAACCTAACCAAACTGAGAAATTCTAAAAGCTCATTTAAGTTCTTTCTAAAGTGAAGCAAAAAAGATAAGTCGAATTGAAATCCATTGAACTCACCAGAAGAAGAAGGGAGCTTGGAAGGTGAATTGGCAAGGAAATGAGAGGGAACTGGGAAAACACCTTTGAGATTCATCCTGAAACCCATCGATTCCTAGATTGCAAAGCCACAGTGTCCATCAAATCTTCATGAAATTGGCGTCGTTTATAAAGATCGATGGCCAAAACTATAAATTTGTTTAATTTCTCAATCCTTTGTGCTGTTTCACCTGAACCACGGGTTCTTCATCTCCAAAACTTGTGTCCATTACAGTTTCAGCCTTTTTTGGCGTATGACAGAAGTTACCCAAAGCTCCTTTAGATTTGGGTCTGTTTTGGGCAAATTCCTTCGTTTGGGCTCCTCTGCAAGAATTGGACTTTGTTTTTTCTCTTGCATACCAATTCAAATCATTACCTTGTTGCCAAAGTCAGGTTCGAAAGTGACAATGTTTTAAAATTTAGGGATGCATTCAAAATTAGGAGTCAATTTTATCTATTTTTATTTTAAATTTTTTAAAATAAATTTATTAAATTCGAGTAAGTTATTTGAGTTTATTCTAAACTTTAACTTCTCCACATCCTCTTATGTCTCTCAATCTCGATTCTCTGTTCCAGGCTTCCAGCAAGTTTACATGGTAATGTTTCATTATCTTCTACTTAAAACCAGCTTTTCACTTTGAATCCAGCTTTAGATTCGTTTACTTTGAGCTCTTGATTTTCAATTCTCAGCTTTGGGTGTTTTTCCTTTTCTTCTCGCAGATCATTGTTTCTCTTGCTAAGAAGAGATGCATTTTGAAACTTGGTTAGATATTAGAAAACCCATTTTGGAAATTTTCACTGAATTAGTCTTTGGGGGGTTGTAGATGCAATAGCTTTTGGTTTTTGGATCTGAAGTCTGAAATTTGAAGGCTAGTTTCTGGGATTGTTTTGAAAGATGCAAACCAGATCTGGGTCGGTTGGGTCATTGGAGGAAGGCAAGGAGCCTGTGGTTACAATTAGAGCAGCCCAGTTTAAGACTCCAACATTAAGGGTACTTCAGTGATTCGGATTGTATCTAGCATAATACATATAAATATTTACACAATCATTATCATATTTTATAATAATTTAATTAATATAAAATATGATTAACATATACCAAGAATTTAAAGGTGTAATTAAAAGGTTTAAAAGTTTAATGATCAATTTAAAAAAAACATAACTTGAGAAATAAATTAAAACTCAAAAAATTTAAAGATCAGTTTAGATAAAAAAAAATTAAAATATTTAAAAATTTGATAATCGAAGATTATAGTTCGAGACTAGGATGCAACTTTACTCTAAAATTATCATACTTTTGCCCATTTTAATTATCTTTTTATTGTTTCTTTTTATAAATAGTACATATTACATTATTGTTTTGATTTTTCATTTACAATAATTTTTTGAATAGATTCATTTACAATAAGATAATTGCATCATAGATCATTTATATACAAACCTTACTGTCTCATGGACCACATCCTAACCATATTTACATAAATTAAGCAGTCTGGTATAGACTTGCTCCTACATAATCAATATGATTTTACAAATAAGCAATCACATGAATAATCATCAAAATGCAGCAGCATTCGGATTATTCAGAAAACAAGAAATTATAATTTCGAAAATACCAACATAATCCAAGCTTCGGCGGATACTATTTCCCGATTCGACTACCATGTTTATGCACTGAACCCTGTCTGAACAGAGCTCCAACGACTGGTAGGAATGCTAACACAAGCTTGTACCGATGCCTCGGCCATCTGTTCTGTCTGAACTCCGGCATTGCAGATGTTTGCAAGGGATCGCATGTGTTTCATCCCGTACTGGGATAGGGAACCACAATGTGTCTCAAAAGTTCTCACCTGTTTAGATGAACAGAGCGTGTTTAATAGCAGCAAGAGAAAAGAAAAGGAAGGAAAGAGAGGCTGAGAATCGAGAATGTTTTACCATTTTCTTAAGGCATTTCCAGTCGTCAACGAGTGGTTGGCCAGCTGCTCGAACAGCGCTCAAAACTTCTGGGCCTCTTTCGATACCGAATAAAAGTTTGCCGATGAGTTTCACACTGTTGTCTATATGCATTCTATGAGACATGGCTTCAACAAACTCCTTTTGGGCTTCAACTTTCCTAGCAGAGCCCTCTGGTGCCTTGCTATACTGCAAAGTAGAATGGAGAGAAAGCTCCAAGTTAGATGGGAAGAAGCAGTTTCGTGTTCAATCAATATGATATCTCGAGAAGAAACAAGAAACAAACCTTGTACCAAAAATGGACAAGATCAGCATCGCGCTGGTTAACAGCTTTTGCGGGTGGTTGCAAGGAGTTCTCGTCAACAAAGGTGAAGTTATCATTAGCAGGATTTGTACCCAAGTATGCAAAGAGACTATCCTTGCTAACCCCTATATCACCATATTGCATGACATGAGAGCCATAGTAAGCATCGCCACTGAGAGTCCTCTTCTTAACCTGCAAAAAGACGGCGAAATAAAATTGTACGGCAGCTCTCAACAATAGAAGTATAAGTTTTTTCTTAGATCTAAACAGTAATCAGTAACTGCCATACAAAATGAAATTGAAATCTTTATATTTTCCTGATGAAATAAAAGAACAGAGTTCATGCAAAAACACTTCATAAAGCCTTACAACTTCATATTGCTGGTGCAAGTTCTCTGTCCGCAAATTATGTACGTCACTGCTCAACAGAAACACAATATTAGGATTCACATCAAGGAATGCAATTCAACCAAAATAAAACAGAAGTCAATTCCTCAGTTTTAAAAGATATGTATTTTAGTCTTAGATCATACTAAAGAATCGAATTTACATGTATAGCACCCATTTTGCCTCGGACTTTTTACATTTGTCTAGTAACTATTAACTTCAACAAGGTGCAGCCAAGAAACAAACTGATGTTAATTAATATAAAACAAGCTAAAATCTTGAGAAAACAAATACAGACAATCAGCTTCAATTTTGAAATAGTTGCAGATTCAATAGTCATGGATAAACGAAGAGGACTTAATTGATGAACATGCTTGAATACTGACCTGTCCTCCATCCAAGCGACACTGTACAAGTCTCCCAAGCAGGTTTCATATTCTGGAGGAGGACTCGGGTAGTCTCCGGGACAATAGGTTCCCCAGCTACTCTCCTCTGCATTTGATGCTGTGGTGGCATAGATATTCAAACCCTCAGGAAGGAGACCTTCAAAGATACTTCCTGATTCACAAGCTTCAAGATAGAATACCTACAAAGATACATGTAGAAAGGAAATTAAGAAGGCCAGAAAAGTGATAAGAAATCGCATTAAGAAATGGATAGTTATTAAAACATTGATTTACCAATTTTTTATAGCTTCCTAAAGCATGCTTTTTCTTTAAAACATCAATCAAGTCATCAGCATAAAGATAAGGATAGGTAGGCATCCCTGGATTAACATAAAAAGGAATCCATTAGCAGCTTTAGAAGCAAGTATCAAATAGCAAGCTGAAAACCATACTAGAATCTGTGAGTAATAGATACGAGGCCATGCCACAATCCGAAAACAATACCAAAGTAACTGCAAAGTCGATAGTACTAACCAAGAATACCGGGACCCCCATGGTCAGTGTAGTATATGAAGATATGATCATTAGGGCCACTGTTTACGACCTTCCCACTACCCCCTGTGATGGCAGATTTGTTTCCAAGGATGGCCGCGAAAAAGTTGTTAACATTAACATCTCTTCCAGTATAATCCTGTAGAAGAACAACAATTAAGCAAACATTTACATCATAATCAGAAATTCAAAATTTGGCAACGAATTCATAAAAATATATAGAACAAACCTTTGGAACTCCCTTATAAACATCACTGCCTTGAGGATGGTTAATGATAACACCAGGCCGAGGGTTCTCTACATGGAAAGCTATATCATCGTACATAAAGACAACGATATTTTCCTCTTTCAAACCACCGTTCCTTAGGAGTTGATAAGCATGACAAACATCAGCCTGAAACAATTATCAATAATTTTAACAAAATTAAGACCGATCAAACAATCAATAAATTCACAACAAAGTAAATTAAAAACTCTGTTAACACATTACACTCTTAATAATTCACTATTCAGTGTAGGTTGACAGTCGTGCGTGTGTATCAAAAATCATATAAACGACAATAAAAAGTTCAAATTCAATGAAAGCTTCTGACCTGATGCCTGTAATTCCAATATCCATTAGATCCAGCAATCAGGACCGCCCATTTGGTGCCACCAACTTCATCATCGTCGCTCCGGTGTAAGAACCTCGAAGCATCCAACGGTAACCCGAGAAAGTCTCCGATGAAATTTCTACCGGCGGAGACAGTGCCGGCGATCGATAACAGGAGAAGAATTACACCGGTGAGGAGATTGGTCATTCTTTTGGCCAACAAAAGCTATATTGAAGAGATGATTCAAAAATGCAAGGCTTTGTAGCTAAGTTATATAAATCCAGATATTCCGGTTGTTATTGGCGGGCCCGGGAGCTACTTTTATTGGTGGACAACTTGTGATTGCATCTGATACGTTGATTATGGGACCCGTAAACCTGACCGTTAGATGAAAATTATGAAATATGGGTGGTGGCCCAGTTGATTTTCGTGGGCTCTTGATTGGGACCCGCCAAGTTGATTTTCGTGGGCTCAATTTAAATATCATTGTCTGTGTCGTAATTGCTTCTTATTGGATGCTTGTTTCCGCGAAATAAAAAAATTCAAAAACTATAGCTGTACAAACAAAAATATTTATTATTATTTTTTTATTTTTAAAATTTTGTCCTAATTAATTTAAATATATTTGTACCATATATTTAATTTTGGTAAAAATATCTCCAAATAGAAATCAAATAAAAAGATTAATGTAATAAATTATAATAATGAATATGAATTTAATTAGTATCCTTTCTTAGCGTATAAAAAATAATTAGGGTGTATTTAAGCAGTGATCAGCATCTAATTTATATTTAGCGATGTTTTTAAATTGCATAATCTTTTATTTAAAATAAAAAATTCAAATAAAACATTTTTGAGGATTTGTTTTGTCAATTCATTTCGAGGCCTGAAACCCGTCTAGGTTCAAATTCACAATTGTAAAAATAATATTCTTTTATGAATTTATAAGTGAAATCCTTAGTCTAAAGTATTATCTTTTGACCTGAATCATCTTTAATTTAATATCAAAACAAATGATTAAAAGATTTTGGATTTTTAGATGTTTAGATTTTTGGTTCGTTTAAATTATAATTTATTTTTATTAAAATAGATGTCTTAGTAAATCTCAAAAGGTTAAAAATAATAATTTGACCATCTAAAATATGTAAAAGAAATGGATACTTAAAAGAAAAAAATAGGTAATTTGACAGCTTATTTCGATATTAAATATACATTTTTTTCAATTTCTTTCATTAATTTTATCCGAATAAAATTTATTTTCATGTTTTTATATGATATTAATAATTTGAAAATGTTGAAATGCAACAGAAATAATTTTAAGGCATTAATTATAAGAAAAAAACTTTAATCTACACGTTCAAAACAAAATTTTTAATATACTCTTAAAATTAACATCTTCAAAACAAAATTTTAAACCATAATAAATAAATTTCCAATAAAATTAAATTGGTGACGAGAGTCTAATTTACTTATTTTAAATAGATATAAATGATATTTGGCGTTGTTATATATATATATCAATTAAAAACATTTTTAAATGGGTAATACTTAAATAATGATGTAAATTTGTGACCTAAATTTAATATTATTCCAGCCCTAGCAGCGTGGTGCGACCTCCATGGTGATGAAAATAACTTTCTTTTCAACACATCACATTATTAATGTGATCAAAGTATAATAAATCAATAATATAAATGATCAAAACATAATAAATAAAAATTAGTTAATTAAAATTAAAAAAAAAATCAAATAAAAGTTATATTTACAATAATTTACATTTAAGATCATAAATAAATCCAAAGAATTAAAAGAGACAGCCATTTATTAAAAAAAATAAATTTTATATATAATATAAAAAATTTTATATATATTTTATTAAAAATAAATTTTAACTCCTTTAAAATTTATAAAATTCTCCTAAATACAATTTTTTTGCGTCATCTCTACTTAAGATATTTTATATACTACTATTCGTCTTGTCCCAGCCGTCCCTGACTTATCTTCCAAGGAGACTAGTATTTAAATTCTATTAAAAAGGGAAAAAGACAAGTATTTAAATTGAATCTGTTAGAATAAGTATCCGAATTATTGGCGATTGAGAGAGTAGGAATCTGTTGCTCACACGCTTCTTCAACAGTTCATTTTCAATAAAAGCAGGAATGATGGATATGGGGACAATCAATGACCTGGTAGTTGTAGTATTCAATAATATTGTCGGGGATATTAAAATTATTTTTAAAAAAATTACATAATATCCGGATATAAGAGTCTGTTTAGTTTTAAAAAAATATTTTTATTTATATTTCAAAAAATACTTTTCACATTAATTACAATTTAATACTTTGTTTAATTGGTTAAAGTACCATTCAACAAAATTTAATTATACTTATGTAAGTATTAATTAAAATATTATTCTTAATATACTCTCTCCCCACCCAGTGGTATTAAAAAATCTATCAATAAAATCATTAAAATATTTGTCGTGTTTGTCCAATCTGCCTGTCCCCTCGTTTTCTTGACACCGGAGCCACAGCCAGTGTCTGAGCTGAATCTTTTGGAATCCTATTTATTACAGTGAATGTTGACATAAAGTAGAAGAATCTGTTGCCCACACTCTTCATCCACATGGAAAGACGTAAGATTGATAGGGACATTGGCCATTGGATTTGTACTTGTATTATGGATCAGATTAAACTGTAGTGATGACGTCATAAAGATAATATTTCAAGAAAAATAATATAATAGTGATCACAAGTAGTATCTGTTCTAGAATATAATCTCCACCATTTAACATTGATCATTCAATCACTTTGTTGGCATTGTTGATGCTCGAACTCATGACCTCTAGAAACATTAACCGTTCTTTTAACCACTTGGGCTAAAGGGTGTTATTTGAATTATGAAATTTATTAATTAAAAGGTGTTATTTTAACCATTTAAATTGAATTTTAAATTAATTTATACTCTATCCAAAATTAAAAGGTGTTATTTGAATTATGAAATTTATTAATTAGTTTGGTGGTTAAAAATCTATATATTATTTTTATTTTGTATAAATTTAAATTTTATTACAAGAATATAATATATTTTATTTAATATATAATTTCATCTGAATCAGATTTGATATTTAGAGAAGTGTCATACGTTTTGAATTTTAAGATAAAAATTTGCCTCGATTTTATTGACATGAATAAAAAGATATTTATTATTTGGTAACTTAAGGAGTTAAGTAAAAAACTATAGAAAAAAAGGACATTACAACGATTATCTCTAGATTTATTTATTATTTTAAATGAGATTATTTTCGATTATTTTTTACTGTAAACTTAATCTGATCCTAAACCTATTTTTTATAATAAAAAATTAATAATTTGATAATCCTTGATTACAAATACAATATTATATTTGCAAGGTTTTCATATTCAAATCACTAACCTACATCAAATGTAATTTAAAAAGAATAATTATGGGTGTGATTAATTAGTAATAAAATGTAAATTAAATATGTATTATTGTCATATCATGTGATTTGACATTTTCAAACAAAGTCTATAGTGTCATTTTAATATTTGAGGATAAGTGATTGTCACAAGCTTTGATGACATAGACCTTGTTGAATAAATTTTGAAGATTTATAGGTGGAATAAATTCAAATACATAACATCTTTAGCAAAAATGAATTAAAATATGATATTTTAAATCTAATTATAGTAACGGAATATTTTATATAGATTACTTTTTACTGTCGTTGTTATTTGACTAGTTCATCGTTAAAACGAAACGAATATTAACAAAAAAAAATTATAAGAAAAATTTTTAATTTTTTTTATTTTATCATTAAAAAATTAATTTTATCTATTTTTTTTAAAAAAAAATCTATGATCTAAAAAGAATGAAAAAAGATGAGCAACTTATCCAGTTAACCAAATTGTACTTAGTTCATAGTTTGAACTTTTTAACTTATTTAAAAGACTTAAGATATCATCCTACTGATTCAAATATTTTTTTTTAATAAAATAAAAGGATATTTACATTTTTAATACAAATATTAAAATATAAATTCATATTAAATTTAAGAATATAATTAAAAAAATATAAATATCGAACACTTTTTTTAATCATTATGCCTAATGAATTATTCTTCATTATATATACGTGATTTCATACGACGAAGAAGGGTGGGAAGTAATAAATGTCCTCCAATTTTACATAACTAAGGAGGTCGACCAACTAGCTTAGGCCTCCGCCGGCAAGAAACTTGGATGTCGCTTATTTTGGAGCAATAGGCAAACCACGGTGCAATCATCCAATTCCGAAGACGAAAACTTCCTCTTCCTTGAGGCGGTGGCCGCCTCCACCACCGTTTTTTCCGCTTCCTGCTCACTTTCTGCCTCCACTATGGATGCAACTTGGTCGTTGTTTAGCACATCCCATATCTCACAATTCCAAAAAAGCAAACGTTTTGACTACACTCTCCTATATTTTTATAAAAGGTTAATTCCACCAAATGACTTCAAATTATATATATATATATATATATATAAAATAAAAATTGGTCTCTAAACTTCAAAAACATTATACTTAAATTCTAAAGTATTAAGACTATATTAATCAAATCCTTTTATTAGCTCGCTAAGGAGTTAAAAGCTAACTCAAATTTTGACAAGAATAATATCATAAACACATAGATTAAATTATAAAAATATATATTTTTTTAAATTTTATCGTCGCACTTTTTTTCAGGACATGTTATATCCAACTTATCTATATAATAAATACACAATATTTATAATATGATCCACATATTTCAAATAAAGTATAATATAAAAAATTACTCATAACATTTAATTAAATTATCATTTTAACTTTTAATTTTAAAATAATTTAACTTTAAATATTTTATTTTGTGTTAACACAACTTCTAAAGGAATAAAATGGTAAATCATGTTAAAGGAAAAACTTCTGTTTCCCCAAAGCCCAAACAATAAGAAAAATTTCGGCCCAACTTCTATTCCTAAACATGTGGAATATATATAATATTCTACAGTTAGGGTTTCTCGTAAACTATCGTCTCAGTCTCACCCTCGCCCTCCTCGGTTCTCCTCTTCCGCCAATACATTCTCATTTGCAAAGAAACCTCTTTGCTGTATTTTTTTAGTTCTTACTGTAAGTTAGGAGGCGGCACTAATATTTACATTTCAGATCGATATTAAGGTATTAATTTTTTGATTAATCCCTTTATTTGCTCAATGATTCCTTGAAAGATTGTTTCTAAAGAGTGTTGTGAATGATGAGAAATTAGTATTTTCACAGTTATCCCTGTCATATTGCTGGTCCTAAAAAGGCTGGCAATGAAATCGATGAGATATTTGCAGGCATAAAAAGGAAGAAACCCGATTCAAAAGGTACAGAAAAACCTAACGTGGATGAATCTTCGAAATCCAAATCGTTGAAGAAGAAAAAGAGCAAACAGAGTAAAGAAACCAGAGATGTAGGTTTCAGTGAATCTGCTTCTCGGTCAAGAAAGAAAACAGCCGATGGCTTTACTATCTACACTGAAGAAGAATTGGGTATTGGTAAATCTGATGCTGGGAATACACCACTCTGCCCATTTGATTGTAATTGTTGTTTTTGATCATTGGATATTGGTCTGTTTGCTGTAATATAAACTGAGTATTTTTTTTTTACATGAAATGCAATTTTGATGTTTTTTCTTGCATCAGCTGATTCCTCTGTTTATTTTGAATGGAATATAAAAAAATATAACTAAATTAGATGTTTCGCTTCTTTTGGTTTAGTTCTTGATCTATGAAATCCATTGAGTTTTTGATTGTTCGTTACAGTTTAGATCATTTCAAGTTATTATTTTGAGGCTAATTTAGTTTAGTTCTGAGTTCATGCCAATTTAATGGTAAAATCTAGTTTAAGTGGCGTTTATGCCGAGTTTGTGAAAATTTTAAAACTGAAGATCAAGGGGTTTTGATCAACATGGCCACTTGCGAACAAGAAGTAGTGTAATTACAGAGCCATTTAATGTGAACATCGAACTAATTTTGTTGGTGCAAAATTAATAAAATTGAAAAGAAAAAGCTTCCATAGCCGGTAATTGAACCCGGGTATCCTGGGTGAAAGCCAGATATCCTAACCACTGGACGACAATGGAATATTAATCAGGCATTGTTTACTTCCTATATCATTTGATCAATTTCAGAATGAACTCAAATATAAAGACAGGAAATCGTTTTTATTCTGGCAAGTGGCAAGGCCTACTTTTACTTTAGCTGCCGACTGGTGTTCGGGTATAAACGAGTGAATAATACTTGGTTTGTTATGAATTTAAGTCCATTTCAAATTTGATTCGAATCTGAGTGAGTTAAACTCAATTTAACTCATTAAAAACTCGAATCGAAACTAATCAAATGTCTGCAGAACTTTGATAGAATTAAACTTTTACCTCTTTCATTTTACGTTAACAACTGTATCTGCTCTTTCACTTGTTTTACAAGTTTATAACATTTACGACATCCTCTACTTAGTTGGAACTTAGGATTGAACTTACAAATTGCTACCAAATGATCATTACAGATGCAACATGCAATTAACCAGAATGAATCATTCTCAATTTGCTAAAAAAAAATTATATTGTTAATGAAACTCGTCCTCTAACGGTTGACATCGTCACCACGTGCAAACCGATATTGTCCTTCTTTGAATGTCATAAGGATCCTGAAAGATCTGTCATAATTGTAGAAGAGAATGTAAGACAAAAAGATACAAATTGAGATGCAATATTCTAAGGAAATGGCAAGAAAAAAAAAGGATAAATGGAAGCTTGAGCAAATCATTGTAAAATAACCTTTCTTTAATTCCCTAGAAATCACCCCCCTTCACTTCTTTATTCTATTTTGCTACTCGTCTTGCTCTTGTGAGGCAGAAGCATGAGCACCAAGGGAGGTGAAGCAAAAACTTCATGTTTCAGGCTTTCAGCAGAAACTGATATGTATCATCCATGTAATGAATCTAAACATGATAAAAGAAAACTAAAGTTTCTTGTTCTGATTTACCACCTGAACGGACTACGGAGTGTTTCAAAGGGCACGGCATATTCCAACCGGAATGAATGCTAATGCATTATAGGTAATAACATTAGACTCAATGTGTAACTAATATCCACTTCAAAAACCAGTCAACCCTTGCGACGAGCATCAACTAATGTTATATATAACATGCAACGCTTATAATGTGAACACAACTAAACTATCAACATCTAAATGAGATGGTTTTGATGACAAAACAGTGTCATCTTATTTGGCATTTAGTCATACTCAACTGCTATAAATATAACTAAACTTAAGCTCGTAAAGATCATAGAAATGATTCCTTCTTTGCCATGTGAATCCATTATCCACAGTCAATGTCTTGCTTTGTTCGTGACATTGGTATCTATGGCACCTAGAATACAAAAACAAGTAGCCAGGAGAACATAAACGGGTTCAAAGTAGATAATTTGAGTCAGCTACGATATCATATTGCATTGCTATTGAAACAACTCAAGTCAAAATTGTAACGAAATACCTCACTTTATCATCAACAATATCCCATCCCACCTTAAGAAACCGTATGCATCTATTTACCATTGAGCTCAGTGTACAGTCTATCGCTTCCTCATCGTGTCATTGGTACCTAAGGCTTCAAAAACATCCTCTCCTTGCATGCATAAATCGATATATTACACATTCCCCTAATTAAGCAAGGAGGGGATGATTTTTGAAGTCCTAGATCACAACGTTATAGATAACGATATTTCCAATTCCTATATACCAAATGTCTCACTTTATCATCAACAATATCCCAACTTAAGAAGCCATACATTACTTGCATCGTGCATCCGTTCAATGTGGCTACATTAAGCTTGGTGTACAACTTCCTCGTTGGTACCTATGGCTTCAGAAACATTCTCTCCTTGCAACGTTCATAAATCAACATATTACACATCTCACGAATTAAGCAAGGAGGGAATGATTTCTGAAATCATAGATAACAACATTGTTAATAATCATATATCTGAAACCTACAAAACAAAACAAGTAGACAAGTGAGTATAAAAGGATCCAAATTAGATACCAAAATTTAACTTTTTAGATTCGAAGGAAGTCATAGAGAAAACAAAGGATCCCTCCAATCGAATAGGCATGCTTTAGGCACAATGCAAAAGGTGGATTACTATTGCAAAACAACAAACATCCTTAACTCTAAAACACCATAAAATCATAGACCTCGAAATCAAATCAATTAATTAACAAATATAAACGGGTTATTGTGTCATGAAACAACATTGAGTTTCATGGGTCTTCAACCGTTTGGCTTAATATGTGCTCCAAGCGGCAATCAGGACGCCATAGATCGGCACCTGCTGTTGACTCTAATAAAGGAGCCAATCTACAGTCTTAGTATTTGCAAACAGCCTAAAATTGGTACGATATCATAGCAAATCAACTTAGAATAAATGGGTTTCGTTATTCATAGCGAAGCAAATAAAGGAGAAGAATCTACATGGTCTGGAAAATCATTTCACTTATTTGACATCAAACAATAAGATTACGAAAAAATAGTAAATCATGTAGTATTTTACCTTGAAGGAAGATTATTCGTATGAGATGCAATCGAAGGGAACACCGATGCATTGTTAGGCTTAGGAATCTAAAAGATAGGAAAGACGTGGAAAGGAATTGAGATAAGGCTGCAGGGCAGACAAAGTACTGTGCAGCCACAGGAGGCTAAAACCTGCTATATATGGAGTTTCCTCAACAAACCCTAAACCCTAGTCTGTGCAATTTATTAAAATATAAGCTTTAAAAATGATTATTTATAACTTTCATTAGACTAGTTTTAAAAATATAATCTTTAGAAGTAATTATCCTTTTTAGTGGTCTATGTGCAGTTATTTCTACTGTGATTGTCCACAACCCCACTAATTTTACAGAAACAATAATAATAGAAATAATTAATATGATTAATCAATTACATTTAGAAAATAATTATAACTTTTAATAATTATACTTCATATTTTTTAAGAGTATTTTCAAAACTTTTATACTGAGTTTCGAGATTAACACTTGCGGTCGTTCCTATTGCACCTATCCAGAACCCACTGTTTACATCCAACTAATTTGAATCAGATTACTAGTTCAAGAATTCAATTCGTAGATTCAATAAACACTAAAATAGACTAAATATTAAAATGAAATTCAAATAGTGTTAACCATTATTTAATGATAGGGGTGAGTCGAGTTACTCGAGTTGACGAATAATATTTTACAATTCAAACTTTATTTGAATTTTTTTTCCGAGTCAAATTTCGAGTTATTATAAATATTTAATTGTAATTATTTATCACATCATAGTATGATTTGATTCCAATTTAAAAGATTTTTTTATAATCATATAAGATATATATATATATTTTTCATATGTAGCAATATTTTTTTCATATTTTTATATATCAATATATATATCATAAAAATTTTGAATGATTCGAATCAAACTTAAAAATTAATCCTTTAATTACTAAAAACTTTATTTGAAATTTTTTCAAGTCTAGTTTAGTCTATAAAATTTTGAGTTAAGTCAAAACGAGTTGATCATTTTCATCTCGAATCGAGTAATTCGATTTTTCAAATCTAATAAAGTTTTACTCACCCCTACTTAATGGTTCGTCTTTTGTCACATCTCATTTAGATTATTAGTTTAAAATTTAAGATTTAGATTTTAATTTAGTCAAACTTGTAGATTCTAAATTGTCTCATTTCATTTAAAATATTTTACATATTATACATTAATAAATATAAAAAAATCAATAATTATTTTTAATAATTTAATAATTATTTTATAATATTTTAAATAATAATAATATATAAAATATATAAATTTTTTGATATTTCATATAATTATCCAATTTCAAATCAAATTACCCAATAATCAAAATAAAAAAATTACTAACAATTATACAATCAAACCCGAAATTAACAAACCAAAAAAAGATAGTTCAATTCTGTTGCTGGATGAGTCTACCATGTGCGTCAAACATTGCTGAACACCACTAACGATGAACACCACTGAACACTATTAAATTAATTAATAAAAATTAAAAATTTTAAGGATTAAATATATAATTTTAATTTATTTAAAATAAATTTTTAAACAGATTATGTATATTATATTTTAGTTTTTTAAATTATTAATTTAAATTATTTTTAATTTAAAAATAAAAATATTAAATCTAAAACACTAAATCATAAACTCTAAACCCTAAAAATAATAAAACCCTAAATCATAAAATCTAAAAAATATAACTATAACCTAAACCCTAAAATAAAAAAATGAAACTCTAAAAATTATAAACTCTAAACTTAAAACCCAAAATTAGTTTAAGATTTAAATATAAGGGTTTTGGTTATTTTAAGGTTTAGATTTAGTGTTTAGGGTTTAGTATTTTAAGGTTTTTGATTTTAGAGTTTGGATTTAGGGTTTGAGATTTTATATTTTAAGGTTTAAAGTTTAATGTATGATTTAGGTTTTGAATTTTGGTTTTAGTGTTTAGAGTTTAAGATTTTTTTATTTTTTAAAATTAATTTAAATTAATATTTTATGAATTTTTTAAAAAATTAAATAATATATAAAAAATAATTTAATAAAAAAATTATTTTAAATAATTTATAATTATATGTTGAGACCTTAAATTATTTAATCTTTATTAATTAATTTAATAATGTTCAGCGATGTCCGTTGTAGAATTTTCCTAACTTTTGAACACCATTAATACTAATCGTTTAATACTTGTACAATATATAACGACTACGTTTATGTCAAAACGATAAGAAAGATAAGGGATAGTACAATGAAAATTCTCCTAAAAAGATAAGGGATTTCAGATCTGACACTGGGAAGATATTGAACCTTAACAATAAAATAAAATAAATAAATGATAATCATACTGATCTGCATGAAAATACCAGTACAAATTTAAATTTGGGTTTACCTTTTAAAATGGAAAATAAGAAAGATTAACCAACTTTCTCACTAACTTTGCCACCAATTTTACCATATCCAAAAGGTAGAATTAGTGGCAAAGTTAGTGACAAAGCTAGGACAAAACCAATCTTATTTCCTTCAAAAACATGGATTCTTTGGGATGCACGAAACAACACCAAGCACAGTTTCTTGATTCTTCATCGTGTCATTTATATCTGAAGCTTAAAAAATCATTCCTCCTAACTACAAGTATCAATCAATGTTTAATTCATGGACCAAATTCAAGAAAGGAGGGAATGATTTCTGAAACATTAGATAGCAATGGTAGATTTGGTGTATCCCAAATAATTCAAAAATGTAAACGGATTATTGTGTCATGAAACAACGGTGAGTTTCATGGGTCTTCAACCGTTTGAATTAATATCGGCTCCAAGCGGCAGTCAGGGCACCATGGATCGGCACCTGCTGTTGACTCGAATAAAGGAGCCGATCTAAGCAAAGTAAGATTACAAAAAGAAATAAAAATATAGAGTAATTACCGATTAGAATCAACAGCTTGGATTGCAGCTGAAATCAAAATTATTACCCAAAAGAGAAGAAAATAATTTATAGTGAAAGAATTGAGATGAGATTTGGCCGCAGAGCAGAAAGAGGGACGAAAGCTTAATTTGCCGAAACATGCCTTTATATAAGGGTTTTCCGGGAAACCCTAAAATCAATGGTTGTGTTGTAATTACGTAAATGGACACTGATTTCACCGTGTGAGTTAGGTGAAAGAGATTTAATGGGTAAACTACTAAAATGACTAATTAAAATATAAAAAATATATTTTATCATTATTTTAAATTTAAATAATTCAATTTTTTAATATTTTTGGACCCTACTTTAAATTCTCCGTGCCTCCGCCTTTGTTGACAGCTCACTGTGACTTAAATGGGCCTTAGCATCTCCGGCGTGTATGAAATGAGTTGGATGGTCATTAATGATACCAAATAATTTCTCAGGAATTAGGTAGAATTTATAAAACAACTTAGTGGTCCCTTAATTAATTCATTTTAATTATATTTATTTACCATTTAATGGATGTTTAATAGCCACTAGAGTCGGTTAATATATTCGTTGAAATAATAAATATTTTAATGTTATAAAATAATTTAATTTTACATTTTTGATATTTATTAATATTTTATAAATATATTCAAAATTTTGAAAATAAATATAATAAAATTATTTATTTAATTAAAAATCAATTATTTTAAACTATTTTCATGATACTAATAACAATATTTTATTTTGAATGGAACAACATACAAGACTATTTTGAATGGAACAATATAATTATAAAATAATATTTTAGTTTTTAAACATGTCTTATTTAATTAAAAATCAATTATTTTAAACTATTTTCATGATACTAATAATAATCACTTATTTTGATTTTAATGACGTTTAACTTGATTATCATAAAAATTAGGTTTAAGGGTGTAAGAAGATTTTAAATTTGAAAAAATATATTAAATATTTATTTTTTCCATACAATTAAACCCTTAAATCAAAAAATAATCTAATAAGTAATTTGATCTATTTTGATAATTAAATTTTAATATTTTTTTTAAATATTATTGATATATGGTACAATACAATTATATCATGTTGTATTTTTTTCTAAAAATATATTTTTAAATATTTTATTATATTTTCATAATTTTTACAACTTTAGAAAATAAAAAAAATATAAATATCAAGTAAATATTATTGTAACACAAATTCATTGCACTAACAAATAAAAAGAATACTAAAATTAATCAAATAGTTTAATTAATTTAATTTTTTAATTTAATAATTTAATTAATTAAATTTATTAGTCAAATAACTTGATTGGCTATAAAAAAAGCCTAGAGTTTAATTGGGTATTTTTTTAATATTTACAATTAAGTGTTTGAATTATTATTATTATTATTATTATTATTATTATTTTATTCAGCTACAGTGGTTAATAGTATCTGTTTCATAGTATACTCTCAACCTTTCAACAATGATCGCTCAATCACTGTGCTGACAACACTGGTGCTCGAACCCATAACCTCTAGGAATAACAATTGTTCTTTTAACCGATGAGGATAGATTATTCGTACAAGTGTTTGAATTATTACTTTAAAATAATAAGGCAGTTACTTAGATTTAAATCGAATGACTTAATTATTATAAAAATTGAGTGATATATTTATTATTAAACTTATAATTAAGTGATTTCTAATGCATTTTACCAACAATAGTATGTGCCTTTTTGGAAATCATTTCTTAGAAATTCTGCAAAGGAAATAAGCACCGCCTTAATTCTCAAGGAACGCATTTATAGAAGTTTATGGACCCTCTTCCATCTTTGTAAATGAAAAATAGCATTAATATTAAAGTTTTTCTTTTCTTTGATTTTCCACTTTTCTTAAATAAATTTTCGCCATTTTCTTCTCAACTAATCCCACTGAAAATCTCTCGCAAGTTCACCTAAAACCCAGACTCCAACTTTATATTCCATTTTGTACACAATTCTTCGTATCGAAATCATGGAGACGGCATCTTTATCTGGAGTTCTTTCATACACCAAACTTCCAGGTTCTCGTCTCTGCAATTCTGATGATAGATTTTGGAGGTGATCCTTTTGTTTTCTTTTTGTTCAAAGATTCCTGCTTTATGAGCTTTCATATCCTAATAATATGTGTAGATTGTTCTTAGTTTTTGTTTTTGTGAATCAGAGATGATTTTTTCTTTCTTTCTTTTGTTTTCCTTTTTCTTTTCAGCTCGGTTCCTCGAGGGAGACGCGCTGCGTGTTTCTCAAGACATTCCTCTGATGGATTCAATGGTTTTCATAAACCTTCATCTAAAGCCCTTGTGATCTCAAATTCTTGCTCGAATACCCGAAATCATGCCGTTCTCAAAGGACCCTTTCTCTGTGATGATCTAATTCGGAAGAAAATTCTGAATTCGCAAGAAAATTGGTGTGTTGGTGTTTGCACATTGGGTGAAAATGTTATGGAGTCTCATCACGCACACGCTACTGAGGAGAAAATTGGGGTTCTTCTTTTGAATCTTGGAGGGCCAGAGACTCTTCAAGATGTTCAGCCTTTTCTATATAACTTGTTTGCAGATCCTGTATGTTGGTTTACTTGCTATATTTTTGTGTATTTTATATGACCATTTGTCGGTTCGGAGTTTCAATGGTGTGGAAGTGTTGATATTATTTCTGTATGCAGGATATAATACGGCTGCCGAGGCCGTTTAAGTTTCTTCAACGACCTTTGGCGAAGTTAATATCGGTTCTTCGGGCTCCCAAAAGTAAAGAAGGGTATGCTGCCATTGGTGGTGGTTCACCTTTGCGTAAAATAACCGATGAACAGGTAAAATTGAATCCCTTGATTGTAGAAACTGACTTGTTGCTTTGTTCTAAGCTAGTGGTGTGTAAGTGAACAATTGTACTTTTGTATGGATAAATTGTGCTTTGTGGGAACTGGTTGTTGTATTCGTAGCTTAAATAATTTGTTGCAGGCAGATGCTATTCGAATGGCTTTGGAGGCAAAGAATGTAAACGCCACTGTGTATGTTGGAATGCGATATTGGTATCCATTCACAGAGGAAGCAATAGCGCAGGTTGGTCTCTTGATAGCCTAAGTAATTTGCGGGTTTATACTTTGTATGCATGATACTATATCCAGAGAGTGAGCTCTTACTGTTTTGCTTTAGGTGATATAGGGAGTGAGTAGAAAAGAATGAATTCTTGTATGCCTTTGAATAACTTTAAGCCTTTCGAAATTCTCCTAATACCATTGGACAATCTTTCTTCAAATTGCATTTGAGTTATATACCGATTACTAAGAAGCATTTATTATGTGCAACAGATTAAGCGGGACAGGATAACGAAGCTTGTTGTGCTACCACTATATCCCCAGTTCTCCATTTCCACGACCGGGTCAAGCGTCCGAGTTCTTCAGGATATTTTCAAGTTGGTGTTGATAATTTGTATATCATACTTTTTTCAGCTTAACATCATCCATTTGTGTTCGACTTTGTAAATGACTGAAATACAAGTTATTTTTCAGGAAAGATGCATATTTATCTACACTACCTGTTTCTGTTATCCTCTCTTGGTACCAACGACAAGGTTATATTAACTCCATGGCTGACTTGATTAATGAAGAGCTGGGGAAATTTGCAAAGCCTGAAGAGGTTTGTTCGCTTACCGTATATTCGAAGATGTAGTCTTTTATGCACGAAGTCATCAATTAGAATTTTAGATGTAGAATTGTGGCCCTTCTTCGAGATGGACTTAATTTCAACTATTCCTAGTAGGTCATGATATTCTTTAGTGCCCATGGGGTGCCACTCAGTTACGTCGAGGATGCTGGAGATCCGTACAAAGACCAAATGGAGGAATGTATATACTTAATTATGCAAGAGCTGAAAGCTAGAGGAATTGCAAATGATCACACCCTTGCCTACCAGGTTGGTTTTGGTTTTCACTTGTAAAATAAGAACTGTTATTCCCAACTTTTTCTTTTTTCTCTCCTTCCAGAGTCGAGTTGGGCCCGTGCAATGGCTAAAGCCCTACACTGACGAAGTTCTTGTTGAGCTTGGCCAGAAAGGTGTGAAGAGTCTTCTAGCTGTTCCCATAAGGTATGTGAGTTGTTACCAATGTTTTCTTTGGAATGTTATATTACGCGGTCGAAATTAATTCTACATCCATCTCAATCCCAGCTTCGTGAGTGAGCATATAGAAACACTTGAAGAGATCGACATGGAATATAAACACTTGGCTTTCGAATCCGGCATTGAAAATTGGGGTCGTGTTCCTGCTCTAGGTTGCACCTCTTCTTTCATCACAGATCTGGCTGACGCTGTAGTTGAAGCTCTACCGTCTGCAAAAGCTTTATTAACATCAAGGGAAGACACCGAAGAACCCGAATATGACCCAATGAAACTCCTTGTTAAACTGTTCTTCGGTTCGATCTTGGCATTCTCTTTGCTACTTACACCAAAGGTGCTACATGCTTTTAGGAATCATGTCTTCTTTTAAATGAAGAGATCATAAGAAGGCTTCTCATTCATAGAGGATGTAGACACAAGAGTAAGTTGTTTTTAAGCTGTTTCCCTTCATTTAGACAAAATTTACAGAGACTAGTTTGGTTTGGTAAAAGCATAAAAGGGAAGCTGAGTGCATCTTGTCGAGATGTTTTTGTTTTGAATGATTTTGGTTCTACAGTAAACTTTAAGTTAGTTCCGATCAAATATATTTGTCCGTAATCATGACATCGAATATAATTTGATCAAATCTTTGTCGAAATCATGACATCGAATATAATTTGATCAAATCTTTGTCGATCGATTATCAATTGGGCAGGTACATATTTGCAATAAAGGACACAACCCAATCATCATCTATAATTATGTTCAACTGGTTTCATTTTATACTAATTGTAGGCAAAACATGAAATAACTCTGCATTTCTAAAGAAACATTTATTCTGCTTATTTCAATGGATACATATATATTTTGGTACCCAAATTTTATTTTTTTTGTCCAAATTAATAATATTTATAGTTGATGACTTACTTGATCAAATTTGAATCATGAAACTAATTTCAGACATCAATTTGAACCTACACGTTCAGGTTCCTAGTTGGACAAAGAAAAGTTCAGATAACAAATTGAATCTCGAGCCCAACTGCCCAAGTACATAATTGGACGAAAAAGTTCAAGTACCAAATTGCACATTCAAGCAAAGTTCAAGTACCAAAAAGTTTGGGTGCCAAATTGAACATTCAAGGTTTGAAAAGGATGGAGAGAATAGCCCATTTGGCTCCTGCTTGGCTTCAACTACGGTATAACATGCATCATCTAGAATAAAACCACTACTCATAACAAGCATGTTTAGTCAAGTATAAAGCAACACAAACAAACCAATCGAATACCGTCTGCAGCATCTAATTATTTAACTAAGAACACTTAAAAACACTACCATTGTCCTGTAACCACTGCAGAAAACAAGCTTTTGATTTAACTGCAATATAACCATGTTGCATCAGGTATCAAATCCAAAGATATAAAGTTGCGTTCAACTCACCTCCAACCCAAATCAACTTTTGGGTGATGCCTTGGCAGTTCCACCTTGTTCAATAGTTTTGGATGATGGTGCCGCTTCATAAGTTCCATGTGCGTTTCCGTTTGCATTGTCGTCAGCAGGATATGCTGGAGGCTGTGAGTAACTGCCAGTGCCACCATAAGCAGTGTTATAAGCAGCTGCCCCATAACCAGGCTGGCTTGCTGCCGCTGCTCCATAGGTTGGGGCTCCATATCCGGACTGAGCAGATGTAGCACCATAACTTGATGGTTGACCATAAGCAGAAGATGGTGGCTGTGAATGATATCCTGGCTGGCCATAACTTCCTGGGGTGCTAGGTGATTGTTGAGTGTGCCCATACACGGGGGGGTTGGCCAAAGGTTTCTGTGTTTGTGGTGGTCCATATTCAGTTCCATAACCAGACTGAGCTGGTGGTTGATTCCCATAGCCAGTCTGGGAAGTTGGAGGTACTCCGTAACCAGATTGAGTACCTCCTTGTTGGCCCATTGCAGATGGTTGGGTAGATGTAGGTGCCTGCCCTGAATCCCCTTGTGTAGGATTCGTTGTATTACTGTAGCTCGGTGCAGAACCATAACCTTGTTGGTTATCATATGGAGATGGCTGTCCATAACCTGGTTGTGGAGCAGCACGGTATCCACCATAACCATCCTGAGAATAACCTTGTCCTGGTTGCATATAGCTGGAAGCTGGAGGTTGACTGTAATTGTAACCACTGTTATTGGTTGGAGTTGCTGAATCAACAGGGGCTTGCTGCTGCTGTGAAGAAGGCTGCTGGTTATAGTAATCATAACCACTTGTAGCAGAAGTTTGCTGGTTTGGTGGTACAGATGACTGGTCCCAACCAGAGGCATATCCACCAGATGATGGTTGGGAAGGATAGCCCCCATAAGGAGGCTGCGACATGTTATACTGCAGTGATGGTCCAGGATATGCCCCAGGCTGCATATAACCATATCCAGGCTGCTGCATTGGAGGAGCACCTTGGCCCCAACTTGAGGGTGGTCGTGCTTGATAACCTTGCTGTTGATATCCTCCAGCAGGATTTCTCATACGGTTCTGCACAAAATTTTCATCAAATAACCAAAGTGGACTTTCCAATGATGGTGGCACATAAACACATACAGCATAATAGAATATGGATCTATATACGACAAACATATACACAAATATCTGCATAGCAAGAATCAATATCAGCATAAAACAACAAAATAAGCAAAATATGTCCGGTGGATTTAATGGATTTGTACAATAGCATAAACTATGAAGAGTGTAATGCCCACATACCGTATGGTTGGAGGGATTATTGAGTTTACTCCAGCAGAAGCCCATCATTTCCCTATTTGAAGTGAATGGGTACAAAAAGAAGAAAAAGAACGCAACAAATACTAATGAAGCTCTAACACAATAACGAAGGGAACTACGAACCCCATTGCCGTATACAGGCAACTCACAGTTAAAAGTTCACTATATATCATCTATCCAATAATCCAACTGACGTATTGTAACAAATAGAAGTATCAAATAGGAATAACAACCTAGATAGAACAATCAACATGCATTGACCAAATGATATTGCTTAGAACAGATCCTAGAATTCTCTAAAACAAAGCCGGGAAAAAGGCATTATAGATAATATACTTGTATAACGATTATCAACATTTAGACAAGATAACTGACCTGTGGTCACACTCAATTTATGTTAGTATGTCACAACATGAACAATGATTTCCCCCTTTATGGTGATTAAACTTCAATATTTTATCAAAATTTCAGGAAAACTATAGGACAATAACCATTATTCTTACGAAGTAGAGGACCTGCTCATCTTCCATTTGGTCATTTGACACTTACAACACTGTCTCAACCAGCTGTCATAGCAACAAGGGTCACCGCCAATAAAATGTCTGCAACTCTCATGACTTTACAAGTGGAACCAAGGGAAGGAGAGAAATATATGATGATATAAAATCCAATCTACATCTCAAAGAGACCGAATAACTACAATGGAATTGCAGAAGCAACTCTAGTAGAATTATTCAGCATAATAATTGAAGAAATAGTATAATCTGCGTGTGCAAAATCATATTCTTCCTCAACAGGTATATAGATGTATAAGAAAATAAAAAAATGATAAAATAAAAGGGTCGATTTTGGAATATTGACCGGAAAATGATATAAGGTTGTAATACAATAATTACATTTAGGGAAAATTAACACAAAATAGAGTAACAATTTAATCCTTAATTTACCCTTAAAAGAAAATTGATTTTGGAGGTATAACTCTACCAAATCCTAAACAATGAACTCTCCTAACCAATGTTGAAAGACTCAACAAGAGTGAATTTCAACGATATTCTATCATTACTAATGTTGTAAAGACTAGCCAAAAGATAACAATAAATCAACATTCAAAATTGAATTAAGCACAATACGAATGGTTTGAAAGAGAACTAAAAGAATCTACTGCAATAGGCATACATGTTAACAGTACAAAAAACAACACGAGATTCATATAAAAGGGGTAAAAATGATTTACATCGAGGAAAAGCTTTCCTCCCAACATCCATATCTAAACATACCTCACTTATGACCTCATCAACCAATTCTCTTGCATTTTTAATCTGTTCACTTGTGCCATCGATGTGTAATGTCCTTTCTGTTGATGTATCACCTGGGGGTAAGTGCAATGGTATCACCTGCACAAAATAAAAGGCATGTCCGTCACAAACCACATTTTTAGGTGTAAGTTGTAACTATGACAAGACTCAAATGAGTGATGTATACTGAACAAATTTACTAGAACACATAAAGGCTTGTTCAATTTTGGCTGATATAAAACAGTAATGCATCTACTTCATGATAACTTCAAGTATATATGACTAAGACTCAAACCTGAATGCGAGCTCCAGTTCTAGCTTGCATACTTTTAATTGTTTCACCACCTTTACCAATCACCAGACCAACCTGAAATCATGCATGTATTAATATTATATTCAAATAAAACCAATGAAGTTGAGTGATGCCATTACACTCAGACACTGGTATACCTTGTTACTTGGAATCTTCATTTCAAAATGTTCACTTCCAGTCTGTCCTGTCATTCGTCGAGAAACCATGCCAGAACCTCCTGCTTCAGCCTTGACAAAACATTATAGGGTATCAATCATGCTGCTCAGACTCTTCATAACAGCAAGCAATACATCAATTTGACATAAATAATTAGAAAAGGATGAAGTACCTCAGCAAGAACATCATTTATCAACTGCTCTGCCTTAGCTATTTGTTCAGCTGTACCTACAAGCTCTACAGGCCTAGTCACAGAATTAGCGTCTGCATCCGTATCTCTCTGGACCTGAATCTTTGCCCCAGATTGTAGTTGAAGATATTTGATGGTTTCTCCAGCTTTCCCAATTATAACACCAACCCTATTTTGAGGAATGTCAATCTTTTTGCTACTACCGTGATAGCTGCCATAAGAAACCGGTATAGCTGAAGGAGCAGACTTTGGCGGAGGCTTTATATCTGTATAACATCAAAAATTTAATTTCATTATGCTATGAATCAAATTTCGAAAGCCATATCTCATTAAAGATTAACATAGTTTTTATATATCTATATAATATCAACACCTTTTAATTTCATAACGCTATGCATCGACTTTCAGAAATCATATCTAAACTATAAGTATCGTGCAATGAGCATCGGTCAAAAGCTGGTTAATATTATTAAAAGCGCGAAACTCTAAACACAAAATTCTAGATGCAAACTCCTTGAAGAGTGAAGCTTTCATTATTAAAAAATGTCATACCAGAAGGAGCGGAGCTAAATCCCTTCTCGTAATCAAAGCCACCGCCAGAGCCATTTTCGACACGAGGGCGCTTCGGCTCAGCGGCAGCAGAAGCAACGGAGGCAGAAAGACGAGCAGCAATCTCCTGAGCTCGCTGCTTGGCCATCTCGATGCCGTCGAGCGGGGGAGGAACGCTGTTGTAGGAAGGAGGAGCCAAATCCGGGGATGAAAAACCTGTAGGCCTCCTACCGACGGAAGACGGCGGTGCTTCGTCATCGTATTTACGCTTGTGGCTGCCAGCATCGAGACCTGAAGAGTACTGTGCTTCGTCCGCCATTCTCTGTTTTGCGAGAGAGAACCCTAGATGAAGGGGAAAAGGGTAATATTTGTATAGTGAATTTTTATTATTTTAGATTTCTATATATGTCCTTGAGTACTGATTGGTTTATGGCTATGACCTGGATTTTGTTATTATCCCAATAAAAAATCTCAAGATGTAAGAACAAAATTATTGTTAATTTTTTTAACTTAAAAAACAATATAATTATTTTTTATAAAATTTATAAAAAATTTATTACACATATTTTAATATATATAAAAAACAATATATACTAAATATTTTTTATAAAAACAATAGTACAACTGTTTTTTTTTTAGAATTTCCCCCAAATTATCTTGATTACGCTTAGCCCAAGTTTTGTTTTCTCAATTATGACTTGGGCTATTTGTTAACTGTAAAGAAGACCCATCACTTACTGACCTTATCTACACACACTACAATCCCAGATCAACTCTCGTGGTTTAGCGAAGGGTTTTAGTTTATATTCGGAGAAGATTAGAGCTGGGGGATGAAACTGGTGAGTTTAATTAATCATATTAATTTCAAGTTTCGGGTGCTTCCGCATGCAGTAATTTTTAAAGATGTTGTTTTTTTATTTTATTTCGCAGTATCAATTTTGGTAAAGATTTCACAGAAATAGATAGAAATGGCGTTGCAACATTCGATCCATCTTCAGTATTGGATTTCTCCTGTAAAACAGAGTAATTTGAAGCCCCTTTGTTCAAACTTACTTAAGATGCCTTTCTGGGTATGTATGTTCATAGTTTCTTTCTCTCTTTTTTTAATAGAAATGCAAATTCAATTTTCAAGTTATTGACTGTTGGCTAATACAGAGTCCAATTTCCGTAAGAAATACAGTGAGAGCAAATGGGATGGTGGAAAAGTTTGGGAAAAGATTTGTAGGACCAGAACTAAGTGACAGTGATGATGATGACGAGTCATCAATGAAAAAGGGTCAGGATGATGATTCATATCATGTTGATGCCGATGAACGACGAGAATGGAGAGCCAAGATTCGGGAAGTTATAAATAAGCATCCTGAAATAGAGGAGGAGATTGACCCTGTTGATAAGTTGAACAAGATGCAAAAGCTCCTGGCAGATTATCCTCTGGTTGTAGATGAGGATGATCCGGATTGGCCAGAAGATGCTGATGGCAGAGGGTTCAACCTGGATCAATTATTTGATAAGATCACTATCAAGACTAACAAGAAGGAAAACGATGACGACACGATGGTTATGATAGTGACAAGGAAATAGTGTGGCAAGATGATGACTATATTCGTCCGATTAGAGATATCAAGACTGCTCAATGGGAAGAGACTGTGTTCAAGGACATTAGTCCTTTAATCATTCTTGTCCATAACCGCTACAAAAGGTTAATTTTCCTTTTCAACAGTTAATATTCTAACATAATTACTATTGCATTATGTTATCATTTCCTTTAAAGATATGATAATCTGCAGGCTGAAAGAAAATGAAAGAGTTCGAGATGAGCTGACGGAAGCTGTGCATATCATATGGAATTGCAGGCTGCCTTCACCAAGAGTATGATATCTATACGGTTGTTTCTATGTGGTTGCATTTCTTTCAGTCATTGGTCCTAAGTTGTCATTCTTATTATCAGTGTGTAGCAATTGATGCTGTGGTAGAGGATGATCTGGTCTCTGCTCTAAACGTGTTGGTTTTTCCCGAAGTAATATTCACTAAAGCTGGGAAAATTTTATACCGTGAGCGAGGTACATGCTCAACTTAACAGTAACAAATAACATTCTTGGTTTCTTGCCTCTGTTTTCTTATTGACTATATGAATTTGTAATCTGCTGTTTGTTCAGCTATTCGAACTGCTGACGAGTTGTCGAAAATGATGGCTTTCTTTTATTATGGAGCTGCTAAGCCACCTTGCTTAGATTGCACTGGAGACAGACAGGAGAGGATCCCGACAGTTGCCATCAAGAGATGAAACAATTTGTATAGCTACCCGCAGTTGTCTTAAACTTCTGTATGAAAATTTTTGATATCCATGTGACTGACTTTATAGAGTAAATGATGCGTCCTGGTAGGCCGCATTCTTGAAATGTCAAAGAGCATGAAAAATGAAAGTTAGCTATAAATGTAATACTTATTTTTCATTCTTAATCAAATTCCCAGCAACTAGTTTCCCTTTAAAGTTGAGCTTAAACAATACTTCCCCCTGCAATTTTAAGCCATGATATCTTTTACCAACAGGTCAAGCTCATCCTTCAGGTCTTCTTCACCCTGCTGCTGCTTTCCTCTTTCAATATCTGGTTCTTCATCACCTGCACGGCAGAAGGAAGCCGATGCTCTTCTAAAATGGAAGGCCAGTCTTGATGATCAGACTCAATCTTTCCTCTCTTCTAAAACTCATTCAAGCTTAGCATGTTTATTAATAGTGGTATTAGATTTCCGCATTTGTTAGGAAAGGAATGAAACATATTTTCTTTGTTTGCGTTGTCATGAAATTTTTATTTGAAGAAACCAACACAAAGCAGCAAATCCTAAGGCTACGGAAGAACGAGAAATAAAAATAGTTAGAAATTAAATAAAAAATAATCATGACACCAATTCAAGTTATAATGATACAAGATTTAAGCACAAAGGGCTCAACTTATATCAAAGAGATTTGATGCACCTGCATGGCTCTTATTCTTTCATTCCCCCCCTTGGATTAGGGGTTAAGCTTAACATCCCCATTTGTCTCAAACCCAGTAACATTGCCAATGCCATTGCCAGCCTAATTAGAGAAGTACTTAAGCAAAACCGGGTCAGGAAGAGCACTTTGTCTATCCTTATAGCGAATATTAAATAAGTGGGCATGAAATGATCGATTTACCTCGTCCGCAAATCAACGACCACAGCACCAAACTCCGATGTTGGAACTTGAAAGGCATTAGAGATGATAATAAATTAACTTAAATATAAAACGGTCCCTAAACTAAAACCAAATGATGATTCCAAGCCCACACCCTTTTATAGCAATGATTAAATCTTCAAACATCTATTATTAAATGAAAATAGATGTTTGGTTGATTGTAATAAAATGATGGGGGGATTGGACAATTATTTAGTTTTAGTTGAAGGGAATTCCTTTATACTTAAGCCTAGAAATTTTCAATATAAACTGCTGCATATTCAGCATCATTAATTCAGGGAAAAGGCAAAGAGATCGCTTGAAAAGCAAGCAACAAGAGCTCTGCCCAAAAATAATCACGATCTTTGTCGGATTATTGTCATGCATAGTACATGTATAGACTATTTGACGCGGCACAAGCGAGAGAGTTTTCGGTTGGATGCCATGCTAGATGTAGCAACTTTGTCGCAAAATCAAAAGTATTTCCATTTGCGTCAGGTGCTGAGGTATCTGCTCCTTTAACTAAAAATGGAGACAAGAGATGATAGATGAAAACAGATGTAAAACAAATCTTGAGCATACATACAGAAGATCGCAAATCGATAATTAAAATGGTATATTATGCAAGCATAAGGGAATAAATTAAACTGATGGGATGTAGATTAGGACATCTCAACTTTTTGGACTCGAAAAGAATGATGTGAAAGTGAAACACATACCTCGTCTAACAACGCCCAATGAATTACCAAGAGACCGTAAAGGCCTTGATGATGTCAGACCTCGTCTCCTGGAAATTCATTACAAAAAATAAAAAGGGGGAATTCTGATTTGATTAGGGACTTTCCAAGCAAGACAGGTTTAACATGACTCTTCAACAGCAAGACACATCATTATATCTACAATTTCCAAGTAGCCAACAACATCGGGACATACCTCATGGGGTTTTTGCTGGCTTCCAGTGTCGTTGCTTCCTTACTACCTTCAGAACAACCAAACACACGAAACAGATTGCTGGAATCACAGATATCACTAGGTTATTATATCATCCAAGTCCGGGAATATTTGGATGTTTATTTAAGATGAGACACAGAACCATTAAAATATAAAACCTGCACCTGTACGAACCAGTAGCCACTCGGAGTCCATCTCCACTCAGACAACAGTCAAATTTGTCAAAGATGGAATCATTTTCATACAAATCACAGAGCTGCTCAAGGTCCCCCAAAAGAGTACATATGATGTAAATACGGTGTATTCTTTTTAAATAGTATCTAAACAAAATAGAAGAATCTTAGAACGCATTTACCTTAGGTCTAAGGTATTCATGAACTTGGAAAGTTTTAACTGGACCGGAGGAGTCCATATTCATGTCCCACAACTGACAGACAAGAAATCAACACCTTGTTACAGAATAATAGAAGTGGAGGAAGGCATAAACAAATGTAGAAACTTAGCTATTATACTAGCAACAAATACCATAGGAACACAAGAACAGTGGGTTGTTCAAACGGAGAAAAATTATTCCATAAAAACATATCAACCTTAAGGGTCAAGTAGTCACGACTTAGCATATGTCGTCCATCCTTGGCAAACCTGATGTCTGAGATTGATGATATGATATCTGTGAAAAAAGACCTGGAGCCAGGAGCTTCTTGTTCCACAAACCTGTACCATCAAGAAACTTTAAAAAACAGCAAAAGACCTTAAAAACCCAGAAAAAGAAGAAGAAGAAAGCATCTACAACTAAAGATGACTTCTCAAATGACCATAATGAATCAACCAAGAAAAAACAAAAATACCACAGGTCACTTACAATTTACTGTGTCTATCACCCAATGCAGACTGTCTCATATCAATAAGACGAACCAAACCCTTCGAACTACTGTAAGCTAACATATTACAGTGTGTAGGATGAAATTCTGCTGAAGTTATCACCTCTGCAAGTACATACTCAAGCTAATGAATCACGCCAACATGGAAAGCACATAGAGAAATCTATTTTATATGAAACATCAGAAATTGATAAAGAGTGAAGTTTGCAGAACCCAAAGACTAGATGAAGATAGTCAACTAAGAAATAAAGGACGTGCAGAAAAAAGGGGAAAAAATATTTGAAGATACATAAACCAAAAGTAGAAGGAAAAGCAAGAGGGGTGATATTGGGGACACCAGAAAGAACAGTTTCTTTTACCTATCAACCCATAAGCAATAAAAGATAAAAAAAAATCCATAATGTCCATTTACAACTGGATTCCCACCAGTCAAGTCCTCCATGTTTGCAGGTTTCACATCAACAATGTTAAAACTTTGGCTGTTAGTTTCCAGGTTCCAGAGATTAATTCGCAGATCATCAGCCGAAATAAAAGTTTCACCATCACTACAAACCAATAAGAAAGGGACAATAAGTATTTCAGCAAATCATGAGCAAGCTTTGAAGATCATGTATTTCATGTTAAAAGTCGAGCAATGACTCTCTCAATAATATGATCTTTGTAAATGCACTCCCTTTCCCACCACCCCGGCCCACATACAGAAAATGTAAACAATTCAACCCAGGAAAGTGAGATGTGCATCATAGTCCATATACGTGAGGGGGGAGGTTGAGGCTAAAACCAATGAAATAAGAATACAAACCTGTTATTGGATATGGAATTAATATGATAGTCATGCGCATGACCAAATATTCTACGACATCTGGCCATAAGGTTCGTCTCATGACTAGTTACCTAATTATAACAAAAGAATTTTGTGTTAGATCAACATAGCACGCAGACAATAATTTTGACATATCAAACATAGACTAAAACAGAAAGATGAAAAAAATAACATAAAATATTCTGAAGTATCTTAGAAAGTAAGCATTCTGGATAAAAAAAAACTACCACAGGCAAATTCAAAGATGGGAAACCCCCAGTTGGGAATGAAAAGTCATTGCTTGTGCATCCTCCATTTGCAATGTATTTTCTGGAGCTTGCTGATATACTTGAACCAACAATAGGACCATTTCCCATGGTTTTGGTGGAGTTCATGCTACATACTTTTTTGACCTTCTTCTCTTGTACCTGTCCCAGTTTGAAACGACATTAGAAAGACCAACCAGATAACAAGGTTAGATCTGTACATTTGCTGTACTGACACTTTTGGAATATTGATGTTCCTTAGAAATTAAAATAAACAATTATCATTGTGTATAGCTTCATAACTATAAAATATAGGATAAAAAGATGTCTTTGCCTACCTTCCAAAACTTAATTGTTTTGTCATTAGTAGACAAAAGAGAAAGAGCACCATTAACTGACTGACACCACCTAATTTTGTTAATTTTCTCCTCAATTTCCAAGCTCTTGAGATAGTCAAACTGTAGTAAACCAATCAAGTAGTCATTTCAATGAAATTCCAGTCTTATCCAAACATCATTATGTTTCTGCCTGGCATAATCAAACATAAATACCTCGGGTTCATGGCTTTGAAACTCAGTTTTATAGAAAAACACAGGGTGCCTATTCATTGGATAATCCATCTTCTCTAGATCTCTCCGATGCCCATCAAGCTACAGATTATACAGTTTTGTCAAAGAGTGTATCAAAAAAAATTGGAACAACCGAGGAGAGTGAAACAACACAGCTTCAGAAACATAAACAAAGAAACAGTCAGCAACGTACATCTCGAGTGTCTGTCCTTTCAAATAAAACCACTCGACCTCCTCGGTCTCCGGTAGCAAGGTGATCACCAGTTCTATTAAATTCAATGGCAGATATGATATCAACTGAAAAGGAAAAAATGCCATGTAAATGGAGTTAGCAGAGGAATCAGAAATGTAAGACAAACAAGCACCAACCACATCATGCCTACAGCTGTCGACTTCACACAAGAAGAATCATCAATCAAATAGCATCATGAATAATAATCTCCAAAATTTCAATTTAATCCCTCTTAACATTGAGCACGATGAAAGCAAGGCATTACAAAGAGTGAACTTATTAACTGCGCAGCATAAAATGTTTCACATAAAGAACTTAACAGGTTCCCACAGGCCAAAAACATCATTAACTCATAGACCTAATCACTCATGTGGCCAGATTCTAATCGGGCAATTTGATTAGATCACACTGCAATAACCGCATACATGAAGCTAAGTGTACTTTGGCATTGACCATGCGAGTCCAAAAATCACAAACTAAAGTCAACTGCATCAATTAGTCTCTTACCAGCTAAGGCTTGTTTAATGCCCTTTCTTTTTGGTGCACCAAGATCCTAGTAACTAGAACTTGCAGAAAACAAAGGGCAAGCATGTATGAAATAACATTTTATTGATTAATTATTTCAATCATTCCTTCAATAACAATTAATCTCAGCTGAAACTCAAGCGATCATTATATAAGATGAACAAATTGGTTAACCGCGATTTACACACCATTGTTTCACATCACACTTTGAAAAGCTACACAGTGATTAAGCTAGACCTGCATCTTAACATTAGAAAGTAATCCATCCGAATGTATATGAAATCGAACTTATGTAAACAATCGAGAAAACAAATAAGAATGAGGAAAAAGCGATTCTATAATAAAACTTTCAGCCATTAGGGAAAATAAAATAAAATTCAATAATTCATAACCCAAGAAGAAACTGAATCGAATAAATTCAATTATTTCACCTTCCTGTATTTCCTCTCCGGCAGTTCGCTCTCCGAACACCTGCGAAAATTTCCATTCCAACGGTTGGGTTCCTCCCACTGGCGCCACGGCTGCTTCCACACCGCCGTTATTCATTGTTTTTTAGTTCAGGAAACCGGCTCCACCAAACGAAATAAATAAAATCAAACTCAATGCATCAACGATCTGATCTGCCACTCAGATTCACAAAAAATATTGAAATATTTCATTGATTCAAAGCAATATCCATTTCACAAATGCAAGCTTCTCGATCGATCATCTATATATTCTACACAATGAAAAATTCATCGGTGATCTTTTATCACTCCCTTTTCTCTAATAGGCAATGGACGCCTATTTGATTTTTTTTAAAACAAAAATAAACAAAAAATTAACATCTAAGAGATTTTTCACTCTATACTTCTCAATTGAAACTTTCGCAGTTACTCTCTTATTATTTTTCTTCTAATTTGAGAGAAAAGGGATTAAAGAAAATGGAAATCGGACGAAGCTGGAAATGAGATGAAGCGTTTTGGCTGATTATTGGAGCCAATTCTTCTCTCTCCCCTTCATTTTTCTTTTGGTCAAATTTCGTAGATGACCCTCTTACTATGCTTTTTTGTCAAATTTAGTCCCTGGCCATAATTTTAGCTTCCCTATTCTTTTTTTAGATTGAGCTTCCCTATTCCTTGAAATGCATATTTCCAATTGTGAAGCTATTTTTTTTAATTCTATTAAATAATTTGATGATATTTATTTTTAAATAGATAATTATATATTGTTTGATTAGAGGTGGTAAACTCGTCTGAAATTTAAATTGATCTAAAATTTGATATTAATATAAAAATGATAATCTAAATTTGATTTAAAACTCTAAATAAACTAAATTATTTGTATAAATATCAAATTAATTTGATTTAATATAATAATTAATGAAACCTTGTTTGTGTCGATAACGTTGAAGTTTTTACGATTTTGAGTGTCCATATTTAAGTTTTATCGTGCATAAATATTATTTGTAAGTTCTAATAATACAAAATAATCCTCATTGTCTTACAAATTTATATATTGTAATTGTAACTTGAAAAACTCAGGACTAAGATACACTTTTCAAAAGAGAAAAGGTTAAATTTATCAAATATGTATAATAAAGGGACCTTATATATTATTTGACCCTTTTATGTTCTTTTTTGGCGACAAAACGACGTCGACTTTTGTTTTCTCGACTTTATGGATGAGGTCGAGTTCATGTCCATGTTTAGCGTAGATTACAAGGTGTCAAGGTCCACTTTTAATTTTTTTTTCATTTAACTAATTAACTCTACGGGTCAAATTTAAAAAATAGATCGTAATTCGTAAGGGTAAAGTGCGGGGTCTGGTTTCCGCCAGCTTTCATGTGGTTCTACTTCTACCTATGTGTAGAAATCTTACTTTATTATTCGTTGGACAAAAAATATTTATTTATTTTTATATTAAAATATATTAAAAACTAAGTTTTATCTTACTTATTATATCTCAAAAATATATCTTATAAGTATTATTTTAATTTTAAAATTTAAATTTTAATATAAGACATAAATAAATCAAAATCTATTCTTTGTCATAAAATGCAACATTGTTGGTTGTTTGTTTATTGTTCATGCGGCAAATGTTAAAAATTAAAACAAAAAATGTCCATTTCTTCACTTAAGTTTGAATTGCACGAGACGTTTTTGAATTGTAATATAAATTTTATTTTTAAAAACTTTAGATATATTATAATTAAGTCAATGAAGTATTACTATATTAATTAAATTCTTTCATCGACTTAATTATCCATATACATGTTACTCGCTTAAAAAATTATTCCTTATAAAAAAATATGAGATTATGCCATAGAACAATTAATAACATAATTATGATCAAACATGTCTAATAGTTGTTATTTGGGTCAAGATGGAAATCTTAATTTTTGAAAATATAAGGGTTAAATCATAAAATTTTAATTTATGTATAATAAATTAAAATATTTTAATTTAATTAAAAAATAAGTACTTAAATTATATTTTCTATAATAGTGTTTAAAATAATTTTTTGATTAAAATAAAAATAAAAATTTTATTTTTTATTAAAATAAATATTAAAGTAATACTTCATTTGACTTTAAAATAAAAAAATTATAATTTTAAATACATATTTAAACTAAAAATAAAATTTTAAAAATATATTTTAATTAAAAAATATAATTTAGACTTATTTTATAGTTTAGCCAAATATTTTTTACCACATCTTTGCGGCCTTAATTAACGACAAGTTGACTCCTGCCTCCCAACTGTTGCAGTGTACTTTACTGACTCCCTTTCTCTCTGTGTCTACCGTTTCTTTTTCTCTCTTAAATTTAATTCCCAGTTTCTTTCAATTTCAATCTGAATCTCATCATTAACTCTTAATTTCTCCAATCTGCCTTAACAAAAATAGAAAATAAGAATCTATATATTTTTTCATTCTCAATTTGCATTAATTTAGCAGCAAAGGAGAAGACTCTCTTATGTTCTTAAACTCCTCGCCGGTCCGTGGTTTCCAGATGGTGAGAAAATCAAACTCCTCTTATGAGCTTGTTATTACTTTCTTCTTCGTCGCTACTTTTTGTTTGGATTCGTTCTCACTCGCTCAACAACAACTACTACTCGATGAATCGGATCGGTTCGAGGCCGGAAACGGCACCATTTTAAATGTTTCGTCGGTAGCTAAACCTAAGGACGGTTCCTTTGCCGCTATCATCGATCGTGCTTTAGAGAAGGAGTTCAATGAGAACGAACAAAACGAAGGTTCATTTCCTTTTTATCCACCTCTGATTTTGCTTAGCTTAGGTATTAGATTTCAAATCCGTGCATCTGAACTTTATCAGTGAAGTTTTCAGCTTAATTATAGTTGTTCACTTTAAATTTGCTAGTACCTTGTACACCGTAGCTATTACTTCTTGTTGTTTTTAGTTATTTTCTAAGGTTTTTGAGCTGCATCTATTGTCAGATTATGATTTATGTTGTCAATGCATGGTTTATAAGAACTTAAATATATAATGAGAGTGCATTTGCGTTAATTCCGGGATATAGATAGCGGTCATAGGCGCTCATTGTTTTCTTAACTTTTATAAGAATAAAAATCCAAAGGAAATTCTATTTCGGACTTTTCATCTCTGTTTTCGTTTATTGTTTGCAGTAACTGATGATGCTGGAAGTTTCAACAACAGTGTAGCAGAACAGCAGGTTAGTGGTACTCAATTCTTTTGAAAGCATTTCAGCTCGGAGAACTTACTTATTCTCTTTCATACGTGTATGTGTATCAGGCTGTTTTGGAAACCGTTGCCAGAGTTAAGACTAAGAAAAATGATACGAAAGAGGAAAAGTATGTGCTTCTCCTCATCAATGAGTAGATTTACGTTGTTCATTTTGAGTTCTGATTACTTTAGTTGTTAATAGAAGAGTGTAATTTTCTATTTTGAGGATAAAAAATTTGAACGATTTTCATACCATATCTTCTTCATACTACTTAGAGACATATAGTAGTTTCCTCACACTTTTTGCATCCTCCGTTTAGATCATTTCAACTCCATGATGTTTTCAATCTAGAGAATGATAACCGAGCTGAAGATACACCGATGTTGATAGATCGAAAGGTAAGATTGGTTCATTTAGTATTTCATGTTGAGATATTTTTCCATACTTAAAAGTCTGAGGTGCTGATTTATTTTCAGGACAATGTCTTCATCATATCTAATTTTAAATCAAAATATCCAGTGTTACAACTGGATTTAAGGTAAACATTTTATCATCTTGGTTTCACCAAAGTTGTTTTTTTACATTCAACTAATAAGCTGATTTAAACTTTTTTGCTTATGCTCTGTAGACTGATATCAGATTTGGTTGTTGTCATCGTGTCTGCAACTTGTGGTGGCATAGCATTTGCTTGTGCTGGACAACCGGTCTGATTATATTAATATAGGCCTATCTAATATTTTATTTGAATGTTTGGTCCCTCTAGAGTGTCTTGGATTACTAATTTCCTATATATTTTACTGTTACATATTTTACAGGTAATTACTGGATATTTGTTGGCAGGATCTCTTATTGGACCCGGGGGGTTTAACTTTGTCAGTGAAATGGTGCAAGTATGTTGCACATTTCGTTAAATTTTATAATCAACATTGACATTAAACCCTTTGTCGCTGTGCTGAGTGATGGTTTCTTGATCATATGCCATTGTTCACTCTCTTGCATGGAGCCTTATTATAAAAAAATGAGCATTGTTTTTAATTTGCATCCCTTCATCTCATTTAATATTAGTTATTATGATTCTTTTAGAGTTCATTTGAAGCCGGCCAGAACAATCCACAGCTCTTTAAAGTCTATCTTTTTTCCCTTTAAGGTCTTAAAAAAAACATGTTTATTTTAGGGCAGTTCATAAAAATAAACGTAGGCAATGTTTTGAGTGTCAATAAGTAATACTCTATTTTGATTAGGCTCAGTTGCAGTGTTGTACCATGATAGCAACTGAAATTGAATTGTCTAGTATTTTATGGAGATGGCTGCGCTGATTTGATTCCATTAGAGGCTGTTCCATTTGAACATGTTTATTGGTTATTCATATATTCTAAGATTTAATAGTTTATCTTTTTTCCTTTCATTTGAATCATGCAGGTTGAAACAGTAGCCCAGTTTGGTGTGATTTTTCTTCTTTTTGCATTGGGACTAGAGTTCTCCATTGCGAAGGTTGGTTATGACTCTGAACCATTTTTTTTTCTATTAGTATGATGCAGTCTTTACATCAGTCTTCATATCATTTCTCTAACCTGATCCTTTTTATTTTAAGCTTCGAGTTGTTCGAGCAGTTGCTGTCCTAGGAGGGCTACTCCAGATAGTTCTATTTATGTGCCTCTGTGGAATTACAGCTTCAGTATGTCTATTTATTTTGACACAAAGTCTATGTTGGTCTTGGTTCATTAATCCTTATTAATTGATGTCCACAACCTTCACCTAAATTTGTGCACTTTGAGGTTGCATAACCTTTATTTATTCACTGAGGTTTCTCTTATATCTGAGTCATAAAGTGGTTTCTTGCTGTTGTGCTGTCCAAATCTTAAATATTTATGCTTCTTGACTTCCAATCCAATTTTTGGTTTGCCATTTTTTTCCTCTGGAAAAATGGAATGCTTTCTCTGAGAAGGGTTAAGGTTCATTCTTTGTGCAAACATATTTTCTTTCTTTTTCTTATGATTATGGACCATTTTATACCACCATTCTATTTCTGAGTCCTTCAGTTTTAATTGGATGATGTTTGCAGTTATGCGGCGGTAGACTCTCCGAGGGTGTATTTGTTGGTGTATTCCTTTCAATGTCTTCTACAGCGGTGGTAAAGTTTAGTGCAATTTTTTAGAAATGTTTACAGAACCTATACACATTCATACTTGCGCTCACAGATGAGCACACATAATATGCACACCACACATGAGTGTAGACACCCGCACACTCTTTGATTAGGATTTTTGTTTTTTAAAGCTGTTTTTCTATTATTTTTTTTTTTTGATGGAAGGTGCTTAAATTTTTGATGGAGAAGAATTCTAACAACATGCTTCACGGCCAAGTCATCATTGGCACTCTTATTCTACAAGTATTGGTTTCTTCACTTCATTGTTGTATTTTAAGTTCTGTTTTGCTTTTTAGATTTTATTTATGCCTTTTTGCAGTAAAGTAAAAGACATGAACTTTTTATTACGCTGGTGTCCTTAGCAGTTTTAAACTTTGCAGGATTGTGCTGTGGGATTACTCTTTGCGTTGCTTCCGGTTCTTGTTGGAACTTCCGGTATTCTTCAAGGAGTAATGTCCATGACTAAATTGTACGAGGAAAACTTGCAGAACTTACTTTCCAACTTTCCTCTGGATTACTCGATAAATAACACTCCTCTTCATGTCTTTTAGATGCAATAAAAATTAAAAAGGGGAAATATGCGAATAAGGACTAGGCTTAGTTTTTAAGTGAGGGCATGGATTGGCTCCTCGCTCTTGGTTAGATGCAGTTTTTCCTAAAATTAGAAAATAGATCATGCTTAGATTCAAATATGAGCTACTAGTCACACATAACTTTGATCAGATCAGAAGTCAGATAATAATAGTTTTGTTGCCTTGTGCATGTAACGTATAAGTAGAAGCTCGGATTTGGATTAGGATTAAGACTATAAGGTGTTGTTTTCCCTTGATATATGTTCCCCATTCATGGCATTTTCATTTAATATCGAGATAATTCTTAACACTCTATATCATGTTAACCAGGCTGGTCACGTTGGCTGCATTTTTGGCTGTTTTGTCAATATTGTCTCGTACTTGCCTGCCTTGGTTGCTTAAACTGATGATAAGCCTTTCATCACAGGTATATATGTTATCTGCTGATAGAATTGCATACTGAATTTCTTTTTCTACTGTATGCTGGTCGTCTGTTATGATTTGTTTAATTACTTCTTATATGTGCAGACCGATGAACTATACCAACTGGCCTCTGTGGCATTCTGTTTACTTGTAGCCTGGGTATGTTTCTTGTTTCTTTTTGGTTTGTCTTCTTTTTTACTTTCACTTTGTCAAACATCTGAAATTTTTTATGCAATATCCACAGCCGCACCCCCCTTTCTTCCAAATTTCATGTTTGTTTTATCTGTAAACAAAATTTACCATTTTCCATGCATTGTCCATTCTTTTAGTGACACATGAACATCTGACGAACAGGGCTAGTGATGAAATCTAACCTTCTGTTTTTTAAATACTGGTACTCGGTTGTCCTTACAGATAAAAAAATATATAAGCTTCTATGTATATTAATAAGGAGCATTAATCGTGTTTCAATATCTGCCTGAGGCTCAGAGAGTATTAACATTATCTTCATACAAGTTGTGTATTTGAAACTTTAGATTATATTTAATTAGCTTGTAAACCTTAAGGATAGTTTTTAGATTCTTACTGGTAGATACATGCTCCACTGCTAAAATCATTAGTTTAAGGTATAAAAAGAGAGAGAAATCAATAATCATACAGTTTCTGATCTGAGTTGTCTGTTACATTGTTGCGATAATTCAAGCCATTTAGTTATCAGCACTTTTTTTTGAACCTCCATTTAATTGATTGTATAACTTTCAGTGTAGTGACAAGCTGGGACTGAGTTTGGAGTTGGGTTCATTTGCTGCTGGAGTGATGATATCAACAACTGATCTTGCCCAACACACACTTGAACAAGTTAAGATTATGCTTTACGCGCATTGTTGTGTCATGATAGTGCATTCATTTATATTCGATTCTATTTCTGCCCATCCTTTTAGTCTTCCCTCAATTGAATTTAGTTTAGTCTGTATGTGCAGATCGAACCCATTCGGAATTTTTTCGCTGCTCTCTTCCTGGCCAGCATAGGGATGCTTATCCATGCTCATTTTCTCTGGAAACATGTTGATATCTTACTTGCATCTGTTATACTGGTTATCACTGTAAAAACGATAATAATTGCCTTGGTTGTCAAGGGATTTGGCTACAATAACAAGACTTCACTGCTTGTAAGCTATATTTGATGTACACCTGATGATTATATGCATTATTGCATTTGGATTTTGAAGTGACTTGAGTTGTTTTACTTGTACAGGTTGGAATGTCTCTGGCACAGATAGGAGAATTCGCTTTCGTTCTTCTCAGCCGTGCTACAAATATCCATCTTGTTGAGGTCAGTGCTACTAGCCGAGTTAAACATACTGTTGGTTTGACAAGATGGGTGTATATCCCTACCTAAAATCTTTCATGGGCACAATAATCTTTCTCCATAACTGAAACCTTGAGCTTTCCAGGGGAAATTGTACCTGCTACTTCTTGGGACAACAGCACTTAGCCTGGTATGATTTATTCTTGGTTCGATGTCTCAGAATCGATAAGAAATCCGAAAAACGCATGGAAATGCAGCTGTTGTTATTTTTGTAGTAAACTAGTGACAAGGTTCCATCTTTCATATTCCCAGGTGACGACTCCTCTATTGTTTAAGCTAATCCCTGCCATACTTCATCTCGGGGTGCTCTTACGATGGTTCTCCCCTGAGAGAGAAATTTCCATCGAGGTATTTACTAGTTTCAACCATGCGAAATATATTGTCCAACTTCCATCACTAAACTTATATAAATTTGTTTTCCAGCTTGGAATTAAAGGTGAGAACCTTCGTTCAGACAGCGGAAAGCATCACATTACATTGATGTCCCAAGAACCCCACGATTCATGATTATTAACGTGTAAGTAAACTAATCGAGAAGAAAGATCTCCGTTACGTACTTGATCGGGCGTTTTTTTTTGTCACGTTGAAGATGAAGTTGCAGAATGATCTCATGAAAAAGAGTTTGCTCTACTATATTTGATTAACAAAATGAATTGAGCCTCTTTAGATACCCAACAGCATGAGGTAACTCTTAACTGTTGAAGCAAACACATATTCGACTTGTTTTTGTTGCATCATAAGTTTTGGGTGCTAGTTATTTTAATATTTTCTCGTACTTTTTTTTTATCTTTTAAACTTGGCTTTTTGAAAATCTTGTTAATGTAGTATATATAGTTAAATTGAAGGTCTCATCTGGACGTTTGATTTTCAACTTATTACATATTATATGTATTTTTTTTAGAAAATTATTCAATACATGTGTAAACTAACCCTTTCTGATTTGGGGGTTATTTTAGTTTGTAGTGTTTATGTATTAAAAAAATTACACATTTGTATATTTACTATAAAGAATAAAGTCCAAAATTTAAACCCTAAATTATAAATTTTAAATAGATTATATGTGTATCAAATATTATGACTATAAATCACCTCTAAAAAAATAGTTTTATTTATATTTTAAATATTTCAATCATAATTATAAATTGAATAGTAAATTTTGTTGGGTGATTAAATAGAAAGTTATATGACTTCATGAATAAATAATGTAACACTTACATATCCCTTCACCAAAGTGTTCCCTCTGCCTCTCCGTTCAAAAGCCATCTTTTTTCATGAAATATATACATCCCTTTTGTCCTGATTATCGTCCCTGTCTCTAATGTCTAACTTGCACTACTCCCACCATAATTCGGCCATGGAAAACAACCGAGAACAAACCGTACAGAGATTCTCGAAGCGATTAACTCAAAGAGAAGTGGAGACAGGTACCGTTACGTTTCCGTTCTACGCGGTTGCTTCCGTGTTCGAGTTTCAAGAAGGTCATCTGTTTTGCATGGATGCTATGGATTGTTCAGGGAAAGAGTGGTTGTTGATTGGCATGTTTCACAACACTGAGGAACTGGACAAGTGTGTTTCGATCAGCTTGCAGCAGTTTTCTGTGGAGAAAGGATTGAAAGCCGAGGATGAGATTACGTTTACAGAGAAGCCTCGGCAAAAAGGTTCGAGAACATGGATGAAATTTAGAGTCAAAATCAGTAGGAAGATCAGGCTGCTCGGACAAGATATATGGGGAGAACTTATGGTTTGAATTGTCGAAAAGAGCTTTTATGCTTTTGTTTGTCAATAAGGAGAAATCATTGAAAAAATAATTATTAATAAAGTTTTGTAATTTATGTACGGAATATTTTATGTATTTTTTCAGTTTTATTCTTTTACATAAATTTATTTAAAAAACAATTTATTTTTAAATATATTCTGACTTTAAAATATTTATGTTGTATAACGTTTTTGCATGTTTAATAAAAGACGTATTCTCTTTGGCCATGCAATTCATTCTCGTCTCCATTTATGCATTTCGTATGGTAAACACAGAAATTATAATATCCTCGCTTAAATTTAATTTGATATAATATTTTATCCATCTAAATTTAATTTAAATTTTAGAGTAAAATTTTGAATCAGATTTAATTCAGCCTGACATAAATTTAAAAAAATATTATTTTATTTTTATTAAATAAAATATAAAATTAATTGAAAAAATACAAATAGAAAGATATATTATAATAAAAATATATATAAAGAGGTGAACATTATAATATTTATATTTAAATATTTAGAATAAAAATGAATTATTATTTTTAATTAGATTGAATTTTTCGTCTTAAACTCAACCAAAACAATTATATTATCAAAAATTATCGAACCCAACATAAATTCGAATTTTTTTTTTGAAAACGATCATCGAAAGGTCAGATCAGAACTCAATTGAGTTTGAGTGAAATGACTATCCCTAGAGATAGTGTCGGAAATGGAAAAAGTAGGGAAGTTAGGGATATTTTAGTAATGCTATATAATTGAATATTTGTAGCCAACAATAGCTTAGATTTTATTTTTTTAAATATCACAACAAATTATTTATATCGTATTAATCAAGTATTTTTAATAGGTATTGATCGGATAGAAGTTATCTATTTTTATTGGTGTTTTTATTTGTCTTATAATAAAAAAATATGTTTAAGATCTAAGATTTAATGTTAATGTTTATAACTAGGGTTTAGAAAATTTATGGTAAGATATATTTTTTAAAGTATGAGATATAAAGTTTAAGATTTAGAACTTAGAATTTAAAATTATTTTTTTTAATATTTTTTAATATTATAATATAAAAATATGAAAAAAGGAAAAGATTTTTGTCCAGTATTAATCGAACATTTTAATCCTCAAATTGATCGTTTTTATGTATATCAATTTTTAGGTACGTATTATCTAAAATAAAGTAGATGTTATTACAATTAAAGAGAAATAAGAATTATCATATGCAAAACAAACATCGTATCAAGGGGACAGAATGGAATCATTAAATTTCAATGCAATTTTTCATTGAATTAAATTATAATCTAATAATAATTTAGGGATTAAAGAGAAACTATATTTTTTTTAGGCTATTCACCCTTAAGAATTATGTCTTCAACTCATTAAATCCAAATCGTAAATATATTTTAATTGTAATTGTAATCAATATGTTTGTAATTGTATGTAAGAGTCTTCGACGTAAATCTGTGTTATTTGAATTTTTTACTCGTGTACGATATATAATTATAAATTTATTTTAAATATATTAAAAATTAAAAAAAATATATGCATACTCATATCTAACACTTACATGTAAATTCAAATAATATAACTATAAATCTTCTCTAAAATAATAATTTTTTTTATATAGTTTGAGCATTTTGATTGTAATTACTGATTGAAAAATACTTTTATTTCATTACTTGAGCGAAAAGTTATGCTAATTCATGAAAAAACACCATTGCAAATCTAAAGTGTTCTTCCATTCAAAAGACATGTTTCTTTATCAAATATATAAACCCCATTTGTCTTAAATTTATGATCATCGTCTCCAATTTTAAATTTGCATTACTCTTAATTCATACATCTAAGCTTTCTACCACCATTTTCTGCCATGGAAAACAATCAAGAACAAAACGGACAAAGGTTCTTGAAACGATTGACTCAAACTGAAATCGAGAAATGTACCGTAACGTTCCCTTTTGAAGCGGTTGCTTCCGTCTTCGATTTTCAAGAAGGTCGGCTTTTCTGCATTGATACTGTGGATAGTTTAGGGAAAATGTGGTCGTTGATTGGCATGTTTCATAACACTGAGGAGTTGGGCAACTGTGTTTCGATAAGCTTGCAGCAGTTTTTGATGGAGAAAGGACTGAAAGCCAATGACGAGATTACGTTCATAGAAAGACTCCAACCAAACGGCACGGCAACACGGAAGAGATTCAAAATTGAAATTAGGAGGAAGATCAGATTGTTCGGACAAGACATATGGGGAGAACTGATGATTTAAAACACATTTTATGGCGGTCAATAATACATGTGGGTCTTTGGTCATGCAACAGGGCAAATGTGTTTGGGTTTGGAGTCTCGGTCTTGGTACGTTGTTTGATTATGTTTTCATTCGAGTGTGTTTCTTAGTTCGAACATTATGTTCTTCATTTTGATTGTTGTTGTTATTGTTATTGTTGTGGTCTAGATATCCGATTTGTTCGGGATCTTTCAATGAGTTTTTTGTGTCTTAATGTTTTCCCTTCCAATGAATGAAGTTTAATTTTTTGTTAGAAAAAAACATTGCAACTCGTTCTCGTGTTCAATATATGCATTTCGTATGGTTACCACAGGAATGACGATGATGAATGATGATTGGATTTCAAGGAATCAAGAAATATTTTATTTAATCTGTAAGCAAAGCCATATTAAGGGGTCAGAATGAAATCAGCAATTTTTACAATTTTTTTTATCGTAATATCAAAAAATATCATTAATATTTGATTAAATAATTAAAATTTTAATTAAGCATTGAAAATACCACTCCTACCACATAGAAATCAAATGTTTACCCAAAACAAAGAACTAAAAGGATCAACAATAATCTGGCAGACTACTTGTTTATTTATTCTTCTTTCTTACACTTGACAAAGGCCTATTCATGATACTAAAACACAAATTTCCTCCAGTAAAGAGGAATGTATCCACTCTAACTGTAGGATGGGAGAAATATGCTGATCCCCCAATTCGAATGAGACAACACTTCCCCGAATCCTAACTCTAAATTCCTTTCAAATTAAAAATAAATTTAAAGAAAACGACTGCCTCGGTCTTTGACCGAGGAAACAGCTAATCGAGTATTTATTACATCAAACAATGTGTACCTTGTCATTCTAGAATTTGATTTTTTGAGTTATGCCTTTCGATGTACAGATGTTGAAGTTGCCGTAGACGGGACATGAGCTGTGCAAATGATGGTCGTAGATGTGGCTCCCTGGAAAAGGAAAAGAGGATTAATGCAAAATTTTAAACATTGCAGGCCATTGAGAACAGTGAGCTCATTAGAATCGTCATTGTCGGTACGATACACACAGAAGGACAAGCAATGACTATACTATACAAGTTGACTAAGACGGCTATCGAGAACTTCATCAAAGTTAATGGCATTTTGACTTGATGCATGCAAAACACTACCATCTTTTCAAATGCTTATATGATTTCCGAAGAAATGAGAAGAGAAATTCAACATTCAAAAGAACATAGTTGAAGCAAAGATCCTTGAAAACGATTTTCTAACCATTCTCGTTATATAGAGGAAAAAAAAAATCGACATAAATAGAATCACACTCACGTTTGCCAACAATCACGAATGATCTGTGAAAGCATCGGATCAATGTCTTCAGGGATTTCCAGACGCCTATTTTGGAATCCAACAGCTCCAACAACTTGCATTGGATTCAAACCTTTCCAGGGAATGCATAAAGTAGCCAATTCCCATAATATCACACCAAAACTGTACACGTCACATCTGCAGCCAAACCAATCTATTTGTATCAGAAACAGAATAGATACGTCAAAGAGTAAAAACATTCTATTTTACTATTAAAGAGACGTACTTCTCATTGGCCGGCTCATTCCTTAAAATTTCCGGTGCCATCCATTCAGGCTGCAGTTCAACAGCAAACTTTTACTTCAAGAAAAGGATATGATGGATTTGGACAAACAAGAAAGTAAGACAACAAAAAGTGAACATCAAGGACTATATTTTAGTAATATTACCGTTCCAGCAGTAGACTTCGAGGATAGGAACGTATGATGCTTCATACGTGACAACCCAAAATCACAGACCTGAACAGAGAAACAAATCAGGAAAAAAAATTCGAAAGGCACCTTTCAGTGGAAAGTAAAGCAATCTGTTAAAGGTGTTTAGATAAACTACCAGCAAATCAAAATGTTTGGACAGAAATTAGTTTTGAGATAAGCACCTTTACGACCCAGTTCTTATCAACAAGGAGATTAGGTGTTTTCAAATCTCGATGCACAATAGTAGGATTGCTTGTGTGCAAATAATTCATTCCTTTTGCCTGCAAATGATAACAAAAGCTCCAATTAACTATTTTAAAACAATAACGCAGGGAGAAGAGTGAAAGGAAGAGAGGGAGGGGGGAGGTTAGTGCAAGACATGAAGCAAAAGAAATGAAAGTAATTTATTCACTAGTGGTTCCTACCACATCAAGAGCCAATCGCATTCTTCTTTTCTCATCAAGTTGAGAATTGGATCGATGCAGCAGCTTATACAAACTTCCCCTGCATAACGAGGGAGGGACAAGAAGAAATTAGAACAGGATAAACAACATTGACATTTTAAATTAATCAATTTTTCAATAGAAACCAGATAAGCAAAAGAGAGGTTCACTAAGGCCTAGAGAAGGATCAATCGTTTTCATACACAACAAAACACAAGATGCAAGCACCAAGTACCATACATGGCAGTAAATGTATTAAAAACATGACATAAGGACAAAATGTGGAAAACATTTTGACCGGGACCGAGTACAAGAATTAAGATAATTTTCAAGATTCATCCTTTAAACGAAGGATACCAAGATGAAGTTCAAAATGGCAGGCTACATATCCCATAACAAATAAAAAAGAATGCAAACAAGGTTCATTTAATAATTATGAAAGATAAGAGTACAAGTAGAACTATTTGGATTTGTATAAATAAAATCAACCTGGGGAGAAACTCTGTCAGTATAGAGAAATTTGGGGAACGAGTAACAGCTCCCATGAACAGAACAACATTTGGATGTCTCAACCTTAGCATGATTTCAACCTGCACAGGGAAATCAAACACAGATGACCGATAAATCCATGCAATTATACATAAACATTGAGACCATAAACATGAGAGGAAATAAACATATATGAGAAGTAACTTTCAGGACTCACTTCACATTTAAACTGAACCAATGCATCACCAGAGAAGTCTTGATCTAAAAACTTCTTCACAGCAACCTCCTGAAGAGAAAACGAAGAAAATTAGACAAACACTAAAAGGTCAACAGCATTAGAAGGCATTAAAGAGAGGTTTGGAACAAGCAATATAATGTAATCAATCAATAAAGAATCACTGTTCACTTCGTAGACTTGATACAGCAGTCAGATTTTAGAGTTTTTACTTCACACAACATATTACCACAATTACTCAATCACAGTGACTTAATCTCTTTTCCCACTACAGAAATTAGCATAAAAATGCCAATGTCACGACTTGAGGAATGATTAATGACCTAGAGAAATTTTGGCATGTAGTAGCAGCAGCATTGTTATTGTAGTAAACATAACATCTAGTAGTATGCTACTCCTCTTAAAAGTTCCATGAAATAAAATTTAGATTTAGAAGCAAATGTAACTCACAGTGCCATTCCAATCTGCTCGGTAGACCTCACCATATGATCCTGCAAGGCAAGGATTCACTTATTATGCAGTGTGCACTGGTAGAGAAAAATCGAGTCATATTCAAGCAACTAATACATTCTTATGACTGTAGATCCAATTAAACAAGTGTATAAAGAATCCCAACTACTAAGATAGCTCCTCTTATTAAATCAACCACGCCAAAAAGCAGGCATAACCTATATCACAAACATCATTTGCAGCTATCCAGTCCAGCAGACTTGCACAATCCTGTTCAGATAGAATGTGAACCACAATGGATTGACCTCTAGAAGTGTGCTAAAATGAATACCAGTATAGGCAGAGTTATAATATACTGATAAATAATAGGTTAAGCTAAGATTAGAGAGTAGGAAGCACAGTCAAACAATTCGTATATCTTTTGCTGATTAGTTTCAGCTTTTCATTCAGTATGTCCAGCCACAATAAACAGAAAAACTAGGACATCCTGCCAGAATTTGTTTAATTGGGTTACAAGCTGTATCACATTAATAATTGAAATAGCTACCCAGAACTGAAAAGAATAATGGAAAGTGGAGCGACAGAGACATGTATTAAAAATGAACAAGGCTTATGGCTGTTATGAAACCTTACCAATACCAATGCGTTCACCAATTTGAAGATTCTCCCATGGAATTTCCCATTCTGAAACTTCTCTCAGCATAGGGTAAATCTTCTCACTGTGACAATTGCTAGCCAGATGCAAATCACTATCTGTGGTTTCAGCCAATTCCAATGCAGATTCTTTACTAAAACTAGCACCAGAAGTCCTTTGTATTAATTTCTCATCCATGGCCATGACATTTTCTGGCTGAATTTGGAAAACCCCATTAGCAGAGAAGGAAGTCTCACGAACTTGTACCCAATCATCAGCTGAATTACCAAGAAGAAATCCCTCGTTAGAAGCATCAGATGTAACATAAGTGTTTATTACGTTAGTTTCTAACTCCCTTTGGTGCTTAGCTATTTGCTTTTGCCTCGTATTGGAATTAATATTTTCTGAAGCCTCCATTCCAGTGGATACAAGACTGTGCTCATTGCTTAACAAATTTGAATTACAGCTAGCAGCAGCATCTACATTCGTCCCTTTCACTACTTGTTCAGGCATACTTTGCTCACTAAGATCCTGAGAACTAATATCCGTGAACAAATCTGCAGGAGGTGATGCGCCACTCTCCAATAAAACTGCATGCAATTTCTGAGCAAACACCGGGTCCTTTGCTGCGCTAATAACATATTTTGAAACATTTTTAACCTTTCTCTTTTGCGCTGATGAAGGTTTTTCATGAATGCCAGAAAAGCTATCACTATAGTGAGGTGCTGCAGGAAGAAGCTTCCCAAACTCCTGTTCAGATCTCTCAGCAACACCTCTTCTGGCAAGGTTCCTCCCATCTTCATTTATCTGACTGCTCGCAAATTCCGCTGCCCTCGTGACACCAATTTTAATTCCCATATTTAAAGCAGCTGAAACTGCCAAATTTTCAATTTCTTTGTCAAGTACCAAGCATGAACCTTGAGAGGATTCATTAAAGCCCCTTACATCCAGTGCAGACTTTAGGAGCTGACAGCTTGGTACTTCAGCAGGAATTAGTGTTCCAGGTGCACCCATCAGATCAATAATATATTCACTGCATTATTTCAGACAATTTTACATCATCAAAACTTGTGCCAACAAAAAATAAAGAAAGTTCACATTGACTAGACAGCAAACTGCAGAAAGCAAAGACTGGATGGCACTGAAAAAAAGACTTATGTGCACTTAGCATGAGAGGTGGAGGGGGGAATATCAACCTACGAACATGGGGAACAAATGTTAACTTGTATGACATGTCGAGGAAATAATTCAAGAAAAAAAGACCCCAATGTGCACATTCTAGAAATGCAACAGATAGTTACTAAAATCAAGGAAGAATTTCAAGATGTCAGCAGGAGGAAACTACCTTCCATTGTTAATTCTAACCAAGTTCACAGCTCCATCATCTGTACCCGTGTAATAACTCCCTTTGACCAGCATGCATTGGAGATTAATTCTATCAGCTAGAACCTAGAAGCAGAAGCAGAAAACAATTTCTCTTATAAAGGCCCAGACACATTTATCACTAATGCAGGGTAAAATGTAATAAGTGACAGGATATTCTGACTAGCTAAAAGGAAAACACATTCCTGTCATAGGATAATTTTAACATCATGGAAATAAGATGATTTAAAACCTTAAACAGCAGGGCTCTGTGGTGCGAAAGCCCAACATCAAGTCTTCCCAATGGAAGAATGATGCTGTTAAGAGACTTCCGTAACTCATAACTTCTCAAGGTCCACATTCTCAACATTTCTTCAGCATCAGCTACTGGACCACCCATTCTGTAAACAACTATTTCTGCAATTTTCTGAATCAAGTCACTCAAAACCAGGCCATGGCCTAAAGCTCGGGAGTGCACATATATGTTATACACTCTTTTCTCAAGCTCTTGCAGTTCAGCATCGAGCAACCGATTAACCAAAACTACTTCATAATCAACCTTTTCTGAGATTGATACTGTTTGAAGATCAACCAAAGATGGCATCTTTCCTTCCGGACCAAGCATCGAGGCAATACCATACACATCATAAAATCCATCCACAATTTTTTCATTATAGTTTACAACATTATAGTTCTGCAAATAGCACACAACAAAAGAATTAGTTTTCCTTTTTTAAAAGAAAAACTCAATTAACGGGTCCTGTCACTTTTCTCACAGAAGACATGAACATGAACCTTTCGGACTGTACAGTTAATCCAACTGAGGTAAAACCAATTACTTTAATATTAAACAACCCATAATAAAAACTATCATCAACTAGTATTCATATCCATATCAGCATTTCCCAAACAATATTCTAACGAAATAACTGAACCAGAAAAAAAAATAGAATCATAATAACAGGAAAGGCAACACTACCACTTTCTACTAGTGAAACAAGAAACATAGAGCTTCTCAAAGAAACATACACGTCAAGTTGATGGCAAGAAACCAAAAGGAAAAAATGTTCCCTAATTAGCTATAATTAAAAAGGACTCGGGCATTATAATGCAGAGCTTAAAGATAAAAGGAAATTTTCAAATAATAGAAACACAACCCATAGCTAGCAAATGACCAGCAAAACTTCAAGTAGTAAAAAGATAAGCAACAAGGAATCTTTAACAATTGAGTTTCTTATCAGAATCAATCCGATGCTATATTTAGCAAAACTTCAATTAAAAGAAGTAACAAGATTAATGGAGACTGACATAAAAATCAAAAACATCTATAAACCGAAATAATAAAAAGAAAACTTTAACAATTGAGTTTCTTATCAGAATCAATCCGTGAATAATGAAGAATACAACTGAAAAACAAATAAATATATTAGAAAATAAGAAAAGCGATTAAATCATATAAAAGCTATAGATACAATGGACTCATAAACAGAATAAGGGGGGAAAAGGCTGTTGGATATTAAAACCGATTCAAACAAGAACTGCAATTCCGATAACCTATAAATGAATAACAACTTTCATATATATATATATAACAAGAAATACTATATTACCCAATAACGAAGCGAGAGTAATTCAACGAAAGTGTTGGCGCCGGAGCCGGCGCCAGCTAGGCTAATTCTTTTAGCAGCGTCGATCTGAGCCGTCTCGGGATCCGAGGCACTGATCGCCAAAGCCAATTGCATCTGAAACTCTTCTTCCAATAAATTAAAATCCACATCATCTCCAACTGTCCGATCTCCCCCGACCGATTCAACAGCCCCGATTCTCCCCATTGTACCTGAACCAACCGGAGACGCTGAAGAAGGAGACGTCGTCGTTCCTTGTCCCGTCACGATCGGACTCGAGCTGACCACCGGCTGCGCCTCCGCCAATCGTTGGTGTTCGTTTAAACCACCGCCGATGTGGAGTTTCCGCAAGAGATGCTTCATTTTCGGCATCGATCATCAACGGCGACCTTTATTTCCGTTCGCCGTTTCTTGTTTCGATTTCTTTTTTGTTTCTTTATAAGAATTTTTTTTAGTTTCGTCTATTGTTTTTTTTTCTTTCGTGTTTTCTATTTTGTATTGAAGTCTATCTGCAGACTTAACCTACGCCCACTAGTTTACAAGCATATTCTCTTAACCTGCGCACTCTTCTTCTCCACTAAGCTACCCGTAATTGAACTGGCTTTTAAAATAACCGCTCACCCATTCCCTCCAATTCACACACAAAATAATATTAATTAATTATACTTCCTCCATTACTGGTAATTTTTTATATTTAACCTTTTCAATTAATTCTAGGATTTATATATTATATACGCAAACGTTGAAAAATATTTTTTTTTATAAATGTTTTAGCTAAGATCTTAATTTAGAGTATAAAATTTAAAAGTTTAGTCGTAAGGGTTTAAAATTTAGGATAAATAGCTTAAATTTTTGATTCAAAGTTATTCAAATTTTACAAGGTTTTGTTTTTAAGATAATATGATGATTTATATTTTAATTTATGAACTTTAAATTATAACTATAAACTCTAAATAATAATCATTAACCCTAAATTATAAACTTTTGCATCTAAAATTTTAAATCTTATACCCTAAACTAAGATTTTAAACCCTAAAACTATAACATTTGTTTCAGTTTTTCACTATTGCTTGTCGGTTTATAGGATAATAATTGTTACATTTTAATTAATGTCAAATTATTTTATCAATTTGTGGTTTAATTATCGTTTTAGTTTCTCTACTATGTTAAAATTTTAAATTTAATCTATTTAGTTTAATTTAGTATAATTTAATATTCTTCTATAGTACATTGACATGTTTAAATCAATAGCATTGTTAATTGTTGTCGTTAAATTGATATAAAAATAAAATGATAATTTTTTAGTATATATTTTTTAAAATAATATTAATCATTTTGATTAATGTGTGAATTAAATGTGATTTAATGAATATTCCCGAATCATTGATTATAGTATAGATTTGTATTGTCGATTTGAACATGTTAATAAAAGTATAAAATGGTAAGAACAAATTATGTTCAATTAAATTGAAATAGATTAAATCGAAATCAGAATTCAACCTTAATGTCTTGTAGTTTATGGAAAACAAATCATAACTCTCCAAATATAGTCGATCGGTCTTAATTAGGTACCTAAGCTCACCATATTATCTTAAAAACAAAACATTATCCTGTAAATTTTGAATTATAACTCTGAATTATAAATTTAAAGAATATTATATATATTTTTATATATATATATAAATCATTTATTCAGTCGATCTCTTTTTCTTTTAAAGTTCTATTTTTTAATTTTTTTCTTTATCTTTTAGATAGGGTTAAAATTAAAATTTAAAAGTACAGGATGCCGGCAACTAGAGGTGTTCAAAAACATCCGATCTAATTATCTATTGATTTGATCTAAAAATACGGATATCCGATCTGATTTTTATTTTTTGATCGGATATCTAATCCGATTTTAAGTTTTTCGGATCGGATACAGATCACAATATTTCAAGTTTCAGATTATCCAAAAATCCGAAAATTTAAATTTTTATTAATATTAATCTTGTGTTATTTTCAAAATTTTTAAAAATTAAAACTTTTATAAATGTAATTCTTGTTGTATTTAGTAATTTATTGTTTATTATATTCGAAATTCTAAAATTTTTAAAAATACAACCTTCAAATTCAGAAAAATTAGTTTAATCAAATTATATTTTTGGATAGTTGGATATCCGAATATCCGACTCGTGTATCCGATATCCGAATATCCATTTTTTTCCAGATCGCATACGGATCACTATATCATCGATCTGAAAACCCGAATATCCGAAAAAATCAGATCGGATCCGATTCGATATCCGACAATAAACACTCCTACCAACAACCATGTTCAAATTATTAAACAAGCCATTCGTGCTCCCCATTAATTACTTGCCCTTGCATTTTATTTTTGTGAAGGAAGAGTTGAATAATTATTAAATTATAAACCCTTTGACCTATGAATTGTCGATGGCTTTGCCAAAATATATAAAAGTGCTTCAATAATGAATTAAAAAAAAGGAGGTTTAACGAACGAAACTATTATTAAAAAATAATAATACTAACATTTCATCCTTAAACTTTGTAAGTCTTCTCAAATTGGTCCTTGAAATTTCTGCGTCCAATAGAATTTTTTTGTGCAACGTTTCATTACAAGATTATACTATATTATCAGAAAGTGAAAAGGTGTTAAGTGACTATTGTGGACTAAAAAAAGATTAGGGATTAAATTATAAAAAAATCTAAATTTAGGGACTAAAAGATGTTTTATCCCAAAAACTGACATGTGGAACAAGTTGGCAAACGTTGACATGTGCCTCGAGGCTTGATAAAGTTGGTCCAAACTTCCATTCCCACATATTGTTTTTAGGTCACGTTTAGGGGCGGCGCAACAAAATTATAATTTAATTAATCAAAGTTATTTTTATTCTAATTTAGTTTTAAAAAATCTATAACAAACATTAGCATAGATAAATTGTAGTATTATTTTTAATATGATTTTCTAAAAATAATATTAAATTAATTTATTATCATCAATATCATGCAAACTTATAAAAAATTATAAAACTTTGATCTTTGATGTCAAAAATAAAAATTCAAAATAAAAAAAATATTTTTAAAATAAATATGTATTTTTATTTTACCTTTAAATATTAAATTAAATAATTTTTAAGGAAGAAATCAACATTGAAATAATCTTATTTATTAAATTTTGGGATATAATTACTCTCCTAACTCACATTGTTTAAGGAATATGACTATAATTTACGATAGAATCTGTGTTATAAAATAATTTAAAAGCATTTTAATTAAAATGTTTGTGATTTTTTTTTCAAATTTTAGTAAATATGATTATAAATTTATAATCATGATTAGAACAATATTAATGAGTTTATTTAGTACTATATTTTCACCATTTCTCCTTTGATAATTTATTAAATAAAAATTTACAAATAAATTTCGTGGAAAAAAATACACTCTTATTGTGAGTTTGACAAAGTCTTGTTGTTGTTCAAAATTATTATTCAAATAATACGTTCATGATCCATAAATTATTGCACAAATGTTGCACGTACTACATGCAAACTTTACGAGTTATCCACGGCGAGGAATAAAATTTTGAAAAAAATATATTAAAAAATCTTTAATTACAATGTTTTATTCTAATATTTTTATTTGTAATTAAATAAATATTTAGTTCAACTTTGATTTATATTATTATTTTAATATAAAAATGTAAAATTAAAAATATTTAAATAAATATTTTAAATTTTATTACTATTATTTGTTCTTTGCTTGTAAAAAAGCTTAATATAAATTGAAGTAATAAATATTTTTGTTGTTGTATTAACATCAACATAAAACATACCAAATAATTTAAAATTTTAAAATATTATTTAAGGGTTTATGAAGATTTTGTTGTTGTATTACTTCCGAGCTTGTATTTTTACCATTTTATTCAATATTTTTTTCAAACCGAATTTCGAACCTACCTCAATTGGTTCATGTAATAATAACCACGGCAAAACCAAGCATTTGTGTTGCAATCAGCAACGACCTTTTTTGTTTGTTTGTTATTGAAGCATCAAATGAAAGTCGAACATATGCAAATGGTGGAGTAGTTTATGTACAAGAACAAGAAAGAAACTGGAAACTTTCTTTTTAATGGAAAAGAAGATGTTGGTTTCATTGGCAACATAAACGAGGACTAGGCGTTGGCTGCCGCCTCCTCTTCGACCATCTGCGAGACCGGAAGAAGGGTGCATATGACGTTACGGTCGCCGTATACATTATCAACACGTCCTGGTAAGCAATGCAAAGAGTTCAGTTGTAAGGACAACATGCGGATTTGTGCTCTCAGCGTAGCGATTCAATATACTGTAAATGTTTCGAGAAAAAAAGATCGAAAAACAAATCAAAATGAGAATGTTTGAACATACCTGTAGTAGGCCAGAATTTAGCAGTTCGAAGCCAGGAAGCAGGGAAGGCGGCGTATTCGCGAGAGTATGGCTTTGTCCATGCATCTCCCATGAGCACAGATGGTGGATGAGGGGCTCCCTGCGTGTCCAAATAAAGCTCATGAAACTCTATGCTTGCAGCAGAATACTTATAAACTATAAATTTTTTGGTTGTTCAAAAAAAGGAGACGAAAATGGTTTCGGGACAAGCCAATTTCACCTTCAGAACGTTGTTGTGGATATCAGCCTTTCCATTCTCGATTTCAGCAATTTCTTCCCTAATGGAGATAAGAGCTTCACAGAACCGATCCAGCTCAGCCTGCGATTGATATCGAATACGGGCATGAGAGACAAAGAAGAGGAATATCGAATGTTGGGTACATTGGTGAAACCATACCTTGCTTTCACTTTCTGTAGGTTCAATCATGAGCGTGCCTGGAACAGGCCACGACATTGTAGGAGCATGGAATCCATAGTCCATAAGACGTTTGGCGACATCTTCAGGCTCTATTCCAGCAGTATTCTGCAGCGAAGGTGGTTTGCAGTCATCATGGATATAAACAAGAGTAAACCGAAAGAAAGTTTGAAAAATTGTGCACAATAATTACCTTAAAACCTCTCAAGTCTATAATGAATTCATGAGCAACAGTTCCATTAACGCCGCGGAAAAGAACAGGGTAGTGTTTCTGAAAAACACAAATGAATTACTATTAGTGGAAAACGAAAAGGTTGATGTTATCTTAGGAGCAATAACTCATAAACTCGAGCTTATACTTATCAGTCACTTTACTACGATAAATGTCACATTTCTAGAATTACAAAGACAGTTTCAAGGAGAAAAGATGGGTACCTCCAAGCGTTTTGCCATGTAGTTTGCATTCAGAATAGCTATCTTTGAAGCATCAGTGAGTCCCTTAGATCCCATCATGGCTATGTAAGTGTACGATATCGGCAAGATAAGTGCAGAGCCCCAAGGTGCAGCGGAAATTGTACCAAGTGGGTTTGATTTGTCCGGGGCCGGGATACCTCCCGTAGGTACCTACAGTACGTTTACCAAGAAATCAACTTTGGGTCGGATATAACTTGCGGCCATAGAACCCACCACTAAATACCATTTGCATATAATGTAAGTGGTATATGGAATAAAAAAGGCACTGCTAAGTGCTAATAACATGACATGTTCAGAATTTCAAGCGCAGTTATGTCTAGATTTAGTGTAACGCTGATAACAATCCCAACAATAAGAAATGAAATCCGAACAAACCAACTTTTCTGATGCAATTCTTTCTTAGGGAAACTTAAAGATGCATAAAACGAATTAGACAAAAATCTGAACAGAGTGTACATACCACAGGGTGTGAAGGCAAAAATGGTGCCAAATGCTTTTTGACACCAATAGGTCCCATGCCAGGTCCACCACCTCCATGTGGAATGCAAAAGGTTTTGTGGAGATTCAGATGGCAAACATCTGCTCCAATAAAACCCGGACTTGTCAAACCGACCTGAGCGTTCATGTTAGCCCCATCCATGTAAACTTGACCTCCATTGTCATGGATTATTTTACATATCTCATCAATCCCTTCTTCATACACTCCATGTGTTGAAGGATAAGTAACCTGAAATGGAAATAATAAGTTGGATTTGCATGAGCAATTTCCTGGACTTTGAAACAAATCTAGCATTGAAATTAATCATTCATACCATAAGAGCAGACAATTTGTCCTTGTTCGCTTCAGCAGCTTTCCTTAGTTCTTCGATATTGATGTTACCCTTGGAATCAGTTCCAACAGGAACAATTTTCATTCCGCACATAGCTGCACTTGCAGGATTTGTCCCATGTGCTGAAACAGGTATGATACATACATTCCGGTGATGGTCACCTCTCGACTGCAACATTCGCCAAGAGTATACATTGGCATAAATGGATACAAGAGTTTATATTGAGTAAAAGGATCTCGTTTTCTTTCAGAGAAAAGGATTATAAGCTCGTTACTGTCACTTACCATATGATATGCACGGATAACCATTAGTCCGGCATACTCGCCAGCAGCACCGGCATTAGGTTGCAAAGAGAATGAGTCAAAGCCAGTGATGGTACATAATAGTTCACCCAAATTATTGAACATTTCCTAATAGAATATTAAGCCATAATCAGTCAATAAACTAGAACTCTAAATTTATTATTTACTACATGAGATTAAAAAAATATGTATCAATAAGTTCCAGGTGAAGAGATGTTCACGAATCAGCACCTGATAACCCTGAGCCTGCTCCGGAGGTGCAAAAGGGTGGATATCAGTGAATCCAGGCCATGTCACGGGCATCATTTCAACCGTTGCATTTAGTTTCATTGTACAAGATCCCAATGGAATCATACTGTGACAGAGTGAAAGATCCTTAGACTGTAACCTGTGAATGTACCGAAGCAACTCGTGCTCTGTGTGATACCTGAAATGAAAACAAATAAAAGTTAAGGTAACACATTTGATTTGTTTGCTACAAGTAGCTCATCTTTTTATGACTGTTTCATACGTGTTAAATATCGACTGTGTAAGAAATGGGCTCTGTCGTTGAATTCCGGACGGAATTGCAGTCTCAACCTCTGGTGCAAGAGATGCAGCAGTGAATGATATCTGAAAGTTAGATTAAGGTTAAAAAGGCAAAATAATACAAGTGTGAACAATTCTATTATCATGAAAAAGGTTATTAGCACTTACTGGTTTGCCACCGGAAAATACTTTGAAAAGCTTATCCACATCTTCCAAAGTAGTTGTTTCATCAAATGAAACAGTGATCTGAAAATCAACCGAGTCTCGGTAATCTCACAATATTTGATTTTGATCAAAATAACCCATAGATAAAATCACACTCACAGTTTTGGCATCAACAACACGAAGATTAATACCACTCTTGTAAGCAACATCAGCTATTGAGTGAGCATCAGCACATGTAACCTTCACAGTATCAAAGAAGGGAAGGCCCTGGACTTCCACGGTGCCAAGTTTTTTCAATCCGAAAGCAAACACCCCAGCAAGACCATGAACACGTTGTGCAATGGCTTTTAGTCCCTCAGGTCCATGATAAACAGCATACATAGCAGCCATGTTTGCTAATAATGCCTAGATAAAACAGTATATCGAATCAAACAAAGACAAGCCAATTCATTCAAATACAAAGAGAAATATGTATTATGAACATTAATTACACATTAAAAATGAATCTCTCACTTGAGCTGTGCAGATGTTACTGGTAGCTTTATCCCTGCGAATATGTTGCTCCCTCGTTTGCATTGCCATACGCAAAGCAGGCTTCCCTGAAGAATCAACACTAACACCTATGATTCTTCCCGGCATCAACCTCTTATACTCTTGGGAAGTAGCCAAAAACGCAGCATGAGGGCCACCGTACCCCATCGGCACACCAAACCTCTGAGCCGATCCTACTACAATGTCTGCTCCGAGTTCACCTGGGGGCTTCAACACTGTCAATGCCAACAAATCGGTTGCCATGACAACCTTAACACCCTGAGCATGAGCATTCTTAACAAACTCCCCATAGTCCAAAATCTCACCCTCGGTCCCGGGATACTGAACCAACACCCCACAAACATCACCAGAGCTGTAATCAATGTCCTTAAGATCAGCAGTTACAACTTTAAGATCAAAACCACCAGCTCTAGTCTTACAAATATCGATTGTCTGAGGGTGACAATTATTAGCAATGATGAAAGTCTTTTTCTTCCCTTTCAGTATATTGTTACACATGGCCATAGCCTCAGCAGCAGCAGTTCCCTCGTCGAGCAACGAGGCATTCGACATAGGCAAACCGGTGAGATCGGTAATCATAGTCTGATAATTAAGCAAAGACTCAAGCCTCCCTTGAGATATCTCAGCTTGGTAAGGCGTGTACTGAGTGTACCAAGCCGGATTCTCCATAATATTCCTCAAAATCACAGGGGGAACATGAGTGTTATAATACCCCATCCCAATAAAAGACTTGAAAACCTTGTTCTTTGATTCCAAATCTTTCATGTGTGCAATCATTTGGCTCTCGGTTAACCCTCCATCAAACTTTGAAAACTCCATGGAATCTATACGTATAGCTTTAGGCACGGTTGCATCAATAAGGGAATCAAGGCTATCAAATCCACATGATTCAGCCATTTTGGTCTGCTCTTCAGGGGTTGCAGAGTTATGGCGGCGGGGGAAAGTGTCACTCGGTTTCAACACATCAACAGATATGGATCGAATTTGTGACCCGAAATTGTTTGAAACATTCCTAGCACCTAACAAATCTGATCTTTTATAAACATTAGAACCAAATGGTGACAGTGAAGACACATACCTTGAAGGAGTGTACAAAACATGGGATCTAAAGCTCATTTCACCATTGTTTGATTGCTTAGCTTCATTAACCAAGCGTTTCAGGATTGACCTGTTAGCCAACCTCCTTGCCCTCTCCATGAAAGAGTTGTTTTGGCAATGGAAATGCAAGGAAGAAGGAGAAATAAAGAAACTTGGGGTTGTTGAGAAAAGAAGAAAAAAGCTTAAAGCTTTAATTTTTATTTCACGAGAAAGAGAGAGAGGAAATGGGTTGGTGGGATTTTTCTGTTTATATATACATATATATATATATAGTTGTGCTTAAATAATCAAAGGGTATCTGAAAATTATAAAAATATTATATTTTTATGGGAAACTAGTGAATTTTGTGGGCTTCAAGATGTATGCTGGTGGATGATGACGACTCTGCATCTCTTAGAAAAGACAGATTTATATATTAAAAAAATCACAACTTTCCAAGAAAACAAAATGAATGGAAGAAAATGCAGGAAAACAGATTGAGATTCAATGGATCATAATTCGTAACACCATCTATGAACAAACAGAACTCCAGAAAAATAAAATTTCTATTTTCTTGGGATCAACTCTGGAGATTGTGTGTTGGCACTTGGCAATATTTGTTTCACACTCTCATTATCCTCAGTATCCCTCGTCTCTACCTCTCATAATAATCAGGTTAATTTGGAAAATAAAAAAATATATTTATATTTTAGAAATAAAATTATAAAAAGAAATAATTGTAAATTATAGAACGGATATTAAAATTATTAAAGAAATTATGAAATTTACCTTTATTTTTTTCATTTTCCTCTAATTAATATGGAAATTTTTTCATGAATATTAATGCTGGAAAAATTTTCTCAAAATATTATTTTTCTCATTTTATTTTTTGAAATATTGATGATTTTATAATAAATTTAAAATAGATACTTTTAATAATCGAGTTTGAATAGTGTAAGGTGAAGATGAAGCTAAAAGGCTCCGACTTTAACATCTCCACATGAATATTATATACAGTATTAATATTGCACACTGTCCAGATGTCAAAGTTAGAGCCTTTTTAAAAAAAATATCCTTATATTGTTCAAAGTCGATTTTTAAAAATATTAATTTTAATTACTGTAAATTATTAATATTTCAAAAAATAAAATAAAAAAATAATATTTTGAGAAAAATTTGTCGGACGTCAATATTCATGAGATTTTTTCAATTAATATTTGTTGGAAATTTTTATAAAAATAATATTGATGTTAATTTCCTTTGTGGTCTAGGAATGAAAGAGAGCCATAGGTTTCGTGGAGGGTAGATTTGGAAAAGGAAATGACGGAATCATCCTTGGAATTCGTAACAGTACACGTGACCAAACTGATAGGAACATCATCAGAGTTTGTTCTTTACTTCATTGCGATAGAACCAGAATCTGTCGGTACAATATGGACCCTTGGATTGAAATCGGACGTCCAAGGTTTTGTTCAATATTTTTTATTCATTGTTCAAATGCTTGGACCATGGAATCTTACACGTTGTTTAGGCAAAAAAACAGGAAAAAAAGGTTGTTTAAAAATATAAAATTAATTAGTTGGTATGACGACTATTATATTTTTATATAAATTTATAGTTTTATAAATTAAATTAAACTATATAAATTATTTTTATAATAGATCTGTACAATATTTAGGAGAGGCAGATGAGGTATAAATCTGGAAGAAGCCTCGGCACCCTAAAGTTTTTAAAAAAATTGTTTTATAATTTTAAAATAACAGAATTTTTAATTAGGTCTCTCAAAAATTATAAAAATTCTAAATATTTTAATTATTCTTTTAAAATTATTAAAAATTTTCACTGAAATTTCTAAATAATTAAAAAAAATTAATTAGACCTTCGCATTTTAAAAATAAACATGTCCCTTAAAATTTTCGAAAATTTAGTACAATCTTCAACTAATTGAAAATTTTAATTAGGTTCTCTTATATTATACATCAAAAATCAAAATTCGTTATTAATATCTAATATAAATTAGTCGATTAATAAATAATTATAAAAACTATTAAATTTATTACCAATTACCAAATGACGTATGAAAATATTTTAAAGCACGTCTTTTAATACATATACATGTATTTAAAATATTTTTATGATCTATCTAAAATATTTCTTATTTTTTATTTCTAAATATATTTTAAATATTTACTTTAAAAAATATTTTAAATACTTATTTTAACTAATAAAATATATTATATATATTTAAATATATTTCAGATACTTTAAAAAATATTTTAAATATTTATTTTAACTAATAAAATATATTTTACATATTTAGTTTAACTAAAAATATGTTTTAAATATTTAAATAAAAATAATATATTTTAAATACTCATTTATAACATAAACTAATATATAATTGTAATATTACATGAATGAGAGTTGTTGGGCTTTGCTGGTTAGATTTGGCAGAAAAAAATGTTTTAAGAATTCTTATTTTAAATAATTTCCTTTATTTGGATTTTATTGTTAGAGAATATTCTTGGCTAAAAATTAATTAAATACACCCAAGTGTGCGGCAGGTACAAGTAAGGTTGAAAAGATGGCCAATCATTTGTATCTTTATTTTTATAGCTTCAACCGTGTCCCACTAGTCACGGTGGTTCTCCTGGCGGAGGAGTTCAGTTCGGCACCGACAAAGAATGTGTGAGCGGCGGAGACTTTAATTTGGTTATTGTTAGGGGTGTAGGTAAATAAAATGTTCGACGAAATGTTAGTATAACGTTTATTTATTAAACAAAATAAATAAATATGAATAAAAAAATTATGTTTGTTTAATAAATGAATAAATATGTGTTTGGTTCGTTTATGTTCGTGAATAAACTTGTTTATCGAGTTATTTATAAACTCATTTTTTTTCAATATTTTAAATATCCGTGAAGATATGAACTAAATTGAATAAACATTAAACTTTAAAGTTCAAACTATAAAACCTAAAAAACTTAAGTACTAACGATGTAATTTTATTATTTTGACGAATATATAAACAAACCTATTAATAGAGTTGCAGACATATAAACGAATATTATCAAAAACGATAAAACAATCACAAACTCAAGATATATTATTCGCATATACTTTGATGTTAAAATTATTTATTATTATAATCTCGTTTACATTTTACAATACTTTTTTTTAAAAATTATTTTAATACACTCTTGAATATAATCAAATTATTAGTTTCTTTCTGAAAATTATATCAACTACTCGGGAAAAGTGATTTGAGGAGATCTTACCTAACACAAAAGGGGTGGATGTGAAAAGGAAATGGACAGGGACGGAGCATAATGAAGGTTTAAGGAGGCCTTGGTCCTTGTCCAATAATTTAATTTTTTAATAAATCTTTTATTTTTTAATTTAGTCTCTTTATAATTTTAAAATTTTATATTAATAAATTAGATATTATCACTGAATTTGAATACTTAATAAATTATTATATTTTTAAATTTAATAATTCGATCACTCTTAATATTAGATATTGGTTATGTCTCTTAAAAGTAAAGTTGCTTTATTAAAAAGATGGGACATAGCATGCTTTTGATAGTTAAAACACATGGGTATACACTATATTCATAGATCTTTTATTTTTATTTTTTTAATAAAATTAAAAGAGTCATACCGTCAAGTGTCTTATTATAAAATCCTTCCGAGTAATATAACTCTTTAAAAGAAGAAACATCACGAGATTGAACCATTTTCGTTAACCTATCAACAATCTTATTTGTTACCCGACATATTTGACAAATTTAGATCTTCTAAGAATGATCAAGTAATGTATAAACCTCCCTAACCTACGATGTCAAACCACCTCCTGTATTTCGTTTTTTTAAGATACGAACCATATCCGTACTGTCTACTTCAAGTAAAACTTTTCATAAGCCTTTCACCTAAGCCAAATGAAAACCTACCATAACCTCAAAATCCAGTTTCAATAATCGAACAAATTCCGTAAAAACTATCTGAGAACTATCTGTATTGACCTTAAATCACCCAATTGAAAGAGGTTATCAATACTCATTATATATTCCATCTAATCGTACAAACTCCCCCTCACGTCCATGGCCGATTCTCATTTTATTAATTAATTATCATAATTATATTTAACATGTTACATAAATATATAGAAATGACAATTTTATTTACGTTACGACCTACTATAATTTGAATTAAAAGAATAATGTATAAAATCTATAGTTTTTTTTTCTCTTGTCGGTTCAAAAGTTGGCCTCACTGGGCCTAATAACATAATATTTGTCCAAAGAACAAAATCCAGTCTATCAATTTTTTTCTTCTTTTTGATAATCAGTCTATCATCTTTATTCATAGAGTACTAAATCATATTTATTCAAAAGTGAATTTCAAGTCGGCTTTAGTTTGATTAGAGTCATAAATGAATTAAATTTGAATAGATAATTTTTTTATGTATATTTATAAGAAATTTTATCATGGCCCGGTCTACCACGTCAGTCGTGGTCTCATCCAATAATAACCACCTACTTTACCACTAATCTCCACCTCATTTTTTTTTTCAACCAATGAATCTTCATTCAAAATTTCCATGTCATTTTAAAAATATGATTTCTAAAAATTACACTAATTACATGGCTGATTAGAGACGGAACATGTAGTTTTAATTAGCTAGAGACGGCTGACGTAATAGGCCGAGCCTATAATATAATCTCTTGTATGTTCATGTTTGTTAAGAATTTAAGTGTATTTAAATCTTTCATTTAAGAACTTAATATTTGTAAACACCAAACAAAAATATATTTAAAAAAAAAATTTAAACCCTGCCTATATTTTAAGAATTTAATATTTATAAACACTAAACAAACATATTTTATATAATTTTATGCGTTTATTTTTTTGAAATGTATCATTATGTAAAATCATTATATTTATTTGTATGACATCGTCTATACCACGTGTATTGTTATTTGACCCAAAATAAAACATTAAATGTATTGAAAATTTTACATAATTATAACTTGCAAAAAACACAATGAATAATTAGAAATAATTACAATGGAAACTCTTCGTATTGATATATTTTTTATTATTTCATATAAGTGAAAATAATTTTGATATGGATACATATAATAGAATCAATCACTCTTTAATCTCTGTCCCTTAGGTCACACACAACCTAACCCTAACCCTAACCCTAACCCTAATCCTACTGCATAATGAAATTGAAAGCAGCAAAACTTATTTGTGTGCATAAAAGAACAACTCAAGCATGAACAAGCCCACAAGAGAGCTCCATTAGGAGAATTGCAGCATCTTCAACGTCCTGGGGAAACACATGCTGCAGACCTGATTTATTGCTTAAACTCAAACAAAACTCATTGAAGAAAAGCTTCTTCTGGCTTTGTTGATGATTGTAATTAGGAGAGTTATGATCCAAAGCTGACTTGAACGGTTGTTTTTTGGATTGCCCGATTCGTGATTTCTTTTCTTTGTTCTTGTTCATTGATGTTGATGCTTCTGTTCCGACTCCGGCACAGGTTTCCGCCATTGTTGTTGCTGCCGCGGCTGCTTCCATTGCTCTTCTTGCCTTCCTTTGCCGAATCCCACAAGCATTGCAAAGGGACTGCACAAAGTTTTTCACATCTTAGTGATCAAATTAATTTATATAAACACATAAAAAAGATGACGTACGTTTATCCTAAGAAATTCAGGCTCGAACAACTTTGTCAGTGTAACCTTACTTTGGGACCTCGAGGGCCACTTCTCCAAAGAGGCGTCGTCGTCGTGTTACAGTCGGAACAGACTCTAATGGCGTTGTGATTGGCTTTACTCAAAGAGTAGTAGTTTTCGCCATGGCCATGCATTCGATGTCGAAGCTTGTGCGTAAATTTCATTGTTGTATTCTGATCCGTCGGTCCATTGCTGCCATTGGAGTTCACCATCTTCTTCATTAGCCTCATCTTGGAGGACATCCATTTGACAGATATTCCATTGTTATCTCCTGTACTTTCATAACCCCTTTGCTCTTGTGAGCCAAAGGAAGAGTTTGGGACGTTTATCGTCCTATGATCCACCGATGATCGGAGCGACGAAGACGATGATGAACTCGCTTGTTGATCGATCGATCCACCGTCGTACTCGTTGATCACCTAAATAAATATAAAAAAAATAATAAAAAAGATGAGATGATTGAACGTTTATATACGCATACAATATACTTGTTGATCAGATTTAGGATTTTTACCTGGCGAGAAGTTTCTTGTTGTTGGGGTAGTGACAGAAATAGCCGAAGATCATGTTGTTGTTGTCCTTTTAGCTCCACAAGAGGAGAATTTGGAGCTGGTGGAGGGTTAAGCTCATAGAGTGGCGGCATTGCCAAGAGATAAGAGAGAGAAAACACAGACTTAGGCACATGCAAGGGGATAAGGGCAAAGGGTCCTAGTTACTGGAGTTGAAGGGTCCTTATAAAGGGATATTGTGAAGGAATTAAAGAGAAGGGGGCAAGAAGAGGCCAGCGAGGCATTCACGTGACTTCTTGTCACCCAAACATAACAAGATAAACTATGAGACTTGACAAAGTTAAAAAGGAGGTTTGGAATGGAACTACTCAAACCCTAAATGACCACTCTACAGACAATACATAACCCCATGTCTGGTCCCCATCTGCATTCCCTCTTCAACTTGAAAAAAAAATCTGAGAAGTTAAGGGTTAATTTCACTATGCGTCCTCGAATTGTGGGTCAAATACTAAATTAGTGTCTATGCTTCAAAACACATGATTGACTTAGTCTAATTTTCAAATTTAGCATTCAATGTCTACTTGAATTTAACGTGTTTAGAAATATTTATTAATCCAACCAACGAGGTATCCACTCAATTTTTATCTTATTTTTTAAAGACAAATAAGATTATTAGATAAATTTGGTTCCAGTAAAAGATTTTTATCTACATTTCTAATATAATTTTCTAATAATTTATATTTTCTTACGTAAAATCTTATGTTTATTCATATATTGCAGGAAAGAGAACTCGACCATATATACAAATAAAAGCATGAATACGTGTGAGAGGGAGAGGATATTTGCAGATATGGAGATATGGGGTTGAAGATCTTCAATTGAGACAACATATGAATGTATCTTTTATCTCAAAATATTGTCAAACTCTCATCAAAATATTGCAGGCTTAGTGACAATATTGATGCAGTGGCTGATGCTGCCACCTCCTGTAGTCCCCCCACCCTTCTTTTTGCCAAATTTATAAACCATGCCGTCTTTAAATAATAAGATTCAAATATTTAACTCTAAACTCAAATTATAAATCTTAAATTTCATAAACTAAATTTATAATCTTAAATTAAATTTTTAAATCATAAAATAAAATAAAAATATATACAAAATGTGAAGAGGAAGAGGTGTGGCATTGGACCCAAAGTCCAAAAGGATCCTGAAAATTGTAATAATTTTATGTTAGCTACATGTCAAAGCAATCATTACATTAATGTACAGATCCAAGACAAACTATTTTCTTACACCATTTTCGCCATACATGTTTGGCTTTCTTGTCTCGTGTTGCCCATATTACATATATATCTGCTTATTATATAATAATAAAATATTAACAAGTTTTTTTATAATATTTTCAAATGACCATAATAGATATTACATATACATAGAAAAATATCAGTAAAATACAAAACATATATCTAAAAATATCTATAGATATTTCTATATTCAAGCATTGACATTCGAAATATCAATTTGTGTTATAATTTGTATATAATACGTTGCGTTCCTTGTTGTTTACATCATGTAAACATGTATCGTTAATAGTTAATAAAACTTAACCAACTCTTATATATATATTATATACTTTTTCAGTTGTAAGTTCTTAATTTCGATGGCATGTAATTCTACTATTATGCTATGTAACACTTTCAGGTATGATGTCCTCAAAATAACTAAAAATTGAGATATATTAATTGATCGAGTAGTTAAAATATTTATATTGTTTTATCTTATATAAAATTAAATCTTAATATTTATTTTAAAATATAATATTTTTATTTAATAAAAAAATATAAGTTCAAATTCAATTATTTCTATTAACAAAAAAAATGTTAAAGGACTCATTTACTTTAGAATGTATCAGCTTGTTTCCTTTGGTCCTCAAATAATCTGATCCCTTATATTATAGGTTTCAAAGGATGAGGCAATGGACCTGGGTTGAATACAGACACTACAATTCTTATATTTCAATATCTAATCTCGTCAAGCAGCTACCTACTCCATAATTCTATCCTTTGTCTCTAATGCTTCTATATATAGCACAAGCTAACATATTGTCCTATAGGACGTATGAATATGATGATGTACAAATCATTATCACCCTCCCCATTTTCAGATAGCTTTAATGCGGCATGTGGAAAAAGAATAGAAGGTTTTAACTAGTTTACCGATAAGTAAGAACACGACATTTATCGCATTTGGAGGTTGCTTTGGAAAACAACCCTACCTTGTGCGAACGAGATCCTTGCTAAATTCAAGCCAAAGAGGTATTATACGTCGTCCGGTGGCAATGTTGGGCTTTTGGAGCACATTCCGATCTTGTGAAGCTCCTTAAGTTTGCTAGCAGGATTGCATAAACCTGAGAATCAACATCAATTTATTCATCACAAAGCTATCATCTAACAAATAGCCAAAGAGTAAACTAAAAGTATTAGAGTAACACATAATGTGCAAATCATCTAATAAATAGTGGGTTGCAAAAGTGAAATCCAATAACATCCAGTTTCAAAAATCTAACAATTTCAAAGCGCAAGGCAGCTTTACCATGACGGTATGAAGGTAAAGAAGCAAAGACAGGTTTCATGGCACGATAGAGAAATGAATGTGGAAATGTGCACCACTAGATTTGTGTAATTGTGCATATATGAAACTTGGAAGGATACAAGCAGGAGCCTGACACAGTATGGGCAAATGCACAAATTCCATGTCCAGTTTACTGATGCCCGAGTCAGTGCTACTGCTTTATAATGGAAGGAAAAGTAGAACAAGAAGAAACAGACAATCACAAAAATATCGATAACACCCATGCCTCTTAAGCATTTATCACATCAAAACAGCTCATTAATATAGCATAACATTGTTTATTACCAATGATTGTTTTACCTGAGCATCTTGGAATATCCCAAACTGCTATTGATGTAGGTGTACATTTCAGATCACATATTGCCCTGTTATCTTCATGATGCACGTTCATAGCTAGCATCCATGATCCAATGGTGACATCCTCATTGTTGAACATCCTCAAACTGAAAGGTTGAATAACTCATTTTATAAAAAAATAACTATGAGGGGTGGAGGAAGGGAGAGCAATTGATAGGTTATAGAGCAGAGAAATAATGAACAACTTTGATATCGTATATTATGGAGTCGGTAATTTCTATTAAGTATAAAACAAAGTATGAAAAAGATATTAAAAATGCAGAAGCGAGATAATTAAAGCTATGTATGCTTGCGACATATCCTAACTTTTTTATTGAACTGATAGGCGCATAGCTTGTCCACTTTGCAGTAGTTTGACTACTTTCTTTAAATGATTGCCAATCTCATTTATCCAAGGAAGAAAAGGTGACTGAAATCTCCAACTATGCGAATATATTTACTACCATCAATTGAAATGAATGCCCGAAGTAAGATTTTGCATGAAGAAGTTGCAATGTTCAGCAGCTTGGCGATGCCCAACAAGTAGAAAAGTCAGGCATAAATGAGCTATAAGCTCAAGGAAATGCATTCTTTTATGCTAAATACTCATTATATTAGGATTTAGGTCAATAAACAAATATACAAGTTTTAAGGCAAAACTATGTGGAGGACGCAAGTTAAATGTCATAAACTAAATAGCAGCAACGATAATCGATTTAAGCAGAATGCATCACAAGTTAACACATTCTTTTATCCAAAGAAATTCAATCAGGTGCACTAAAACATATGACCGTTTCATTAGAAGAATGATAAAGATTCAGGAGTAAAAATAGCAATTTGAATCAAATTCAAAGCAAAGGCAAACCTGTCATTCCTAGCAGCTGCCAATGAAGCCACTACCTCTGCAGAGAGAACATATATAGGACCATAAGCATGCAAGAAATACTCATTTCCAATCAAATGTCCTGATTTCTCATACCTGAAAATTCATACTAATAAATCCTCCAACAAATTTACATATTTCAAGGTTGAATATGAATCATAATGAAAATATTCATACCATTTCAACTTAGGATCAGTGATCACAGGTCCCTTCTTCATGCACCCAATGTAAGTCATTTTCTCGCTTCGTTCCTTAGCTAGAAGAGTGGCAAGCCGATCTAAAGAAAGTAAAACAAAAAATTAACATCATATTTAACACATCAACACTCAAAATCACACGCTTTGGGATTTACCTGGACGCAAATAAATGTCATCATCAGCTTTCACATAATAATCTGCTTCGAATAGATTTAAAGCAGCTTTGAAGAATGCTAATCTGAAAAAGGGAAAAAAGAAAAAGATTTACGTATACATGATGATCCAATGCCATTGTTTACATCAATAAGCTGGAGCTAAAAATTAGCATATTTTTTCTTACGTTTTGTAAGGAAGCTTAAGATATTCTTCTTCAACATCTATCAACATAAAATCTCTATACTGTTCAATCTCTTTCTCAAGCATTGCCATTTTCTTCGCATCTTTTGATTTCCCTATCACAAATCTGAAACCCAGACCAGTAGCTTGCTCCAGCCTAAATAAGAAAACGTCGATTGTTAAAATTTTGATGGAAAAAAGAATCCCAATTGGGAAAATTGTGATTTTTACCTCAAAAGTCCCTCTGGGTCGGAGGGAAACCAGGTGCTACGAAGGGCAGCTCGACGTTCACCCGATTCGAACCCGGTTTGGATGCCGACGAACCCGAGAAGCTTAGGGCGATCAACCAAGCCTTTGCTCCCGTCATCGCCGAGCTCTGCGGAATCTGAGGAAGAGTAAAAGGCTCGGAAAGTGTCCTCCGATTTACCACATCGAAAAACAGGTAAACCCCGGTTGCTGCGGATGACGGAGATGGCGAAGAGTGTTCCAGCGAGACCGATGAATAGGCAGATGAGTGAAAAGACGAGAAGAGGCAAGGGAGTCCGAGTCGAGGAAAATGAGTAAAAGGGCTTCGATGGCTTGATGGGTTTGGAGGAGTAGAAGGAAGGGAGAGGAGCGCCACCTAAGGAACCGCCGGAGCCGGCGGAGGAGCGGTGGGAGAAAAGGGGCATTTTAGGTGAATTATGGGCGGAAGGGTGTGAGAAAATATAGTAAATTGGTAACAAAGAACAGCAATGAGTCACTCACTGAGTTGAATAGTCATGTACCTTTGTAGAAGCGAGCTGGACCTTGAAAGAATACAGCAACAGCCCCTATAACTTTTGGTGGTTGCCACTTGGTATTTCTTCATCTTTTCCACCCATTTTTGCACCCTCTAGAGCTTTACTGAAAACAGAGTTACATCTGTTTCGATCATGTGGAAGAGTAATAATGACACATTCGGTCCTTGATATTTATTTCCTTGTTATTTTGACCCTAACTCTTTCATTTGATTTCGCTAAAGTTGAAAGGTTTCTTTCTTTCTGTATCGTCTTCAATTACTTAAGACATTACAAAATCAGCACTACAATACAGAAACCAGCATAGTTATGTTACCTCTCAGGTCACTAGAAGACAAAGATTAGAGAGAGTAAAGCCACTTCTTTCATGCAGAAGCAAAACGTTTTCAATTACCTACACGTTTTAGTGGGGGGAGAAAAATGATTTCCCGCAAAGACTGAACCATCAATTCTATTGAACTTGGGGTGTTACTGCCATACCATATTATATAGAATTGCATCATTTTACACTAGCACTGTATATCATCAGTATAAGCTTGGGGCTTGTTTGCCATCTCTATGCCATGCTTTTTTCAGCTTGGGGCTTGTTTCCTTTGGGAAATTGTTTTCTTTGACTCTTGTGTCCCTTTTTCTCCTGGATCTTTATTTTTCCACTTTTCTTCCTTATTTTCTATGCTTCTTGTTTTTGGATCTTTTGAATGAATGACAATCGTTATTTCAAAAAATAAATGCATATCATCAGTACAAGCTTACAACATGTCTCTCTTTTTCCTCCCTTTTTGTCAGCCGCCTTTTCCTTCTATACACCATGTAAGAAATGAGAAAATAAAAGGGTTTCATGGTTTGTGGTTGAATTCCAAAAATAATTGCCCAAATCTTCTCTGTTGTAATTGTTTTCAGTCCACATATGGCAAGGGAAGCCATTAAACCAGCTCCTAGGAACAGCATTAAGTAAGATACTAGTTGAAATTGAAAATTGCAGTTCATCCTCTTGCTCAGAAAATCAGCAGCAATTAGATCTACTAATGCCATGTAAACCAGAGCTGCCGGGCTGTAAGGGTTGTAGAGCGAAGCAATGCCAGTACCGATACTGATTCCGTCTGGGATTGTTATGGCGAAAAAACATGCCACGCTTGTGGCTGATAGTTGTGAGATTGGATGCTTTTCTATGGAGGGATTGCAAATGTGGCTTTCGGTTCTGCTTATTACCATCTTAGGCCTGATGACAATAGAGTGTCGCTTTGATTAGTTTCATTAGAAAACATACGATATCAGTGCATGCAATGTACAAAGAACTGACTTTTTGTCGTGATCCATATGAACTTACACCGTACTACCAACTTTGGCAATTGGCATATTGCTTCAGCTTTATGTCACAATACTTATATCGTATTACACAGAAATGTAAGATGGACGACATCGCAACTGTTGGTTGGAATTTGGTAGGGAAAAGGGAATGCAGAAAGTGAATGGAAACTTGGAAGATGAGTTATTACACATAAAATAATATTTCAAATATGGTAAGGTGGCACCATCCAAAGGTGGAACGTACCACTCTTTTCACTTCATTTTTCAATACTTCCCCTCAAATTCACTCTTCCCCTGTTTACAAAATCTCAGCTTTATCTCTATTTTCTTAACCAAAAAACACTTCCAATACTTTGGTTTTTTTCTCATTATTTCAATATGGCAGAGAAAGTATTCCCTTCCTCCAAACCCACCGCTGCTCCGCCCTCCGCTAATGGCGGTACTGGCGGAGCAGCTGCTGCCACAACAGCTAGAGCCAACAAATCCGATCTTATTAACCCCACGGCTCGCCTACCGTATCGTCCACAACCTCATAACAGACGTCGTCAATACCGTCCACGGCGGAACTATTGTTGCTGCTGCTGTTTTTGGATTATCCTCATAATCCTCGTACTCGCACTTTTAGTAGCCATTACTGGCACTGTCCTTTACGTCTTTTACCACCCTCAACGCCCTTCGTTCACCCTCGCTTCCTTCCGTATCCACCGCTTGAAACTCAAGACCGCCTCCGACGGCTCCTCCTCCCATCTTTCAACCCTTTTCAACTTAACCCTTTCTTCCAAAAATCCAAACTCCCATCTTTCTTTCTCTTACGACCGTTTTGTTGTTTCTTGCGTGACAAGCAATGGTGATATCTTGATAGGGAACGGAACGTTGCCGGCGTTTATCAGTAACAGCAAAGATGAGTCTACTTTCAGAGGGGTTTCCGTGGCATCGTCGATGGATTTGGATGCGGAGACGGTGAATGACTTGAGGCCGGAGCTGAAGACGAGCAATGGAGTGTTGTTGAAAGTGGAGATGGATACTAAAGTAATAGCTAAAATGTTTGGATTGAAGAGCAAGAAAGTTGGTATTAGGGTTACGTGTGATGGGGTTAAAGGGACTATTCCAACAGGTAAGTCTCCGGCAGTGGCGAATGTTGCTGGAGCCAAGTGTAAGGTTGATCTACGGATTAAGATCTGGAAATGGACTTTTTGAGAACATTCATCAGAGAATTTCTTTTTATTTCAATGCCTTTGTTTTTTGGGTTTTGGTGTTTGTAAAAGAAATGATCCACAAACAACGTTTGTTGGGTTAAAAAGTGAGTTACTTGTCAAATAAATAATCTTTTATCTTTGAAATTTTATTTTAAGATTCGATCATGTTCGATTCTAAATACGGTTAAGTTTAAGTATAAGGTTAATTTTTTTTGCATGTATTTATCTATGTTTCCGTTTTAAATTAAAGAATTTAAGGTTTAAAATTAAGGGTTATAGTTAGAATTTAAAGAATTAGAGGTATGGTGTATTATTTAAGAGTTTAGCCCCCAAAAATATATATTTAACCAGGTCTAATAATCAAGTTATACCTCGATCCAAATTCACTCATTTCGAGGCCCGAGTTAGCCCAATTAACTAGGCCTGTTTCATAACAAAAAAGAGAGAATCGGGTTCTACTTTACCGTTTCACATCATTGCATAATCGCGGTTGCATCGCACTGTAACCGGCAAATAAGAAGCGTATTTCTGCACTTTTGCTTCACGAAATCTGGATTTTGGTTCTTACCATCTATTAAATCCAGAGCAAAGGGAAAACTAAAGGAAAAAGTAAAAAAAAATGGCAGAGAAACCTCAACCGGTGAAAGTATTATACTGTACCATATGCTCTCTTCCTGCAGAGTACTGTGAATTCGGTCCTGATTTCGAAAAGTGTAAGCCTTGGTTGATCAAAAACGCTCCTGAGCTTTACCCAGATCTCCTTAAAGGTTCCTTTTTCAACCCTTTTTTTCTGTATAAATTATTAATTAGTTTGCATGCTTTTTTTAAATCCCATTCCTCTCTGTTTGTTTACCAATGGAAAAAGATAGGAAGAAGACGGTCGTTTTGTGTGGGCTTTATTTTTTTTGGTTTTGATTTTGGTTTCTTTGGAGATATATGTAGGTGTGTATGTATATATATGATTTAATGATTTCTTGTTTGATGTTGGTTTTGGTGTTTCAGAGGCTAATGACAAGGAGGCTGAGAAAGTTTCTGAACAGCTCCAATCAGCTGGTATTTCCTCGTCTGCTGATGGTGCGGCATCTTCAGCTCAACCAGGTTCAAATGACCTTCATTCACTTGGAGAATAATTTATCACGAATAATATCTTTTAAAAAACAAAAAATATTCATCCTTTTTCCTTGAAGAAGCATTTTCATTCTCGATGATCCAATGTTTTATTTTTCGATTTTCAGGGAACACCTCGTCTTCTAAGCAAGAAGAAGTGAAACGACTTCCCGGTGGAAAAATAAAGAAGAAAGTATGGCTCGTTATTTTCTTCTTCTTTGGTGTTATGTGTACATGACATTGTCATCTAAGTCATTGGTGTAGTGGCACCTCTTGGTTGACATGAGGTCCGGGGTTTAAACCTTGGACAATCCCCTCTCTTTGCAATGGCCAAGAGTGTATATATATATATATATATATATATATAGGGATAGGATCAAGTTACACAGTATCTAAGTTTTACACATTTTTTTGATTGTTGGATGATTGAAACGGATGGTTCAGATTAACAATTGGTTATGTGAAGATTATCACTTGGTAAGGAGTTAATCTGAGCCTTCTGTTTCATCCAATGATCTAAAAAATGTGTAAAACTTAGAGAAGTTTTAAATAACGATTTTCTTACTTAGCTTGAGTAATCTGCAAGGACCAGGGTTGAATGTTCCAATATTTCGTGGAACCAATTTTCTTGATCTTTGCTTTTTCGTTAGGATGTTTCTTCCATGGTCTAAATCTTGTTAAAAATATTTTCATAATACTTATTCGAAGTCATTGCTTGTCGACCTATACCTACGAGATTGTTTAATAACAATATAAATCATCCTGATTGTTCTCTTTTTTTGGGTCAAATAAAAGGAGAAACAAGAAGTTGTCATTGAAAAGGTTGTACGTAACAGGCGCAAATGTATCACCATTGTGAAAGGATTGGATCTATTTGGTGAGTTTCATTTTTCACATTTTATATTTTTCATCTATTTATTAGTTTTTTTAATCAATACAAGTTAATTTTTTATGAGTTATTTTTCAGGAATTAAGCTGAGTGATGCTTCGAAGAAGCTTGGGAAGAAATTTGCCACCGGAGCGTCAGTTGTTAAGGTGTGTAAATGTCAACATATTCACTTTTAGTTTTGCATTCCATTATTAGTTCCTTTGTTTCTTACAAACTTTTCGGTGATTGGTTTCCCTTAGGGTCCGACCGAGAAGGAGCAAATTGATGTTCAAGGGGACATATCGTATGATATTGTGGAATATATTACAGAGACCTGGCCTGCTGTAATATATTTTTTTTTATCATCTTATCTTCATTTCAAGCTATGGAAATGCTTAATATGAGAAACTTGTTCTTTGTTTTTAGTATTAAAAATGACTGTTCCTCTAACTTTTTCACATGGAAATACAGAAAATAACCAAATTCCAAGTTACATTTCTTATTGCCTTGAAAGTGAGGTTATGTTTTCATTGCTAATGCTGAAACTGCCATCTTCAGGTTCCCGAAACTGCCATCTTCTTCATCGAGGACGGGAAAAAGGTCCCAGCCGCATGATGCTAGAGAGCTTGGAGCCGGAGCACAGGACTGGAATTTCAAAAAGCACATTGACAAGCCAGTTCCACTTTGACTCAACAACACCATGTCACCATCCATCCGTAGTTGGGTAATTTTCATCAAACCTATTTATACCTTTTGAGAAAACATATTAGCAGTGTTTTTCTTCGATGGGAAAACACTCGAGAAACAAAGGCTCGTTTTCATGTGAGTGATGAAATTATAGAGAGAAAAGAGTAGATATATAGAGAATATCATAGCCCTTGACGAATACTATGACTATTGTTTTTGGTGGGTAAGACAAATATGAGCTTTTATGGTGGAATATGAATTGGTTTTTCCTGTCTTTTAAAATGCTTGTTTCAAATCCACATTGGACATCGATTTCCAGCCATTCTAGACTCTAGTGCTTGTTGTGAAGCTCCCCTAACAATGCTAGTGATTGGCACAAGATGGTGAAAAATGCTAGTGCTTGTTGTGAAGTGCCATATTAACAAATACTGCCTTTATCCAAAGCAGGCAAGTTATTTCTATCATCTCAAGCCTGGATGGTTAATTGGCTGCTTTGCTTGAGGGTAAAGTATAACATATCAATCAATCTGAGAAACTAAAAACATTGTCGCCTCCTTCGAAATCCTCCAAAAATGGGATTGGCTCTGGGTCCTGGGGACAGTCATCTTCGAAAAGAAGAGGTGCAGCTTCTTTTGTTTTCTTAGGCTTTGTATCGTTCGTCTTGATGATTGATACTATCTTTCCCTTGATGCAATCTTCGACGGTTTGCCGACCGGTCTCTTGAGACTGCAATAATCCGAGAAGCAAAGCGCATTTACTTTGGAACTCTGAATCATTAGATGACAAGATGATACCAGCAATTGAGCTTGCAAGATCTGGGGCATAACTGCAAATCTGTTTTATGACTACAAGTTATACATACGTGACCATTACTCGATCTAATTGTCACATTTTAGTCATGAATCACGCTATAAAACCATGACCAAATACTAAAATAAAATTATTAGAGCTCCACTCTATTAAGTTCGTTTACACAATTTAGATAATAAAACTGGAGGTCGAACTTGAACTTGAGCTTAATATCATTCCATGTAATTTTATGGATAAAGTAGTAATTTAATATAAAAAATTAAAAACATATTTATATATTTATAAATAAAAAGAATGATTAAATTTATAAGCTATTTGAATCAAGCTCGGGTTCGGCTTGATAATAATTAAATTGAATTTGATCTTTCAATTTGATCATTATCAAGCCGAACTTAAACAACTTGCCGGTATCGGTATAGGTAAGTACACCTTAGTTTTGTAAGGTCAGCAACAACCAAACAAAAAGATAAGATTTAAAAGGCAAAGTAAGACTATATGAATCAACTCCTCTTTAAGAGTTAAACTATCAACGAGCAACTCGGTTCGATATGAGGTTTAGGGATTAAACTGATGCCTAAATGGCTTCCGTGAATCAAATGTCGTGTTAATCCCAACATCGAACTACATTTTCTTTGTTCGATAAACTAAAGCATATATATGTTATTGTTAGCAATGCATTGTTCCAAGAGAATCACATGCATTTAAAACCATTAGAACTACGAAAGCTATAGATGCTTACCTTCACGGCATGAGCACTGAGAAGAAATCCTGCGTACCTCCCTTTGAAATCATCCAACGCAAGCTTCACCGCCTTTTTTATCAGATGCCGATCCAGTTGATATTTACAGTGCCCGGGATATATTATGACCTTGGTAACAAGTCAAGGCATGTATATGTAGTGTTCATCATTTTGAGGGACAATACAAGGCTGCAATATGAAATCGAATCATAGAACATGATATCGGATATTGTTTACGGTAGCAGTGTATTGCCATATCGATATGAAGATCAGTGGGCAAGCTTTCCCACTCTATCAATGCATGGTCAACTTGATTCACAACAGCCCCCAAAGTTAACCCATAACTTCTCCAGTCAATGCTAGTTAAAGCATGGAGGGATGCAACAGGTACTGAACATGGTGAGAAATCTTTAAAATGCAAAACCTGGAAAATAATGTTGTCAACCCATAACTTGATTACCTTGTGCAAATAAGTTGATGCAATCATGCAAATGAGATACAAACCTCTGTTTTGTTTCTGCATGACCTGAAGCAAGGAGATTCCACTAGTTCGCTTATTGCAACTACTGCTTCAACAATTAGTCCGGGACCCCTTTGACTTTCCATGCTGCAAGCCACTCCACTACTGATCTTAAGTTGCTCCCTGGAAGGAAAAGAATGTTATTTTAACGGTTACGATTTATTTCACGTCCCTACCAATAATGTAGTAGCTTGAAAACAGAAAACAGGGTATTCAGCTTATACTTTTACCTGCAGCTGAAGCAAGAATCACATTTATTTTTTAAGATATTTCCGTGCTTCAACACATATTCTTCAAGGCCTGACTTTAATCTTTCAACATTGGAGCTTGAAAAGTTCAAAGGACGGCATTCGTTAGGTAAAAAGACATTTTCACATGGCAGTCCAGGAGCATCCCCTTGTTTAATCACCAGCTCAGCTGCTACACACTTGGAAAAGAATCCAACTCTATTAAATGTTTCTTTATTTCAATATAAAATGCTGAATGAGATAAGTAAACGACTAAACGGAGAGCTATTTATGCTAAGTAGAATTATTTGACAAAAGATGATATATTTAAAATTCCCACCTCAGTTTTATCTAGAATTACCAGAATAATATGATATGAAATGTTATGTTAATAAAGTTAAAATCATGAAGTAAATACTTTTACAAATTCAAAATTTTGACTTACCAAATAATATAAATATTTGGTATTTAACTTTCAATACCATACAAATAATTTTTTATAAACGATTCCCAAGGAGAAATTAATTGAACCAGAGAAAATTCATTCCTAGCCTCATTTCAAGATGCTTCATGGCATCTCGGAAAACAAAGAAACTTTGCAGATTAATTTAAGAAGCTGGCGCTTTAGCATTTCAAAAAATTTTCCTTAGTCAATTTTCCATATGAACCAAAATTTCAAATGAAGGGTAAACCTTCTGAGAGGTTAGTTTCTTCGGATACTATTAAAAGTTTCCTTTTATAAGATATCAAAGTAGCAGTTGAACTTACAGGGATCATTAGAATGAGCATCTGCAAAACCAAGAGATGTGTAGACTCCGTAAATGGAGAGAAAAACAAGAGGGAAAGAAAGGAGACAGTCAGCAGACAACAAAATCCATAAAAGGAAAAGGAAATGCACAACACTCCATGATATCATGAGAAGAGACTTCCTACGTCGACTTAGAAGATACAATGGCATTCTCCTATAGAACCTTTTTCAAATCAGTCAGTTTTAAAATAAAAACATGATTAGTTGTCTGTTATGTCCTCGAGTGTTGCTGAAGAGGTTTCTTGAAATTATTCCCTAGAAAAATGGCAATACTGTTGCAATGGTGATATTCTGACATCACCTTAGTTGCTTTATTGGTTTATCTACAAAGGTGTGGTTCTTTGTTTCTAATAGATTATCTATAAGTTGATTCAAGTAATTAAGCTTATTTCCAAGAAACATGGTCTTCGATTTCCAAAATTATAATAGGATCAGCTACAGTTTTTGAAGGTTGCAGCGTATGCTAAAGTGACATTAAAATCCGCAATCAAAACCAAACACATAGAAGAAAAAAAACTAACTCCTGTATTTGATAAAATCTGTGTATAATGTCATTCAAAACCTCAATCAAATGCTCAAAAACAAACCTTTCGAAAGAAGCATTTGATCTCTGCGTGCAAGGCATCGATGGTGTCAGAAATGGACAGGCATACTTCAGTGCCACTGAAAATAAAGAAATAAAATTATAGCGTTCTATATAACCTAAATCAGAAAAATGTTTAACTATGGCACTTGCCTGAATTTTGCATCATTCTTGGGAATTGAAGGCAGCCTAGTGAGCTTTCTGGAAGAAACACTTTCTCTAAGATTTAAGTGATAATGATATATTTTATTATCACTAATGCCTGCAACCTCAGCCACAAATTTGAATTCATTAGATACATACATTCAAATGTATGTGTGTGTTATGTAGGATACCGAAAACAAATTAACAACAGGGACATATAATGTTTAATATACACAAATTAAAGAAAAAATGGACAAAAGTTGAAAAAAAAAAGAAAAAAGAAGAAGATAAAATATGCCTCTTGACAGCATTTTCTACTCGGGCACTCCCTGTTCTCTTGATTAGAGTAAAAATCTCAGTAATTCAACCATGTATTCTTCACTAGCAAGAAAAAGAATACCGAGACGCGAAAACTTACCCGTAGTTTTGATAGAAAGCAACCCATCTGCGGCAGGACAAATTCATATAATCATGAAACACAAATATGAATCCAAATCTTTAAATCCATAATCAAATGAACTCACCACCATCATCCACTTACCCCAATTCTCCGTTCCAATACCTTCTCTACTGTATTTAAGGTCCTGAAACTCCTCCAAGCAGCTACCAGTGCCAGTATCTGATACTGCTCATTAACATAACAAAATAAATGGGTATTGTCAAGAGCAATCTCTATCATTTTAACTAAAACTTTGTTACAACAATATAATTACGTATTTACCTAGTAAAGCCTTATCATTTTCAAAAGCTTATTTATGCTTTTGATGAATTCATCTGAATCAAAACTAAACTGTTTCAACTTCAAAATGACATGATTTCAATGCATACTTTTCCAATTCAGATATATTTCTCTATTTTTGTGAAAGATTGCATCAAACAAAAATAAATAAATCAAAGCAAATAATTCGCATAATCGCATTATAATCAGGCAAAGAATAAACGAAAAGTGAAAAAGAAATATTTACTTGAAACTCGAATGATAGGAGTAGCTAGAGAACTCTCGAGAACGACTGATAATCGGCAAAGATCTTCTGATAAACGGCATCTTTGATATGCCGAAGAAATTAACTGCCACCAAAATGAAAAATAAAAACAGGATTAGGATGGATTAACAGAAGATTATATTAACAATTAAATCTAATTTGAGGTTTGGAACTGCAACTTACATGAATGCAGAGATTCTGAACTGAAGAAATATCCATTTGAGAGAGAGAGCCAAACAAAAAAACAAACTCTCGCGCGTAATTTTGTTTTACAGACTCACAATGCAGTTACAGAAATTGAACTTTAAACTACCGGAGAAAATAAATATTTAAAAAATAAATATCAAATATTTGGGCTTGGATGAAAACTTTGGGCTGTTATTGTTATTGCACTTTTAATGGACTGTACTTTATTCTTAGAAGATGCTATAATTCGATTCAATTCAATTTGATTCGTATTTCTAAAATTTTAAAATATAATTTTAATATGATTTTTTAACAGTTCGTATATTCGAATTAAAATTCTAGTAAACCAAAATTTGGTAAGGTTTTTTCACCAATAATCACCATCTGGACGTTGGAGACCCACCAAGAATTCTTCTATATTTTTTCATTATTTTTTTTTTAATAAAAACCATTAATGAAGCCTACGTACAAATGAATTAAAATTTTAATTTATTTACAAATTTGTCTTTACCTTTAAATATTTATATTATCCTTCAAATTTATGCAAATTCCAACGGTGGGAAGTTGTTTAATTAAGGTCATGTGTAAGTCATACTTGGTGTCTTCATCCGATCCAACGGTGTAAAATACAGATCAGAGTTAGGTTATATATGGACAAGGAATTAAATTTATAGGTATTTACAAAAGAAAACTTTAATACAAGACTACAAGTTGCATTAAAAAGATTATTTTATATTCATTTGTCTAGATTTGCCATGTTGAATTGGAGTTGACTCTGCAATAAACCAGGAAACAGATGGGAAAAACAAGAAGATAAATTCAATCTGACATTCAAAAAGCTATCTTCTGTGTAGCCATTGATGACTGACCTGAAACTGAAGCTGACTGTTACAATGGAGATATATATTGTTTTGGTCATTAGTTTATGCTTTTTGTTGCTTGGAAATGGAGCTCAATCTTTGTCAATGGAGCATCAACCTTATAGGACTGGTTTCCACTTCCAGCCTCCCCAAAACTGGATGAATGGTTTGTTTTATTTCCTTACAACCATGTGATTTATTGTCTTTTTTTATCCCCAGTTTTTCAGACATGATTTTTTTCTTTGTTTTGTGTTTATTTTTGACATGTAATGACCTTCAAATGGGCTATTATGGCGTTGCAGATCCTAATGGTAAGCTTTTCGGTGTGTTTATGTTCTCGATATGTTCGATGTTTTGATTGTTAAAAGCAGAAATTCTTTGTATGAACAAAGTGGTATGTAAATCTTCTGAAACATGGTTGAATCTGAGGCAGGTCCTATGTATTACAAGGGAGTTTATCATCTGTTCTATCAGTATAATCCCTATGCTGCAGTGTGGGGGAACATAACATGGGCTCATTCGATATCGTATGATCTTGTGAGCTGGATTCATCTTGAAAATGCACTTACACCTGATGATCCTTTCGATATTAACGGTTGCTGGTCAGGATCAGCCACGTTCCTTGCGGGCGGAAAACCTGTTGTTTTATACACCGGGAGTGATACCATGAAGCACCAAGTTCAAAACTTGGCTGAGCCGAAGAACCTGTCTGATCCTTTGCTAAGGGAATGGGTGAAATCATCTCATAATCCTCTAATGACCCCGGTTGATGGTATTGAGCCCGAGTTCTTTCGGGATCCAACCACTGCTTGGCAAGGCCCGGATGGGTTGTGGAGAGTCTTGGTAGGAAACCAAATGGATGGACATGGATGGGCCCTGCTATATCGAAGCCGAGATTTCGTTACATGGACTAGGAGTGAAGATCCTCTTCATTCGTCCACAAGGACTGGCATGTGGGAATGTCCTGATTTCTATCCTGTTTCGGTTGATGGAAAAGATGGAGTTGACACATCTTCACTTGACGAATCGACGAAACATGTTCTCAAGGCAAGCTTCAATGACAGCGATCATTACATACTAGGAAATTACTCTCCCGTGACAGATATATATTCCGTTGACAATGATTTCTTGGAGAATGGTTCGGATTTAAGATATGATTACGGTAAATTTTATGCTTCTAAGACGTTTTTCGATGGTGGCAAGAAGAGAAGGATCTTGTGGGGATGGATACAAGAGTCTGACAGTACAACAAATGACATCGAAAAAGGCTGGTCTGGTCTTCAGGTAAGATAACGCTTAATGCTAGTATTCTGTCTTGAAGCATAATATGATTGCAAGTGGTTTAGATTGAGGACTCTAAGTTCTCTAAAAAAACTGACTTTTGTTTTCAGTCGATTCCTCGAAGTATCCTGCTTAGTAAAACTGGTAAGCAATTGATTCAATGGCCAGTGGAGGAGATCGAGAAACTGCGTACCGGAAATGTCAGCTTCAAGAACAAGAAACTTGAGGGTGGAACCATACTTGAAGTCTCAGGCATTACAGCTTCTCAGGTATCGCTTTAATTCACAACTGTGCAGAATGCTCAAGATTCATTTACAAGTGAAAGATTAAGTTAACCATATTCCCTTCATGTTGCTAAAGGCCGATGTCGAAGTTTCCTTCGATTTGCCCAACTTAAAGGAGGCTGAATTAATGGATCCAAGTTGGATTGATCCTCAACTGCTCTGTAGTCAAAAGGCAGCATCAGTTCGAAGCAACGTTGGACCATTCGGAATACTGGCTTTTGTTTCAAAAGACTTGACAGAGCAAACCGCAATCTTCTTTCGTGTTTTCAGAAGCGACAGCAAGTATTTTGTGCTCATGTGCAGTGATCAGAGCAGGTCATCTCTAAGGGAAGGACTAAAAAAAGAAACTTACGGAGCTTTCATTGATATCGACCCTCTCCATGAGAAGATTTCTCTGAGAAGTCTCGTATGTTACATCGGCTTGTAACACTTCATTTAGAACATTCCAAACTTTTCTCTAGACTGATACATTCGTATTCCGGAATTGCAGATAGATCATTCGATCGTGGAGAGCTTCGGTGGGGAAGGAAGAGCATGCATCACTGCTAGAGTTTACCCCAAGTTGGCCATTGATAACCAAGCCTACCTATATGCATTCAATAATGGCACTTTTGATGTCAATATTTCAACCCTCAATGCTTGGAGTATGAAGAAAGCTCAAATAGTTTCTTCCACAAAAAGAAGAAAGCCACAGCTCAACTGAAAAACAAGCAAATGCAACCATTTTCATCAAACACATTGGCAGATTGGCAGTGAAACCTTTTGAATTGTTTTATGCAGAATTTTAAGAGTACTCTCTAACCAGTCAATTCCTTGTACCACTAGATTCCATTTTCCCCAATGCTAATGCTTGCTTCTTTTTCATTTTGTAATTGTACTACAAAGCTTCTTTGCCAAATGCTAGTATTACCCTTTTCATATCTAATGTGATTCCTAATTTTAAGCAAAGGTCTTAGATTCGAATTCTAATGTCCGATCGACTCGACTCCTAATGGACACCCCCCAACGTGACTACTAAACTAAGGAATTTATAGTTCTTCCAATGATATATAAATAAGAGGATTAAGGTAACACTTGGCAAAAGCTAAACGGTTTCCTGAACCTTAATCAATGCTAATGAAGAATCTTAATCTCAATTACTAAAAACTGAGAAACATTATATATATGCTGGGAAATGAACCGCCTATAAGACAAAATTCGTTATTCTCCCTTTTCTGAACTCACTGGTTGATAAAGAACGTTCACAAAGCTTACACAAAGAAAGCCCACTCACAAACGTAGCTAACGAGAGAGGGAATCCGAAACTCTGTTCTATATAAACAGAGTAGTTCACTTTGATCTCATTAAAAAAGGCAATGCTTCTTCAACCCTTTTAGCCCACAGTTGTTTTCCCACCATTTTTACTCAGTAGAAGAAAAAAAAGGTTTCTTTTTCTTTTTTTCTTTCTTCCTTCCTTTCTTGAAGTGAAAACAAATTTTGGGTCTTTTGAAGATATGAGTAAAGAAGAAGACGAAGTAGAAAACAGGGGAGGAGGAGGGTTGAAACCGACGACGGGGCCGTACGAATGGATGGCGAGCTTCCACCGTGATCTGTTGGCGGGAGCGATGATTGGCAGCGTGGTGCACACGATTGTGGCACCTTTTGAGAGGGCGAAGTTGTTGCTTCAGACCCAAGACAGCAATTTGGCTTTAGTGGGGAGTGGGAAGAGGAAATTCAAAGGGATGCTTGATTGTATATTCCGTACTGTTAGAGAAGAAGGAATTCTTTCTTTATGGAGAGGCAATGGGAGTAGCGTTCTCAGATATTACCCTTCTGTTGCTCTTAATTTCTCCCTCAAGGTAACAACTTTCTTCCCTTTCTTTTTCCTTCTTTGTTCTCAAATTTGTCATCTTTTTCCCTTTCTTTTTCATTGGTTCTTGGTATGAAGTGAAATGAAACATGTGGTTTTCTTTCTGGGATATTTAGAGTGAATCAAATGTTATACATAGATTGGCTGTTAATGTTCTTGAGAAGGAGATATTCCATGCACGTGGAATGAATGATTAAAGGTTTCTTTGAGGTCCTGTGATGTTTTTTCTTTACATGGGATGTCGGTATACTCTTTGTAAGCTTTCTTTGGTTTGCTATGTTTGAATGGTAATTACTGCGGTCATGCTGATCTTTTTTGTCCAAGAATCCTATTACCTGTGATGAAAGCTACACTCTGTTTAGCCTACTCATAAGGGAAGCTGGCTCCTTCTTTACTTTTTCCCATAACACGCTATCCTTGGAAAATGTCTTCCTTCATTCAAGTCTTTGGTTGGTTTTGGTCGGGTTTCGTCGGCAAAACATTCTGGTGTCCCTAATGGAATCAACTCCATTATGGCCTTTGAGTAGACTACAAATCTTTAGGCGTGGATGAACTTATTGGTCATTCCAATCCCATGTATCTATAGTCTCATTCCTACTGCTCAACCTTATATCAACCGCCATAGGGTGCTTTCTTGCTAATCTTTCAGTTTTCATTCTCATGGTTTTGGCATACAAGAATTTTTGGTTTTGTTGGCCTCGTCTTATGGTATAATAAAGAACTTGGCTGAGATTTGAATGAAATCTGAAGAGATAAAGCTTTATGTACTTGAAAAATCTTTAGTAGAATTGAAAGTTTTCATCGAATTAGAACCTGAGCTGAAGCTTCTTCTACATGTATGTGCACGCTCATGGCCAGTTTTCCGGCTTCTTTTATTCTTTGATTTCCATAGTGAGACATGATTAGTGGGATAATAACTCTGGTTGTAGGAATAACTATAGAGTTACAAAGTGGAAGAGCATTAGGGATAGGTTTGATGAATTTGCCTGACATACTGTGAATCGGACATCTGTTAAAAGATCAATGAAATCACTTGATAGACGCCATTGAGACATGTGGATGACAGTCTATTTCAATTCAGATAAACTTTTGCTTAATGGTAATAAGCAAACTTGAAAGTTCCTAGGGGATTCCCCTAAACTAGGTCTTTAGTTTATAGCTCAAGGCTTAATGAAGCCAAACCAAAAGTTCAAAACCAGTTCCTCAAAAACGAAATATATATCTTTTTCTCTCTCGAGGTTTTTAATAGGGCTTCAAGTCAACTTACAACATCTGGATGTGGTTATCGTATTACTCACCTTGCATCTCTTTATGCAGGACCTGTATAAAAACATATTAAGAAATTATGGAGATGGTCGTGTTTTCTCTGGAGCATCTGCCAACTTTATTTCCGGAGCTGCAGCTGGTTGCACAACATTGATCTTGATCTACCCTCTTGACATTGCTCACACCCGCCTTGCTGCAGACATTGGAAGAACTGATGTTCGTCAATTCAGAGGCATCTACCATTTCCTGAGCACCATACGCGAAAAAGATGGAATTCGAGGAATTTACAGGGGTCTTCCTGCTTCCCTACATGGGATCATTGTTCATCGGGGTCTTTATTTTGGAGGGTTTGATACAATAAAGGAAACCTTCTCAAAACAATCCAAAACCGAATTGGCATTATGGAAACGTTGGGTGGCTGCACAGGCTGTGACAACATCTGCTGGATTGTTGTCATATCCACTTGATACAGTTCGGAGGCGGATGATGATGCAGTCCGGTTTAGAACAACCTATGTACCATAGCACTCTGGATTGCTGGAGGACGATTTATAGAACAGAAGGGGTGACTTCTTTTTACCGCGGTGCAGTATCTAACATTTTTAGGAGTACTGGTGCTGCAGCCATCTTGGTTCTGTACGACGAGGTGAAGAAATTCATGGATTGGGGTGCATTGTAGAATTGGAAGCAATTTTTTTGACAGACTTCTTTTTGAACAGAAAGGATTAGAGTAGAATGAGATTCAGGATTACAGTAAGAACTTCAACTGAGATTTGATACTCACAATGCCATGTTTTGTACTAGATGACAATTCTTTGACCACATTTCTTTCCGGAACAATGGCGACACACTCCATGACTTCACTCGATGAATAACAGAACATGTTGCTGCTTGATCTTGTGTTCGATATCATTTTCAGATTTTTCTTTCATTCATAGTTTTCTTTGAGTTCAATGCAGTTGTCCCTTTCATATCAGTATCTTTGGTGTTTTCTGGTATGTTCAAAACAAACATGAATTTGCTTGCTTGTTTCATTACTCACTGCTTCCAGTTTAGCTCATGGAAAGTTGAATGATACATACATGCATACATGCATATAAGTGGGAACCCCATAAAGCAGCCAAAGCAAAACCATGACCTCACCCATCAAAGAGAAAAAGGAAACAAGATGGAGTTAAAGATGCCTTTCCTTCCCCCTACTTTTAGACTAACTTTTTAGACGAATAAAAAAAAACAAATACCATTTGAGTGGGTACTTGGGTTGCCCTTTTCCCATTACTTCCACTTACGATATACATAGAAACCATTGATGGGTTATCCAGACTAGGGGTGTAAACGAGCCGAGTCGAGCTCGAGTAGTGCTAAGCTCGTCTCGACTCGTTAAGATTTCGAGTCGAGTTCGAGCTTGAGTAATTTTAAACGAGCCTGAAATATCTGAGCTCGGCTCGACTCGTTAAGAACTCGAGTCGAGTTCGAGCTTTTTTCGAGCCTAATTGAGCCAAGTATTGACTGATCTCTGATCGTGTTAGACTCGAGGAACTCTTATTTCTTACGTCTCATTTAAAGCCTAATGAAGAAAAAAAAAACTTTAATACACAAGTTGTATTATAAACTCAAGCTTGTTAATTTTAGGTTTTATATGTTAATTTAGGGTTTAAGACTTATGTTTAAGATTAGATTTTAGGGGTTTAAGTTTAGAAATTTAGATTTTAAATTATAAAAAAATTTAAAAAATAGTATATTTATGTTTTCGAGTAGCTCGTGAGCTTTTCGAGTCGAGTATCATGTGGCTCGGCTCGGCTCGTCAAGAACTCGAGTCGAGTTCAAACTCGAATCGAATCCAATCGAGTCGAGTTTTGACCGAGCTTTGACCGAGCTTTGACCGAGTCGAACTCGAGTAACTCACGATCTGTCTCGTCTCATTTACGGCCGTCTCATTTACGGCCCTAATCCAGACCATGGCATTGGCAAAAAAATCAAGACTTTAATTGAAATAAAATGATTCCATGTTAACACCTCCACTCTTGAATTCTGCTGCTTATTTGTGGTTAATATTTCATGGTTCTTCTCGTGAATTGCAATTTTTTCAAACCCTAAGCAACTTATAAATATAAAGTAAAATGTTTTATTAATCAATATCAGATCAATGATAAGAAATTTAATACATTCTAGATAACTTTTTAAAATTAAATTTTGTGAATGAGTAAGGATATAACTTGAATCGACTCTAAATATAGATAAAACTTACTTGACTATCAGACATCGATTTTTTTTTTAAGAAAATATATATTCTCAATTCATATATCTTTGTCTTTGTTTAAATTGGAAAGGTGTTTCTTAAGAGCATATATTCGTGTGTATAAGGTTATATTTTGATACCTTACAACCTAAACCCATAAATCGTAACCTATAACTTAAAACTCTAAAGTTTATGTCATAAGATATAAAACTTAAGACTCGTTGAAATTTAAATGTTAGGATTAAGGGTCTAGAGCTTAAGATTTAGAGTTTAAAATTATGAACGTATATTTTAAATTTTATAATTTAAATATAAAAATTATATAATTTAAATATGATCTTACTTTTTATAACTTTAGCTCACATTTAGTTTTTTAAATGTCCACTACTCAACATGAAAGATGGTACACATGAAATGTACATTTGAGTACATAGATATATGGTATCACATTATTTGTCTTTTAGAGTAAGATTATGCCATTAATAATGAGATTCCCACTTTCCTCAGTCTTTCTTAATTACTATTAATTAACAACTGTTCATGTCAACAATAAATGCAAATAAGATATTAAGAGAAATTAAAATTTAATTATGATGGGATCTGGCACGACAAAAATAAAGTGTGGTAGGTTTATTATCATCTTATCTTAGTATTGATGAAACATATTAAAAGTCTTACAGAAATCACAGAACCCAAATTCAAATGATTTAATATTGGTTTAAATCTAAAAGCAATATATATAAACTAAGTTAGGATTAGGATTATTTGCCGAGCTAATCAATAACGGATTAAATAGTGTCTTAAGAATTTTATAGTTAAAGATAAAATCGATATTTAAATATAAGATTTTATTTTTTTTAGTAATCTTTAATAAACAATAAAAGAGGATATTTTAAAATTTTAAGTTTTAACTTTAAATTATATTTTTTATAAGAAATTAGAAACTAAAGCTTTTACAACTTATTTTAGTAATAATAAAAGAAAAGGAAATACTTCAATATAAAAAGAAAGACTTTGTTATTATAATTTATTTTTTTATTAATATAAATTAATCTTTTTAATTCTTGGGAATACAAAATGATTTAAAATTTTCAAATCAAAATTTCATGGATAAATTATCTAAAATTTTATTAAATATTTTTAAACATAATTTTGTAAAATGGTCAAAAAAAATTATAAAATCATTTATTAAAAGATATTGAACTACTTTCGAACTTATCGATTCGAATCGAATGTTACTCAATTTGACTAGTTAAGATCTCAAATCGAGCTAGATTGTGAATCAAGCTCTAAACTATACACAATAAACTAAGTTTTTAAACCCTAAGACTTAAATACTCGTAAAATTTTTTAATTTTCATTGCTACCTTTAATGCATCAAATAAAAATTTATATTTTTAACAAATTAACATTTTTTTCACACTTTTTTTATTTAAATTTTGGGATAATTTATTTCTACACATGAACATAGAAAATGATCACCTTCCATTTTTCTTTCCTACAATCCCCTAACTTTGACCATTAAAGCTAAAAGGGAAAGAAACAAAAGATGAGCAACGAAAAGAAACATGGAAGTGGGCTGCCCCATATGGAACTTTGAAAACCAAAAAAACAGTAAAAATGGCAGATTCATTTATATTATTTAAGATTATGTTATGATTATATCTATATATCATACCCAGAGAACGCCAACTTCAACGAGCTTTGGGACAAGGTGGCCACTAAGATGGAGAGCGACGAGCGATTCGAGTCCGCCGACGCAGGTTCCGCCAATGAAGACGGCGGGGGCGGGATTCCGGGATGAGAGGCCGCTGTGTGAAGAGGGTCGAGGGAGGGCAGAGAACTCGTGGTCATCGAGTTCGATGACAGTAGGGTGAACACCGATGGTGGCCAAGAGCTTCTTCATGACATGGCACATGCAACAAGATGATCGGCTGAAGATGATGAGTGGGTGCTCGGTTATCAACCTATTGATCCGCGTCTCCGTCGTCTCCTCCTCGTCTATCGAAAGGCCTCCGCCACCGGTGGTGGGGCTACTCATGGTGGTGGACTAAAGCTACACGAACGTTACTAGAGCCAAGTATTTCTCTTTTTAATTGAGATTTATGGTAATGGAGTGGCAGTGAAGGTGAAATATAAAAGAGAGAAGAGGGGAATGCTTGCTTACATCATAAAGTACTGTTTTATATAGGCTCTCTTTTATGACTTGGGATCATGGGATTTTGGGGGTGGGGGAGAATTTGGGAAATAATAATATAATAATGAAAAAAAAATCTAGTTTAAAATTATATACGAGTGATTTAATTTAATAGGATGGTGTGTTAGATATTTGAATTTTGATATTATAAATAAAAAAATTGATTAAAAGAATTATTATTATATTAAGCCTGTAAAATTTTAGTTCGGATTAATTAATTAATGAGTCAGATATCAGTGATTGAACCAATATTATTGATAGTAGTGGAATCAAATTAAATTTTCGATGTATAGGGATGAAAATCATAATTTGATTTATTTTTGTATTGCTTTGTTTAAGGTTTAACAGTGAAATTAGTGCTCAAACTATATCCTTTTTTTAAGTTAGGTTCTTAAATTTTATTTTGAATCAAATAAGTATCTAACGTTACTTAAATAGGTATCCCACATTTATTATCTATTAATTTCTACCATTAAACTTTTGTTATCCGACACATATAATTTTCTTAAAATTTTAAAATTACATTTTAAATAAAAAATATAATAAAATAATCTTAAATTTTACAAAAATAACTTTAAATTTTAAAATTATTAATACCCAAAACTCAATAACTAGTACCCAATAAATCTCTATACTTCGAACAAACCAAAATGCCAACTATCATCTCGGATCACACCCCCAACCGCAGCCATGCTCTTAGCATCACCCGCAGCCCCATCGGCATTAATAATGAAATAATTGACTTAATAAATGATTAAATATATATTTTTAATATTTAAAACTTCCAACTTATATTTCTTTTTCTGTCGTTTTGATTTAAACATGTGCCTATGCATGAGAACATGTGTTTTATAAATTTGTTTGGGTATCGGGATTGGATATTTCTTTGAAGAAAACAAAAGTATCGTGGTTCTAAAAACATATGGATCCCTGTGATCAGATTTTCAATATGTTATTTTTGTCTTATATTAAGGTGGAAAAATATATGTTTAGTGGTTGTATTAAAAGTACCTTAAAAATTTAATGATTATTAATATAATTTATCTTTAAATTTAATCTATTATATTAATTTTTTAACAATAATTAACGATAATAATTATAATAAAAATAAATTAAAAATTAAATAATCATAATAAAGGTTTCAATAACCATATTAAAAGCACCCTAAAAACTTAGTGATTACCATTATAGTTTATCCAAAATAGAGCCTATAAAATATATATATTTCTAACCCCAAAAGAGAGCTGATGTGGAGGAACATTAATGAGGACGAGAGGGTGAAGAAATTATTACATGATCATGATTCATCATGTTATAGTTTTTGTTCACTAAAATTTTGTTTATTATTTTTTATTTTGTTTATTATTTTTTCTAATTAATTTTTATATAATTATTCATTATCTATTTATATAATAAAAATATAAAAATAATTAATTATTTTTTTAATAAATGAGTATGAATTATATTGTATACCGAGATCATCTAATAATTTACGAGAATGTGGGAAGAAAGGGCCCCACTTCCCATGACATAATCATCGGAACTAGATTACGGCCCATCGATTTCTCTATTGCCACGTGGAAGCTCCTTCTCGCTTTCCTTCGGGCATGGAGATGGGAGGGGCTTACTTGGGGGAGGACAAATCTGTGGGGCCTATCAACCCTTTTGGATCCTTACGTGTATCCAATTGAAGTAGTCCACGTGGATTATTAGCTGTTCGCAACGGTTGGTGATGGAAGGATCGGGTCCCACTCCCAGTCATCATGAACTTGGTAGTCCCGTTAAAAGAGCTGCACCGTTGATGGTGGTCGGTAAAAATTGTGTTTGCCTGCTAAATGCCAAATCACTATTAGAGTCATGTTTGGTCCGAATCATTTAAAAAACGATTTTTCATCGTCAAATTAACTCAAATATAAGAATTAATCGAATCGAATCAAATCAAATATTAAATTAAAATAGTTTCGATTCTCTCTACTGATTTCAATCTAAATGGAATGGAACAGTTTTCAAATTCGTGAAAGTTGAAGCAACTTAAATTCTTAAAAGACTTTTTATATTATAACTCAAATTTTATTTAATTTTTTAAATCAATTCAAATTTAATTAAATCGAGTAAAAAATACTATCTTTTCAAATCTAATTTTTGTCCTTCCGGACGTAATAGTAGTATGTCTGCATAAGCCTACCACTACTCTTCCTTCCCACTTGAACCAAACAGACAACCTTGTTTTTTGTTACAATTACGTTCACAATAAGTGCAGACTGAGAGGGTCCCTTTGTTGCGTTTGAACTATTTTAGTAACCGAAAGGAAGCAAAGCTGAAGTGTGATTGGAGCCTCAAGATTCAAAAAAAAATAAAAATAAAAAATCATAATATAAAATAGACATTTAATTGGCAAGGGACACCTACACTGACTTTTTTGAAAAAGTGAAGACTTTATTAAGAATGAATTTAAAAATTATTTTTTTAATAATAAATATTAAAAAATAATTTTAAATACAGATTTTTAATAATAAGTATTAAAAAATTTAGATGTCTATCAATATTAAATGAGTTTCGTGAAAAATCAATGAGAAAAAAGAGAAGTAAAATGCAAACATTTGGATACTTATTTTACAATGAATAATAATCATTAACTGACGAAAAATAACGGATATCAACGGTCAAAATGTTTAGTGAAAAAAAAATTATAATATTTTAAAATTTAATGATAAATCAATACACTTCTAAAATTTATTTTCTAATTGATTTGAACATCAAAACGGCTTCACTTTACTATATCGTTTCCATCCATCTCTGTTGATCAGGACGATGCTGCCTGTGATTTCTGGCGGGGTGGAATCCGAAGCCAAACCTTCATCGTGTCATATACCGCAAATCCGATTGCCACTGAAGGAACAATCTAACAACCAAACCGTAACGAACACACCATTAGAATAAAAACCAGCAGTTATGTTTGTTCCGATTGCGGAGTATATAAATTACCTTGATGTAATTAATGCTCAGGCCTGCAAACAGTTGTCTCCATCCTTGATTACGGACGATAGTAGCAAGCCTGTCATATGTGTTTCGATATCTTGAGTCACCTTGGATCATTGAAGACTGAAGACTTCCAACCTGTAGGGAAACATGTTGGAAAAATACTTCCGAATGTTTCAATCTTGTCGACATATGGCAAATATATCAAGATGGAATCAGACTGATTCAAAACCGGTTTATTTAACCAGGTTGTTTTCTATATACATATAGCATTATGTTCGGTACACGTATAGCTTTTACTGCACAATACCTGCATCTGTCTCCGTACAACATCTAATGGGTATGTGAAGGTCTGCCCAAGTAATCCAGCCATTGCTCCGCAAGAAAGATTCATCACAATGGACTTTTGTTGTTCTTCAGGAACATGTGTCTTTATTACCTCATATATGTAGAACTTTAAACCGGCGTAAGGGAGGATCCCGGCTAGTGTTGGACCTATGTAAGCAAAAAGTTTCATCAAGTCCAGGTAAAACGAAGCGGCTACACTAAAAGAATTTCAAGATTGCATAACGATTGACATGCCTACACCTCGATATAATCCACGTACCCCCCCTTCCCTGTAAACACTAGTTAGTACATCTCTTATGCCACTATATGCAGGTCGAGGATATAAACTTCTCATACCAGAATTGAGTTTTGTCCTAGTGTCGACAACCTGTTAAACAGTAAAAGTTTAAGGACTAATGACATGGATGATTTAGTAATTCAAATCCACAACCAAAATCAGAAATTATATGATATAATAACTAGGATACTCTTAAGGAAAAGTTCCAACCTGATATGCTAGTTTAGCGCGAGCCAAGTCCAAGGGATACGTGCACAACACCGCTGTTCCTCCAGAAGCAGAACCAGCTAAAAGATCAACAACAGGTCCTGATCCGAAGAAAGTACAGTTATCTAACATCCAACCTCGATACTGCTCGTACATCATGAAATGTAAGGCTGCATAAGGAATGATCCGAATAACACTAGCTCCGTTCCCTCTGCAGGTTCAAATTATGCAATTAATATTAATCCAACTTTTAAGGGATGGCATGAGAAATTATATCATGGTCATTCTCGAGAGAGAGCTCAATGGTGAAATTCAGCCAACTTACTTATAAAACCCCATAACACCTTCATGCTTCAATACCTTCCTCAAGGATTGACACACCCCAAGGGATTGGAAGCCATCAGTCCTTGTCTGTACAATAAAGAATCATCACTCAATTGTATGCAACAAATACATGAAGTAATATACACACACAAACATATAAGCGCATACGTGTGCATACATGTACATATGCATATACATATACGTAATGCATTATATCAGTTAGCTCTCACCTGCAAGAGTATTTTGATCCTTTCCAAAGGTGCAATGGAAGTTTTAGCAATGGCACCAGCAGTGCCACCAGCAATTAGCTCTTTGACATAAACAGGCAAACAATCAATGAAGGAAACATCACTGCAAGCAGTCGAACCGTCGACAAGGCAACCCATATTCGATGTCATTGTGGAGCCTTGAGAAGAACTCATCCCCAAAACACCCAAACCCAAACAGATTATATCCCCAAAACTAATGAAAAATCCGTCAAATTTCAATTACCCACCTTGAATCTTGAAGAACTCTCTATCCCATCTATCTCTAGGAATACAAAAACAAAATGATTTCTTCTTAAAGGGTAGTTTCAATAGCCTGAGAACATCCAGTTGAAAGCCAGACAAGTTCACAAGCCGATCCCTTTCTTCGATAAACCCAAGATACATCCAATAAAAAGAAGAGATTTTTCACTTATAACACTGCTCCATGGGATGAACACGATACAAAAAAGCTTCGATTACCCTCGAATTCAATCAAGAATCCTAAAAAAATGGGGATATCCTTACTGTTTTTTCCAGTTCTTCCCCTTTTATTTTCAAAATCTCGAACTTTAAAAGGGGATTTTTTCCCTTTTGTTGTAGGGAATTTGAGAAGGGGAACTGCGGTTTGACTATAAATATTGCACTGTGCGAGTTTAAGGTCGGTGGATCTTCAAACGTAAACCACGGTGGATAAACACCGTTGGCGTTGTATGGTAAGTTAGCTTAATTTACGGCTCAACATCCGGTGATTTGGAAAAATTATATAATGAATAAATTTTATCAGATTAATTATTAAAAATTATTTATTTTAATATTTATTTATATCATATTTTATTAAAAAATATAAAATAAATAGATTTTAATGTAATTTTATAGATATGAAATTTACCAATAATATAATTTCTCAAATACTTGAAATGCTTGGACTAAGATTTCTTTTTATATATAATTTATAAAATGGTTTATATTTAATATATTAACTGTTAAAACTAAAAATTTTAATAGTTGGATTGAGTGATTATTTTGGGTGTAGATTTTTAATAAAGGTAATTTTTTGTTGGTTAATATAATTCATATTACTTGGAATTACTTGAATCATTATATTTGATAAGAACATACATATATATTGGAAATATTTAATTTTCTATTAATATTCACTCATAAATCAAGTAAGATATTCGAGGACGACTTGGAGGCAAGTTCATATCCCCACTTGCTAGCTTAATTTCTAAATGAAATCTACAATCATTTATTTATTAGTTAATTTGTACAACGTCAATGTAAATTTAAGGTTTTTAGATAATAAAAATGTCATTTATCTAAACAAACTAAAAAATTTTATAAACCTTATATAATTTTAGATAAAATAATAATATAAATTAATATAATAATTTTAAATTTTATATATTTTATTAATTTAATTTTAATACAAAATAATTCGATAATTTTAATCTTAAATCGTTTGTCCTTCCCAAGCATATTATATTCTTAGTGTAGAGTTTTACTAGGATATATATTGTAGGATAAGTCTACAACGAGTGTCGAATACCGTTGAACATCACTATATCGTTGAATATTATTAAATTAATTAATAAAAGTTAAAAATCTCAAAGACTCAAACTATAATTAATAATTATATATTCAATCTATCATTCTTTTATTAATTGTGTTGTTTAACAATATTCAACATTAATAGTGTTCAGCGATATTAGATGTCCGTTGTAAAATTTTCAATATATTATATTGTTATTTGTAAAACATAGTATAGGATATTTAATAAAATCTCTCATAGCCCATGGGTGTTATTATATATAAGTTGCCATTAGATCTCGTTCGTCTAGTCATATGAAGCTTCTACTACTACTACTATTACAACATGTTTATTGCAGAAAGTACGGTGAGACGGCCCCACCGTGCCTTAGCTGGGGAAAATTATACGAATTTAGCAGTAAAGTTAAGGAATCTCAAGGACCTAATATCTTGGTGATACCTTGTAGGTGTTTTAAGGCAAAATCTGGCTTTATAAGGCATTCCTCCAAGGAGAAGGAAACTAAAGTTAGAACTTGAACCCTTTTTACATTTACTGATGTAGGGTAAAAGTTGCTTGTAGACAGATGGTTCATACAATGTTTTGCTACAATAATGACTGACCATATGGACATGGCCATGGCCATGGGGTCGCTCTCTGATAGATTTAAGGTGATATTGTTGGCTTTGGTTCATTCCCTCAGTGGGGCTCAATGTGGAACATTTTGGTTCTGTATAACTTTTGACTGATAAATTCTGAAAGTTTTTGAATGATATTTCAACTCCAACAATCCTAAGTTGATGCCATATTAAAAAGTAGTGAAAAGAAAATGCAGAAAAAACATCTTTTTCATCATTGCTTCAACTCTCTGCCCAAAGGCTAAGCAAATTACAGACCTTAAATTCGAATCCGAGACCTTGCTTAAGGGACAACACTACTTTTTACGGGGTACATGTTTTGCTGTTATCTGTCATTTGGAAAAACAAGAACAGGACAGCTTATTTCCATTGGTAGTAATGCCACTAAATGGAAGGGAGTGGCCCATATGACTGGCTGGTGTGATTCTTGATAATGGGTTATTGTTTTTACATGTGGAACATTCACTTCACTAATAGTGGACCTGGGTTGCACTAAGGTCCATCTTCTTCTCTCCATTTGCTTGCTCTTAAAGTGGTTTGCTGAAACAACCCAAAAGCCATTAGCTGTTTACCAGACATACCATGAGTGATTGCAGAGGTTTCCCATCACTATTCTTCTGCCCAATAAGGACTATGGGGTTGGGGTACCCTATGAAAGGACTATGGGGAGGGGACCCTCTTTTCACTTGGACACCTTTATGTTAAGTGAGAATCAGGTATTGTTTTCACATCCAGACAATCTTTTTCATTATTGTCCTCTCATTGCAGAGTTTGTGAGTTGATTCTTTCACAAAGACATTCCTTCCATTGAAGAAAAAAAAGTGTTTTTAAGTTGAGAAAATGATACTTTTTACTTCAAAAAAAAAATATTACCGTCCTAGTCTTTACATCCTTGTATCATTTGTTGTAGTGGACTTCCGGTAAATACAGTTTGCTCGATCGAGTGACAGGTAGTTTGATATCCTTTAAGCAAGATTTTAAGATTGAGCTTTGTAAAATAATGTTGAGTTTGAAGTGTACTGCTTCGTGGATCACCATGGAAGTGTCAATCGAGTGCGATTTTGCCAAGCCAACATACCAACTTCTCTTGCAGAGAAGGTTAATAACATGAATTAGAGAGATGATGCTTGAGCAAGCCGGTGGACTAGTTATCATTCAGCAATATCTGCATTATCGAGTTGTACTTCAATGCGTTCATAGTCTAGGACTGATCAATACGACTAATACAGTATCGATATCGATTACCATGCTCTCTACTTTTGTTTAGAAAAGGACTTGTATCATTGAAGCATGCAACAGTTCCGCATGGGGAAAAAGGAGATTATACGGCAGAGCAGAAGGGAAATGATTCAAGGGATAGCACATTAGATGATGCCAACTGCTATTGCACAATGCAGTGATGTCGAATCATTGTCATTAGCACCATTCACGCAAATGTGCTAATTTCAAGGTTTCATAAGCTATATTGCAGGAAAACAAATCTGAATTCCCTAGTTACAGAGAATGACTATAAGCTAGTTTTACCAACAGAATGGTGATTTTTAAGTAATAAGTGCTGTACCCTTTAGAGGATCAAAGCTCCTTTATATGTTTAGCAGAAAAAGGTTCAAAAAATGCTCCATATGAAACTGAAATCAGCAGAAATAGAAAGGGGCTGTCGGAGTTTGAATCCGGAACCTGATGTCAACAAGGATTTAAAGAATGAAGGTTGTTCTGGATCGAACTCGAGATTCGGTGTCAACAAGGACTTAAACAACGCAAGTCATGAACATACATGCAAAAATACACCTAGAAAGCTTTTTCCCTCGGGTAATAGAGCAGAATTAACCAATCTTACAATCAAGTTAATCCACATCCGGTCAACCACATCAATCATCTATGAAAACTCATTGAGAAATTGGGACTTTTGGGGTTTTTTTGGTTAAAAATACCTTGGATACAAGCAAGATAAAACATAAAACAAGAGGATTCAACAGCCTGCAACAATCAATTCACCACCAGCCATAAACAACTTTTGTGTACCTATCTTTAAGCCACCTAAAGCTCCTCCTCCAAGACCCTTTGACCTTACCTTCAACACTATACATCTTATAGCTAGCAACCCTTTTCTTCCTCTGGAACTCAGGGTCACCGAAGCTCCATGATTTCAAAGACGACGAACCGGAAGTGCTCTTCACTTTCTTCAACTTGAAGTCCCTGCTGGTGTTAGCTGTCATCTGCGACTGTGCATAGGAAACGCTATAGGACCTTAGCTCATAGGAACCTGGCCTTGGTGGTGCCTCCTGGTAGGTGTCCAGCTGCATCATCCCATTGCCATATGACCTTGATCTGCTGTAATCTTCCATTGAAGTTTTTGAGAGACTCAGAAGAGAGAATTCTTTAAGGAAATGGTGGCCTGGTGGTGCTCTTTTGATCTTGTTGACAGGTAAGGGAATAGATATGAACTGTGGGGTCTTATTACGAAGTAAGAAAAGTTAATAATGGTTTCAGTCCCTCTATTATGATGAAATTTGATGTTTGGTCTATATACTCTAATTTGACACTTTTTTTGTTTAACCACTTGTAGCCGATTTATTCGTTGATTAATTCAGATTGGGTCCTACAAAGACTCATTAAGAAAGTGACCCTCCCAACCCAATTTGCTTCATTTATAACGTCAGAACTCAAGCCTCTAACCTTACTTAAAGATCTAGTGTCTCATCTCACTAGACTAACTGATTGTTAGTTAATTTGACACGATTTAATTCTTCTACTTTTTATATTGTTATTAATAGTCCAAATTAATTACTATAACAACAGCACACTAATGATCTTATGAATTTGAATATGTTAATATTATAAAAGTAGAATGACTATATTTTACCAAAACTAAAGTAAAATGGTTAAATCTTGAATTTCAACATAATATAGGGACTAAAACTAATAATTAGACCACTATGGAGATGATAGAACATTGTTTGTAATAATTTAAGTTGGTAGATAAAATGGTTATTGACTTTGGAGACATTGAACTAATTGTAGACGGCGTGTCTAAGGGGAAATCATGATGTTCAATGTTCTTCCAATTTGTTGTTAAATTATACTTTAAAGAATGATATTTTTTTTTTTATAATTTTGTATATTTAATTAATTCGTGACATTAATTCAGTTAGACGTTTAATATATAATATAAATGAATAAATAAATTTATGAATTGATTGAAATTAAATTGCTTATTCAACTAGCTTAACTAATCGATCACGTAGGGTTTGAAAAGTATAACCCCCCAACTCATACTCTTTGAAGCAGTCCAAATTCTCAACTAAATAAATTTATTTTCCTTTTCTTACTCGTTGAATTCTTGAAATCGGAAGTCTACACATAACTTGGTATGCATTTGGGTGCCTATATATTTTCTTAAATTATTTTAAATTTTATTGCAATATTAGAGGAATACGAAGTCATACGGATTAATATTTGATTTATTATACAAAATCAGTTTATTATTATAAGTGAACGAGGATGAAGATATGTGTCACTCAACAATAATACTAAAGGAAATAATTTCCAAGCTTAATATATAATTTCATATTTGAAGTTGATAATTTGATCATTAATGATGCTAATAATCAGATTTCAGCCCTGCATAACTCAAATAAATATTTTTTTAAACTTGTGTGACCTGCAAGCTCATGCATTCATTTTGAACATAAAATTTTAATAAATAAAAGAGTTTTTCTTTTCTTTCTGGAATTGGATTTGACTTTAAGCATCAAAACAATGAAAATCTTTGATGTTTATCTCTATCTAGGTGCTTAGCCAGTTATACTACAATATATCATCTCTGTTAACATGGGAGACAAACAAGTTAAGCCCTTCAAAACCCTTCATTGGATCTTTCTTTGCTAATGAACCCCTGTACAAGGCCAAAAAGTTGAGCAGTTTATGGCTTGCCTGTCGAAACAGCTTCTTCTGCAAGAGCTATATACATATTTTCGGTGTCGTATTTGCATAATCAAGAATCGTTTTCAAGTTTCATTTAGCAGTGCCATCTAATTCTGAGTTTGCAGGCTTAACCATTAATTCCTAGTCATTCAATAAGAAATAGTATACTATGTTAGAAAACCAGCTTTCAAGAATCATATGTATTTTTTGCATCCGTATGGAGATGGTGATAGATAAGTCTCAAACCTGACTTGGTGATGACGTCCAACTTGAGACTGCAGTGTAAAGACCCTCTGTACCACTGTTTGAACGGCTACTGCCACAAGTGTAGAATCCTTGGCTATGATCACTGCTGCTATATCCTTGGTTATAACTACAACTGCAAGAACCATTATTGCTGTATCCAATGTCCCTTAATCGGTTAAGTTCTGGCACTATAACAGTGGCAAGATCTGGTCTGTCCCTCTTCCTCAGCTCTGCGCATTGCATTGCCAATCGAGCATAAGATAAAGCCTCTTCAAGTGGCCAATTTGGTACAGCCGGATCAAGTAAATCGGCTAAAGTTCCTTTCTCGATGGCCCTTCCAACATGGTGAGTAATACCCATCGCAGGCTTGGCTGTAATAATCTGAAGCAACATTATTCCGAGAGAGTATATGTCCGATTTAGTTGTTAGCATGCCTGTTTGTTGATATTCAGGATCTATGTAACAGAAGGTCCCTGCTGCTGAAGTCATGTAATATTGTGTTACACTGTCAGCTACAGAAGCGGGAACTAGTCGTGCTAGGCCAACATCACTAATTTTGCTCACGAAATTGCGGTCGAGAAGAATGTTAGCAGGCTTAAGGTCTCGATGCACTAGTGGTTCTGGCTTTGTTTGGTGAAGGAACAGAAGTGCAGTTGCAATTTCAGCAGCTATTTTAAATCGTCTCCTCCATGAAAGCGGACGAGTATTGCCTTTTCGAAATAATCTATCCTCTAAGCTGCCATTGTGCATGTATTCATATACCAAGCATCCATACTCGGGGCAGGCACCAAGTAGGAGGACCATGTTAGGGTGTCTAATGGTGCACAGAACCTCAACCTCTTGCTGGAATTGCCTTTTCCCTTGAGCAGCATCTGGTCTCAGAATTTTAATGGCAACTGGAGTATGATCAAGTTTGCCTTTATACACAAGTCCATAACCTCCTTCTCCAATCTTGTTTTCTGCTGTGAAATTTTCAGTAGCTTCTTCTATTTCTTCTATGGTATATTTTCTGTACCGGACATCGGTAGTTGCCAAGGCATGCAAAGCCCGGTTTTTCTCATCCGACTCTTGCTTAGCTTTATACTCTGCTTGTTTTCTTCTATATGCTTCCAGCTCTGCTAGCTTCTGTGCTGCCTCAGCTGCTTCAATCGCAGCTCTGCATTTAGCTTTCTCCATCTCTGCCATGGCAAGAGCTGCTTCACCAGCTTGCCTGGCTTCCTCGAACCTGCGAGCCTCCTCTATCTTCCATTGATGAAGCTCATTAGCCTGCACTCGGAAAAAAAAAATCAACTATGTTCTTGACACCCTTTAGACATTAGAAAGAAAAAAAAAAAACTGGGAGCGTTACAATCCATTTTCAAATTTTGTGTTCATGTACCAATAATTACAAGAAGAATAACCACTGTGTACCCTTTTATCTGCAATAACTTTATCATCCGCTAATTTTTACTTTGTTTATCATTTATTCATCAAAACCAACTTATGCATACCAATGTGTATAGAAAATTTCAACTTTTAGACTCATGAACAAAGTCGTCACCGTTTTCTTGGCTGTAAGAGCTTCTTTGCAAGCTGAGCTGTACATATCCATGGTTTGCTTTAGTTCAAGCTTTAACCTTCTCATTTCATCTTCTAGGTCTCGCTGCAATTTGCGGTCATATCATATTACGGTCAGGAGTTATATAATAACGCCAGTAGTGCTTTACTGTACAAACACATTACAAAGACTAAACACCGAAGGACGCTTACCGAACTTTGATGAGATGGCTCTGAAAGGTTGCTTGAACCCACATCGAAATCTAGATTTTGGTCAGATATATCAACAGATCCGAGGGAAAGTTTTCCTGGAAATTCTATGTCATTAGACAAAGAATCTAGTCTAGATGCAGACGATCCTCGGGCTGCATCAATGTCCAATGACAGGTTTGCTGGAGAGCTTCTGGGCCTGTCACGTGTAGGTACTCTCGAGGAATAATCAAATGAACGTCTCTCCAATCCTGCATTTCCTGGTACTCCCTTCATATTATATCCTCTGTTACAAGTAAAACATACAATGTCAACAGTGTGTCAGTACTAGAAAAAGGCACTATTAGTAACTTTGCCGATTGCTTCACATTTTCCCCGCATCAAACTTTTTAATCGAATACCGACAATGTAACTGACTTCTCCCTACCTGTATCCATCATCTTCAATTTGATCCGATGGAATATGTGGTGGCATTCCTAGAGATGCCTTTGGCGGAGCAGCAGTATTCGATACAGGTCGTTGTGCTGTTCGAACTGACGAGATCTTACCTTTGGAAATCACATACACAGAACAAAACTCGGGTGCAGACTTGATCAAGGTAGTTGGGATGTCTTTCACTTTCTTATAAGACAGGTAACTGGAGTTTGATTTGTTAGAACATAATATAAAGAAACACCCAGAATCAAACTATGATAGTTAGAACATAATATATAGAAAGTCAGATATATTCACCTTGATATTGCATTCCTGGTTGCTGCACCAAGGACTATGGTATTAATCATGTTTCTACTAATGTAGTCCAGAAGTGCTTTAGAGGTATCAGCATCCTCAAGGACAACCTCTTTCAGTTGAATCTGAACTTCACAGTGAAATTAGATAATAATAAACTTCAATTTGGTGATAAGTTATTAAGGTCAGGATAACCGCATGAAGCAGGGATAGATCGGGGATGGTGGGGGTGGGGGTCGTCCCACAGAAATTTATAATTCTTATATAATTTAGAAAAATTCTATGTATTTTTTATTAAAAATTTATTTTCATTCCTAAAATTTTATAAGTTCACATCCTAACATGGAATCATCCATCCATCCATGATACTAAGCGTTTAAGGTTAAATAAATTGATCCTTTATGTTCATTATACTTTTTCGAACATGTATTTTCGATCCTTAAACAACTCTTTTCTATTCGTTCCATCAAATAACTTGATATGCGATGATGTGAATTGTGGCATACTGGCATACACACTTGGAAATTTTTATATAATTATACAAATATTATAAACGAACCGAACCAACACAAATAAGGGTATGTTCATGTTCGTTCGTTTAACTTTAACCGAACAAATGAACGGACACGAACATAAATAAACAAAAAATATATTGTTCGTGTTAGTTCATTAAAGAATATAGCTTGTTCGTGTTCGTTAAAATTATAAATAAAATTATAAACGAACATAAACAAACACAAATAAATATAAACGAACACAAATGAATATATATAAGCGTGTTAAATATTTAATATTTTAGGTTAGTTCAATTAATTCAGTTAATTAATTGATTTTAAACCGAATTAATCAATAATTGAAACAAAATAAACTTTTAATCATTAGTTAAAACCTAAAATTATTTAATAAATTAATCAATTTTATTTTAATTCAATTGATTACTTCAATTTATCAAACAATAAACAACCTTAGAGATATAAAAATAAATTTAAATAAACATAATTAAACTAACGTAAATAAAAAATTACCAAAAATAAAAAATTACCAAAGGCTCGCGAATATAAATAAACGAAAGCATCAAGAAATGCTTGCTTACCGCTTTCCGAGCGCAGTAGCCGCGAAAAGGGACGAAAAGCTGGTTTACGTCGTTATCAGATTCGCTTTCACCTTCTGCATGAAAATGACGGAGAAATCAGAAACAACCAAAAGGGGGAGTTTCTTTTTTGTTTTTTTAATACTTCATTGTCATTGACACTTTTCTTCGAACATTTAAAGAGCAATGAAGATGCTATAATATGAGAAAACGAGATAACGGGTACCGACGGTTTTTATTCCTAACGTGGATCAATACGACGAACGGATTGGAGACAATGAGGTGATCGATAGCCCAACGAACGGCGTGATGGCTGTTCTTGTCTTTGTCGATGGCCACCGCAGTGACGTTGGCGGGTACATTGTCCTCCGATGAGGAGCGAGGAGCCATATCAAACGAAGTTGTCTCCGGTCGGGGTGCTTACGGCAATGGTGATATTTGCTATGAAAATCTTCTGGTTGAGATGAAAGAATCCAGGTGCTGCCACCACCAGAAGAATAATCACCGCCGTCGCAACCACCGGGGGGCAATGCCACCTCCAGCACCTGCTATGGCTTTTGTTAACAAAAATGAAAGCGAAAATGGTCGTACAATACCCAAAGTTAAATGAAGGAAAAAGAGAAAGTCTAGGCCTAGTTTTAGGCTTTTGTTTCCGCCATGGATTGTTTTAGGCAATTTTACCAGGTCTGTGCCTGTAAAATCTGTCATTTGTAAGAGAAACAAATTAAAAATTCCTGCCTTTATAGCCAGTTTTTGCGGGATGTCGATCAAATGCAGTCTACTTTGGGTAAACTAACGGGAGACAATGTGATACACTAAATCTTTTAAATATTATCAAATGCTTATATTTTAATATTATAAATAAAAAATAATTAAAAGATCGATTCATAATAAATCTTTATAATATTTAATTAAATTAATTAATTAATAGTTGAATTTTTGCATATCAAATTAGTCTCGATGCTAAAAATAAGATTCCAAAACTTTAAATTATTAAAATAGTGATATACATTTGATTAAAAAAAAAAATATTTGATTATCTTAACATATAATTTGATTTAAATATTTTTTAATCTAATAGTCTTATTTATAAAAAATTTAAATATAACAAATAAAAATTAAATATAATAAATTTTATATCTATAATTAAAAATTTTAATATAATATTAAATTTAATAAACTTGGAACCTATAAATTTTTAAATATTTTAAATTTCCAAAATATAAAATATTATATTCATATTTCATTCGAAAAATAGTTTACATTATCAAAATGGTTTCTCAAGCTTTTCTACGACATAATTCACTCCCTTCGTAACTAAAACATATACATTTTATATGATTCCTATCCGAAAATAAAAATTAAACTGAACATATAAATTTTCGAATGAATAAATAGATCGAATTAGTCGAATCGGATATTCTTACGCGTACCTAGTTCTAGATCGTAGATACCGGTGGTTAGAGGACCGAACCGAGGTCGCTTAAGCCAGTGCTCGCTCCCCACTCATATTCTAAAAACAAAACCCAGAACCCGCACCCAAAAAACCCAATTCGATTTGAGAACCTTCTCATTAGAAGATGTCGACGGTGTACGTTTTAGAACCTCCGACGAAGGGCAAAGTAATCATCAACACGACATACGGCCCGATAGATATCGAACTCTGGCCCAAAGAAGCGCCGAAAGCCGTACGGAACTTCGTTCAACTTTGCCTCGAAGGCTATTTCGACAACACAATCTTCCACCGGATTATCAAAGGCTTCCTCGTCCAGGGCGGAGATCCCACCGGTTCAGGCACCGGTATTATCCCCTTTGTTATTCACCATTTTTTACTCTAGAGGTTTTTAATTAGTTAGGGTTAGGGTTAGTTGAAACTTTAGTTATGAATTTGAATTTTTGTTTTTAGGCGGAGAAAGTATTTACGGGAGTACGTTTTCGGATGAGTTTCATTCGCGTTTGAGGTTTAATCATAGAGGTATTGTTGCTTGTGCCAATGCTGGTACGGCGCATTCCAATGGGAGTCAGTTCTTTATGACGTTAGATAAATGTGAATGGCTTGATAAAAAGAACACAATTTTTGGAAAGGTAACCGGTGATTACATTCTAATATAACTTGTTTTATGTTGTAGTCCATTCTTGAGTGTTACTAGAACTGATTGTTCGTTTTGGTAGGTGACCGGAGACTCTATATTTAATCTTCTGAGGATAGGTGAGGTTGACACTGATCAGAATGACCGGCCTTTGGATCCTCCTCCAAAAATCAAATCTATCGAGGTAAATTTTCCTTGTTGTACATTTGTTTAAGTAAATAACTAATCAGATGGTTATGGTTGTTGTTGTAAACAGCTTATTGTACTTAGTTTTTACTATTATATTTGAAGAGGATTGTGTCTGGCAGCCTTTTATACTTTGAGTTGCTGCTTTTAGGTGCTGTGGAACCCTTTTGAAGATATCGTTCCGAGAGTAACTTCGAGGCCTTTGATCCAGCCTACAACTGAGGCTGAGATCAAAGATTCAAAGAAGAAAGCTGTTAAGTGAGTTTTCCTCTTCCACAATTGAGCACTCTCTTTTGAGCATGATGAATGTGTTCTTATTGCTTAAGTTGAATGTTTTACTTGGAGAATGCAGAAAGCTGAACTTGCTGTCATTTGGGGAAGAAGCAGAAGAAGAAGAGAAAGAATTGGCAACTGTGAAGCTAAAGATTAAGAGTAGTCATGATGTATTGGATGATCCCCGTCTCCTAAAACAAGAAGTTCCTGATAAAGAACAGGTAAGATCCCATATCTATCTTGATGTGTATTTCCCGTCACCTTTTTGTAATACTTAAATAGATTGTGAAACCTGCTCAAGCCAAGTTAATTGAAGCACGTTTTTCTTGTTTACAAAAATTCTTTTTCCAGTCATTCTCTTTACAACCATTCTCAAAATTGGTTTCTCAACCACATACTTCTGAACATATCCATTGATATATTATGCTGAGTTGCAGATGTTTTTGCTGTATAATGAGCGATCAATGAATCTTGTGTCTGTATTTTTAATGCAACTATTTGATGCAGGATTTAGCTGCTTCCAAAGCTGCTAAGGAGTTGCAATTGTCTGTGAGGGGAGCTCTAAGATCAAGAAGAGAAGGAGATAAAAAAGATGCAGAAGCTGAGTTGTCTGATTCCCTGGATCATAGTGATGATGATGAGGCCAGTTTTGATGCTCGAATGCGTCGTCAAATACTAAACAGACGGAAGGAGATTGGAGATCTCCCATCTAAGCAAAAGATGCAAAAAGGTAACTCTTTATTATGGAATTAAAGCTATCCATATCATCTAGTGTTTAGAAGTTAAAATTTACCCAAAGATTTTGATCAACTTATCAATATTAAATACATGGAAATTGACCTGTTAACAGGGAAACTATTTTTTCTAGTCCACATCCTTCATTCTCTCTGGTTTATTTATTAGTTAGTGATTGCCTTACGGTTGGTCTTGACTTTTGGAACCTATGTGCAGGGAGCTCTAAAGCAAATGACGATAAAATATCTGCCCGAAGGTAAACATCTGAAGTTTTTCTTTTTCTTTTTTTTCTTTTCATCTTCCATTAAAAGCAAATGCAAAAGCAAAATCCAAATAGAACCTTAATTGATCTCTCAAAAGGTTTCTTGTAGAAAATACATGTGTAGTTACTATCACAAATATCTGACTTGTATGTGCCTGTCAGAAACTTTTGAAGTTACTGAAGTTTGCCAACTGAGCTTTAAATATCTTCTTATGTTGTTTGAGTGGCTTTTACATTTTTTATCTGTTATGTTTGTTTTACTATGGCATGACTTGATCCATGTTTCTATCCTAGTTTTGTTTTTTCCAACATTATCACCACCTCTTTCTGCTCCGCTCCCTGCTTATTCAAGACGCATGATGTATTGTTGCCTTTTTCCTTTTTCCTTTTTGCTTGTATATGACTTTTTTGGTCCTGTAAATCTACTCCAGATCCAATGATGAAAGTACTGATGATGATGACCAACCAAGGGTTGAAAAACTGTCCTTGAAGAAAAAGGGTGTGGGATCAGAAGCTAGAGCTGAGCGCATGGCTAAAGCTGATGTAGATTTACAGTTGTTCAGCGAGGCTGAGCGAGGAAGATTATTGCAAAAACAGAAGAAACGCAGAATTCAAGGACGTGAAGATGATGTATGTTATGAAATTTCTGATTCAATGTTGCTTCCCCCCTTATTGCCTTATTTTTTCCCCTTCTTTCTATCTTTGGGATGCAACTCTCACACATTAGTGTCTCCCATTCACCTCGACTTTTAGCATAGAGCAAGTTGGAACTAACTCTACTGTTGTTATTGTTGTTTTTTGCGAACCGTAGGTTTTAGCGAAACTTGAGAGGTTCAAGCAATCTGTTTTCACAAAACCCACTGCTTCTAGCAGTGAGCCTGGAGGTGATGATAATGAGGATTTGTCCGACTGGAAAGCTGTTCGGTTGCAGTTTGCTCCTGATACCAAGGTTGGTTTTCTTTCATTTGCGTAAAAACCATTTGATTTCTCGCAAGCATTTCAGTCAAAAGTCAATTGCATGTGATTTTTGTACTTGCATATTCCGAACAACACCAAATTAGTCATGCTAAAAGCGATAAACAAATAAAACTCATCTGTAGAAACTTCGCAAAATCCCCAATCTTTTTTTTTTTTTTTGTCTTAGGGCTTATGGAGTTGTGTTTGAATCATGATGCAGGATGGTATGTCTCGCAAAGATGATCCAAATGACTACGTGGTGGTTGACCCTCTTTTGGAGAAGGGGAAAGAAAAATTCAACCGGATGCAAGCCAAGCAAAAGCGAAGGGAACGCGAATGGGCTGGGAAATCTCTTACTTGATCTGTTCCCTGCCTCGCCTCTGATAAAAACAATGTGTAGGTTCACTTGACCGTCATCTGTTTTTTGGCTTTGACAGTTCGGCTTCTGCGGGAATATAGCTTTATACCATTATGCACAGCACAGCCGAAGTCCCCAAAGGTCTGATTTTCTTCTCAGGAATTGGGTATCGATGTAGACCCCAAATTGCCGAATGTGTCAAATACATTTATGCTCATTTTAGTGTATCATTGTAAAGTATTGAAATTTTAAAGTGTTGGCTTCTGTTTACTAGTTAAAGTGTACCATGTGTGTGTTAAGGGAGAAATATTATATTAATGTTAAATTTATGTGAAGCTGATGAAATTAATGAGCTGATGAAATTTTAATTTTATGTTATATAAATTTTCATACGTTTGTGTTTCGTTATTTTATTCAGATTATGAAATGTTATAAGAAAAATAACATATTCATGTTTGATTAATAAAAGTGACTTGTGATTTGTGACTTATAATTAAAAAGAAATCGTATAAAGAAAACCCACTCCGCCTTCAAAAAAAACCCATCAAAAGACCGCCACGTGGATGGTTTTGTTTGGATGTAAGTATTGGAAGTTACGTGAGATTGGAAGTCGAGGATAAAGAGGAAGATCATTGCAAGGGAGCTCTGTTTTTCTCTTCCGTCGTCTGTCTTTGTTGTCCGTGTGCCGCACAGTAAAGGAAAAAAAGTTTCAATTTTTTCCGTTCAAATGAGAGCTTTTAGAATAGTATAGATAGATAGATAGATAGATAGATAGATAGATAGATAGATAGATAGATAGATAGATAGATAGATAGATAGATAGATAGAGGGGGAAATGGAGGGCATAGACGAAGAAGGAAGTGAAGGAGACGAGGTGTTAGGGTCAAGCTTGACGATGGAGAAGGTGGCGGCGGCGAAACAGTTTATCGAGAATCATTACAGAGCTCAGATGAAAAATATTCAAGAACGCAAACAAAGGTATCGTTTTTGTTTCTTCTTTAGATATTCATTTAATTTTGCAGTATTTATGATCTTTGTTTGGTTGCTGAGAAAGTCTAAAAGTAAAGATAGAAACTTTGAATGCTAGATTAGTTAATTTTTGGTGGAAATAAATGAACTTTCTAGTCAATTGAATTGCTGAACCTAACTTCAATTACTTATTCAAAAAAAAAAAAAAAACTTCTTTTTATTATTTTGAGCTGATGAGAGCTTGGTGCTTGATTTGTATGTGGCTTAGTTCTATATTTTTTCTGTTACTGTTAAGGAGTCTATAAGTGTTAAATCACGTTTCTTTGCAAGGAGGTGAAGCATTTGATATGAGTAATTGAAACTGCTTTCCCAAAAAAAGGGAAATATTCCTTTTTTTCTCCATTTTCCACCAACTATATGGTTTATTATATCTGATCCGTAAAAAATTATTTTATGAACCGATTCTATCACGTCATCTATGGTCCATATCCACTAAAAAGTAGTGAACTAATTTTTATATTTTTCTTGTCATTTTTCCAAAAGTGAATCTTCACTTTTTTATTGTCATATAATTAGGTAATGAGTAGTTAGATAGAGATTAATTATGAAAGAAAAAATGGCATGCAAAATAAAAATTAGTTGACTACTTTTAATGGATAAGAACCACGAATAATGTGATAAAACCAGTGCATAGAATAATTTCTCCTGATCCGGTGCATGATTTTGTTATGGATGCAAAGTTGACGTGTTTGGCTTTCTTTATATTTTATTACCGTTCTCTGTGGAAGTCCCAACAACCCCCTCCCCTCTCCAACATCGACAACAGAGGGGATCCTATTACTTGTGTCCTTCAGAAAGAAGAAATAATAATGATAAAATTTAGAATTTTTTTTGGAAAATTTGGGACTATATAAACATCTGTGTATTTTGTGCTTCATCGATGTTTAGGGTATACATTTTCCTTCTCTTCGAAGTAATCTGCACATTTTATTTGTTGTAAACATGATATTTCAATACTTAGATTGGTTTATAATATTTACTACAAGTACCATGGTTTGGTTTTTGTGCAGCATGCAGATTAAAATATATGCTTTCGAAATTGAATTATCTTTAGCATATCCATATTAAACCTACTAATCACATTGTTTTCTTCAACCTGACGTATCCAAAATGTTGTCTGCATTTCTGTGCTTGGAATTGGTGGGTCAATTTCAAGTTAATAACACAATTCAAGCTATCATTGCAGACGATGGGTCCTGGAGAGAAAGTTAGCTGCCTCAGATGTGCCCAGGTTGGAGCATATCAATTTGATAAAGGATTTAGAGAGAAAAGAGAGAGTTTATGAGACTTAAGAGGCACAAAATTTGTGTTGATGATTTTGATCCTTTGACTAGATCAATTTGAATTATCTAGAAACCAAGGGCTTAAACCATGGTAACATAAAAAAGGAACTTTGTGTTCTATTGTCTGATCATGGTAATTACAAACAAATGTATTGATTGGAGAAGTATATGCATTTTTCTCCTTGAAAATCAACATGCTTTTTTTCCATGTTATATTCATATCTTGGTGCATTCCTTCATGAGTTGCTCGATCCCACTCAAACACAAACACACTATACTTATTAAAGTATATTTATTTTCGCCCTACTTGATGCAAATGTTTTTAATTCCCAAAGATTTAAGTTTTGTTGGTTATACATACAAGAACTTTGATGCTGTCAAAGGGCTACGCCATTGTGTTGCTATGCAATTTGTCTCGTAATTGTCAAGGTATTTCTGCTCCACTTAGAAAAGAAAATTTGACATCACCTTTCTGAATTCTGCAGATTTCAACAATCCATCAATGGAGCAGCCACCTGTCGATTCTATACACAGTAACAGACCATTCTCTTTCTTCTATCTTTTCTTCTTTCCTCATCAACTTCCTACCATTATAGTCATAGACATGATATTCGTTTTTCTTCACTCTGATAGATTAAGTTTAATAACACATGCAGGCGATTCAGGGGTAGGTTATCCTACTAATCGGTCAGCCAAGGAAACAGATATGCAGATGCTTGCATCAGCAGGTGATCCCATGTTGCCATAAAGTAACCAAAGCCTAATATATATGGATATTTCTGCTTGTGTCAAATTTGGTAACCTTCCAAGACCTGCAGTTCTTGTGGAGTGTCTGTCATCTGATTACCTGAATCAATTAATAAAATGTACAGTAATAATTAAGAAAGGCTGTTAGTAGTTAGATAGACATTCTTGTGGAGTGTCTTGTGGTAGGATAATGGAAACTCATTTTCCATTTTCAGCCAAAAAGGCTGTTAGAAGTTTAGATGAGAGTTGTGGATGCACTGGCTGCCCAGGTTGGCTGTGTTAAAATTTGCCTTCACTAGTAGCAGTTTCTGATCTAAATTTTTAATTGGCAGCACAAAACTCTAGAGAAACTCAATAGCCATTTTAGGAGCAGTGATGCTCCCCTTATTGTTGTGTGTAAAACTAGGAATTTGCAGTAGGTAACAAACATTTTCCTGATAGAATATTTCTCAGTAAAATTTTCATCTTAGTACTCTTACCAATATTCTTTTGTATGATTTTCTGTTATCTTGACTCTTTATTTTATACGAACACGAAGATATAGTCTTTCGAATATACGAAAAACTTAAGAAAAACAAGGTTAAAAGGAACTTCATTTGGAGATGAAGATTCAACATACCTACATGACATGAAAGAAAATGAAAAACCCTAATTAAAATCTCAAGTTTTAGCCATTTATTTATCCATGATCAATTTGTTTAGGTAAGATTTTGGTATTTGAAGCAGGTAAGTGTGTTGATTTGAACACAACTATCATGACTCATCCATCAAAACCTCACCCCAAATCATAATCAGGCATCAGCCACTTCATCTCTCTTTCTTTTTCCACAAATGGAAAAGTATTTCATGGGATTGTTTACAAATTGAAAAGGAAAAGGAAAGATCTTTCTTTCCCAATAGATTTTGGATGATGAGCTGATTAATGATGTCATAAACAAGATTAATTTCCATGATTTGTACACTGTCATAGCAGAAAAGCTGAGATTGATTAAATCAAACAAGACTTTTATATTTTTTTCAAGGATGCAACCAAAAGCTAATGCCAGATGTTGATCAACAAAAAGAAATCCTCAGAAAAAATCTATCATGCATAATAAAAAAAAATTAATTTCTTCCAATTTTCACATTAAGGCAATCGAGAGGGTAAAAAATGTCAAATTTTTAATCCAACGATAACAAATTTTATGTTATTATAATAAATTTAAATTCAAAATCTATTGATAAATAAAATATTTAATTAATTAATTTAAGTTTTATATAATCAAAATTCATCTAACTTTAATACTTTAAGAGAGATAAATGGAGAAGCTTTATAATGCTCTTAAAGATTTGACATGTGTCAATACTTTCTCCTTTTTACCCTTTCTTACACACATTAGACACACTCTCTCTTTGTCTTTTTCCTACGCATTTTCTTGTTCTTTAAAATTTTCTGGTCCCAAAATATCCATATATTATCTATTATTGTATTTCAGATAAAATATAAAATAAAGTAAACAAATGAAACTCTTATTTTGATCAATAAAAGATAAAAAAATCTTTTTAATCCTTAATTGATTGATCATTTTGAGCCTTCTTTTACTTACATTTAATGTTAAGAAAAGCAAACTCCATACCTTTGATTTCTATCTTTTCATGTCTCATCTAAGGATGTTAAAAAGCTTCTTGCTTGAAACCAACCATAAGGTGATTGGCAAAAAGAACTCTACAACACTTGGCAAAACTAGGTAGTAGTCATTCCTTTGTTATTAAAGTTTCTACATTTTCTTTCCCTTTTTTTCTCTTATTGATTATGATTATTTGAGCAAAACAAAGTTACAAGAGGCTGAGAAGGGTTGCCTCGGATCATGGGAACTCTTTGTATAATATCTGAAGAAGGGTACTCTCCTTTTTAGGGTTTTTCTTGTGATTCTTGGGGACATCTCTTTTCTTTGAGTTCTTTCTCATGAACCCTTTCCCCCCTTATTTCTCTCAAAGTCTTCCTTTTTGCGTTTTAGGATAAATGGTTGTCTTTAAATTTGATCAATTTTTCTTGGTTGTGTGGATGTTTGTGTTGTGTCTCTGTTTCTTGATGTATTAACTTCAGTTGAGAAAAGAAGCATAATCAGAGGTGCAAAGCTACTATTTTTGGGTTTAATTTCCATAAATGGAAGTTTGATCCAGTTGTAGTTGACCAGATCTGACTATAACCCATTTCTCTTTCACTACCTTTTTTTCTCTCACCCATTGGTTCAAAACCTAAGCTTGAATCCTCTTTGGGCACCTTTGAGTTGATTAAGGCATTGACATTAGTTTAGCTAAATACTGATTAGTGGTGTGATATTGAAGGGGGTTGAAGGGAATTTTGATGGAGTTTCCATCTAGATTAGGTAACTCAAGCTTTTCTACTTGTATGGACATCTGTATTCACAAGACTTGAGCTTTTATGACAATCCCACTGGTATTTTAACCGATGAAGATGCCAATTGCTATTGTGATGATATGGAGACTGAAGTAAGTAGCATAGAGGTGCCACTGCTAGAAGAGGTAATGGAGGAAGGTGATGTGGAATCTAGTAGTAAAGATAGTTGCATTGCTAGTAATGATATTATAGCCCAAGAAAGTGAGGAAGATGATTCTTTGTCTTTGGAAGGTGATCGTGTTTGCGATATTGATAGCTTGTGTTCATATTCTGTGACAAGTGAAACTGGTAGCTTTTGTGGAGAAGATTTCCTGGGTTTTGATGCTGCTCCCGGTGTAGACATTGAGAAAAACATTTGTGGTTTTGATATTATGGCAAAAGCCACCAAGTTTGTGGAGTTGAATGTTGTAACAGATGTTGCAAGTGATCCCATTGACGTGGCGGTAAGCCTTGAGGAAGGGATTGGAGATGGGTCTGAAGAGAAACTGTCTGAAGGGGTCCTCCAATTGGCTCTCCAAAAGGAAGAAACTACTATGACAGTTCCAGTTCTGCGCAGTGTGTTCGAGGTGGAATATGTACCTCTTTGGGGATTTACTTCTATATGTGGAAGGAGACCCGAGATGGAAGATGCAGTGGCTGCTGTGCCTCGGTTCGTACAGGTTCCGGTCGAAATGCTAATTGGTGATAGGGTACTCGATGGCATGAGCAAGGGCTTTGCTCATGAGACTGCTCATTTCTTTGGGGTCTATGATGGTCATGGAGGTTCACAGGTCTGGTTTGCGATTTCCTTTAGTACCTTTCCTGTTAAGCTTCTTTCCATTAAAAGCATGTATGGGATGTTTATGAAGTGAATTTATTTCTGTTGTTTAATACAGGTTGCGAACTACTGTCGAGACCGTCTTCACTCTGCTTTGTCTGAGCAAATAGAGTTTGCTAAAGAATGTTGGAGTAATGGAAATGTAACAGATAGTTGCCAAGAGTTGTGGAAAAAGGCATTCACTAATTGTTTCCTTAAAGTCGATGCAGAAATCGAAGGACAAGATGGTCATGAACCTGTTGCCCCAGAAACAGTTGGTTCTACTGCTGTTGTTGCCCTTATTTGTCCTTCTCATATCGTCGTAGCAAACTGTGGAGATTCAAGGGCAGTTCTATGTCGTGGGAAAGAGCCCATGGCTTTGTCCGTGGACCATAAAGTAAGAGATTGTGAATTTCACACTCGTATCTCATAGTATTTGTTCATCAACTGTTGGGACTTATACCCTTCTGTTTTTATTTTGTTCGTATCTTGTAGCCAATTCGAGAAGACGAATATGAAAGGATCGAAGCAGCTGGAGGCAAGGTCATTCAGTGGAATGGACACCGAGTTTTTGGTGTTCTTGCAATGTCAAGGTCCATTGGTATGTCTTCAGTTTATGTCTTCTGAACTTTAGTCAGTATCCTGTTGTAAGTTTTGATCACATTTATATACAGCAGAATACAAGATTTATCTCTTTAGTTGTGCATCTGCAGTATCTGTTTTATGCTTGATTTGCATCGAACTCTTTTCATGACTTTTCTATGCATGTAGTGTTCAAAATATGCAGCTATTCTATAGTCCTCGATTGAAAGATGATTGGTGAATGTTAATGAGAGCAATATATTATAAACATCCATGCATTTGCTTTGTGTTGTTCTATTCATACATTGAGTGTATATGCTTGGTAATATAAGCTCCTTTTGTCGGATCGAAAGAAGTCATAATATTGCAGGTGTTCTAGGGGATTAAGTGCACTGGTTTCATACGTAGTAAACAATTTGAATGGACTGAATAGTTAGAAAAACGAGAATGACCATTCTTGGTGCTACAGGTGATAGATATTTGAAGCCATGGATTATTCCAGAACCAGAAATAATGTTTGTCCCTAGAGTGAAAGAAGATGAATGCCTCATTCTGGCCAGTGATGGTCTATGGGACGTTATGACAAACGAAGAAGCGTGTGACCTGGCTCGTAGACGAATACTTCAATGGCACAAAAAGAACGGCACAACCCTGACTTCAGAAAGGGGCAAAACGGTTGACCCTGCAGCTCAAGCAGCAGCCGAGTACCTTTCAAACCGTGCTCTCCAAAAAGGAAGCAAAGACAACATCACGGTACTCGTGCTGGATCTGAAAGCTCAAAGGAGATTCAAGAGTAATAAGCCATGATTTAGATTCTCTATCTTTGCCATATGACATAAATTTCATATGGTTTGAATATAGCTTTTCCCCATTTGTATGTACACTATAGAATATGCAACACGCTCCATTGTTTCGAGTTCTGGTTATTGTAAGTCGCTAGCACTGCCGTAGGAAATAGCCGACTATGTGGACTGCCATGCTTTTCAACATTGTGGGACACTGTATTCGTCATGCCTCCGAGCTGTAAAAAATTCACTCCGAGAGGCATTTGTTTTGTAGTATTTCCAACCCATGGTGCTTATATAAGTTAGCAGATTCAGGCATTTGTTTTGCAGTATTTCCAACCCATGGTGCTTATATAAGTTAGCAAATTCAGTCATTAACATGACGACTGGTCACGGTCATAAGATTACTGGAACGCTGGTGTGCCGATGCACGGGTCATAACATTTTCTCAGTTGCAAGATGAAATGTTCTGATACTGTGTTATATATACGCCCTGATTCTACTGCATGTCTCTACATATGAAAAGCCTTGGCTTGAAAGACAATCCAATAACCAACAAGATAATGCTCATTGATGCGATGAAACTTATCGTGTTGGCTACAAGGTACTGACTATAATAGCTCCGGTTTCTTTCTGCTATTAGACACCCTGGAGGGGTTAGTCCTGTCATCATTGCCATAAGTGATGCCACCACCATCCACAGTTATCCTTGCATGGAATTAAGACACTAATGCTTGTGCGTTAAATAATTACCCATATCATTTTTACACAGTTTGTATCAAATGAACTTTGATACAAAAGGAAATGAAGTTGCATGCATATAATAACGAGAGGGTTCAAACATAAAAGCAAGTTTCCCTTCCAATTGCAGGAGGAAAATGATTATAAATATCCAATTAAACAGCAAGGTCAAGGAGGAAAATGATTATAAAATCAAACATATATTCTAAGCACAGGTCTCGTACTTTAGACGAAACATCGACTACTGACTACTACATCACATACTAGACAGAAAGTCCACAATATCCGAATTCACATAAAAAGAGCCACCACCGAGTGCAACCAGCGTCAAGGCCGTGCTCTTTTGTTGGTGCAGGACGGGCATTTGTACTGCTTAATATGTTCAGCCCTTGCCGGCGTAATCTTAACGCATTTACCATGGAACCATTTCTCGCAGATATCACAGCATATCCAGAATTCATCAGCAGCATAATTCTCTCCGCAAGCCCCACATAATGTCTCTCCGTGCTCCTCCTCGTCTTCCTCATCCATACCATCTTCAACCTCATCCTTTGCTGCAGCCATCTTCGAATACTTGGGTTGAGATTCAGATCCTCGCTGCATATTATCAAACATGGGGAAAAAACTAATTTATAAGGTCCATTTCCCTTGAAATCATAAGGTGATTTTCTCTCTTTAGGGACTGCTATCGGCACATGACGAATGAACATTGCAAAACTATTGATGAAAAATCAGTCGGGTGACTAGATCCGATACAGCCTAATTAAGTTTTAGTGCCTAAATGGAATTTTGATAGGAGAGGGAAAAAAAACAGCAGCCAAAGAAAAAATTTACTCCATAAACCCATCAAACTGTGAGACTAGTGTAATAATATGATTTTGCTCGGACTTCAACCAACCTTAACCCTAAAATTTCAACAAATTAACATTTGATGGAACAGCTAAACAAGAAAAACATCCCATACCTTAGAGTTTGATTTAGATTTGTTGCCGCTATGATTTGAAATTGATGATTTTTCCTTCGTCTGTTTCTTAGCTACTCCCGTCACGACTTCGAATATTGTCGGAAGATCATTTATCATATTGAAAAGGCGTTTCCTGCATCAAATTGATAGTATTATTGCAGAAAATTTGTGGCTCAAAGTATATCATACTTGTTACAGCCAAATGCAAATCCGATAAACATTTTCCCAATTTAAGTATGCTCATTCATGCAATGCCTGACACATATCATGTACAGACACTATAAGCACTACACGCTGAGGCCTCTATTTAAGGAACAGACCAATCATACTTCGGTTGTAGAACACCTACCTTTAGCATTTTTGCAAAGATTTTAAACCAAATCAGTTAATGAGGCTTCCCGAACCAAATAACGAATTCTAGTCAAGTTAAACAAGTTTATAGACAATGTACTAAATTTTACCTTAAAACGAAGATCTATTAAAAGAGAGGGGGTGTCACTGAGAGAGAAGAAAACAGAATACTAATGAATAACAAACACCAAAACTGCAAGATACTCGAATCATTTATTTGGACCGAACGTTGCATGCCTATGTATAACAGGATATGACACTTGGGGCAAGGAAAAAAAATACCTATCAGCTTTATCGAATCCGAACCTAGCACCAAAATAGAAAGCCACAGCAAGTAACCACGCGTCACTGTGTACGGCAACCAAAGACAACCAGTCCTTTTCCTGCATACCATCTCTAGCAAAGTTAATACCCAGCGCAGGCTCCGGAAGCTCCGGAGGCACCTCTTCAGCAGGTAAATTCACCTCCCACTGCTCACTGGGATATCCATAAAGGCAAAGATTCTCCTTCTCTGTAACCAAAACGTAAAATTTTAATTATCTCATATCCATTTCGTGCATCAGGAACCGAACGAGGTAAAATGAGTAAAAGCATAAGGCAAACCAATAAGCAATCACACGATGAACATAATTTTTTATGAAAATCAAATCCAACAAACCAATAAGCAACTAATCAAATCTACCTCATCTGAACAAAATGTTGTAAAAAGACCTCTCTCAGTCCTAAACAATCCATCCTCATTTTTTTAAAAGGAAAGTTCAAATAAAGCATAAAATGGTTGTTCAAAACTGGTAATTTTGTCCTCATGGCATAAGAATTAAACAACAGTAAAAGCTAGAATAGTAAATACCATTGCATGCACTAAAAATTCCACTTCATTTTATACTTGAGGATTTTTCAGTTGAATTCGAAACAAAGAAAATACATTGAAAATAAATAAATAAATAAATAAAATCTCCAGATAAATCATTTCAACGAAACGAAGCTGAATTCTCCAGCAAAGAAAAACCCAGTACCTGGATCGCACTGCTTGTAAAACTCTCCCACATCTGCAAGCAACACCAAACCCAGAAAAGTAAACAAGTTAAAACAAACAAACAAAGCTTAAAGAGATGAAAAACAAAATGGGCGGTTAAGAAGATGACAAAGGAGTAAGACAAAGAGTATAAAGTTCAAAAAATTGAAACAAAGGGTGTAGAATAACACCAGTAGATAGAGCTTTAATCATGGCAGCTCGACGACCCTTGAAATCTCGAAAGACTTCTTCGACAGTACGTGGGTTGTAGGAAGCACCACCGTCCATAACCCAGACTTTTCTTCTTCTTTTTTGCTTGTTTTTAAAGAGTGGGGAAGCAGAGAGAAAACAGAGGGAAAAGGAAGGAAAGCTTTGTGGAAATGGGTGTTTGTTTATTTAGTGTTTAAGAGAGCATTTGACTGAGCAGTTTCTCTCTGGAGGGAGAAAATGGAAGGAACGAGACGCAGATATGAATTTGAAAGAAATGGAGTGTGTTTCAATTAAGCGGATTTGATAAAGGGAGGAAGAGTCCGTGATTCTACAAGGTCAGTTACTATAAATAAGGGAAAAATAAGATTTTAGTCCCTCAACTTCACATTTTTTTATTTGAGTCTTAATTTTTTTTAGCAAGTCCAAAATTTGAATTTTTTTTAGTCCTTGACACGACACTTCAATGTTATAACATGTAATAAAAAAATGTGTGAACCCATTAGAGCTACCCGAACTTGAAGACATTATGACATTATCTTCTAATCGAGAGATTCTGGATCGAATCTCTTCTAATTCAGGTATGCCTTGCACTAGTAGAAACCATGTCATATGGCTTGCGCTAACCGTAATGATAAATTATGTTAACTATTTGGATTAATTAGTGATATTATAAAAATAGTGATCCCAATTTATGTTTAAAGGATGGGATGAAATCCTGATTTTGAACATTATAGAGGTACCAAAATTGTAATTTTCTCGGTTTAAATTAGTTAAACTATGTTTTTGACCCCTGTACTATACTAAGATTTATGATATAGCCGCTCTTCTCGTGTACCTATTATACAACATCGAGCGCTTGTCGACCCACAACACAAACACGAACCTTAACTGTTCCATCACCTCTTCGAACCTTCACCCATATTGTCTCCGTCCTTATCTTCCCTTGCTGTTAACCAAGCTCGGATTTGCTCGTTGCGGGAGTAAATGACTTATCGTCGATGTTTTCTACAGGACCATCATCCGACATCGATATGCTTTTGTCTCATTCTTTCGATTTTTCATGTTTTACAAGCTTAATATCAATTTCTAGGGGCGAAATTATATCATCCCTCGGGACTATGCGTTTTTATAGTTTAACTATATATTATTATTATTTTTAGTTTTTGGGTTAGGTTTAAAAAAATAATCAAATTTGAGTTTAGGATACTATTTTTAAAATTAATTTAATTATAATTATTATTTAGAACCTATATGTTATCCCAATGGACCACGGCAATGGATTGTGAGATTTTGTATACGTTTCATCTCATTGTTTACATTTGATATGGGCCTGGCCCATCCCATTATGGACAATCACCCCAGTTCTCCTCGCATTCCTTACCCCCTTTCTATGTTCCTTTAAAAGGCTAGGCTAGGCTATCATTTAAAATCATGATGGCGGTGGATGCCATGCCAATTGCCAGGGTAGGAACAAGGGAGATGGGACCAATGGTCAAGCATGGGGTCTCTCACAGACCAAGTAAACAAACTATGAACTATGGGGCATAGTCAACTTCACATTCAACAAAGTGGCAAGAAAACCAGACGAGTTTACAAGAGTGTTATGTTAAAGAATATTATTTTGAGAAATAAATTTTAAATGACGATAATGCCTAATGATAATGGTTAAAAAAAAATATTACACATGATATATTCTCGTTTAATGTCAATAATATTTTTTGATTCAGCTACAGTGGTTACAGTAATATCTGTTTTAAAGTATACTCTCAATTTTTAGATATTGATCACTCAATCATTGTACTAGTATTATTGGTGTTTGAACATGTGAGCTCTAGGAACAACAACCGTTTCTTTAATCGATGAGGCTAGATGATTCGTGCTAATGCCAATAATTTTTATAAAAATAGAATAAAAATAATAATATTTTAGTATAAAATAAGACAAAAAAAATATTGAAGTATAGAAGGGTATAATTGAAGTATGAAAATAAGCATTCCATTTGATTCTTTTAGGCCTTATGACTCCCAATTTCCTTGGTTCAAATAGATTTTGGCCAGAGGGTTTTAGCTTTGGATTAGTCTTAATCATTTGGTCCAAGAACAGGGAGACAAACCAAATTTGTCTTAATCAAAACAGTAATGTGGATTACGTACATAATCAGACAGAAATGCCTGAAGTATCAAATCATGCCATGAAGAAATTTGTAGTAGAATTTGATTTTCGGTAAGAAGGGGCCACTTTATGTCATGATTCTAGCTTCTTGAATCAACGACACGTGGCAGAATATTTTGGATAATATTATTTTCTAAAAATTAAAAATATCCTTAATTTTACCAATTTATTATTTTTATGAAATTATAAGATTTAAATAAGTTAGTTCTTTTATATCTTAACGAAAATTGATTTTATAATAAAATCTTAAAATATTTAATTTAAATTAATTAATTACTAAAATAAATATTGATATTTTAATAAGATAAATTTTAATGTGAAAATGTAATAATATTTATTTAATTATAATATTTATTTATTTTTTTTTTTACAATATCTTTCAAGAATTTATTTATTTTTTTCTTCTACTTCACATATTCAATATCTATTTATTTTACTTTATTTTCTAAGGGAAAAAATCCATTCCGATTCCATATTACGATATTCCAGCAAAAAATTCGACTAATTATTTCAAAATTAGATTATTAATTTTATTAAAAAAGAAAGATAAATTATTAAAATTATTACCATATGTAAAAATCCAGGAAAAAAAATCAAAGAAAATAAACATTTGGACCCACCAAGACTGACAGACCCTTCTCTTCTACAGTGATCAAACGGCCATAAATTCAATCCTTAAAGTAAATAAAAAGACCAAATTCAAAGGGTTAAAAATTCATGGGATTGAAAAAAAAAAGAGTGCCACGTATACAAATGAAAATCTAGCATTGGCAAACACCTTTTTAGGTCAATTTACAATTTTAGTCCTTATACTATAAAATCGGTCCCTATTTTTTAAACCAATGGGTTTATTACAAATTCGCAATAAACTTTGATTCAATATGTAACTTGATATGCAAACTTTCATCTAATGAAATTATATAAACTGAAGTTTGATTTTGGTTAAATTACACACATACAACTTCATTTTTGATTTTGGTTAAATTAGTATTTTTTTAATATTTTATTTTTTAAAAAAATCTAGATCAATCTCCTGATTTGAATTATTATATTAAAAATAATTTATAACCAACTAACATAATTTTTTTAACGGTATTAATGATTTGAACAAGGGGTATATATTAAAAGTAGTTCAATTTTACCGACATAATTAATTTAAGTGATAAGAAGTTGAGTATTGCTTAAATATATCTCGAGTTCGGGATATTATATATATAATTCTTAATGAGAGACTCACCCCCAAAATCAAGTGTACAGATGCACATCAATTGGATTAATTTAAGAATTCGGGAAAAAATCGATTCTCGGACGATTCTTACCTCCTTTTTTATAACAAAAGAAAAAAATGTATGACTATATTTTAAAATTGAGAATAGTATAAGGACTGATAGCATAAATTGTCCAACGTTTTTATTATATAGTGACAAGCTTCTGTTCCTTCTTCTCCATCTTCCTCAGTTCTTTTTTATTTCTTTACTCTCTTTCCTTCCTTCCCTTCTCCTTCAGACAACGCATCAAATCTCCTTGTTCATGTTCTGTTTCTTTCGTTTCCAAATTCCAACAGTACCAAACAAAATATAGAAACAGTGATTCGATCCCTGTTTAGAAACTCCTGTTTGCTTTTTCCTCTTTATTTTTGCAGCTTTTGATCCCTTCTTCACAGACAAAAACCCCAACTCTGTGTTTGGTTCTTTGATTATATCTTTGTTTATCCCTTTGTTCTTAAACGAGAAGCCATGAAAGCTTCGGCGAGAGATAACCCATCTTTCTCTTCAACTCTACTCGACAAAATATACCGTTCGATCGACGATGGCGAAACCAAAAATGGAGACCTGAAGTTTTACAGCGAGACAATGCAGAGGAAACAAAGGATGTCGAGTTCCGAACGGGCTTGTTTGGTCGAGAAATGGATGGGAAAGAAGGTTAGTGAAAAGGAAAATGCTGATAAGAAACATGTTTTCTCTGATTCTGATTTTGTAAGAAAATCAAATCATGAACATGAACATGATGGGGTTTTCTTTAGCTCCACTTCGATCTCTTCTGATTCAAGTTCCGGTGGGTTTTCATTTTCATCACCTGATACTGAATCTATGTATTGTACGAAAACCAAAGCTCCATCATGTTTTGTTCGACCATGGCCGAAACCTGTTAAGACCAAAGTGTCGGCGGTTCAACCCCACAAGCCAGTCGATACAGAACAAATTCCAGCCAAGAAAATCTATGGCGGTTTAAAGAAGGCGAAACAACAACGGCAACCGCATCCACAACCACCCATTTCTCCAGGTGGTCGGCTCGCGAGTTTCATTAATTCATTGTTCACGACAGGCAACAATACAAAGAAATCTAAAAGTTCACCAACAACACCAGCATTATCTCCGATCGTGTCCGTAAGCCATGATCAAAAGCAAGCCTCCTCGTGTTCTTCGGCTACATCGTTTTCGAGATCTTGTCTAAGCAAGAACTCGCCATCGACGCGTGAAAAGCTGCGAGATGGAGCTAAAAGAACAGTTCGGTTTTGTCCGGAGAGTACCATTGTCGACGAATACAGCAGACCGTGCGGACAAAGAGAAATAGCGAAACCGCCATCGAGGAAGTACGATAAAGAGTTAAAGTTTCAGACAATGGAGAAGGCAAAGCGAGTTGAAGAAATGGCTAGAGAGTTTCTGAAAGAATATCATCTAAATCAAAAGAAAAACGAGTTTATTTCAAGGGATTCTCGCAGAAATTATGTACTCAACCATGAAGATGAAGATGATGACGCGAGTAGCTGTTCGAGTTCGGATTTATTCGAGTTAGATCACCTTGTTCTTTTAGGTAACCATAGGTATGAAGAAGGATTGCCAGTGTATGAAACAACTCATGTTGAAACAAATCGAGCCATTGCTAATGGCTTCATAGTTTAGGTTTTTCTCTCTTCCTTTTCTTTTCACAGTATACACGGAACCAAAATTTTCAGGCTTTAACTTTGTTCTTATGTTGTTTTCATTCTTGTTTAATTTGCTCCAATTCTGATTTAAATTGCTTTACTATGTTGGATTTTGATATAATTCAATTATTTTATAGTCAAATTTTTCGAACCAACTCGAATACCTATAACTTTTTAGTGAATAATTGATCGATTTTTAAGTTTGAGTCGAGCCCCCTTAACCTTTTTTAATACATATATATCTCATATAACAAAAATTGAACATAAATTTAAACTCGTCGACTTAAAGAAAGCACGAAGAAATGAATGAATGAAGGGGTTAATAAAGAGTATAAAAGTAAGCATAGTATTTTGATATTTGTGAAAAGTGTTGGGGATGCGTTCATTCTTTGATCATGATCTGACAGTTTCCAATGGATTGAGCAAAGCGAAAAGAAAAGCAAAGATTCGAGATCGTAATCACAAGCAAAATGAGAGAAGATGAGGGTAGGTGTGATGGTAAAGGCAGTGGCAGATCTTCTCAACCATGGGAAGAGAGAAAGGGAGGGGAGAGACAGAGGGGAAGCTTTTGCTTTCTTTCACTTTCCATAGACCATTTATATCTATCTGTATTTTAGATCGAAAACAACTTTTTATTTTAGTAGTCTCTGGTTAAAAATACGAAAATCGAGTTCATTAAGTAGTTTCAATAAAAAAAATATTCTTATTCTTTAAATGATTCGAAATGATATAATTTATAATTTATCTGCATGACATGTTTATGTTATTAAAGGGTTACCGTTAATGAATATATACTATCTTATCTGATACGATAATTTCGATAAATTTTTTTATTACATCACTTTCACTATCCATATTTTTTTACGCCAGCAAAAATGTTCTTGCATATTCAAGATCGACAGCTAGCTTGATGTTCAATAATTTCAGTCCTGGGACTTCAACTATTGGACATTGCATTTTGCATCACCACCATCCCCCACCTTTCCTATTGCCGAGAGAAAAGGGTACTCGTTGGGGTCACCGATCCTTCCTATACAAGACTCATGTCTTGTAAGTTAAAAAAATTGTCAGTGTATTCCGGTTTTAAATCCTGATATTATAAATAAAAAAAAATCAGACTGAGAGAGTTAATTCATATTCAACCTCTGTAAAACTCAATCTAAAAAGTAGAAATCTCATGCCTTCTAACCGTGTGTTAGTTTCTTTTTTTGTGCCTCATATTAAAAAATCTTAAAAAAAATTAAATTCTAAACCCTAATTATAATTTTTTAAGTCCTAAACTTAAAAAATACATCATACCCCTAATTCCCTAAACCCTAAACCACAATTTATAATCTTGAACCCTAAACCCATTAATTTAAAGTAGAAACAAGATTAAGAGATAAACGATTTGTACCCCAATCAGAATTAATCGACTAATGAATTAGATACCGATAATTAAAAATATCCTCTCCTTTGACTAATAACTCTTGAATGAACAGTTTCACATTACAGCTGGTCTTATACAAAGACTACGACTACTGTTACCATGAACATGAAAAAGTGTACATATTTATAAGGTATCCCACTCAAGTTTTATTACAACATTTATTTCTGTTACTGTGTTTTGTTTGACCTAGACAAGGAAGAAGATGATGGTCCACCAAATTTAATACAATGGAGAACAGTTGTTTTCGTGTTCAAAGTTGAAACGAAGAGACATAGTAATTTGTAGGGTTTTGATTTTGTTTTGTGCATCAGAAATCGAGTGTGTTTAAGTCTTAGGATTCCTGTAAAGGGACCAACAACCTTGGAAGTCTGTTCATAAATTGCCTTGGACTTTCTACAAACAAGACTGATGGTTTTGTCCGAAAGATTGGAGAAATAATAGCTTCTCTAAAAGTTGTCTACTATGATTACACTGCTGGATCAATTATATACCAATGGACCATTCTACCTGCACAACTTGTGATAAATGTGATTCTCTCTAAGATTCGATTTCTTTAGATTTCGATCGACATAAATTTTATATCAGACGTTAGATTGAAAACGAACATTTAATAGAAGTTAATTTTTTATAATTTATTTATTTAAGTTGAATTGAGTTAAAATGAATTAAATTGTTAAAGATTATATATAAATTTAATTTTAAATATTTATGGTATAACATTGTACACAAATACATATTTAGTTTTTATATTTTTTATATATAATATACATATATTAGGATAATTAAGATATTCACAAACTTAAAAAATTTATTTACTAATTGTTAAAAATTTTAAATTATTTAAAATTTATTTTATAATTCAAATATTATTTAAAAAATCAAAACAATTAAATTTGTGAAATTATATTTTATTATGTCCATTACAAAATCTGTGTCTGTTAGTCAAATTCCAACAGGATCATATGATTACAAAATAACAAACCTGCTTAAACTACACTTGTTTCGAGGCTCTGTACTAGTGGAATTCCTATCTTCTTTTCAACAATTGTAGGCGGGATATTAAAAAAGGTTTATTATGCAGTTAGTAGTATTATAAATAGTATTTATATTCAATACACTAATCGAATATAATTATATACAGTATTGGTGTAAGTATTCATACAATAAGTATTTTAGTAGAAAAGATAATAATAATTATTTTTTATATAAAAATATATATTAAAATCATAAATTTTAAATTTATATAAACTAACATTACATAAATTTATATATTAAAATATTTTCCTTAATTTATTGCATCTTTACTTAACATCAAGAAATCCCTTCTCTTTCTAATTCCAATAAAGGACACAGGGAATCCCAATCCAGACCAGACACTGCTGCCATTCCTACAACAAATCCAGACACAAAAACCCAAGCTGTAATCCAACCCAGTCACATAAATATTCGTTAAAAAGCGATTTCTTGTATTTTTAAAGTTAAAAATATTATTTATTAATTTATCTACCGTTGTTAAGTTGAGTGTGGTCCTCTGCTACTTTTGCTTTGGTCCGTAGTAAATGACAAATATTTATAATTGGCGATCCCAAGATCTGAGCTTCCATGAGATCCCAACCAACTTTACCGATCTCTTGTACATTACAAAAGCAAAAGGATTAAAGAGAGCAAGACTCAGTACCCAAAAGATACCATGACTCAGGACTCAGGACTCAGGACTGAGTCTGAGTGCTTTCCATGTTTGATCCACAAAAGACATACAATCTGACCATGGATCAAAAACATGTTTAGATGCTTTTGTTTCATGTTCTTGGAAACATAATTTACCCTTTTTTTCAAAAAGAAAATTGCAAACTTAAGGATGGATGAGAATGGTTCAGATAATCAAGAACAAGTTGGTGCTCCTTTAGTAAGGTCTCCCCTAATAACAAGTTGGGGATAAGTCATAGGACCGATTACGCCGCGTCGAAAACGATATCGATGGTATCATCTACAGGCCCCAATGGGTCATATTTTTGTTGCTCTTGGGATGCTTAATTGCTAGCTTAACCGTAGATAAACTAAAGAGACACCAGTTGGGGGACTTGAAGACTTGGTAATGGTTATATTCTGTGGTATGTTGGTTACTCGTTTTCTTGATCGAGATGAACTTTCTACTAAGGAAGAAGGTGGTGTATATCGTTCACAGTTTGAAGACGAGTGTTCAAGTGTTTATATGGTTGTCGGACTTGCAGGCATTTGGAGTCCAATAGTACAATATGGCATCCTAATCACCTTGTGGTGGTGAAGGAGATTGAGAAGTTACAGATGGCTCTCTTCTGCAATCATACAATATGCTCTAGAAACAAGGCCAAACACATAAATTGTCTTTAAAATCAAAAACCAATAATTGATGACTGATTTCTTTGAAGCAAAGTTCTATCTTTTAATGGCTCAACCTTTTCCCTTTTTGTTCTCTTTTTATTTACAACTACTTCTCTCTGGCCCTGCAAATTTTAAAGGTGTTTTCCCAATCCATGACCAGGTATAAATCTTGCATTTTCCTCAGTGTAAACATGGGTTTCATTCAACAGTCTGTGAAACAAGTAATGTAGCAATCTCAGTTAGCTAAGAAGTTTTTAATCTCGAGTTCGAGTTTTGTGAACAGAGAAAACCGGCTTACGATAGATAAACAGCCTTGTTCATGGTTGCAGAGGAAAGGAATGAAGAGCCATTCAAGTAGAGTAATTCACCATCAACTCTTTCAGCAATCCTTAAGTTTCATGTTCTTGGAAACACATGATTTAGTGTTATGATTCAATCTTTTTTGTATAGAAAATTGGAGTTTGGTTTTAGGAGCTTACACTTGAAAACCTGCCTGATTGTGTTATATATAGACGAAAATACCTCCTTGTGAGTGAAAATCCCAGCAGGACCAGCCTATATAGAATTCAAGTTCATCTTTATATAATGGCATGAACAATTAAACATGACCCTACATTAGGGACAAAAAATCCTACCTGAGTGACAAAAATGCCATTTTCATTGAGCTTAGGCTTAAGAATTTTCTCATAAAATGATTTAGTGTAAAGCTGATAGCAAGGCCCTCCCTCAACAGGATCTGCCAAATCTCCAACTATGATATCGAATTTCTCAGTACTTTTCTCCAGTTCAACCCTTCATATTTCATACACAAGCACCAAGTGATTAGCCTTAAATTTGTAGCAAATCGCCATCGGATAAACTTGAGCAGTATACTTACTTGGCATCATTGATGACAAGATTAAGCTTCTTGTTGCAAAACGCATCTCGGTTCACGGTAAGGTATCTTCGGCAAAAACTGACCACTTCCTGCAAGTTATATTATCAGATGGTGCTAAATTACAGTATATGGCAATTTGTAGAAAATCAAAACCAAGCAAGTTACCTCATCAATATCACACATTACAACTTGATCAATGGACTTGTGCCTGAGTGCTTCCCTTGCAGCAGAACCTTCCCCTCCTCCCATTATAAACATAGTTTTAGGGCTGCAAAACATATGTTCAACATTATTGTAAAAGGTTTCGATTCGAACCCAGAACCTAATGTCAACCGACTCGAAACCCTTTAAAAAGGCATTCATGGTAGATAAAATGGACTTACTTGGAGTGGAACAAAAGAGCTGGATGAATCAAGCATTCATGGTAGATAAACTCATCAACTTCAGCACTTTGCATTTTCCCATCAATCACCAGCACCTATATATCCAAGCATATATATATATATATACATACGTACTTAAATATTAACACAAACAATTGTTCAAACAAGTTGAAGACTAGAAAACACAAATGAATTATTCAAACAACACCATGGATGATGCTTCTTATACGTACCTTGCCAAAACGTTTAGTGTCCAAGAGTGCTATATCTTGATACTCACTAGCACCTTTATACAGCACACTGTTTAGAATATATATACATACATACATACATATATATATATATAAAGACATGTGAGACTGTCAGTAAAAGCAAACCCCAAAGTTTATAGTTTTTTTATTATGGTAATGTGCACATATACATAACAAAGTAATAGGATCAAACCTTTTCAAAGCAAAGGACCATTTGAGATCTTCATCAATGGTCTCCTCATACCATGAATCGAGCTGGTGATGAGTCTCATCAACAGGTTGGTTCTTTGTTGTTCCATTGCAAAAACCATTTGGATAAAAGATCTCAACAGCCTCACCCATTATAAAACCAAAAAAAAGACAATCACTTGAAACAAAGCAAGATAGAACAGAACAAGAAAGCAGAAGGTGGCTGAGTGTGTGAGGACTGAGGATGGTAATACCATGGTTGTAGTGCTTTTTATAGCACATTGGGAAGTGGAAAAGAAGAATATGACAAGTATTTGTTACTATAAAAAGCCAAGAAAAAGACATAAATCTTTTGGAACATCATGAGTTTTGGCTAACACGGGCAATGATGGTGTGACAGACAGTCCCACGGATTTCATGTGACTCAAAATGGAACCCCTTCACGCTATTTATCATGTTCAAGGTACTATATGGTTCATGGAAATGGTGACAACCTACCATGGTTTGTTTCCTAGTGATGTTCTAAGCTGGCATGGCAGAAATCAAGGTTGTTCTTTTCTTCTTTTTCATGGTGACATCTAATGTTAGATTTTGAGTGAAATTTCCCAGAGATTGACTGTCATTCTAGAATCATGAAAGAAGCATGCGCGTATGATGTTATCTATAAGTTGGTGGCTGAAAGGGAGGAAAAACAGGGGAATATGTGTCCGCGTGGGTTAATGTAGACCCCATGATGTACAGGTGGACAAAAGTACTTGGGGAATTGTATGCCATGTAAGTGGGTGGGGTTGAGGGAAAGGAAAAAATTATTCTATAAACCGGTTTTATCACCTCATCTATGATCTCTAACCACTAAAATTTATTATATTTTTCATATCATTTTTTTCAAGAGTGAATCTTCAATTTTTTATTACTATATAAATAGGTAGTCGGTGATTACATAGAGATTAATTAAAAAAGAAAAAATGATATACAAAATATAAAATTAATTGATTAATTTTTAGTGGTTAGGACCATAAAAAATGTGATGAAACCGGTCCATAAAATAATTTTTCGGAGAAAAGAGAGACGGGGTCCACTAAAAATGTAAAGTGTGATATTTATTTACGGATTAAAGTTTCTACCCTTTTTAGCCAATCTTTGTCCTTATCTCAGTCACTAGCACTCCCCACAAAAACCAAATGGTATTCTTATGGGGTAAATTCCAACTTAAGTCCCTAAATCTTGAGTTAAATTTGAAAGGCTTATGTATCAAATTGATCCTTCTAATGTATCCAAAAATCAAGTAAGCTCCTAATTTGAATAATAAATCAAATGAGTCCTTACATGAAAAATTATCATCAAATATGTCTTTATTTGAAGAATCACAATCAAATTTTCAATATTTGTCTTTTACCTTTAAGTGTTTATTTTATCATTCTTTTTCAAAGAATGATACATTTGGTCTGTGATTCAAATTATTTTGGACTCACTTTTTGATACATTTAGATAAACTTATTTAAATAAATAAGTCAACTTTAAATTGATTTTAAGTTTAAAACTTTCTAATAAGGTCTTTTATGTTAGCTTAAGTTGAGGTGTTTGAAAATATTTATTAGTCAAATGTGTTTGAACAAAATAACAAATTTAAGCTAACATGTAACAGCAATGCTAAATGAGGGGTGTGTAATGCAGTTAACCCTTTTCTTGTTTTATTGGGTATGGGCTTATGGCAAAGTGGGAGTATCGGGGACGAAATTACACCTATGTGGGAGGGGTAATCATCTCCACCCCGAAGAATTTTTTTATACTTTTGTATCTCTATTTAAATTCTTTTAAAAATTAACTTTTTTATGTATTTCTTCCATATTTTTAAATATTTATGTTTTGTCCCCTTAACTCTAAATCTTGGCTCGGTCACTGGGAGTACTATATCTAAGTGACAAAAAGCCTACCAACGAGGAAGAATGAGGGACCCTATGGAATTTGCCAATATAAGAAGGGATTTATGGGGTCCCCAAACCCAATAAAATTGGGAGATGAGAGTGGTAAGCGTGGGGTGAGTCCACTTTGTTTTAAAAAAATGTGGAAATCCCACTCTAATGCCATGTCCATTGCTCCTATATGTTGAGAGGTATTGTTGCTCTTTGCTTCATTTGTCCATCTTTTGTATGTCATAATGCCACAGAGAAAAGGTTTAGTGTTTCTCTTTTTAACTTAGTGGCTAGCTTTTTATTATCAATTATTACTACCAAAAACAACCCATTGGTTTCATCCACATACACCCTTACTTCTTTAGTTCATTTTTTTATGATATGATATGTTCTTGTATATTCTTTTCTTGTAATGTAAGGTAATGGTAGTGAGGGATGAATATTCGATTGTGTCAAATTGAGTCAAATAAAAAAGTAGAGTTAATAGAGTTTATGTTAAACTTTTACATCTTTATCTCTTTGTAAGATGTTTAGATTTTTCAAAATTCCATAGACATATAGAAGAAAAATACCATTTTGAATTAGATCAATGCATAATTTTGATTTACTCAAATAGCGATTAAAGTAAAACAAGATCACGAACAACGATTCTTTCTCTTATGACATGTAGCTGACTCTCTATAAGTGACTAATAAGAGAATTTTAGATCTTTAAAAATTGTAGTTTCATTGGATAAAGCCAAAAAACAACATTTGTGGACATGAATGGTGAAATGGGAGTGATATTGGATCACCAAAAGAACATTCCCAAGGACTAAATCCTCGTAAAGGGGAATGGATTGGGGAGGGAGACAGGGTGCAACCAAAATCTTAAATATTAGAAATGACTTGTGCCATTGTTCAATGTTTATTGAATGGGCGGCTTACAGGTCACAATCCTTGCTACTATGGGAAAAGGTTAAACCTTTCCTACAATGTTTTTTTTTAAATAAAATCAACCTTTTGACTTTAATTTTTTTTATCATTCTAATTCAATTATAAGGTACTATCTTAGTTGCGTTTTAAATTTGGATGAACTTCTGTGCACATTTGCAGGTTACATTGTTCAGATTTGAATTACTTAAAAGGATCAACATCATTATTTTATGTGTATGTACATACGGTCTATGGTGATTCTTTTGAAGCCAAGTAGATGAATCTGCATGTGTTCCTTTAGAATCCATTAGTGCCTTTTATCTTAGCTTTTTTTTATATAGCAGTGAGAGAGCATTTTCTTGGTGATGCATGAGCATGAGCATGAGTGGAGACTCCGCATGGAGGCGAGCGTGCTTGGTGCTGCTGATGCCCACTATCATTTTTCGCATTCATAATTTATATATAAAATATTTTGATATACAAATCATTTATAATTTTAGGGTTTGATTTAAGGTTTAAGGTGTAAAATTTAAAGTTTTTGGTTAGAATTTATAATTTAAGGTTTAGGGTTTAGATTTTAAGGCTAAGGCTTTAAGTTTTAGATTTTATAACTTAAATATGAAGGGTTGTATAAATATATTTTTACAAAACTTGTATTTCAAAATATAACTCTTTCTATAAAACACACATATAATAGAAAATCATTCGAGGCACAAATGTATATTTTAGTTTATACGAATTGTTTTATGATATGAGGATATAGTTTAGAGTATAATGTTTTAGGTTATAATTTATTACTTAAGAGTTAGATTTTAGGAGAGTTACGAATTTAGATTATAATTGCAGAGGCTTGTGTAGATACTTTTACACACAATACATATTACCTAGACAAATCGTTGTATTTGTAGAATCTGTTTTTGAAAATTTCTCTTTAATGCATTCATCTCTTTAAGACGTGATATTCTCCTCGTTCAATCTCGTGATTTCTTTATTTATTATTATGGTGGTTTACATTCTCTAACTCACTTATTAGAACATTCGATATGAAATCAAACATTTAAAGGGTGGATGATAATTCTCCCTCTGGTCAAAATGTTTGGTTCCAAGTCATTAGCCTGTTTCAATTCACTGGTTCATATCATTTTCAAACAAAATCCCATTTAACCAAGCCAAATAACATTTTTGAAATCAAATCATACTGGACATAATTGAGGGGGACAAAAGTGATTTTCCCCTTTCTCAATAGTCATAGATTGTGTCCTGAAAAGTGGAGAGATATGGAGTCAATTTGTCTTTGTACACGTGCACTTAGTGCTTATTAATTTATTTATATTTTTTTGGAAGCTTTTCAATTTCCCTAGGAAAAACGAATCAAAGTGGATGGTTGCCCTTCAATGTCTACATGTCGCGTAATGTGCTGTATGATCTGCATCAGACATCACTACCTTGTTGATAAATGGTCATAGGAAGAAGAAGAAGAGTCAAACTGGAACTCTCAATTTTACTTTGAGTTTCATTTTTATAATACAGTTTGTTGTGTGATTTTTATTTTAAATAATATCGTCTTTAAAATTTAATTTTTTTTAGAACGTGTCCTATAGCACCTATCTTTGTTGGTTTTTTACTCATTCAATTTTATTACCTTTTTATAATGTTTTGTTATATAATAATAATAAATATATAAAATATTAAAAAGACACTAATATTTACATTTCTTGAGGAAAAAAATCATTAATGTAAAAAATAATACAAATACAAGATTAACTCGTTTTGTGGGTTGTTTGATCATATTTTAACTCTTATATCAAATTTCTACCGGAGAAAAGAGGAAAATGAGAGAGGAAAAAATAAATATTTTTAATTAGTCTAAAACTCATAATTTAAGATAATATAAAAAATAAAAATGAATAGATTAATCAATCAATCAATTATATATTTTGAATCAGCTACAGTGATTACAATAATATATATTTTAGAAACCGATAATTTTGAATGCAAAAGCATTCCTAAATAAGTAAAAAAAATATTTTTTAATCTTTAAAAACCCATAATTTTGAATGCAAAAGCATTCCTAAATAAGTAAAAAAAATATTTTTTAATCTTTAAAAACCGATAATTTAAGCTTTTAATTTTTACAAACACGTGTTTAAGTGAATTAATTATTTATTTTTTATGTTATCAATTTTTTATATTTTTAAAACAAATATTTAAAATAGAAATTATATTTAAAAACTTTTTAGCAAAGAATTCAATCAATCCAAAAATACCTTTTAACCGGCGAGAATTAAACTTGTAAACAACTTAATACCACTTGAACATGTCCCAATTTGGTGGCTCTTAGATCACAAAGGCCTTGATGTTGTGTCGTGGGCATAGGACCATATGTGCTTCGAACTCTTTCGCTCATGCAACCGTCTCACTTGGTATCTCTTTCAACCTCCACAGTTTCATGCAGTAACTGATACAGAAACAAAACTAAAATAAAATATTAAGAGGAGTCAAACTGCATAACTTCATCAAGTAGGAAACATATTAAAGTTTTAAAGTTTTACTTATTCCCAAACACAGTTAACAAGACCAGCAAAACAGGAACAATCCATTGTTGAAGTTTAGAACCGACCTTGGTAGGCTTCCCTCATCTCTCCTCTAGAAGATGAACAAGACCCTTCATGGCAACTATAATATATCATGGAGATTTAAATAAGTTATATAACGGTTTTAACCATGTTTGAAATTTCAATACCTACAACTACAATCATATATGTTACTAAAAAATTACGACAGCAATGAATGCAATGCAACTGAAAAACTTGAACGTTAACTACACTAAATCCCTGATCATGAGCACCACCCCTTCTGCATTTCTAATTCACGTCGGATCCCGGCAAAACATTTGCGGTTGTTTAGGATCCTTCTCTATTCACCTCCACAGATGGGAGAATACTAAAAACTGCACTCAAATAGATGAGTCAATACAAACGCAAAACCACTATTGGTAGACTGGGATTCAAACAGTGTGTTAAAAAAATCTTCGGATTTAAAAAAATCTCAATATCCCACTCTTTGAAATCCATCGATCTCTATAGCCCACTAAAAAACCCATACACCAGAATTATAACATTTCGAAAGACATCACCTTAGCGACATCAACATGCACTGAGTCACCGTGCATTGAAAGTGGCCCACAAAAACAAAGTTTCGCTACTAAAATCGTGCAACAAAAGCATATCACTAAAGTGTGAAATATGGTAGAAAAAAATTGTTTTATTTTGAAAAATAAAATTATTCAACTCATTATTTTTTTTTAAAAAAATTATAAATAAAATTGAGTAACTTAATCTTTAATAATGAGTGAATTAATATCCAAAGACCAAGGTCCATGAGTCTCCAAAATAATATATATAAGTAAAATGAGTAAAATATATGTATTATATATAATTATAGAAAATCTTTTAAATTAAACTAATTGACACCATAATATTATAAACTAAAAAACTAAAATTTATAATTTTTGAATAAAGCTTGAATCATAAAATAAAATAAAATTGCACAACTCAAGTAACAAAAAATTTTAGCTCAAGTCAACCAAAATACTCACCCTTAGTGCCAATTATATAGATATATATAATATTAACGAAATATTAATGTAATATTTAGATATGTTATGTTCTTTATTATTTATTTCATAATTTCTAAAAATACTTAAAATAAAATTTAACATCAACTAAACATTATTTGTGAACAATGTATCAAATATTAATGAAGCTTTGAATGACGTCTATAATGAAAGTAATCTAAGCTTATTTTTGTTAAAAAAAAAAAAGAGAAACGTAAATGAATAGCATTTTGTTCACTTAATTTGTTCAATTTATCCTATAGTGAACTTTTACTAATAATCGCGTCATTTACATCTACCTATGAATAAGGGTGTTCAAAACCAATCCTATAAAACTCAAAGGCCTCATATTATTGCTATGTTTCATCTTTACTCTATAAAATTATTGGACCACAGAATACTCGTTGGATCAGTTTTAAAACACCATTACCTACAAACATCTGTGAAGGAAAAACTGTAGTTAGAAATTACTTTTAAAATGTCGAAAAAAAATTTAGAGCATTATTATTTTTATTAAAAAAAGTAATGTTTACTATTGAATTAGTCAATTGGTTCAATAGTATAACTATTACATAAACATCATTTTAGCACCGGACACTCGGGTAATTTTTAAAATTCTTTATTTTTTTCATAATATTCTCGCAAGATTAAAATCTAAAATCTATTATAAAACAATACATCTCAATACCATTGGCGGAGCCAGATAAGAGACTGGCGTGTCAATCGACACCCCAGATTTTCTAAAAAAAGAATTATATATATAGAAAAATATTAAGAAATAAGTATAATATTATTTAAACAATATTTACACCATTTTTAAAAATTTCAACTCCCTCACTAATTTCCCAAAGAAACCGCCAGATGTGAGGAACAAAATCATTTCCTTGAAAAGCCAGATTTAAAACCAAAGAAGCTCAAAACTGATGGTATTTTAATTGGCAAATATATAATACCATACTATAAATACTAAATAAACTATTTTATAATACCCCCTCCATCTCACAAATATTATTTTTTATTGATTTTTTTAAAAAAATCAAATTTATTAAATTATAATTATAATTATATTAAATATTTTAAATAATTAAATTTTATAATATATATGTGTATAAAAATCTATTCAATTAGAAATTTTTAAAAATAATTTTTTTTATTATTTTTAACGACAATAAATTTTAAAAAAAATTATGAATTAATATTAAAAAAAATAATTTTTTTATGGAACTGATGGAGTATATATAATTAGATTAGCAAGACCTAAGAGAAAAACACAACACTTTAAATCCTTTTTAGAAGATAGTAATTTGCGGGCTTAAACGGGTTAGACTTCTCCGTTTGCAAATATAAAGGGTCGGGTTTGGTTTTTGGCAAATATTAAACTCTAATTGTTCCATTTCACACCTTTTATACCCTTTCTTGGAGAAGGAAACATACCTTTACCATCTTCATATCTGAAAGCAAATGAAAATGTTAACTTACGCAATGGCTCCTCTGATCAAAACTTTTCCTATTTCTTGCCTCCACCGCAAAAGCTACAAATCGGAAACATGGTTAGTAGAAACATATTTTTAAAGAACTAATCCATGAAGCTACTGTCCAAAAGCCGACCAGTCAACTATATCTGTGTCAACAAAAACAACAGAGACCAAAATTAGATACAGAACATCCCTATGTTCAATCTGTGCAATGTGCTCAAACCCGTATTCTAACCAGATATAAAAGAAATATACTGTAACTGCTAGTAAACCATGTCAATACATTTACCTCATGGGAAAGGAAACCGAAACTAATACCATATTTACCAACTGTATTCTGATATGGGACTTCATATACACATTTACCTCAAACCATCAGCTTGTTCTAGTATTGCCTTTTCCTTTTATGATATCGATACTTCTCTCGATTGTCTTCATCAGACCTGCTGACCATCTGCCACCTATCATGAATCAATTCATCGTGTGCTGGTTTTGTTTTATGCCCAGAATGTTTCTCCCTTTGCTTCTTTTTCAGGTCAGTAGAATGGTCCAGTTCTGGGCTGGATTCAGAATGATTGTAGTGTTTCTTCTCGGCATCATGTTTAACTATTTTTCTTTCTGAATCTCTCTTCTTGTTATTAGAATCACTTTCACAGTGCTCTCTTTCACCATTGCGCTTTTTGGAACTCCTATGACCATGCTTATGTCTCTCCCAAGTGTGCCTGCTGGAGATACTGGGTATATCATCAACTTCTGAACTTGATCTCCCTGAGTGATGATAGGGCTTCGGATTTTGACCAGCAATTTGAGAACTTCTATCTAGCCCTTCATCATCAGAATAAACATCATCGTCAACGGTTCGTGTATGCCAATTTTCCATGAGAAAATTTTTGTTAAAGCCGTCTTCAGAGTAGCTTCCACTCCTTTCCCGATCAGGATAATTTTTTCTGTCATATGTTCTTTTTGTCACATCATATTGGCGCCTTTTAACATAATCTTGACCATCCAACTCTAAAGGATAGAGTTGGTGATCCATATTAGTTTCCACTGCAGCTTCTGGGTCTCCCATCATTGAAAATCCCCTAAAAATGTCCCAGAATCAAAACCAGATACATAATTGTGCTAAATGAAATAAATGTTTAAGAAGTCAGTACAAAAATTTGAATAGACTTACACAAAGGCAGGTAACCCTCCAAACATAGATGGCATATATGCATGAACATTCAAAGGTGCAGCAGGAAACACCGTTGAATTGAAGGGCATCATTGGTGATAGGTCATACGGATTTGCAAGTGGCCTTATAGGTGGGAAGTGTAGCCCATTCCAATATGGTGACACATAAGCAGGCATTGCTCCCGGAAACATGGCATTTCCTACAAACCCAATAAACATTAATAATATATGAGCACGTAGAAGAAACCTTGCACAGTAAATAAGAACAAAACAAAATGAATCAAAAATATCTGGTTTTACCTCTTTGAAGCATAGGATGTGGACCGGAAACAGCTGGGCAATCTCTCCTCAAATGACCAGGTGAACCACACAGGTAGCAAGCCCGACCCCCCTAAAATTTAATCAGGCAAATGAGAAATCCATATTATCAACATTGCAAATATCACAATTATATAAAAAGCACATAACTGATCCAAAGTTGACCAGAAAATGCAAAAAAAGGAGTTAATATACACCATGTTTGCAAAAACTTAAAAACTGAAAATATATGGAATAACATTAATAATGTATGTCAGGGAACTTGGACCCAGAAGAATATTGCACAAAACTGAGACACAGATCAGATGCGTAACATATGTGAAACAACTGTTATCGAAGATAAATATCATATAAAGAATTTTATGCATGCATGCAGCACACTTAAGAAGTCAAACAATGATTCTAGTGTACCTTTTTCAGTCTCGACATCTCCACATGATTCTTCACTGTATTTGCAAGTAACACATCAAGTTAGTAAGAATGAAGACGAGATATGATGTCTACAAGCTACCTTGGAGTAGACTTTGGAACAGTCGGTAAATTAGTTTAAATGTACTACCTGCAGCATTAACCCATAATGCTCTCTTCTTCTTGACATTGGATTCAGCTGTAGTTAGATAAGGAAAATAGTTCGGATTCCAATAATAGGGATTGCAGATAATAGAAGTGATATTAATAACAATAGATCGGGCATCACATTTGTATCTTCAGCTGCTAGATGCTAAAGAGACTATTCATAGAATTGTAAGGTGAACAGGTTTAGTACTTCTACATGATTATACCTTCCTCGTTAATGGGCTGGTTTTCCCCCTGGAAATCGCCAAAACCTTCCAGATCCTCAGGTAGTATGTGACCAGGTAATTTAGAGATTTTATCTTTGGGCAAGTGATTACCATTGACATGAGCTGTGCCAACTTTCAATTCTGCATGATTCTGATTGAACCCCTTTTCTGCATGTACTTGAATTCCGGATTCTTCATCTGGTTTTTCAGATGAAGCAATTATTCACCGTACCCAAAATAGTATAAGGAGGAAAAAATGAAGATATTATTTTATACCTGGAGCATATCTATCCAAAGCATTTGCTGGATGGTTAACAACAATTTGAGACTTCAGGAGCCGCTCAGTGGCTTGCCTCAGTGACAAATTTGGTAACAAATCCTCCAATTTGCATTTGGTAGAAAGGCACTTGGGACACCTTGCCTTCACAACCAGCACATGACGAATGCCTGCAATCAACCACACACCATCACTAGAAAAACTGACAAGTAGAAACAACAAGCAACCTAGATGCACTGAAATTACATACAAGAGACAAGCACTCCAGAGCTAGAGAACATTTTGTATGAAAATTTTCTTCCACTACTAATAAGTATAAAAGCTATCTACTTACAATGAGTAGAAAAAGGAATACGAAAAGATGACACTACACCAAGTACTTACATTTCTCGCAGAAACTGTGCTGGCAGCAGGGTATCAATACAGCCTCCTTAAAGAAAGTGTCACAAAGAGAGCACTTAAGCTCCGACGGAAAATCAACAGATTGCTTTTCAGGAAAACTGGCAATTAACACAATTTCAACAACCAAGAACTTTTGGAAGTAAAAGAAAGAGTAATCTTCGGACAAAATAATGACAATAAAATGAGGATTAAGTGAAAGCTCTCACAGAGACAACTTAGTATTCATTTCAATGTCTGGTTTTGATTTTGTTCCTGGAAGAATTTGACCTGATATTCAAATGCAGCATGGTCAGCCATTTAAGAAAAAAAGCTCCATCCATATAGAGAAGTAGCCAAAGGAAAATAATCGTTTCACACCTTGTGGAATGGCCTCGCTTATGTCACTCCCTTCAAATTTATGACAGTCTACGACAGGTTGCTCAGAGCAACTGAATGCCAAAAAAGAAAGATCAAAATTACAAGTAGGGAATAATAATATTGTTTCTATACTAACAAATCAGCAATTGACAGGAAACTGAACTAAGCTGCTGATGCAACTAAATAATGCATTAAAGAACCTATAAATGAAGGACAGAAACCTTTTTAATTTGAAATGGTTCTCGCCACCAATACAAAATATGTTCTCAATATTGCAAGATAAGTTCCCCTCAGGTACAGGGCATATTTCTGCTCCAAAGTCATCGAAGTCAACAGTCTCAGCATTCTGTAAAAGATATGTTATCTCATCATTTGGAGAAAAAAGTTTGTGGTTCTTCATCCATCTTGAATTTCATTAACTTACCAAAGTTGTAGTAGAATAACCGTGTTAAAAATCAGCAGTAACATAGTTTAGAACTTCAGGCAAAACCAGATTGAAAAGAAAACAGCATAAAACAACTTATGTCTCATTGCATTGCACGTAAATAAATAGAAAAATAAAAAAAAATAAATTCTAAATATATTTATACATATAGACATTCAATTAATATGTTCAATATGCAAACATTACTATATCCTAGGGTAAACCATAGCAATCAAACGCAGAAATAGAACTAACCTGTAAATTAGAGGTTTTGCTCTTATTGGCATCTGAGGTTGCAAAAACTTTACATGAGCCGATGTGTGCCCTAAAGAGAGTCATCGTACGTTAGGAACCATGATAGGATGCCACATAATAAATTAAAGTAAACTGAATGAGCACTGACCCTGCAGGAACTCTCTTTACGATCACACTCGAACCAGAAGGTATTTGAAAATCCTCATCCAAGTACTCTGTATTAAATCCATCAAACAAACAAATCAGGTCTCAACGAAGCAGTCTACACGACTAAGCGTACAAAACCGCATGTTTAAGAGTACAAAACGACAATATCAAACTCTTTATTCCTCATAAAACCCTATGTTAGTAAGAAAATCATGCAAATTGACCAGCAGTAGAAACTGGACTACTCTTTAGAACTGATAAAAAATATACATTAAACCTATTTTATATGCGCCTCATGCAACGTAAAGATTCTAGGGTTTGTAGCGGCTTGTGTTCTTGATAGACTGGCTACAAAGTTATTATATCCTCCAATTAAAAATCCAATTTCATGCAACCACACAACCTAATTCAGAAGTTGGATCCGTACATAACGTGAATCAAAAGCATCCAAACAGAGAATAAAATTAAAGCGTATACAAAGCGGGAGGTAACCTTGGCCGGAGATAGGATCAGAGAAGAGTAGATCGAAATCTTGGCAAAGATTAAGTTTCTTGCCCTGTACGATACTGGATTTGAGATCACGAACCGAAATCGAAGGCCGGCCTCCAATGTCGATCGAGTCGTAACTGAGAGAGCTTCTGAATTTGAAGTGGACGGACATGACTGAGTTGGAAACGGCGAGATCAACTATGAACTCAGTTCTTTTGTAGAACAGTTTCGAGCAGAAGGAATAAAATAGAGAAGGGAGTTCTTGATTCTTGAGCGTTCGAATTCCTGTGCTTTCTGAATTTGGGGATTCTGTTGGTTTATTATATAGGGAAGCGGTATAGAAAGATTACCACGTGCGATGTGCGTGACATTGGCATGCCAGCTATTTTACACCTGTTGGGGCACGATCCTCTTTGTTTAGGGTAAATTACAAAATCCATCCCTCAAGTTTAAAAATTAATTTAATAATTAAAATTTTAAATTATTCATATTTTTATCACTTATATAATAAACTATACATATTTTGATCATATTTTAAACCTTTCATTTTTCATGTTTAATGTCTTTAAGAGTATGTTTGGACACCGTAGTGTATTTGTAAATTCTTTTTATTATAATCATGGAAGTGGTCTCTGCCATAGAATAAATGAATTTATATTCCATACACGAATTATAACATCTTAATTTTAGGATTTAAATTTCATGTTAATATAATTAAAGATTTAAGTTTTAACTTATAAACCTTAAATTTTACGCTCTTAAATATAAAACATAAACTGAATCCCTAAATATAACATGCTTGTAAAAAATTGTTGGCTCATGGAATAATTACCCATAAACAATTGGCAAAGGTTATTATTATTACAACAAATCTTGTGGGGATGAGTTGCAGACTTGAACCATGTTCTTAATACAAACTGTAACAATCCTCACCACTAAGACTGACGGTTTTCGGTTCGATTTTAAAATTTAATTAATTTAAAATAAAACAAACTAAATGACCAAGTTTCCCTCCATGTCTCAGCTTTATAGCTAAGCAAAGAGACCTTATTAAACTGAAAGAAAGAAAAAAAACACTGTAACAACACATTTCATGTACCATTCATTGCTGGTCCCTATTCCCCTGCACAGTTTAAAGAAAATCATATGTTACTTATTTAATAATTAGACCTGTCAATAGGTTATAGATGGCTCACCCAACTCGAATCAGGTTCGGTCCGAAAACATGTTCTAAGATTTATGTTATTTAAAACCGAGCTTTAATCCAACCTAACCTATGAACAGTTTTTTAGTTATAGTAAGAAATTCATCTTATTGAAAATTCACCTCTGAGCCTCTTCCTCTGGTTTGCATCTCCATTGCAAATTGACTCTGTAAAAAAATTTATGGAAGTTTGCTCAGTTTTGTGCTCCAACATCGAAAAATACAAATAATAATAATAATAGTAATAATAATAATAATAATATAACCCGTGACACCAACCGAATCGAGAGTTACCTTCTTGTTTCTGACTCCATTTAGAGTGGCCATGAGGTGTTCTTCCATGATCTTTAATTGTGCTAGATCCTCAACATTACTTGGGTCTTTCCAATCCCTATCAATTCAACATCACTAAATTCATTGGTAAAATAACTCGATTTTTTGTTACGACCTGTATATAAATCTCGACACATGAAATCTATATAATACAAATAAAATCTTGATTATCGATGTTTTATAAATCTTACGTACTCTCGACACATGAAATCAACATAACAAAAGAAAAATCTTAATGATTAGTACTTCTTAACACACGATATATGCACGCATGATAAAAATCTTAATTATTAGTATTTTTCAAACTTTATGAGTTGACTCGTGCATAAATATCAACACTTGGTACACTGTTATGAAATTAACATAACAAAGTAAAATCTTAATACTAGAATTTTTAAATCTTATGCATCGATTCATGTATAAATCCTAATACATGTCACTTGTACACATGAACAAAATATTAATTAGTAGTAGCATTTTTAAACCTTATCCGTTGACCTGTGCATGAATCTCGCCACGCGTATTTTCTTAATAAAGTAAAATTTTAATACTAGATTTTTGAAATCTTACGCATCGATTCATGCATAAATCTTAACACGTGATATTTACATACATGACCAAAACTTTAATTATTAATAACATTTTAGATCGCTTTGACTTGTGCATAAATCACATGCTATTTACTTAAAAAAGTAAAAATCTTAATACTAGATTTTCCAAATCTTATTCATTGATTCAATCTTGACACGTGACATCTGTATACATAATCAAATTGTTAATTATTAATATTTTTCAAACCTTAAACATTGACATATGCGTATCTTAACATGTGACACGTACATAATCAAAATCGATGTGTGTATTGATTCATACATAAATCTTAATATATGATATATACATACACAATTCAGATCGATTTATATTTTAATCTATATATAAATCTTGACACGTGATATCTAACTGTTACGATAAAAAAAATTTACAAGTATGAAACCCATACCTTAGAATCTTGCTCTTCTCAGCCAATCTTCCCTTCAGCTCCCTCAGTTGCTCTTTATATAACTAAAACAAAATAAAATTATAGATTAAAAAAGGGGACAAAGTAAATTAATTTTTTCAATTTGGACCTCGTTTACCTTCAGGGGACTATCACTTGCTTCTTGTGGGGAGCTATTTAGGTCAAAATCAGACTCAGAATTTGCATAAATTTTCTTCAAAATCTTCATAAAAATTAAAAGAAAAATCAAATTAATATCAAGAATAGGGCTGAAAATATTTTGCTTCTAAATCCGATTACGAGTTAATAAAGAGTAAAATGATGAATAAAAATTCACGATTCGAATAACCTACCTGCATTGTATATGCCCTTCTAGTGATAGTAAACAAAAACACAATCAAAATCCATCAGTCACTTGACAAAAAACAAATATATTGAGAATTTTCAATTACTGAAATTAAATATGGTTATGGATCAAAATAATAAAATGTATACTTTAGGGACTAAATCCACAATTAACCCATAAAAAAAGAGAAAATCCACTGTTTTATTCATACAAACCTACCTTTCTTCCCGCTCCTCCTGTGGCAACTTCGACAGTCTCTCAAGAACATCACTCAATCCCCTGTTTTCGATCATTTAAAAAGAAAATCAAGCTTCAACAAGAAAAATAAATCTGGGATTTCAATCGAAAAAGAAGAAGAAATATCAGGGAATGAAGTTTTTTTTTTCTTTTACTTTTCTTGGCCAACAAACAGGGTTGGTTTATCAGTTGGTGAGAACATCAGGAGAGCAACATCTGCATCGCAGAGAATGGAAATCTCTTTTGCTTTCTTAACAATCCCATTTTTACGCTTTGAATACGTAGCTTGCCTTGCTTTCATGGTTTCCAGTCTCTGGATTTTCAGCTTTCTTCTTCCCATTTCTCACGGTTTTCTCTGTTTGGAAAAAAAATATATGACTTTTTAGGCGATGGGTAGTGTTTTTATATATGTAGATAAGAGTTGGAAACATTTATGATGGAGTAATTAGAAGAATCTATGGTGATTTTAGAGGCTTAAATGTCACATGATTTTCACAGTTATTGAAGGGTGCTTTTTTTTTTTTTTAATTTGAATATGCTGTATTTCCATATAGAGAGGAAAGGTTGAAGATAAGATGACATGAATGGGGTTGGTGCCTTCATCTTAAAATGAGATTAAAAAGATGTGTAATTAAATATTTTAAAATATTTATAAAAAATATTAACTTTTTGGTATATATCAAAATTTTTAATATTTTAAGAAATTCTGTGTATATTTAAATTCTTAAAAATTTTATAAAAAAAATCATTACATATAAAAAAATATACCAAAATTGCATCTCATTTTAAGGCGTCTCACCCTAAATTTTTCCATTTAGTTGTCTTTTTAGTTTTTTCAAAATTTTATCTTAAATAATTTGAATTGAATTATATATCTAATTTTATAGGTAATGGCGAATACAAGTGTAAGTTTAGGTGGGTACATGCCTACTTTAAATTCTTAAAATTCATACATTTGACTTTCATCTTTAAAATTCTTAATTTTAGTAACTTATGTTCATCTTAAAATTCTAAATTTTTTGTAATTTAATTTGTACATACTTAAAAAAAAATCATTTATACCTATTCTAAAAAATATTATTTGATCTATAACTGTTTGTAAGCGAGTCTTTAAAAAATAAAGTCTCAAACTTAAAACTAATTAAATAATATTAAATTATACATCACTTGAATCAACCCACTTTCTTTAATCTGTGACGGTCGAAGTGTAGTAGACCTATTCAAGGATTGAACTATATATTTAAATCCTAAGGTCTGGTTAGTATTAATTGAGTTTGAACATATTTAACCCGAAAAATGAATGAACATGAATATTAAACTCGTTTAAAATGTGAATCGAATTTAAGTTTTAATGTTAATTCATTTTATAAACCGTTAGTATTATCTGTTTTGTTTTATGTAATTTATTTTATACGAAATGTAACGTAAATATTCCAGGATTAATCGGGACGTTTTATGATATATTGATTTACCTTTAATTTAAATTTTCGAAATAGTTTTTTTTAACAGTTAGACACTTATTTATCATTTTAGTAGATTTCAATCCTTGTATAATTATATTTTATGCTTTAGCGACTAATTTGTGCATTGTATGAGATTAATGTGATTGTCAATTATAATTTTATAATAATTTATTTATTTTTCTTTATTCAATAAAACGACTATTATTTATAGAAGATAAATTTAATAAAAATATGATACTAGTAAAAGTGTTTGTAATTTTCAGGTCCATGGTTTGCACCCCTAGAGTTGCGTGTGGTTTTAGTTCCTACAGGCTCAAATCGAAAGATGTCGAATTCTTGGATGGTAGAGGTAGTTCTTGCTTCATAATCTCAGATCTGAAGCATGTAATTTACTAAGTTATCTTTACATCTCTTAGAAGTCGGGCAGCCATAGAGCCATATCTTCTTGCCTCCCATTCACTAAGATTCCGATCGGGGAGTCTTGTCGATGAGAGATCATCTACCAATGAATTACTTCCATGGTCCTCCTCGTCTTGATTGGTTTTGCTTGGTTCAACCTCAACCTCATCAATACCCCGAGCCATGTTATCCGGTGTCTCTGTGCTAATAGCTCTCTCGGCGGTAACAGCTGGGGGCTTCAGTCCCATGATGAAGAGTTGAATACTAGGATGTTGGTACTTACTGTCCATCTGCATGGAATGAGTAAAAAATAATCAACTTCTATGAGTGATAAAGAGTTTCACAACAATGAAAACTAAAAGATACTATCCGAGGCTCAAACCCGAGGACAGTTTCAAGAATACAAGAGTTTGAGCTATGGTTCAATTCGAAAACTAAAGGACCATCCATGAATTGGTCATCAGCATCTCAACACATAAATTTATAAAACAAAAAATTATCGTGACGGTGGTTCATAGTGGCAGTCTCTGGGTAAATATCAAGCACAACATATAATAAATCTCATGGCATTCCATTTTTTTTTTTTTTGAAAGAACATGGCATTCCATTTCCCATTTGAGAAAAGGGTATAAATTGTGCACCTTGGCTTTGGGGACAATCTTCACGTCGAAGAATTTTTTCCAGGTTTGAAGCATTTGCTCATGGACACTAGTAGAACGGATCTCATGCCCCAACTAAACACAAAATTTGAAAGCAAAAATGAGTTAGATCACCGAATAAAACAAATTCAAATGGAAACTTGGAAAAGGAATAATACCATAATTGTGGTTTTGGGGCTTGATAATGAGATAATTGTCTGCAACAAAGGTTCCACGAGATGCTCCGCATAAACCTTAAAAGCCAAAGAAGCATCAGTATCATATTTGCAACTATTCTACACAGTTTCGTGTAACTACAAGACAACAATCAGAATAACATAAAAATCGACAGGAAACTAGCTCCGACGATTTAAGGCTAAGGCGAGGGAATAGTCTATTTGCTTTTTATTTAGATGTTCTAAATAACAAATGAAGGATTAGATTGACAATAAAATGTTCTGTGCATCTTATTAACATAAAGATAGAATATGCCATAATATGAAAGGCATTTATCACTTTCAAAATAGATAGGCACTACAGCATTTGAGACATCTTTTCGGAAGAATCTATGCATCTGGAATTGGAAACTTACAACATCTGTACCGATAATGTAGTCAAATGGTGGAGCAACAGCTTTTATATGATCTTCATTTCCCCAGTCCAACTCTGCAACCTTAATTGATCCAAATGAATCTAAAACAAACATACTACCCACATGAGAAAAATTACAATTCCATCTTTAATTTCTCCAATAGCATTGCTAGGCAATTGTCAAATAATTCCACTATTACTAGAGCCAAATTGTTCGGTCAAGATTCATTATGGCACTTTGGTGGACAAAAGAAGAAAAAATTAAACTTAAATGATTCATGTAAACTAAATTAGAAGATCCGAGAAAACCACACCTGCATTGGAATTCATCTGCATGATCCATGAGGTATTGCGTTCTACATTTCTACTCAACAATGGCACAACCTCAATTTGGTCTGTAGAAACTACATCACATCCCAGCAATGCCATTCCTGGAAATCACAGAGCTATCAGATTAAGCACTATCTGATAAAATAATGCAGTCATAAAAGACCTCCCCATAACCCGACCATGAGTACTAATTGTACAGAATAAAAAACTCACCAAACCCCGCTACTCCACAACCTGCTCCAAGTTCAATAACACGCTTTCCTTTTAGTTTGGATGGGCTAAACCTTCCCTTTCTGCAATTCTTTTCCTAAACAATGAAAGAATTCAACATCATGAACTTCTATACAGAAAAATAGTTGGGGAAAAAGGAATAAGCCTGAGACATTTAATTTTAACAAAATGAGAGGAAAATCTTGCTCAGAGTTGACAAGTACGCTGTAAGACAACGGAATATGAATTGGGGGTTAGGTCAAGTTATACTGATTCTGACCTTACTCTTTAGGCAGAGTAGTTTAAAATTTTAGAGGGAACGTAAGGTTGACAAAATACACACGCAACAACTTCAATCTCATATTGAGAAATTCTTAGGATCTGCAATGGTATCTATGTAGAAACATAAAACTATAACTGTGAGATTCCTTTAGTGGTGCGAAACCGTGAGACTTTTGGTTAAAAAAAAAAAGCAATACCTTATAAACTGGGTACAGAATTTCACAATTAGTATTAGAGCTTTCGCCAAAATTAAAATGCAAAAGCTAAGTGCTACACCGTCGTTGGGTATCAACATCAACTTAAACTCAACTCAAACAAAGGCCTCAGCATCAACGACTCAATATTACTAACACAGTGAAAGAGCAACGAAAAGGATTGAAATGAATACCAGAAATTTGGCAAACACCATAGATGTGTCCCAAACTGTTGTTCCTAAATGTTTGGAATTTGGATCCTGCCATAGTATAGGAAGGTTCAATGAGTTGATAGCATAACTACAATTACAATTTACAACTAAAAACCTCAAGAATGATGCACTATTATGTGATTTTCATATAGCTGAATCACAAAATAAATAAGCAATCTCCCAAGAGAAGCTCTACTAACATATAAAACCATCCTAAAACGATAAACTGGACTAAAAATATAATCTCAAACAACATTATCTTCCTCCGACTAAAATGATAAACTTTACTAACATATTACACCATCCTAGAAAGATAATTAATTTGACTGAAAAAGATGAAAACTCACCTGAGAGAACTGTAGTTGATGACCCAATACTTCAAAAGTAATGGAGGATGTACTTGGAGAGTTCAATCTAACACGATATTTGTAAAACGTCAAGAAAACAATATTTATTTCGTTATAACAATTACAGGAAACTAAAGATAATGGTATTATACCTATCAGCCTCCATTTTATCAACTTTTTTCCAAAGAGAAGTAAAATCCCACGACTCAGATCTTCAACTTAAGACAATCCCCAAGCTCCCAAAAGCTTAATATTAGCTCTTGAATCCACGATTACCGCAGGAGTCCAAGTTCCTTTCTTTCTGGGTGCGTGAGATGTTGAGTTTCAGACTCTTATGCAGAGAAAATCGTACTGCTTTTCCGATTTCCGGCTTTGTTTAGCAATTCTGAAATCCCTAAATCAGTCCATCCCAATCTCTCCTGGCTTATGGGCCGTGAAAATTTGTGATCTAAAGGTGATCCATCCAATGGCTAGCCCATAGTTTTATTTTTTACTTGATCCAAACGCAGTGAATATCTGAATTTAGATATTTATTTTAAAATTCGAATTTGCTATTGTTAATACTAAATTCAATTTAATTAAATATTTTAATTTTATATTTAAAAATTATATTCATTAAATATAGTTCAAATATAAATTAAGAATCCAATATATTAAAGGTTATTATAGAATAGAATTATTCGACAACTAAAAACACTTTAAAGTTTAAAAATTTAATTTAGAATTTAAGCGTTAAATATTAAGGTAATGAGTTAGAGTATAAGGTTAAAATTTTCGAGTTATAATCAAAAGTTATATTTTTATAAATTATAATTTAAAATTTTAAAATTATAAATAATTAAAAAAAATCGTGCTGATAACCTATTTTATTAAAATAGAAAAAAAAAAAGTAACAGAGAATATAAGTGTTTTATGGCATGTATATTATATTTGTACAAAATTACTGTTACTTTTTATAGGGCATTTGACCTTGGTGAACAAGGTCATATATATGTAAGGATATAAAAATAAAAAATAAAAACCATCAAATATAGACTATAACTTAAGGAAGAAGATGATCCATATATGGGAGGTGAACATGTGAAAAGGGCATTCACAACAATATTATATATAATAATTAATTTATTAAATATTTTAATTATATATTTAAAATTTTAATTAAATAAATATAACAATATATTATAGATTATTATTTTATACGTAAAACTATTTTATAAATAAAATTATTTTAAGATTTAAAAGTTTAGTGTAAGATTTAAATATTAGGAACTAAAAAAAATTAAAATTTATTGTTTAAAGTTGGAGATTAATATATAAAAATTAATATATTTTAATTTGAGTAAAGTACATATACCATATTTGAGTTGGATAATTACTTTTAATTAATTATAAATATTTTCTTTGTTCCTATAAATAAATATGATAGTGATCCAACATTCCAATTAATATCCACATAAACACAAAAATAATCGAAAAAACAGTATCAATGAGCTGAGAAAACCAGTCTCAATGGGAATCTTACAAAACCCTAATCTCAAATCAAAGTTCACATCTTTTCTGATTTCGTGTGAGCAGAAAACCAGAAAGATCGGCTGCAAATCGGTTAAGTTTCTCAACCATGTTATATGCAAAATCCATGTCCAAAAAAACTCCACTGTTGACGAAGAAGATGATGTGTTTTACACTCCCAGATCATCAACGGATCTCCAGTTTGAAATTGAGGACGGCAATGGCTATGAATTCGATTGCGGAATCTGTACGGAGATGAAGGCGGTGTACGATTCTTTCGGCAGCAACGGTTGCTCCCATATCTACTGCATCGACTGCACCGTGAATTACATCAGGTCTAAGCTCGACGACAGTGTCAGTTTGATCAAATGCCCGGAGCCGAATTGCGAAGCGGTTTTGGACCCTGAATTTTGCCGCGAGATTCTGCCGTGGGATTTGTTTAATCATTGGGGAAATTTGCTCTGCGAATCGGCTTTTCTCGGCTCTCAGAAATTTTATTGTCCTTACAAAGATTGCTCGGCTCTGTTGATCAATGATGGAGGAAGGGTTATTGAGAAATTCAATTGCCCTTTCTGCAAGAGAGCGTTTTGCGTGCGGTGCAAGGCAGCTTGGCATTCCGGTCTGAGTTGCCCTAGTTTTCAGAAACTCCAACCCCTCGGCCCCGATGCTCTGTTTTCCGATTTGGCACAGAGGAAGACGTGGAGACGATGCCCTCACTGCAAGAACTACGTTGAGAAATCAAGCGGATGCAATTATATCAAATGCAAGTAAGAGAATTTTACACTTTCGATGAAACCCTTGGCTTTGATTCATTACATATGATACTGTTTAAAAAGTTGTGTTTTTTTTCAGATGCGGTAAAGCCTTTTGTTATTACTGTGGAGCATCATCAACCGACCGCACAACCCATCGTTGTTATAATTGTGGTCATTAGAACTAAGACGTATCATAGATTTTGTTTGTTGGGGTTCTGTTTCGATCCAAAAAGTTATAATAATTATACTGGTACATGTTTATACGATAGTTATGAGTTTCCTTGGCTTTATTTTTGTTCTAAAATCATTTCTCATATACTTGTTTGAAAATTTAGTTCATATGCAAGCTTATTATGAAGAATGATAGGTCAACTGAATTGTTCTTCCTCTGTTATAAAAGGGGTAAAGATAAGGCCTTTGATTGGAAAAATTATATCATGGGTCAGTTCCACCATCTGTCCATGGACCAACCAATAAAAACTGCTCACTTCATCAATTTTTCCATGTCATAATTTTTTCCCAAGTGAATCTTCGCTTGGAAAATTAAAAAATAATGAAATGGACAGTTTCTATTGGTTGGTCCCATGGATGACGTGGTGAGACTGACCCATGATATAATTTATCCTTTGATTGCTATTATTCGAACTTTAAATCTTATTTTTTATTAATAAAATAAATTTAGTAATTTGATTCTATTTCATTTTTCGAATGTGTGAGATGATACACTTAAAAATATACAAGACTAATAATTATTATTCGATTGTTCATTAGTATAATAATCAACATACTATAAAAAATAGTGTAAATATAAAATTTTTAAATATTTTTTATATAAGAAAGTTAATTTTAAATAAATAAATTAGGGATGAACATAAAAAAATCGGATAGATAATGTGTATACAAATAATTTATATAAATTTTTTATTTAAATTATAAAACATAAAATATATATCTCTAATTTCACAACTTAACAACTTTAAACTCTAAATATTAAATTTAATCATAAATTATAAATTATAATTTTCAAATATATTTATTTCCCCCAATTTTTTCTACCAATTCCACCATTCATCTAAATTGGCCCATAGAATGGTCTTGAAAATAAAATTAAAAAGGAGAAAATAGAATACGACGTCGTTGTAGTGCCAAACGCTACACTATTACCGTCTTGAAAGGTCATCAGCTTCACGCCTTCACCTCAACCGGCTTTAAAAAATGGCGTTAGATTCAATTACTGAATAGCTAATGAGAACCAGACACCCCAGAAAAATTGAGATAAAAAATGGCAGCAAATACAGCAGCTACACTTCCGAACCTCCCCAAATCTGGAGCCATTTCCAAGGGATACAACTTCGCTTCTACATGGGAACAGGTAATCTCCCTCTCTTCTCTTTCGCCTCTTAAACTCACTATTCAGAACGCAACAATGTTTGCTTTCAAACTTCACGACTTGAGCCCCTTCTACTTTAGATCTGCTTTGATTTCATCTCAATGAACTTATAAAAAAACTTTCAACTTATATATAATTTGAAATTTTGGTTTCACTCTCGCATTTCATCTTTAAATCTAGCAATTAAAAGATCCGATCTCTTAACTGGAACCGTAATTGTAACGGAAATGTGATCGCCTTCTTTTTACTGAAGTAAAATGTGATCGTATTGTTGATAATTATCGGAAGAGTTGTACAAATTTTAGTTTGAAGATCGGATCTGTGATGTGGAACTGAATGCGCTGTTTTAGAAAAAAAAAGGTTTAATTTGATTTATTTATTTTGGATTTGTGTTTAGAATGCGCCTTTAACGGAGCAGCAGCAAGGAGCGATACTGATGCTATCTCATGCTGTTGCCGAACGGCCGTTTCCGGCCAATTTGGTGAGTAATTATGTTGCTTGTTGGTTAACATTCTTTTAATTGCATTATGAATGCCTTGGTGAAAGATGTTTTGATTATGCTGTTGTAGGCGCTAGAGAGAACCCTTGGACAAGATACCGGCTTGTCTGTTTCTACAAAGGTTAACAATTTCGGTGATTCTGGAGCTATTGAGGCAATTTTGGTTAATACAAATCTGGTAAATCAAATTTAATATAAGTCTTGTGTGAATTGTACATCTAATATTATGTTTATGGTTAGTTGTTTTGTTCTTCTAACGATTTAATCTACTAGTTTTTTTTGAATTGATGAATTTGGATCTAAAGGTTTTGCTTCTTCTTTTTATGTGCAGTTTTATAAATGGTTCACAGATCTTGAATCGGCCATGAGGTCAGAGGTTAGTAGCTATATCTTGTTGCAATGTTAATGTTTGTGGAGTAATTTTGTTGAATATGTGTTTCTTCATCTCATTGCTTCTCTTACTTTAGACTGAAGAGAAGTATCAGCACTATGTTAATACTCTAACAGACCGCATACAGACATGTGATGATATACTTCGACAGGTACATCCATGTTCTGTTTCATATCTCCATATATTCTCCCATTTGCTTTGCTGGCAATTTATTAAGTTAGATCTATCTTTTTCTCATGATTTCTAAGCTAGGAGTACACTTCTGTGCAGGTGGATGAGACCCTCAACCTTTTCAATGAACTACAGCTGCAACACCAAGCAGTAGCAACAAAAACTAAAACTCTTCATGATGCATGTGATCGATTGGTATGATTTTTGATTGTATGGTTTGGAATTTAGTTTCATCTTCTTGTTTCTAGCTTCACTTTTGGCTTTATGTTCAATAGATGTAATCAACTTGTCTGTGAGATGGAAAATTTTGTTTTAAATTAGTTGATTGATTGCATCACCGGCTTATTATTATTATTGCAGGTACTGGAGAAGCAAAAGTTGATCGAGTTTACTGAAGCACTTCGCAGTAAGCTCAAGTATTTTGATGAGTTGGAGAATGTAAGGTTTGAATGCTATTTCTTAACTAGAGATTTGTTTACTTTCTGTTTATGTATTGCTTATTTTTCCTGATTTATATCATATTATCCTTTAGTATTTATGTCAATCTATATATGTAGGGTTTTGATGACTTTTTGTTAATGCAATAGTTCTGAAATTCAGGGTTTGTGTAATTTTACCTCTTGTTTTTTACAGATTACTTCTAACTTTTATTCTCCAAATATGAACGTTGGAAATGAAAACTTTCTCCCACTTCTTAAACGGCTTGACGAGTGCATATCGTAAGTTACATTTGAACTTAGTCCAACTTTGCTAACTATTCAGCAATTGCTTAATAGTTCCCCCTCGGATGAGCAATTGTAATCATATTGAATTTTTTGTCCTTGTAGGTATGTTGAAAGTAATCCACAATATGCAGAATCCAGTGTTTATTTGCTAAAGTTCCGTCAACTCCAAGTAAGGAATCATGGTCACGATGTATAGATTGTTTTGTTTAGTTAATGAAATACAGCATTTAAATAGATGTTTTGAGTTTGACTAAAATAATTTGGAAACCTGTTTTTACAGTCTCGGGCCCTGGGTATGATCCGCTCTCATGTACTTTCTGTTCTCAAAAGTGCTTCTTCTCAGGTAAAATATTCACCTCTAGGTTGAATTTACATACATGGATATGCTTTTATGGATGGAATAATGCCTTCCAAAATGCTTGTTTTTCCATAATCAGGTTCAGGCAGCAATTCGGAGCAGTGGTGGCAACAAAGCATCTCTCTCTGAGGGTGTTGAGGCATCTGTAATTTATATCCGTTTCAAGGCAGCTGCTAGTGAGGTAATGGTTTCCTTTCTGGTCTGAAAGCTGTCACTTGTATAGAAATATGACTCTCCTTCAGCAGAGACCACTAAAAGTTTTAAGCATTTTCAGCTTAAGCTGGTATTAGAAGAAATTGAAAGCAGAGCATCAAGGAAAGAATATGTTCATATTCTTTCAGAATGCCATAAATTGTACTGTGAACAGAGACTTTCTTTGGTGAGTGACTGATATATTACAGGCACTCACATAAACCATTTAATGTAGTATTCGGACCAATTCTTAATGTTCCGTTAATATATGTTTTCTTAGATAAAAGGAATAGTGCATCTGCGCATATCTGAGTTTGCCAAGAAAGAGGGTTTGCCATCATTGACTAGATCAGGATGTGCTTACCTAATGCAGGTATGGTTAACTGTCCTTATGTTTAGTACCTGTATATGATTTCTTATTAACTGGTCCCTACATGTTGCCATGACTGCAGGTCTGTCAACTTGAGCACCAACTCTTTGATCATTTTTCCCCTTCTTCTTCTGAGGATGTTTCAAGTTTGGCACCATTAATAGATCCTTTGTATGTACTTTTGTTGCCCATATTATAGAGCTTACTTTTCTCTTTTTCTTATATTCATTTTGTTTCCTTACTACATGGATTAATGACTTTATGGAATTTAATTGAAATATATTATGAAGAATAAACCTTTTGCATGTCTAAGTTGTATTTAATTGCAGGTCTACATTCTTATATGATACATTACGTCCAAGACTCATTCATGAAACAAATGTTGATTTTCTTTGTGAACTGGTTGATATCCTCAAAGTTGAAGTCTTGGGAGAACAGCTTAACCGAAAAAGTGAGTCATTGGCTGGGCTACGCCCTACACTGGAAAGAATTTTGGCTGACATTCATGAACGCTTGACTTTTCGTGCCCGAACGCATATCCGTGATGAGGTCTGTTTATTGCTTATTTATCTATATGTCTGTTTGTGTACATCTCATAAATTGATGGAAACTCACTTTACCTTATTGAGGAATAGGAGTTTCTTGTCTACTTGATGTTTGTGGTAGTTGATTGGAAATGGAGACTTGGTTTGCCTGTGTGATAGATTCATACTGGAAATCATTTGATTGCCAGTGACTTCCCTCTGTGTTAGTGAAAACACAATTCTTTTCCCATTATTTGAGATTGAAGGAGAAATTTGCTAACAGTTGCATTCTATGCTTACAATGTTTAGGATCAACTATATTGTGCTTTGTAGGAGTGTGCAGCAGGGAAAATGTCACACATTGGCCATTGCAACACTGAACTTATTATCATCCCATATATCTTGATTCAGTTGAATCTTTGTCTTCTTTCTTACACAGATTGCAAATTATGTCCCGTTCGATGAAGACTTGGATTACCCTGCAAAACTGCAGAATTCTGAAGACTTGAAGACAGAAACTACTTCTGTAAGTTCACTAACACTTTTCTGTTATCCCTTCTCATAGATAATGAATTATGTATCTTTAATCTTCATATTTGTTGGACAATTTTCAAATTCACAAGCTATTTTTGCTTCTAGTCAAGGTTAGTGTTTCTAGTTCAGACCCTTGGATCTATCCTCTTTGTAACCATTATTATAGAACCTAACTTGATACTTGTAATTTGTGTTTCTTCATTCCCTACCTATTCTTCTCGTGCTTAAGTGTTTCTCTACGTTTCCTACATAGAAATTATCGCAACATGGAATGGAAAAAAAAATAGTATATGGGGTGTATCGTGGTGAATGTGAACAAATTTGTCATCCTGTCTATTAGACCTGTGGAAACACATAGTGAATTATGGAATGTATGCTGCTTGGACATATCTGGAGATTAATATCGGTCAGATTAGTAGGACGTCACTCATGTCTGCTTGAATTTCACTTTATGTTTCCCCTTTTGGAAATACAATTACATGAAATTAACACTTCAATCTGTCTTGATGTTTTTCTTTTTCTTTTGCAGGCTGATGCAAATCCATTTGTATTCAAAACTTGGTATCCAACATTAGAGAAAACAATATCTATTCTTTCGAAATTGTATAATTGTTTGGAATCAGAAGTCTTCACTGGCTTGGCTCAGGTGCCTTGTGTCTTTCAACAATCACTCTTGTTCAGTTTCTTATCTAAGCATTGTCCTTCTTTGTGTATTCTGTTAAATAATTAATTTGTGCTGTTTTTCTCAGGAAGCTGTAGAATTTTGTTCTGACTCTATCCAAGTAAGTTGGCTGAATACCAGCTACTGATCAGGGTCTAAAGTTAATGGCTTTTTGAGCATGTTAATACTATATATTTTTAACCAAATCATGATATCCATTCTATGAATAAACAGACTTATTCACTCTTTAGCATGTTTTAAAGTAAGCAGTGGGCTTGTTTGGATTTCTAACCATCTTCATTTTCCCCTCTTCATTCTTTAAATTTTACCTAGAAAGCAAGCAAACTAATTACAAAGAGATCAACACCAATGGATGGACAGCTCTTCCTTATAAAGCATCTTCTGATATTAAGGGAACAGGTTATCTTTATTACTCCTTCTTTGCTTTCTTTCTGGTCATTCAATTTTTAATTAATAGTATGGGTTTTGGCCTTGCAGATCGCACCATTTGACATAGAATTTTCTGTTACACACAAAGAACTTGATTTCTCTCATGTGCTGGTAAGTTTCTGAGTCTAAACTTCTGTTTAATTGAAATGCACTACTTGATGTTTACAATCTTTTCATGCTTATTTTGCATTTTTAAGCTGAAACTCTTTCCAAGTTTCAGAAGATTCTGGGAAGATAAATAGCAGCTATTATTCTTCTTTTCTTAAGATTTCTTTGATGCTTAGATTGTTCAATCTCCTGTTTTTTTTTCCCATCACGAACAGCCCATTCATATTTTACCTGTCGTTTACTTGGTTGTTTTAAAATGTCTTTTATAGGAGCACCTGAGACGGATACTTAGAGGCCAGACATCGTTATTTGACTGGACCAGATCAACATCATTAGCAAGGACCTTATCTCCCCGTATTTTGGAAAGTCAAGTTGATGCCAAGAAGGTTAGGATTTTACCTTTTTTATAAATTTACTAATGGTTGTCAATGAGTCAAAGTGGCATGCACCTTTTTGGTTCATGTTGAAAATATTCTTGTACCAACACATCAATGGTCAGGGGAGACAAGAAAGGAAATTTTAAATCTTGTCCCTGAAGCTAATGATTCTCATTTCTCGGCAAACTATTTTTCTCCTGCAATCACCGCACTAACTTCAATTCCCCTCCCCTTTGTGATGGATGCTGGGAATTTGCTTTGCCATCAATAGTGTGACGCATTTTTTGTTTACTTTCAGGAGCTGGAGAAAAGTTTAAAAGCAACTTGTGAGGAGTTTATTATGTCAGTCACTAAGCAAGTTGTGGATCCTATGCTTTCATTTGTTACCAAGGTCTCTTTTTTCTACTTGATTGGTCTTTTCACGACTTTAGGGTATTAGAATCTTAAAAGAGTAGATATCCATCGGTAGTGAAATGCGACTACTTCAACTTGCTATGTGATATTTAACCGACCGTCTTGTTTCCGTATTCTTCTCTGAATGAATTCACAGCTTTGATGCTATTGGAATTTTTTCAGCTATGATTTCTGAGTAATTGTAGAATTCTTTATTTTTGTTCCTATAGGTAACAGCCGTAAAAGTTGCATTATCTTCCGGTACTCAGAATAAAAAAATAGACTCAGTTATGGCCAAGCCACTGAAGGAACAAGCCTTTGCTACACCCGAAAAGGTGGCTGAAATTGTTCAGAAGGTATGTCTGCATTTTTAATTCATGTTCTGCCAGCCTATTTTTGAGGTTACAATTTGCATTGGTTTTTGAATCTGTTTATACTTTCAGAGTTTAGACTCGCCAACCGATGATTTTCATCTCTCTAACAGGTAAATTCAGCCATTCAGCAAGAACTTCCACTGGTGATAGCAAAGATGAAGCTTTATTTACAGAACTCAACGACACGGACAATTCTTTTCAAACCAATCAAGTAAGACATCATCCCATAGTTGTTAACCAAATCACAGTTTTCTAATTGAAGCGAGTTTCGGATGATTCGGATTCTTTAGCAGAGGCTTATTGTACGAAGAACTAAGATGATTGTTATATTCATGCAGGAAAAATATTGTGGAGGCCCATATCCAAGTTCAATCCCTTCTAAAATCAGAGTATTCCCCTGAGGAAAAAAGCACCATCAACATGGTGGACATACAAGACCTAGAAGCACAGCTCGACAATCTCCTTTAGCAAGCTATCCAAGCTCGTTCAAGTATTTTTCCTCAACCCAAACTATTTCAATAATTTTTGGTTCAGTATGTTCATAAAGTTACATTGATAGATAACTAAAACAGAAGTTTATGTAAAAAAATGGTTTATTCTTCTGAACAAACATTCATTTTGTTAAGTCCATTTTTTTGGTCTGCCCCTACAACATTGAGTTCAGTTCTTAGTCTTACATTCTTGGATTCTTAAAACCGTTTCCCTTGTACAATGTTTAATGACATTGAGGGATATATAATTTGAACTTAAAACTTTCATAAATGTCTTATTATCAGCAAAAGATATTTCCACATCATTGTGTGTACGAGATGTCAGTCAAATGGGCATTTATTGACCCTTTAATATCAGCATTCAGCACCGAGTAGAAGGTGATAGGGGCTTATCAAGCACGGAGAGCGACGGCTATCTTGGAGTAGAAAACACGATGGTTGCGGGTAGCTAACGTCGAACCAGAAGAGCAGCAGCATCCCTGATAGGGACGGAACTATAATTCTATGAATTATATTACAAACGAATTTATTAAATTTTAAAGGAATAAATTTTTAAAAATAAAAATAACTTTCTGACTAATAATTTATAATATTTAAAATAAATAATATATAAATTTTAAATTTTCAGAGAATACCCATACTCTGTGCCGACAATAGGCGAACCTAAGACCCTGTCGGGTTGCGTTGCGTTGCTGTGGGTGTAAAAGGACGGTCCGCCCGTAGACTTCGGAGTTGATGATTGATTTGGACAATGACCACTTGCAAGACCAAAACAAATCTCTCAACAGAGGAAAAGATCTTTCCACTCCTGGCCTTGGGTCCATAAAATCAACAGCTGCCCACCATTTATTTTTCATTGTCTGAAAATTCTTCAAACCCTTTTTAGCCGAAGAAATCATCTCACCGACAGATATTTCATATTAATATTTAAATAAAAAATTAATACACGAATTTGTCAATTTACTGTTTAAAGATTTAAAATATAAAATAAAATATCTTTTACATAGCGATTAAAATTAAAAGATAATATTTATCTAGTATATTTTTTAACTCTTTCGTAATCAAATTATTGATAAAGTTTCTTAAATTCAGATATATTTTAATAAAATATTTTCTTTTTCACTTGAACATTAATTAAATTCAAATATATAACACTTTTAAATATTATTAATGTAATTTTGAGTTCCTCAAAGAAAATAATGTAATTTCAAATTATTTCTCAATTTTGGAAGGTTAAATTGAGTTATCAAATTAAAGTTGTTAGTTACATACGACAATTTTAATTATTTTGATCAGTTATCAATTTGGATGTTATATCATATATATATATATATATATATATGGTTTCTTTTTAAAACAAATGTGAATTAATAAATATTCAAACAATTAATATAAAGGAAGCATCTAAATAAGAAAAACTATGGATGACTTATAATTTAAGAATTCAATCATAATATTTTAAAAGTTTAAAAATTAATTTTAATTTTAATTTAAAATAAATATATTTAATTAATTGATTAATTTATTTATTTTTATTTTTTATATTTTCTTAAGTTATGAGTTTTATACCTATTAAAAATTAAGACTCGAATCATCCGATAACATTAACCTTAACCATGATAGTTAATAATAGTGCTTCAAATTATGCACTTTTTTACAATTGCAAAAGATCCATGCGGGATCTGACATGTAAAGTTCCTCACCTTATATCAAGAGTCAATAACGTCCATGACCTCCTTATAGGTCACAATCAACTAGACTTCGATTACAATGTTAGAAATTAAACTACAAAGGACCAAATAGGCAATTTATATTTTCTTTTTCAAATCCCGTCGTCATAGGGGAAAGCAGTAGAATCCAACCAAGCTTCACCGGTAATAAACTCCGATACCGTAAAATTATAAGCATCGTCGTATTCCATAACGCGATATCCGGGCCAACTGACCCGATTATCCGTCCCGGAACCCGGACCGTAATTACCATACTCTCCGTAATAAAGGGTATCCAAGCCTTCTTCGTTAGACCAATTGGTCCATCCATCGGGACTTATAAAATCATCAATATAGGACTCAATGTAAACTGTTGTTGAATATATCCTCCATGGCCTTCCTAGGTAGCTTTTGATGGTGCTCGAATTTGCGTACAGATCCTCAGCTGCGAGAATTGAACAATTCTGAATAGAAATCCCGGTGTTTTCGTCCGGGGTGTCCCGAGATTGCGCTGTGATCACCGTGAACTGGCCGGGCATCGGCATTCGAGAGATTATGTTGCATCCTTGGAAAATGACCGCTGCATTGCCGAATATGTAGTCTATGGTGCCCGATATGTCGCATTCGCGGTAAAATTGTCGGAACGAGTGAGCGTATAAAGTGTCTTGGTAACCATTGATCGAACATTTGTATAATGCGGCGAAATCTGCATTTACTCGCAATGCAACCGCTTGGTGCTTCGCCGGACCGGCACTGTTCTCGATTGTTATGTCCCTAGCTAAAAAGCCTTCACCAGACACAGCTGCAATATAAACCAAAGAGTTAAGTCATCTGGAGTCTGGACAAGTAACTCGAACTGATTCGAATGTAAGTGCTAAACTTAAATAAAAGGCCCGATCCGAAAAATTAACTCAAATTTAGTAATTCGGAAACCGACCAAATCCGACCCGAATTTTTTTTTTGAGGTACAAGTTTTTTTTAGAGATTACCAACAGTTGCAGATCTGAAAGTGGTCCAACCATCAGCCACACTTCTACTTCCAGTAATGAAAGTTGCATCGTTCCCATCTCCAAGAAGAACTATGTTAGTTTTATAGCTTGGGATTTCCACATTCTCTTCATAAACCCCTTCTCTTACATAGATTATAACTCTGTCGTAACTATTGTTTGGAGCAAAGTTTATAGCATCGTTTATGGTGCTGAAATTCCCCGTTCCGTCAGCCGCCACAGTGATCACTTCACCGGGATCGTATTCATCGTCGCCGCTCTGCAGAATCCGTCGATCTTTCGGTTTCAACCAGCTCGGAAAACCCAACAGACGACGATTTTTATGGCCTTTTTGACCCGTTTTGGGAACCATTGAAAGAGAGTTGCTTACGTGTTTGTAAATATTCCCCAAAGAGTTCACCAACACTGGTTTGGAAGACCCAGAAGCTGAATCCAGTCCTTCTAAGCATGTGTTCGTGTTTGTAAGAGTTGCACTTAGATACGATCTAGCATCGGCTAGCTGCTTCGAATCAGCTGTTGATTTGATTCTCGACACTGTTTTTTTCAAGGAAGATAGTGTGATACCATGGAGTTCCTTGCAATCTTGCATTGTCCCTTTCTGTTTTTCGATGATGTTGTTTGCTTTTCCTCCATTTGAGAACAGATTTGTGAGCTTCCCGGCCTCGGACAGTGCGGCGTCTAGTGTTTGAAGAAGGTAGTTGAGTATGTTGGGACTAATGTTGATTGAAATAGAAAGCTTCAATGAATCGAAACAAGCATCGGGGTACGGTGTTGATCGACATAAATTTTGAATCGAAGAGAGATTAGAGTTTAGGGAAGTTGTTGCAGAAGAGTTTAGAGCTAAAGTTGAAGAAAAAAAGAAGGTTAAACTGAGGGTGATGAAGATTTTGGTAATGGTGGAAGCCATTGAAGGGTGGTGATTGCCGAAGAGGAAAAGATCTTTTTTGTTATTTTATAGCAAATTGTTGAGAATTGGAACCGAGGGATAATTGATATTTATATAACAGATGATCACTTCTTGATATCATTCTAATAAGGTTTCGAGTTTAAATTTTGTGAATAAAAAAATAATATCGTAAGAAATTTATTGAACATTAAATTTTTTAAAATTTATCGAAAATTAAGACCGATAGACAATTCAATTTATGTACCAAAAGGAATATTAGAAAAGTCTTATTCTGAATTTCATGACTTGGTCCAATTCAATTTAAATATGAACGAAATTTAAAATGTATGACTAGAATATAAAATTTAGAGTTTAAAGTTTAATGTATTAAAATTAAAAATTTTAAATTTTATAATTAAAGATTATATAATTTATTATATAAAAATATAATTCATTATCTTAATAACATTTTGGCATTATATGTCTAAATTTATGCACCAAAGAATACGCGGAATTCAGATCGATGAATGGGTATCCATTTTTCGTCACCTGCAACACCTCAATAATTTAGTACTCTCATTGTCCTTTTCATTTTGCACCTCAATAATTAAAAGATTATATAACTTTTTATATAAAAATAAATTAAGGAGTGGTACTAATAATATAAGATGATTTTTTTTTTTTGATAATTGAGCCACCGTAAACCTCCCAGCTTCACCTGAGTTATTCAAAGTATGGTAGCCAGGCCATTGAACCCGACCACTGAGACCGGCACCAGGGCCGTAAACCTCCCACACTTGTGGCATTATGGCAGTACCGATGTACGATTGCATGATAATGGTTCTTGAATACAGTTTCCAGGGTACGTAGGAGTCAAGTTGACAGTAGGTAACACATCCGTGTCGACCGTGATGTTGCAGAATTGGATCGAGAACCCCGTTGGTTGGTTCGAATCCTTCCGGCCTTGTACCGTGATCGTGTTTTTCTGGTTTGGTAACCCTTGCTTGGCTAGGATTTGGCAGTGATTTTGCATTCGCGGAAAAAATGACGCATTGTATGAGTGTAGAGTGACTTGGTAGCCCCTAATGTCACATCGGAAGAAAATCAAGAGGTCGGAATCGGATCACAGTGCTACTGCTCGGTGTTTCTTGGGTCCTGAAAGAACTTTTTTCATCATGTCATTTATGATTTCAATCAACCATATTCATTTATCTCATATTTTTAAAGTGAATCATTCATCTCTTTCCTATTTGTAATAGATGATTAGATAGTTATCATATAATTACTTAAAAATAAATGGACTTAATTACATAAACTACGAATAACGTGATAAAAAAGATTCATCGTATAATCTCTCTGCATTTAGTAACTCCCTTTGTCAACTTTTTAAACCAGATACCAGACATGAATGGGGTCCAGTCGGGAGAAAATGATAAACCCAAAAGATAGTAGAACTTGGACATTGCAGCACAAGGAGCAAGAAATTCCAGAAAAGAAATCCCAAAACTATCCTGTAACCGTAGTTAACATTCTAAGACACAACATATCCACATAATTTTACTGGAAAAAGGTAAAAAATGAACAAAAACACTGATGGCTCCACTGTTTTCTTCCGACAAAAAAGATGGACAATCTTTGATGCTTCAGTGGAATCAGGGAATAACTTGTAATTAGTAATTACATCAAAGTTTCGAAGGGAATTTCTGCAGCATACAAAAGTCAATAAGAAATACAAGAAACGCATTATTTCACCCACAGTCCTTCCCCTTTTGATATTCCATGTCCACCACTTTTGGCCAGTTGATTTGCCCCGAACAATAATACGCTCGGTTTTTTCGGCATTATCAAACGTTTTAGGGTCCGAGAAACAGTTCACAAGATAATGAAGTAGGAGTTTGTCCATAGAGACCACCTTAAAGGATAGAAGAGCTAAGGATCCATGACACTATCTGTCGTTCCACTTCTTCCCAGTTGTGTACTTTAGTCACTAAAGGGTGTTCCTCTGCTGATTGTGTCTTACACCAAGGGTATGAGTTCTCGTAATCGAAAAGAAGAACTCTGATTCCAACTTGAGCACACTCAAGAGCATATCTCGGGTTATCGTCGATTAGGATCTTGGCTCCCAATGACCTGCAAGAGAATTAACTCAGCAAAAAAAAAAAAAAAAATTCAGAAATAACCTCTACAGGGAATTAATAAGCTCACCAAGACAACTGCATAGAAAAGATGCCAGAAATGCTTGCATTATATAAACGATATGGAAACAAGTGCACTTGATATCATTAAACAGGACTCATATACATACTGGCATATTTCTGACTTAGGTCTAGACTTGCCATCAAGAGCAAAATGGTTGCCAAAGTGAATCTCCTGGAAAAGTCCAGGATAGTGCTTCTCTAACCACTCTATTGTATGGTCCTTAATAACATTCTGCCGAGACCTATTCATAAATTTACAAACTACCAGCTTAAGTGCAAAGGTAAAAGAATAAAGGCACTATTAAGGAAGGGAAGATAGTATGCATACATACGTTACGACCGAAAGGTTACAGAAACTTGATAACTTGTGAAGAGCCAGCTGAGCACCTGGGAGGGGGTGGATACCTTTCTTAAAATATGGTGTCTTGAAGAACTCGTGAACACGGATATCGGCTGTCAGAACAAGAAAACAGGGCATTTTCTGAAGTAGTACGTAGACAAAGCAAATTGGCAATTTTTTCAGAGAGGATATCAAAACATCCAGCATTTTATTAAACAATCAGAACATATTCAAAATGTAGAAACATCAGCAAGTTGGCAAAAACTTACAATTGATACATGTTAAACTTAATCTGATACTTTTCCATTATTCCAATGAAAAAAGAAATTCATCGGATAACTTCCTATAAGGATCAACTTTGTCTATTTATATAAGATGGAATATCAAAGAACACAACAACCCCACAAAACACTACACCTAGGTTGACAACCTTTACCTTCCATCCAAAACAAAAGATTCAGCACAATTTATACAAAGAAATTGATGAATTTCAATATAGTAGCAGCACCTTACTGCATGCTTTTTGTCACATGAATTTATATATATACATCAACAGAGGAATTAAAGAGTATGCCTACTGATACCTTCATCGCGAGAACAGTTCCATATCTGTAACAAAAATAAAAAATGCATCAGAACACTTGTTAAAGAAACATAGCCAACACCAAAACAACAGCTGACTATCTAAAGACTAAAGCAGAAAACACAGGGACAAAAGTAAATCTATTAAACTGAAGACTCCAAATCCACAACTGCAAGACAAACAATCATGTTACTGCAACTTGAACATGGAAGCAACTTCATGTAACAAATATAAAAAAGAATGAGACCATTACCGACAAAACTTGTAATATAAAGGGCAAGAAGCATTCACGTGGAAACTAATCAATGCAAACTGATAGCAAAGAAGACTAGACACTACAGCTAAAACTCCATTAAAACATTTGCCTGATAAACAATCATGTTAACATGGAAGCAAATTCATGTCACAATTATCAAACAGAATGAGATCATTATCAACAAAACTTATAACACAAAGGGCAAGAAGCATCCACAAGGAAATATTCGAATGCAAAATGATAGCACAGATGACTGGACTCTGCAGCTAAAACCCCATTAAAACCATTGCCCGTACCTACTCCAACCATATCAAATATCTTCAGGGCATTAAAATGAGCCTTTGGCGGATCAATGAATAGCAAGTTTATTATTTCTTCTTTGGGTATTCGCTTTTTCACATTAATAGGGTTCATCATCCTTTTCCACTCAATTAAAATCAACATTAATTGACTTATAGCAAAAGATTCCCAAATTCCAATAGACTTCCAATTATTCTCAGCATTGACTTCATTCTACTACTATTCACAACAAAAGGCAAATAAACAAATCATGAAAAAGGAAGTCTTACCCTGAAAAACTCGTACACATGGTACTCTGAGACCGAACGATTCAACGAATAACGATCCGCTATAAATCTGTTCAAAGCCGACACAAAGTTTCCTAGTACTGCTTGTTCCAAAAAGCAAGGGAAAAAAATATAATAATTGCTTTAGAAAATACTTAATTTTCACCCCAAAACAAACAAATATTGTAGGAAAAAGAAATTGTACCTTCATCGACATCTACAGCAACCGCAATTTTCTCCGGCAATGGCTTGTCGGGAAAATCAAGAGTCCCCCTCTGAAACGAGCCGTTGGAATCAGTCACCGTCTTTGCCATTTTCTGGGGTTCAGTATGATTAGAAATTTCCAATCCGCGCGCCAATTGGGAAGCAAAGACGAGTGCTTTCTGATTCCAGGTTCTAGGGGAATTCTCAAAACAACTTTTGATACTCAAACTTAACCCAGAAGCCGCTTTGTTAAACTTAAAACTACCGCCGCTGCCGCCGCAGACATTGTAATTTTCGACTGGGACGAATTTGAGCAACCGTTGGTCGCTCGGCAACGCATGGAGCTTCCTCGAAAACGGATCGTTACGAACCAAAATCGTCATGCCCTTCCGCTTACAATCACAGATTCGATTGAACAACAAACGAACACTACCAGTTTGCTTCTTTAACATAACGAAGCTTTTCACATTCCCGCTTTCCCCACCCAGGAAAAGTTGAGAAAGGATAATGATTTTTCAGCAAAAAAGAAAGAAATTTGATTAAAATAAACCAATTAATTCATAAACAATATAAAAAGAAGCCCAGAAAATAGTAGCTGAGACGGCAGAAAAAGTGTGCATAAACAAAATCGCCGCGAAGTGATATATTTATAATGGAGAAAGAATTAATTGAAAAAACTTTGAAGGAAAATTCTTTTGGAATTTAAATGGCTTAAAATTAAAGGAATTTTGAAGGATATCTAGAAATTAGGAGGAGAATCTGAGGGATTTCGTAAAATGATGTTTCAATAATAATAATAATATAAAAATGACACATTTGTAATTTTAAAAAATAATAGTATTATTATTCTAAAAAATAGAAAAAAAATTTTAAACATTTTTATATATAAATTGTGTCTTAACTTTTATCAAATAATTTAAAAATAAACAAATAACCAAAAAATTATTATTCTAAATATAAATTATTTTATTTTTTAAATCTTTATAGACAACTTTTAAGTTTTTGTACGAATCACCTTTTAACTTTGAAAAAAATTCTTATACCAGCAAATTTAAGTTTTAATTTAATTATTTAGAGAAAAAAATCCTTTTTTAATCAATGTAATTATATAAAGGGTCGGTCGCGTATAAGTTGGCGGTAAAAGATACTACTATTCTATACCTGAAAATGAAATGAGAAAAAAAACACGTGTGTTGCTGTGCGGCGCAGCCGAGAGCCTGATAGGCACTGGCAGTATGGTATCTCGGCGCGCCGCTCGCTCAGCCACTCCTATGTGGTTGTGATTCTTATAACCATTACCATTTACCAACGCATAAGAATCAGACTGTTGAAAGAGATGGAACAGAAGAACCCTTCAAATGGTCCTCTTAGTTACAGAAAAATAAATGCTCTCAGCTCCGACTGAAACTCCGAATGTTCCTCCAATGCCATCATAATCTGTACCTGAAATGAATTCGATTCGAAATATGGTCGGTCAGGCGAGATTTCTGATAGTATAACATCCAAGGGACTTTAATGTAACGTACTGTGTCATGGGAATCAGCAAACTTGGTTTCGGGAGTCACCGAGCAACTGACAATTGCTTAGCAATGGTGTTTTGGACGGTTTTCAATGTCTCAGGATCGGCCTAGTCGAAAAGCCGAACATGTATCAAGAGAATGAGCATTAAATAAAGTTGTAATAAAACAAGCCTTTTCCTTTTCCTTTTCCACATGTTTAAACCGAGTGAAGGGAACAGTAGTTGCTAATAATACGCCAAAGTGAGCAAGGCAAGGCATTGGGATTGGGATTTCCGGTCTTACTTTACAAACGCGTGCCACTGCCATTGCCACCGCCACTACCACCATTCTCGTACCCGTCGGCCGTCACTGCCAGTATTGATTTGTCTGCTAACTTTTTAAGCCACTCTATGTATTTAAATCTAGATGAACCCAAACTTTGGACCAATGAGTCGAGTGGATATATACCAAAATCAACACTGAAGTTAAAGAAATATATAAATCAGATTATTTATAATTTTAAATCTAGATAAACTCAAACTTGGGACCATGGGTCAGATGGGTATATATCAAAATCAACAATGAACCTAAACAACAATAAAAAAACAATAAATCAGATCATATCTGCGGATTAAGAAATGGTTATTAAATTAAAAGTTTAATTTGCTTTCGATCTCTATACATTTTGAACTTTTAAAATTTGGTCCCTATACTTTTACTTCAAAAAGAAAACATTACTAGTCTTAGAAGACTAAGTTCAAGAAGTTTGTTTGTACAATGTATATGTATTTTTAAAAATTAAAAAAAATTATTATCATATAATCACATAAAAATATTTAAAAATATTAAAATTTAAGAATTCCATTAAACTTAGTATATAACATTTAATATTCAAAGAATTAATATTACAGAATTAAGTCAAAGTGATAAGTAATTTGATATTACTTAAAGCAAATATCTAATTTAATATCTCGTGTATATAGAAAATTTTCTTTGAGAAATCCATCTACTAAATCTAAATATGCAACACAATTCAATCTGAATTAATCAGGACAAAACTCTGAAGCAACAAAAATTGAGAAACAGAATTTTAAGAGTCCAAAAGAATAAAGGGACAAGAAGCACAATTATACCAATTAAAAAACAAAACAACAAAAATTTCATGCACGTGGTTTTCTTCTCCGGTTCCCACTGCGTTTCCTAGCTGTGTTTGGACCCTCCACGGACTGCCACGAGTCCGCTCCCTTTACTCCTCTTCAACGCGCTTCCACGGTCTTCTTCACTCTTCAACCCTCACCCCCACCAATATATATACATTTACATAGAGCCGCCATTTTCATAGTCCAAAGCTCAGCCTGAAAAATATTTCAAAACCAACCCTTTTTAATCACAGGGACCATTTTGTAAACAAAATTCCAAGCTTTTCAATTGATGGTGAAGCCAACAAGCTACTCTCAATCATCTTCAGCATCACCGACGGAGCATGTTGAGATAAACGGCGGCGGAGGTGATAATAGTAACAGTTCAAAGTATAAGGGTGCTCGGAAAAGAAAATGGGGGAAATGGGTGTCCGAAATCCGGCTTCCCAATAGCCGGGAGCGTATTTGGTTGGGATCTTATGACTCGGCGGAGAAAGCAGCGAGGGCGTTCGACGCAGCTCTTTATTGTTTACGTGGCCGCGATGCGAAATTTAATTTCCCCGATAATCCACCTAAGATCGTCGGCGGTCGGTCGCTTAGTCCGCCGGAGATTCAGGAGGCGGCATCTAGGTTTGCTAATGAGACAGAAACGGTGTGGGTGTCAGATGGGGTCGAGACAACGCAAGTGGAGGAGGCTGGTCGTCATCATGACGAAGAAATGATGGATTGGTCGTTTTTGAGCATGTTGGATAATACTCCCGATTATCGAGGGATGTCCGATTATGGCTTTTATTTGCCTGGCGGTGATCAACTCTATCATCCTCCGCCGGTTGATGACGACGCCGATGATGATGGAAACGGTGGCGACGCTTTTTCACAGTCGTCGTTTCTATGGAACTTCTAAAGCTAAAATTTACAAAGGAATACTCTTGATCTTGTGTTTCATTTTTTTTCCCCATTATTTTCTGGGTTAATCATGATTTTGGCGAATTTTAGCTGCTAAAGTCGCTGGTTTTCCCCAGATATACAGTAATGTAATGTATACTCATAAATAGGATGAACATAGCATTTTGTATAAAAAATCGAATTTTTTATTTAAAAAAATATTTTAGTTCAATTTGAATTATAATTTTATAAAATTAATTCAGCTTAAATTGTTTAAATAAAATATAAATTTTAAAATAAAAAATAACTTAAAAAATTATGTTTTCTGGAGGTACAAATTTCACAATTTCTCTCAAGTGGAATACTAGAATGAAAAAAAAAGATCTTGTAAATTTATTAAATAATTAATTTTTTATAACATAAATTTACTTAATTTTTAAATTATATCAAATATATAAAATTTGAATTAAATCAAGTTGAATTATTTAAATTTCTAATAAAATTTAATTATAAACATTTATAATATCATAATATTAATTAACTCTAATTTAAATAATTATTTATAACTATATAATATATTTTTATTTCTTCATAAATGATATATATACATATAAACTTATCTCTAACTTAAAATCTATTAAAAATATTTTATAATTTAAATTTTATTTTAAAAAATAAATTTAATATTTTCATATAAGATATAAAATTTATTAGTATTTTTTTTTGAAAAATCAACTCGAAAAAAAAAAACGATTCCCTCACCGGTAACACTAAGAAGACTACAAATTTTTTTCGTTATTTTATTAAATAAAAAAAATAATAAAAGTTGGGTATGCCTAGACGCCTAGTGCCTCGCTTATAAGTTATAACTCACAAGTCTCAGATCACTCTTCTCGAAGTCCAGATCGGCGATCTATAAAACATTTCTACTCTTAAATTCCCATTTATTTAGCTCGATTCATTCTTTTTCCAGGCACTGCTGGATTTCGGGGAAAAATGATTGCCGAGGAGAGATGGTGCATCGTAACCGGCGGCAGAGGCTTCGCCGCTCGGCATTTGGTCGAAATGTTAATCAAATACGGTATGTTCTCTGTTCGAATCGCCGACTTGCCTTCTAAAATTGAACTCGAATCGCACGAGGAGAACGGTCTCCTCGGCGAAGCTTTACGCTCCGGTCGTGCGGACTACGTTTCGGCTGATCTTCGCCATAAAACTCAAGTACTCAAAGGTGTTCGTTGAAATATCTTATTTATTTTCAGTCGATTTATCGGTAATTGTCATTTTTAACTCTCTTTTTTAAAATTTTTTTAATGTAGCTTTGGAAGGAGTGAAGGTTGTTTTCCATATGGCGGCTCCTAATTCGTCGATTAATAATTACGCGCTTCATCATTCGGTTAATGTTCTAGGTATGTTGTATATAGTTTTAGTGTTTCGGAATTTATTTGAGCTTTTTTGTTAATTTTTTACTACAATCTGCAGGTACTAAAAATGTTATTGAGGCTTGCATTCAACTGAAAGTGAAAAGGCTTATTTATACGAGCTCCCCGAGTGTTGTTTTCGATGGGGTTCACGGAATCTTTAACGGGAATGAATCTATGCCTTACCCAGCTAATGTACTAATTTCAATCTATTAGGATTCTGCTTATGTTTTTTATTGCGTGCAAGTTGCAATTGATTCACCTTTTTTTTCCCCAGCATAATGATTCATACTCAGCTACAAAGGCTGAGGGAGAGGCACTGGTTATGAAGTCAAATGGGATAGACGGGCTTCTAACTTGTTGCATACGTCCCAGCAGTATTTTTGGCCCTGGGGATCGGTTGTTGGTTCCATCATTGGTTGCAGCAGCCAGGGCAGGGAAATCCAAGGTGGTTATGTTACTTGTAGTCAATTTTTTTTTTTTCATTAGAGTATATGTCTGTTTGATAATTATTCTTCTTATTTATTTATTTATTTATGTTTTCATTGATTAGTTCATAATTGGTGATGGCAACAATGTATATGATTTCACTTTTGTCGAAAATGTGGCTCATGCTCATATTTGCGCTGAACGAGCTCTAGCATCTGGAGGAGAAGTTGCAGAAAAAGCTGCCGGGCAGGTACTCTTTTAATCACCTTCAAATTTTTTACTGTAATTGCTAGCAAATGGAGATGAGGTTTCAGTGTTTCTAGATATAGTATGTTTTCACATAGATAAAGTGTTTTGTTGCTAAAGTCAATTCCTTGCTTCATAGTGGTTAAATGATAATTTGACAGGCATATTTTATAACCAATATGGAGCCAATCAAGTTTTGGGAGTTTGTTTCTCGAATACTTGAAGGTCTTGGCTACCAGAGGTAATCTGAGTTCCAACATCTTTCTACTCGTTTTTTCAGTCTTAGTTCTGCTGCTTTACTAATGTCTTATAACCAACCACATCGTAATCTGTATTTTTCTGCTTCCATTTTGATTATATAGATAACTTCGTTCTTTTAAGTTAATGGTGACATCATGTTGATAGTCTTTTTGTAAAAGCAAGTTGCAAGTTACTTTCTTTGAGATCCAGGTTGACTAACCTGGATTCACACTTTTCCGGATATTGTAAACTTTTGATCTTTCTTTCTCATCCTTCCCTTCAAATCCTACAAAATTTTGGATAAGCCAAAAGACTGCTTATTAGTATGTATATTGTGCACTGTGTGATTATTGTGGATTTTTCCATATTTTTATTTGAGGCAATGCACTAAGGCACTTTTCATAGATTATGTGTATTCTTAATCTGTTTCCATGTACTGTATTAATTTCCATATCTATTTCCCTTTGGTGAAAATTTAGGAAATAAAAATGGTTTTGACACTAATACCTAGGATATTCCTCCTTTCTGGACTGCTGTACTTCTCAGGCCAAAAATAAAGATTCCTGCCATTGTTATAATGCCAATTGCACATCTGGTGGAGTGGACATATCGGCTATTAGGCCCATATGGCATGAAAGTTCCACAATTGACACCTTCAAGAGTTAGACTTCTATCTTGCAGCAGATCTTTTGATTGTTCAAAAGCAAAGGATCGGATTGGCTATACACCAATTGTCTCACTTGAGGTTCAATTTGCAACTATGTTTAGTTTTTTCCTCATTAGGTTTAATTACTTTTAGGACTTGGAACTGATAAATTGATGTGTATGTTTAATTTGCAACTAGGCTTATCATTAAATCTAAACTTCCCAGTTAAGTAATTTCCTCATGGTTGTTCCATTATGGAGGTGGTGATCCATGTATTTGATCAGGCTCGTTCTTATACTCTTAAGTCCTGCGAATTGTATCAGCCGCAAATGTGTTTATAAACTGGAAGTATTGGACAACATAGATTTATTAACTCCTTGTATTATCTGTACAATAATTAATGGTTTATTTATGACGCTGTGATTTAATAATGTTGCAGGATGGTCTAAAGAAGACAATTGAGTCATTCTCACACTTGAGAGCTGAAAGTCGACCCAAGAGAGAAGGGGAATCTAAAGCTTCAGTCTATCTTGGACGGGGAAGGGGTACTTTTATTTCTTCACGATTCTTTTATGATGTAGGAATATGTAATATACTATGAATACATCCTCACAAGTCATAAGGTTGGAAGTTTGAATAGATTCAACTTCATTAGTCTAATACAATATACTATGGATACATCCTCTTCCTCCCCAACACGGTGCTGCAGCATTGTTCACATTTCTGTTTGTTGTGTTGTTGCAAGTCTTCATTTAGTTTTTCTGCTCTTTTCTTTCTAGTATTTTGGAGGATCAAAATCAAGTTGTTTTAAGGGTTAGGATTTAAGACTTAGTATGAGGCTATCCTTTAATCTTTGACTATGAAATAGAATTTAATGGGTTGAAGGCTAAAAGGTGGTTGGGTAGTGTAGAAAGGGCTGTGTGAATCTTGTAATCAAGCTTTAGATATGTTATTCAACTGATGTAGTAGTTAGATTGTTACACTGATAATGATAGATATAGTTTGACTGTTAAACTGATAATGATGATATCCATGTTATAAACTTTTTATTGGAATTGATATGTTTATTCTGTGCATGTGCTGATGTGCATGGTTCACATTACTTAATTATCTGTGTGTTTTTTTTCAGTTGCTGACATGCTACTTTGGAAAAATAAAAGGCAGACATTGACAGTGCTATTTGCATTGGTTGCAATTTACTACTACTTCATTGCTTCGGGTGCTACCATTATCACTGCAGTTTCAAAACTTATCTTGTTGTCACTATTTTTCTTGTTCATCCATGGCAGTTTACCGAATAGAATGTATGTATACCAAACCACTTTCCTTAAAAGGGAAAGATTATCATGATCTTTGTCTTGAAAAATAAAAAATGTATGTTCCCAAGTCGGTCACTTTTCTTGATTTTATGTATTTTGTGTCCTACTTATTTATGGCAAGTCTAAACAAGCACAATTTCCTAATCCTAAACACAATAATTCTATACATAAATGATATTTGTGACGTTGCAGACTGGGATATACAATAGAGAAAATTTCGGCATCAGATTTCCACTTATCAGAAGAGAAATCAAAGAGCATTGTTATGTTGGTGGTTTCATCCTGGAATAGTGCTATTAATGCTTTGAAATCCCTTTGCCAAGGGAAGGATTGGATATTGTTCCTCAAGGTATTATCATTCTCTTGAGTTTGCTTGTTAGATGTCTAGTACCAAGTACCTCTCCATTTTCTAAACTTAAATATTATATAAATTAATTGTACCTCTTGAAAAGCTGTATAAGATGATGCAACCTCTGGATTTCATCTCTTATGTTGCATGTTCACAGTCTTTAGGTGGTGAATGGTTGATCACTAAACTAAGACCGTGTCCTCAATTCTTTGCTTTGAAGATCAGTGAGTAGATACACGATAGGTTCACTCTTCTGGCCATTGGCCTGTTATGCCTCTATTACTAGACTTAATTTACATGTGTGCTTATTTGTGTGTATAGAAATGTTGTTCACTATGAAATCCCAACGCTCTTAATGGGAAAAATTATGGTGGCTCTTATCATTTGGCATAACTTAACTTTTTCTCTGCAATGAAACAGGTGGTTTTTTCTTTACTGCTGCTTAGCTTACTTGGAGCCATATCTTTTCAGACAATTTTTGTCATAGGTTTGCCATCCCCCCCTCTCTCTCTCTCTCTCACACACACACACACATACGCACACTCCGGAAAATATGCATTAGGCACCTGCAAACAGATATCAACGAAAGGTATCTGTATCATTGTACATGGAAGAAATATTCATCAACACTCCAGGCAGCAAATGTTGTTGCTTGTTCTACATAAAATAACCTAAACTTTCAGTTCTGGAAAAAGCATTGTCACAGGCCTATTTCCTTCCATAAGCTCATTCTTCATAATTTTCTCATTGCAATCGAAAACATATTATTGCAGGACTTCCACTTGCCTTCATAGCTTTCTATGTATACGACAAAAAGGAGCAAGAAATCGACTCTTTCATCCTAAAAGCTTTCTCAATGGTGTGCAACTTGAAATCTGATATTTCCAGGAAAATAGTGGCCTCCAAGAAGAACGACTGATAGTGTACCGCACCATGGGAGGAGTGTGATCCAATTATTTCGAGTTCTTTTTTTCCTGAGGATTTTAAGCATATGGACATGTAACATTGTCACTTGTATTTTAACCATTTCAGTTTCGGACAATTCCTTTCGAGATCCCTTCATATATTCAGAATTATGTCATCACTTTTGTTCACATCCTGCATTTGTTTCACTTGTATGTATTCCATAGGAATGTTTGATACTTTTCCTCTTTGGAGTGAATACTGAAGTTTCTTTGGGGTTTGATTTGATTCTTTTGGATTGTATACGGAAAATAATCATGTATTTATTAGCATTGCTTGTTGGACTATCATGGACTGTGTATACATGTTATAGAGTTTGATATTTTGCTGTAGGACCGGACATCGAAGATATTAAGGATCGACCACCGTTGTTAAAACCGAACAAGGCGGTCGACTGCTGTGATACTAATAGAGCACTCTTCATCATCTTGAATTAGAAAGGCTGGTAGACTTGCAAGGTTTCCTCGATGATGAGCTTCCTACGCTGTTCAAGCTCGGAAAGCATAAACAGTGCTGCAGAGTTTGAAGAACTTTTCTTGTCAGATTAAAACTTAAATTTATAATCATATTACCTTAAACCCGTTAAAATCTCTAAACCCATTAAATTCATATGGAAGTTTCACTTCATTATCTAATTCATAATAACTCTATTTTAAAATTTTTTATTTATCGTTTAATCATTTTAAACATATGAGATATCATTATAAAAGTTTCATAAAATAAAATAATATCTTATAAAATATTATTTAAATCTCTATCTCTATTCATTCAAAATATGACTAAAAATTATTATTTTCTCAATACTCACTGTGTCACTAAAAGGAGCTAAGGCTTGACAGAGAAACTTTCTGTCGTTTTACTTTTCTTGACCTGATGGTCCAACTCCAAACGCCAATGTTATGGACACGAATCTTGCTTTGCTTTCGTGTCATCAGCCGGTACAGACTGTAGAACTTTTCCCACTGTCTTGTACGGCTGTTGACGACGGTTCATGGTGATACAGTGGCCATAACTTTGGAAAGGGACAAGTCCTGCAGATTACATGACTGGCGGGGTTAAATTAATTATTCAGACAACTGAGAAGAACCCCACCACCCCGAAATGTCGTGTTCGGACATGGGTTTGAAAGCCATTCGGCCGTGGCCTGCCTGGTTTAGTTATGGACAAAGCTACCCAAATTATAACACAATATATTGGTGGTTATTGCCTTGTTGGTTAATGAAATGAATGAAGCAAAAGGTTAAAAATGGTGGTCCAAACTACTATGCAGGGAATTTAACTCACTCTCACAACTTTAAAAAAAATAATTTATTTAATTACTCCTTTATTAAATTTATAATGACGTTGAAAATCCCATTTCTTTCTCTTAATATAGACCCATCATCTTCTTCTCAAACTACCCTGGCTGTGCAATAATAACATAGAAGTGAAAAAATGACTACAATATAAGTAAATGGATAATACAAGGATGATTCGAGTAATTTACCCTTTGAATATTTTGTGTAAAAATTAACCGACAGTCCTGGAAATACTGTCCCTGTTCAGGATACTATCTCATTTTCTAAATTCTTTTAAATAATACAATCATTAAATTCATTGTGGACAAGAGAGTTTGGTGAACCGGTCATTATCGTGCCCCAATAAAGTACAAACAAACCAAACCAAACCCACCCATCGGCTCTTTATTTCTTCTGTTCTATAGTTACAAACACAACTCCACGTGTCTTCTCCATATTTCTCGAAGCATATAATCGAAAGATTGATTTATAGAAAGTATCGGTGTATTGTTTCGGTTGTAACATTATAGATATTTTTTTGGAAATTAACATTATAGGTTTAAATAGGGTTATTTATTTTTGAATATTTGGTTTTTAGGTATTTAAAAAAAATTAAATATACATCTCTTTTGAATATTAAATATCAGTTTGTGTTTTTGATTTGTTTTAATTGAATACTCGTTATTGAATAGTTAAAAAATTAGATATCAAAATATCTAATTTATATTATATATATAGTTTAAAATTTAAATATATATTAAATACATAAAAATTAAAAGTTTATTATCGATGTTAAAATTATAAATTAATATATATAATTAAATTATATTATAAGGTGAACTATGAAAATAAGAAAATCATAAGTTCGTCGCTCTTTTTTTTTTCTATTCTTTGTACGTATTGATGTTAATTTTAGCGATAATTGTCGATTGTTATTTTTTATTTATTTTTGTGAAAGATTTTAAGTTTGTAAACGTTAAATATTAATTAACTGTTGTCAATAATTTATTATTAATTTGATCTCTTTTATAATTCGTTTTATTAATACAATCAAATTAGTTTTGTAATATAATCTATAAGATTATTGGTTTAGTTCACTACTCCAACTTAAATATTTATTATTTTATCTCGTACAAATCATTATAACTTAATGAACACGTGTTTTCTGGTATGATGTTTCGTTTTCTATTTTTTAAAAAATTTATTTTTTTTATTTCCTTATTTTTTTTTTTATTTAGAATATTTTCTATTTTTTTAATCAATTCAGTTAACGTATTCATTAAAAACACATTATAATATTGGAAATAAATCTACAAATTGCCCATAATAAAAGAATTTCACCGAAAAAGTCTACTTCATATTTGATTCCCAAACTGAAAAAATGCTAATATAAAATACAAGTTTGATAGTTGAATTTGATTTATTGACAATAAATATAATTTTATTAAATTATAGGATTATAACATTATAGTTTTTATATCTATTTTATAATTGTATTTATAATTTGTATGATTTTTATTTTAAGGAAAGTCGAGTTTTTTTTCGTATGACTCAGTGCCTTGCTATAGGTTGGATTTCCATATAATAGAGAGTTAAACGAGTCAAAACCAACTCACCTCCTTGCTTCCTTTTTACCCTTTTCATGTCCTACCTTTGAAAATTGAAAGCCTACACCTCCTTTTTCTCCGCCACTCAACCGCCATGGCACCCTCTTTTCTCAGCTTCGTCTCCTTATATGGAATCTATCTCCGTCGTTGCCTCACCGCCTCCGGTCTCACTTCAAAATCCATCGAAATCGACAACGACACCACAATACACTTATGGTCCCCAAATCCCGACCAAAACCCCCAACACCAACAAAAACCTGCCTTGCTTTTGCTCCACGGGTTCGGTCCCAGCGCTATCTGGCAATGGCGCCGACAGGTCCAGTTCTTCACTCCATACTTCGACGTCTACGTCCCCGACTTGGTCTTCTTCGGCGGTTCCACGACCAAGTCCAAGGAAAGGTCCGAGGTTTTCCAAGCCGTTTCGATGGCTAAGTTGATGGAGAAGCTTCGGGTGAAGAAGTATCACGTTATGGGGACGAGCTACGGAGGGTTCGTGGCGTACCATATGGCTAATCTGTGGCCGGACACGGTGGAGAAAGTTGTGATTGCGAGCTCCGGTATCAACATGCGGAAGGCGGATAACACGGCGTTGCTTGAGAGAGCCAACGTGGAGAAAATCGAAGAAATCATGCTACCGGAAACAGCTGCTCAGATAAGGACTTTAAGCCGTTTGGCTATTTCATGGCGGGTCAACATGGTTCCTGAGTTTTTCTGGAACGACATCGTCAACGTAAGTATATTCCATACTCTGAACTTTTAAAGCCACGAACCCTAAGGAGAGAATATGATACCATTTTGATAAGCAAAATGATAAAAAGTTTGATATTTTTTAGATAAGACCTTGAAAGAAAATATAATTAAAAGTTTCTCTAAATCGATAATTGATTTAAAAATATTTTTAAGATAAATACACATAAAAATTCAAAATCTTTAGAGAATTATAATTTATAAACATAAAAAAATTATATGCATAAATAAAATTAAATCTTTTGTCCTTGAAAATAATGAGTTTAGCTGATCGATAGAGACGAGTTTCTAGGGATGAACATTTTACTCGGCTTCGGTCATGTTAGATTTTTTTGATGAAAAAGTTGGATTCGGTCAGGTGATTTTTAAAGTGGCATCGGGTCGGGTTCGAGTTTAAGATGTAAAATATCCGACTTAATCTGGGATTAAATATGTAATTTTTTTTATAAAGTGTTTAGTGATATTTATAATAATAGTCCTCTATCTATATATTTTTTATAATTAGATCCTTAAAATTATTTTTTATTTATAATTTAGTCCTTAAAATTATATTTTTTATAATTAAGTCTCTGTAATTTTTTATTTATAATTTAATCCCTAAATTTATTTTTATAATTTAATCTTTAAATTTATTTTTTTATAGTTCGGGTTAGGTCAGGTCGAGATCGGATTTTAAGTATTTATTTTTGGATCAAATTGAGTTCGAGTGGACTGAAAATCTGACTTACCCGACCGTGCCCATCTCTATAAGTTTCTAACTCCAATGGAATTAATCTTTAATTTTATTTATGCATATAAAGAATGTGGTCCAGTTTATGTATATTATATTTCCCTTTTTATGTATTTTTTCATTAAATATTTCGAAGATCCTAGAGCTACCTTACTTGTTTTCCTTGTTAAGTTTTTATGCCTTTTTAGGAAGAGAAAGGGCAATAGAATGCAGCTTCATTGGAATCGCAAGATTAAGTATATTGAAGTGTTTAATATCTTTTAAATTATCTTTGAATTAGTCGTTATGAAATTCAAGTTTAATTATTTAAAATTTTGTTAAAATTTAGTTGTAAATATTTATAATATCATGGTTCTAATTATTTTCGATCTAAACAATTTTCTGTAGTCATATACAATACACATATTTATTTATATCAAAAAGACTTGACTTAAACTTAAAATTTGTTCTATTTATTATTAAAATTTTTAAATTATTTAAAATTTCAATTTATAACTCAAACATTATTTAAATTTTTTTAGTTAAGTCAATTATTTTTACATTAAATCTAATAATTTATTTTTTTACTCTAGTACAAATGTGTGTCTATTACAAAGAAATGAAGTTGTGTTATGTTTGTAGTTCAACATTGTCTTCCATGTCCCTTGACTTTCCTGCACCCTGCAGCAATTATACTCAGAGAACAGACGAGAGAAACTTGAGCTTTTAAAGGGAATTACCCTAGCGGTCGCTGATGAATCGTTCAACCTAACTCCTCTGCAACAGGTACACAAAGACTGAATGTTATTACAAAGTTTCATTCCAATCCAAAGAGTTGTGTTTTATATTTGTGTGTGAATTAGGATGTGCTGATAGTTTGGGGAGATGGAGACCAGATTTTCCCATTGAGAATGGCACAGGAACTCAAACAGTAAGATCAGAACAACCTTGACTTATGTTTTAAAAAGATTTAAGAAGGAGACCTTAAACGACGACATCTTGTTGTTGTTGTCTAACTCATCCATTTCAGGCTTCTGGGACCTCAGGTCAGGCTAGAAATAATAGAGAAGACATCTCATGTTCCCCAGATTGAGGACTCAACACAATTCAACAAAATTGTCCGAAGCTTCCTCTGTGGAGGATCAGCCACACTATGAATATGATAGTGGAATCTAAGACAAATTTGTATATCCAGATTCTAAGTTTAATAAATTGTTTTCACAGACATTTTAAGTCTTCCTTTCAGAGACAAACTTTGAAACATGAGTGGTTGTCATGTCTGACTCTGTCGTCCATTTGTGTAGAATCGAATTAGAATTTATCGGGATTTGATTTAATATGAATGAGTTTTTGTTTAAAAATTAAATTTAAATTAGATCGGTTTAATAATTTTACTTATCTACGCAAGATACTAATATTTTATTATTATTTATTCATACGTATACACTATGTTTCTTACGTATGTCCTTTTCATCATGACTAAATAAATAATTTTTATAACTCAAAAGGATTATTGAGGATGATCGTAATATATATAACAAAATTTGAATTTAAACTAATAATTTTATATGTTTTTTAATCATAATATGTATGAAGCGATTCAACATTGGATCCAAATCTCTCATGGTGTCCAAAAAAATTAAAGAAGAAAGAAAGGGACAGAGAAGGGAGAAATGGGGGTCCCACTCAGACATTGTGGATAAGGAGGAAGGTGGGAGAATGGGACACGTGGGACGTAGCAGGTATTTGATGGACGATTTTATTAATAATTAACAGATATAAATCGTTTACATCTTTCTTATATTTCTATTTCTATTCGTGACTCCGATTTAAATTATAGAATTTAAGGTTAGGAGTTATGATTAAGGTTTAAAGAATTAAAAGTAATGTATATTTTTTATGATACATGATTTAAGGTTTAAAATATAAATATTAAAGATTAAGGTTTAAAATTTATTTTTTTTAAAAATTTCAATAAAAATAAATAAAAGATATAATAAAAAGACATAATTTTTATCCGTAATTAAGATAATAAATGATATAATAAAGCGATTTCATCTAATAATTTATTAAGGTACGAAGACATCTCTTCCACGTGTAGTCATACTCCTGTCCTATCCACGTGGCCTTTCATTTCACCAATAATCCATCCCATTTATTATTATTATTTTGGTGGAAATGAGTTTTCTTCCGGAAATTTTAAGACGAGTCAAGTTGAAATAAAATAAAATTAAAATTATTATAAAGATTATAAAAATTTTAATAACGAATTTTTAATAAATATTAATTTTATTATAAAATATAAAGATTTTATTATATAACAATTTTTTTTATAAAAACTAAAAATTTTGAAAGTGTAAAAATTTTGTTATCTACTGGATTTTTAAAAAGTATAAATTTTTTAATATATATATAAATAAAATAATACAAATTTCTTATAAATTTATAATAATTTTAATTTTATTATATTTTAACCCGTTTTACGGCTAAAAAAACGTTTTCTTTTACTAATTAATTACCCTTCTTCTCTCTACTTAAAGCTTGAATGCCTTATCCAATTCTAATTTTTTTCTACTCTTGAAAATAAATAAGTTTGGTCAATGACCTTTACATTTTAAGCTTGATGTAATATTATTAATTTATGAAAATTAATAAACCTAATAAATCATTTTTTATAAAAAATGGATAATATTTATTTTAATAATGAATAAATTATCAAAATATTTTTTAAAAATTCAGATTTTAATAATTATTTTTAAAAATAAATATTTATTTACTTGTTAAAAATAATACGTTACTTTAATATTATGACATGTGATTAATATAATTGTGTGACATCGTCATAAATACTAAAAATAAAAACTCATCAAATTAAGTGATTAATGTAAAAATAACTTTAAAAAAAATAAAATTTGATTTATCCGATTTGTCAATACAGTTCAATAATTAATTATATTTTTATTTCTATTTAAATACTGATAATAAATAAATAAACAAAAATATCAAAAATGGCATATAAAAACTTCCTATCTACTCTTGTTTCCATTCGCTCTTCTCTTTTCTCCTTTTTATTATGTTCTTTTTCGGTGGCTTCGGTTGTTTTGTTTGTGTTTGAAGGAAGAAAGAAAGATTTCTGGAATCATCATCCTCTCCCTTTGTTTTCACTGTTTCTTGAGTAACAAAAGTCACACTGCACAACAAGGAATGTTTCCGTATATTGGCATTTGGTAACTTCGATGGAGTGCGCCGGTGATACTTTCAGATTTGAATCCACGCCGACGAAAGAAAGGAAACCGACGACGGAGGAAGACGATTGGAGGAGTCCGGCGTCTACAACGACATCGTCTTCGATCGGGAGGAACAGTGATGACGTGTCCGGAAGATCATCGAACGATGGAGGTTTTGACGAAAACGAGGTGCAAAGCCCTTATAGAGGTGGTTTCAACACGATGGATTCGCTTCAACAGGTTTTGCCTATGAGGTTTGTTCGTAATCGCATCTCCTCTCTGTTTTAGATCTGTGGCAAATAAATCAGTAAAACAATTGGGTAGGAATAATCTGGTAGAATTATAATTTATAAACCTTACAAAAAGGGTAAAGGCTGAGATCGAAAGACCGTATTATTACATAACGGTTACGGTTGTGATTATGTCGCCGATTACGGATGTTGTGTCGTGGTTTTTCTCCTAAAGTAAGTATAATTTTAGACACTATTATTATTTGAGGCGATTTTTAAAGCTGTTACAATACGGGCCGTTATATTACAGGAGAGGCATCTCGAGTTTCTACAATGGCAAATCAAAGTCATTCACCAGTTTAGCCGATGCTTCCTCAGCTCCATCGATTAAAGAAATAGCAAAGCCTGAAAACGCTTACACCAGGAGGAGGAGAAATCTGTTGGCAATCAACCACCTGTGGGACAAAAACAGGAACAGTAAAAGACCCATTAGACCAATCAGCTCAAGCAAAAGCACATTGGCTCTAACTGTTGCCATGAGTAGCTCCGAAAGCATATCTAGTACCAGTGACGACTCTAATTCAACTTCAAGCCCACGGCTTCCTCCGTTGCACCCACAAACCCGAACATCTTTCATTAATAATAATAATAATACCCCATCATCACCGTCCAGTGGCCGGAATCTCTCTAACTGGCGGTCCTTCTCGCTGGCTGATGTAAGGGAATGTAATACTGTTATAGAAAACTAACTCTTGAGAAAGAGACTGGACGTACAATAATTTGTTCATTAAGTTTACACGTAGTTTGATGTATGCTGAAAGGGGGATTTGGGTGCATGTTTTATGCCTTCCATATTGTTATTGTCGAAAGGATAATGTCTCCCGGAGCTTTTGTCAATGTTGTGGTTTTCTTTACCTGATGTAAAAAGGAAAACTTTGCACCAAATTTTGCTTTATTTATAAGATTTAAACTCGAAAACTTACTTCAAAAGCATCGAATTCTTTATCGCTCCATCTAGTACTGGTCCCTGATAATTAATTTTTCTGGATCCTGTTTCAGAATAACAAAGCAAATCATCTTATGTTCCCATGTGCAAATAAGCGAGTTACAGTATCATCATAAGACCCTAGCTAACAGACGACTGCTTGAATGAAGAGGAATAAGGATTACTCTATAAATCATACTTATGGAGATGACTGGATAAGAATTTGAATAACTCGAAATTTTTAGTAATTAATGGATTAGTTTTCGAGTTTAAGTTGAATATCACAACTTTACCTGAAATATTTATATTGTATATAAAAAAATACGAAAGAAACATATATATATATATATATATATATATATATATAGTTTTAGTTGTAGAAAGTCGCTTAAATCGAAATCAATTAGTATTATAATATTATAAATATCTACAATTATATTTGTATAGAAACTCGATTAATTGGACTTTCATAAACTAAAACCGTCTCAAAAAACTTTTAAATAAAAATTAAAGTTATAAAATAAGACTCATAAACTCAACTAACTTAAAAAAAAATGACTCTATTCGATCGAATACTCACTCCTAGACTCAATTCTTCTGTCCCCACTTTCTTCACTGATTAGTATAGAGTTGATCCATTTCTCCATGTCATAAAACAGGGATTCAATCTATACCAATAAAATCATGCCATCAGGACCAAGATGCGGTACCTATAGATACATCAGCCACAAGAAGAAGCATGGGGCTTACCTTTCACCAATTGGAGCTCCTTTGCACTCCTCCATCATGTGCACATTGTAAAGACGAACCAGCAAGCTTTGTGGTCTAACTGCCGTCCGAATTCTTCCTGAAATATAAGAGAAACAACTATGTAAAATCTTGGTCTCTATAAATGCAAAGTACCAAATAACAGTACTGAGCAAATTGGAAAAATCAGTATACAAAAACTTGCAGAGTTGTATGTGTAAACACAGCCTAGACAATGAGAATATAAAAAGAAATTTCTTTTTAACTAAAATGTATTGTTCTCGAGTAGCTAAAGACAATTAACAACATAAAACGGGGAAAACCAGAGCTGAATCTCGAAATAGATAACCAAATTTGAAGAACTAATATGGTAACAACTTGAAAGTCGATCTCAGTTAACAAAAAAACAAAGAATTTTCTGTATTAATGTGATAATTAGCTTTTATAGGACCATATTTATAACTAAAAGCAGAACATAAGCTACCAAGTTGATCTCCAACACCATAATCTACAGATTCTCAATGTTGAAAACAAGTCTCAATCATTACCATTCTGAACATCTACATAGAAATTAAGCCAAAAAATAATTACTACAATTAAGCAAAATTTAAAACATCACTTGATAAATTAGCAAGCACACCAGGTCAGGTTCGTCTCGGTCTCGATGTTCTTCCTCTTAATTCGCATCTCCAGGAAGCAATGCCTCTGGAAACGCCAATAACCTGAACAGAGAAAATGAAACCAGAATTCAACAAGTAGGCAGATAAACAAATATTTTCCAAAAGAGTGAAAAATAATAACGGAAGTTAATGAAACCTATACCGATTTATCGCAGGCCGTTCGAATACTGCGAGCCTGTCTGGCTTTCACTGCAAGCCGAGGTCAAGCTCTTGCACTGAAGCTTCCCTCTTGGCTCTTGCGTCGAAGCGGATATTGATGTTTGGTTCCTGAGAAAATTTTGAAAAATTCAAGAAAAAATAACTGAAAGGGAACCCTGTAGACTCTCAGTTTGTTTCGTTAAGTGTGTGTGGCAGTGCCATTTTCGGAATTTCAGAGAAACGTCTAAAACGAACAGAGAAAGAGATGTTGTTTTAGCGGTGGGCCTTTCGGGCTCCCGCCCTAATTGGTGGGCTGCAGACTAAATTATATTTGATATAAAATAATCACGGGAAGTTAAATATTTTTTTAAATGTTAAAAAAATATTATATGATAATAAATTTAATTTTTATATTTATATATTTAATTAATTTAATAATAAAAAAATTCATTGATTAGCAATTTTATCGGTTGAAGAAAACTATAGTATATATAACGTGAAAGCAACTCTTGCAGCCATGTAGAGTTGGGAAATTGGAATTCATTGATTAGCAATGGGAAGTGGGAACCACATCAATTTTGCACATGCTAAATTAGATAATTATTTAATGAATACAATCGAGTCAATCTAAACCATCAATTCTAATCATTTGAAAATCTTAAAGCATATAAAATTAAAAAAATTTGTATGGTGTAACTTAATATCGTCTCTTATTTAATACTTCGTACAATTAACTAAACTTAAAATAATATTTAATTTATGACTCGTATTTTATAGCTCATTATTACGACCCACGAGCCCAACACAGGGGTTGGTACAATTCAATCCTCTCAAGTCTATCTCATTAAGGTTTTAAAGTTTGCCAAGCCTATCCAAATTATCCATCCTTCCTTTGTGAACACACAACATGTGAACATAAAACATTTTTATCATAGTTAGCCGAGAATATTCATAGAAGTATGTTTTGTAATTAGATAAGATTCAATTTAGACCGTCGATGTAATTTAATCTTAGTCGTTGGATATAATAGGGGTCAACTATAAATAGAGGCTCACCCCCTCCTCACAAATCATTTCATCATTGAGTAAAAGAGCATTCACTCATAAAACTTTCTCTTGTTCAATCTTTCATTTCTTTGCTTGTTTCGTTTCTGCGAGTTATAATGCTTTGAAGGCTTTGTTTAAAGGTTGATTTAGGCGAATCGAAATCTAAGACTGTATAATTTTGTTAGAATGATTCTAGACCCTTGACATCATTATATAACCAACTTGATAAAAATAATTTTAATTTAAATTATAAAATTTAATCAAATCGATTCAAAATAAAATTTGTTCGTGAAGTTAATAATTTAAGATCTTGTATAATATCGTCACTAAAATTATATATAACATTGGTTATTTGATAGTTAATTCATGCCACTAAGGTTACAATATTAACAATAATATCAATGTATATAATTATACGATACAATTTTATCGCTATATCATTCAATTTGACCAAATATTTTTTATTTTAAAATTATTAAAATTTATTTTTTTTAATTTTATTCTGATTATTAAAAAAATAAGCTAAAAAGTTAGTTTCCTAAGTTCATGTGATTAGGTGAAGTGAGTGAGTAGTCTAGGTCACATGGTTTTAGTAGTTACATTACATTTACATCACGCATAAAGCTATTTAATAAAAAGAAAAATGCAAATAAACATAAACATCCTACTTCAGCCACGTTTCACCTTTTATTCAACTTTTTTTTATTTTGTTGTTACCAAATTAAATTACCATCTTCCAAGTCTAAAGGAAAGCAAATCAGCTGGGCCAAAAATAAACATGACTTAAACAACTTTATTATTGATCATAGATTAACATCAAATACAACCTAATCATACATTAACATTAGATTATTACAAAAAAAAAGTTTTTTTAATATATATATATATATATATGTCAATCAACATAATAAATATATTGGATAAAATTATTCGAATATAATTTTTTCTTTTAAAAATATAAGACCATTCATTAAATCTTACAACTTTGAATATTTAAATTAAATCTGTTTATATTTATTTTATCATCTTTTTCATATTGATTATTGAAACTTGGAGTATTTTTTAGGATTTAAGTTTAAATATATTCATATTTATTTTCATTTAACTTTTATTATATAGTTTGAATATGTTTTAATTGTCAATATTACACTTATACAGGCGTGTTGATTGTAATAATAATTTTAAAAAATATTAAGTGATATAAATATTTTTATTTTAAAATTTGAATATTTTTTTATTAATATATATTATTAATAAAATGATAGGGTAGTTACGTATTAAACCCGAAGCCAGGGGCGTTTTTTTATGCGGCTACATGGCTTATAATCCTTCAAAAATCAAAACTGTAGATATAAATAATTATATTAAATTTCAAAATTTCAAATATTTTAATTATTTTTTTTTAAATTTGATGAAAATAGATATAAATAAAAATAAAATTTGTGAAAATAAAATCAACATAATTTTAAATAGTTATTGTAGTTTCTTTAAAAATAATTGATACATTTAAATAAAATTATCCCTCATAATTTGTCCATATCTATTTAAAAAATAATAATTTATCTTCACTCCTTTAATAATCCTTTATATAATTTTTAAAATTTTAAATCATAATATAAATTTTTATAACGGTTCTTAAAATTAATGCTATATTAATATAAAAATAAAATATTTTATTAAAAAAAAGTTTTAAAGAATAGTTTAGAGACATCCTAAACTTAATATCGAGAGAAAGTAATCATTGTCGTGTTGAAATAAGGATACTTATAATATGTGGATGTGGCGGTCGCCAAGTTGTGGTTTTTATTTATTCACAAGAATTTTATTTTTCAACTAATTAATTTATTCTATTAAAAAAACTAATTAATTTAGTTCGCATTTCTTTATATAGTTTAAAACACGTCATAATAATAAAATATAATAAGAAACAGCTACATCAACAAAGCTAATTAGCTAAACAACAGTAGCATTATCACTAATATTAACCTAGCAGCTACTTTTTTCATCTAAAAAATTATTATTATTATTATTATTCTATTTATTTTTTTTCTAAAAAAATATTTATTTCGATCTCTGTAATTTCTTCAATCTCGGCTGTGATTGGAGAAAGATCACAAATTCTGACGCAGTGATCTGGCGTTTGGCATTTGTTTTGTTTGGCTGTGAAAGGGAAACAAGCGAAGTTAGGGAGGAAGAACAGGTCAAACATAGCCAGCTTCTCTGAGTTTCGTGTCTCGTCGTTCTTCTTCTTTCGATTGCAGAGAAGATGGAGTATTTGAAGCAGCCGAACTCTATTATTTGCATAGGAGGAACGATTGTGGTTCGGCAAGAATAAGATAATTCCGGATTAAGGTATGGATTTTTCCTTCGATGAGAAAGTTCGGTTGTAAGTGCATGCTGTTTTGATAAATTCCCTGAGCCCGGGGCTCGGGGAGATCTGAATCTAGAAATTGAAAACGGAGAAGCTTACCATGGAATCATCCGCTGCGAAAAGGTGCGATTGCGATATTCTTAACGATAATGGTAGCTCCGCTCAATCTCAACCGTCTACGTGTATGCAGAAATTCAGACTCTACGAAACTCGATCGGTAATATCTCTTTCATTTTTATTTGTATTGTTTCTTTCTTTGCTTTGATCTCATTAATTTACGTTGTTAGCAGCTTAGTTTGAATGTCCTTTTTACTTGAATGGATTTGTTTTGACGTTGAGCTATTATTAAATTAAGTGGAAAAAGATTTTTTTTTAACTAATTTCATTTTGATGTTTGTGTGCAGAACTTTTATATGATTGGAAGGGACAAGAGTAGAACGTATTGGAGAGTGTTAAAGATAGACCGGCTTGATCCTTCCGAGTTAAACATTGGTGAAGATTCTACCACGTATTCAGAGAGTGAATGCTCTGAGTTGTTGAGGCGAATACATGAAGGAAATATATCCACTGGTGGATTGAAATTCGTTACAATTTGTTATGGCATTGTTGGTATGGATGTTGAAATTACATTATGACTTTATGGTATTATTAATGTTGTTCAATTATTCAAATGCCAATCTAATTCGTAATTGTTCTATGTTTTAGGGTTTATTAAATTTTTGGGGCCTTACTATATGCTTATTATTACGAAAAGAAAGCAGATTGGCTCGATTCGCGGTCATAATGTATATGCAGTTTCAAAGAGTGAGATGATTCCTGTTCCAAATTCAACAGTTAACTCAAACATTGCGGACTCTAAGGATGAGAATAGGTCTTCTTCTTTTCTGTTTGCTAATATACTTGGTCCACATCCTAGAAGTCATGGATGTTATGCTGAAAGATTTTATGTTCTGTTCTGTAATGTGATTAGAAGAAAATTATTGACATGCTATTTTGTCTCCTTTGTTTTCTAGTTTTAAATTGCGACTTTTCCAACTATAGTTTTTAATTCAATATTAGTTGTTTCATTTTTTATTTAGATACAAGAAGCTCATGTGCACAGTCGATCTGACAAAGGACTTCTTCTTCAGTTATTCATACCATGTTATGCGTAGTCTTCAAAAGAACATGTGTAATAATGAACCAGGTCAGGTTCTTTATGAGACCATGTTTGTGTGGAATGAATTTCTAACTCGAGGGATCCGCAATCACCTCCAGAATACTTTATGGACAGTTGCATTGGTGTATGGATTCTTTAAGCAGGTTAAGGATGGTGCTCATTTGATGTTATTATTAGCTAATGTTTTATCAAGTTACTGCTGTGTTTATAAGATGGATGGTTAGTTTTATAGTTTGACATTGGGCTATGTGAATGTAGGCCACACTTTCTGTATCTGGAAGGGATTTCAAATTTACTCTCATTGCAAGGCGATCCCGCCACTATGCTGGTACCAGGTAAGAAAGTTCTCCTACAATAAAGGGAAAAGGCTTAGTTTTATTTTTCTAGAGCACTAGCGCTATGTGAGATGAAATCCTACTTGGTTATTTTCTGAGATATGGTTCTAGAAAGTTATGGATTGAAACTTCTTGTCTGCATTTGCTCATGATTTTCTATATAGGTATTTAAAACGAGGAGTAAATGAAAAAGGAAGAGTAGCTAATGATGTTGAGACAGAGCAGATTGTCTTCGAGGATGTCCCTGATGGGCTTCCTTCAGAAATAACTTCCGTTGTGCAGAACCGAGGCTCAATTCCACTTTTTTGGTCGCAAGAAACCTCACGTTTGAATCTTAAACCAGATATCATATGTATGTGCTCATAATTGCTGAGAGTACTTCAGTTGGTGCTGCAGGCATTTTTCATTTGCTTAGAAAAAGAATAACTAACCCTTTTTCCCTCTTTTTCCAGTGTCAAGGAAGGACAAAAATTATGAAGCAACCAGACTTCATTTTGAAAATCTCGTCAAAAGATATGGCAACCCTATAATTATTTTGAATTTGATTAAGGTAATTTTCATTACATCACCCTGTACCCCTTTCTTCGGCTGCATGTCTTCATTATCCTGGTTCTTCTGTTTTCTTTAATTATTTCATAAACTGGTATATTTCTTAAAGATAGTTCATGTGCAGAAAACCTGAAAATTGGTACAGAAGGGGGGGGGGGGGGGGGGAGTACCATTGTACTTTGATGTAGCTCTATGATATCACTGATTTTATGTTAAGGTTCTGTATCTTATAGCTTTTGTGTGATGAGCAGACACAAGAGAAGAAGCCCCGAGAGTCAATTCTTCGTCAAGAGTTTGCAAATGCAATTGATGTTATAAATAAAGATTTGTCAGAAGAGAATCGATTGAGGTTTCTTCACTGGGATCTACACAAGCATTCTCGGAGGTATGTTATAAGCTTGTTATTTTGTTCCCAAATTAATGCGCATTTTACTTTCTTTCCCTTCCATTTATTCCTCTTTGCTATTTGCTGTTGATTCATTTTTATTTTTATGGTTTGATTCCTAACCAGCAGTAAAAACCTTCCATTTTTTCCCTTCCAGCAAAGCTACAAATGTGTTGTTACTTTTGGGCAAAGTGGCTGCGTATGCATTAATGCTAACAGGTTTCTTTTATTGTCGGGTCACTTCAACCTTGAGACCCGAGGAGTGCATGGCTTGGTCTTCCTTCAAGTAAGCTTTTCACATTCAATAACTTCCAGTTTTGCATATGAAAATTGTGTAAATATGGTTTTTTCTAAAACATAGTAATAAATGTAGTCTAGACACCCAACGCAACCTGACTTATCAGTCATCAGTTGGGATTTTGAATTTTCAACGTGTTATACTTTTGCAGAAGGTTGACACTTGGCTCAATGAAGTATGGTTTTCAATCTATTATTAATTTAATATGGTGGGACTTTAATGATGTCATATTTTAAATATTGAAGATCTCTGTTTTGTATTAGTTCAAAAAAAAAAAAATTCTCTGTTTTGTATTCGCCTATGAGTTGAAAATGGCAATTTTGTTTTCGAACGATGGTACAGGAACGTTAATGATATTGACCTGTCACTCCAGAGATATCACAACAATGTTACTGACGATGCTTACAGATGGGAGAGGAATCGATCTGAATATAATAATGGTACTAATGGTAATCATTCTCTCAAGCCTCCAACATTCCAGAGAGGTGTGCTTAGGACCAATTGTATAGACTGTCTGGATCGCACAAATGTTGCACAATATGCATATGGATTGGCTGCTCTCGGACATCAGCTTCATTCTATAGGGATTAGAGATACCCCAAAGATAGATCTGAATGATCCTTTGGCAGATAATTTAATGTGTTTCTATGAGAGAATGGGTGACACACTTGCTCATCAATACGGTGGTTCTGCAGCTCACAATAAGGTATTCCACTTTGTTTTTGTAATATTTTTTCTTTGGGAAATAAATGAAGTAAATATTTGTTACTTAACTCATTCCAGTAACGTGCTTCATCTCCCTGTCAAAATTTAGTTATAGTTTATAAATACAATCGTCTAAGTTTGTTGATTTTCTGTTCTTTTATACCATGCAGATATTCTCTCAGAGAAGAGGTCAGTGGAGAGCTGCAACCCAGTCACAGGAGTTCTTTAGAACACTTCAACGATACTATAGCAATGCATATATGGATGCTGAAAAACAAGATGCAATTAATGTGTAAGTTTCAGTATTATGTTTGTATTACTTCCAGGGGGAAATTGATGTCTGTTTTACTTTGACACCAAATGATCTTAAAGCATGTTCTACAACTTCGATGCATATAGGTAGTTAGCTTTTTTTTTTGGTTAATACATCCCTGATTGCACGACAATGGAATAAAAGGCTCAAATTTTTTATTTGGAGTTCAGTCAATTTGACATTCTCTTGTAATTATCTTAAATTCATATCTTAAATGTGTTATTGTTAATATCTTGATCAATTCTTTTAATAATTTTTTGTGCAGATTCCTTGGGTATTTCCAGCCCCAGGCTGGTAAACCTGCTCTGTGGGAGTTGGGTTCAGATCAGCATTATAAGGAAAGAAATGGAGAAACTATTTTTGACGAAGATGGAAGGTAGATTTCTATGTAAAACCTTGAGCTCCATGCCTGAGCCATAAAGTAGTGACTATAAGTATCCTCTATTATTTACTTTTGGGAAACACGTCTCTTTGAATATTCTTCCTGCAATTTCTTGTTTTGAGTGCTCCACTTTCTCGTTAATTAGGAAATTCTGGTTATGGGGGCTTTTCTGAGTTGTGGTGGAAAGCTGCTATGAGTGAGCCGTTAGGACTTGTGAGAATGAAAACAAACAGTTATGTAATGACATCCATATTTCATCATAAACTATATGACTTGTTCACAGTTTTACCTATGCTGGATCTGATGTAATGAATTTAGTAAGTAGGTAATGTTTTGAAGTGAGATTTTTTGCGTTTCATTTTCTGCTTTGTTTTGGTTTGACTTCCTATTTAGTGTAGAATATTGTTATCTGTTGTGTACTTAAGTAACTTGTACAGCTAGGAGGTAGTTATTAAGTCTTTGTATTATTATAGAGTTGGACTTTTATTTCATTTAAAACTCTTATCTCTACATATAAGATAAAACTCACCTAGAGTAGTGATGGAACTGAAACACTAATGTAACTGACCTATTATTAAATAGGTTGTATCTACTGTAAGTGATTTATGGCAAAATAAGAGAAGAAAAGAATTTATTATCTTCCAAACCATTGTTTTTCACATTTAGTCATCTGATTATTGTTGTGTATCACTTCGCTTCCCAATCCTTAATTTCCAGGTCATTTTTCAAGCGATCATTTTCTGATGGAAGCATTCTTCGTCAAACTGTATCACCTATGCCAGCAACAAAAGATAAGCAGGAGAAATTTACCAATTCAACCTTGCCTGACCGATCACAAGGAAGCAATGGCCTTTCAGAGTCATCACCCGAGATATCAACTTGTGAGAGTGATATGTCGTATTCAAGGTTACTTGCTTTCCATTCCCACCATTGAACGTCTTTTACTTTGAAATGTCATTGGTCTCGAATGGCTACAACCTTCTATTCTCCATAAAGTGCCTGGGAGATGAGATGGGATCCGCTGTTTCATATGTTTTATTGTTGACTATTTAATCTATATGCTTTGTTGAGCTAATCTTTTGTATCAACACTTTCATAACTTTTCAAGTCATTGCTGCATGAATCAGCTGGTGGAACTGCATGTTTCACGGTTTCCTGTAATTAATGGATCACCTGTAGCATGTTGCATATATGGCTGCCCCTTTAAATTTCTTCTTTGATACTGATATCTTCAAATTCTTTGTGCAGGTATACACCCTCTATACCTCGAAGGCAGTTGTTTGGAGACGTGCAAAGAGATCGCTATCTTGAAACTGGTCAAATTTTCTTTTCTGGACATGGGGATGGAGTTAATTGCTCTAACTTTGTTGACTTAGATTGGCTTTCATCCTCTGGAAATTCATGCGAGGACGAACCATATGAGAGGTATGGTTTCTTGTTCATGTATGCTCCAAAGCTCAAGCTTTAAGTCCACAGTAGCATTTGTTGTTCAGATAACATATGCTACAAACCTTTTCTATATTATCTTTTCCGTTTGTACTCTTTGTTTGTCGTGCTTCTTACATGTACTGCAGTTTAAAAAACAAAACGATCTAACTTGAAACATCAAATGATTTATGTTATTATTCGGAACTGAACCTCTTCTTCCCCCATCACTGATGCATGCATACAAAAAGAGCACTGCCCTTTCACAATTTGTTCTACACGGTTTCTGCATTTTTACAGCAATGGGATAATTTGTTGTTTTTTTAATCACTATAGAACAACCATATAAATATGTGCAGGTCATCACTACTTCAAAGTTCTCTAGGGCTTTCATCAGAGAATGTTGTCAATGGAGTATTGGGAGAAACAACCCCCTCAATCAGTGAATATGGATTGAGTATGAAGGTTGGTACTTTTATCGCCAGTGGAAGGCTCTTGAATCATACTTCTTTGCATCATATATGAATCAAGGTTTTCTGATCAACTCAATTTGGCTATAATAGTTTTACATTACATATGCCAATGCATTCTTCTTTTTTGCCATAACTATATACATCACAACAAAATTTTCTGTGAGACTAAGTTGGCACTTTCTTTCATCCATGTATCAATGCATTATAAAAACTGCAGCTGTGAGTTTCTCGAGCGCGAAATAATGGCTAACCCAAGTTATATATTTATGTAGGGAATGCAGCAGAAAGGAACTGAGGAATTTTCCGAAAGTTTTGTGCACTGGGTAAACGATGGACATTTGCTTTCCTATTAAGGTTTTGCTTGGTTTCCTCAAATTGGTAGCATACACACGTCCATGGCACCACTGAGTCAGGCTGCCGCAGTGGTGGAAGCGGTTGCAGTGGGTAAACGATAGGCATGTGCTTTCCCATGTACGACTACTACCACATTCATCCCTTTAAAAAAAAAAAGAAACTTAAACCAGAAACTAATACTCCCACTAGAAGAAAAAGAGAGTAAATAGTCTACATTTAAAACAGAGATTCTTTTGGGAGCTCATCATCCATCTCTCTTGTAAATATTTCTTCTGCATTTTGAAGAGCTCTGTTTCTGAGTTATTGAGTCTTTGATTCTTTATTTCCTTTCAAGTTCATCCATGGTGGCCGGCCGGACGAAACATGAAAATGAAACCGACGTTGCACTTTGGGTTTGGGAGGGAGAATCAGTTTATGTAGGACTGATATTTTCTTTATGACAAGTTGCTGAGTTCTAGAGCTTTAAACTTTTTTCAACCTCTTGGGGTTTGTTTCCATAAATATATTACATTAACTTCGTTTTTTTAGTGTCATTATTGTTTTTTCAAACAGTCTTTGGTTTTGATGGTGCGGGAAAACCCATCTACTTGTAGGCAGGTGCATGTCCTCAAATTTATAACACCGAGTCTCAATTTTACCACTCCATTGTAGAGTACAGAAAAACTCGAAGGCCAATGAGCCCAAAAGTCAGTCCATATTCGACGTCAAAGCAGCAAAAATGCTCTATATGGTGTAAGCCCCAAAATGGTTGACCTGAGTTAATAATATTTTTATATTTTCCTTTAGGGTGGAAATTTTTAAAAAATGAGTTAAAATAACCTAAATTAAGTTAATTATTATTTTATTTATTGATTCTATGGAAGAGAGAATTTTTATGTAAATATTATTTTTTAATTTAAATTTTAAGGATATAAGATATATTACCTAATAATTAAAGATTTATGATAAATTATAGTAATTTGAATAAGCTACTTGTAGGTTGCCTCTTTTTAAATTTTTTTACTAATAAAATTTAAATTTTAAATAAAGATGTCATTTATATGTAACATCTTGAGTTAAATTATAAAATTATTTATTTATAACTTAATTTTATTTAGGTGGTGTTTTTATATTATTGTAATTTTTATCGTAAATCTCTAATTATAAAACAATATATCTTATATCTTTAAATTTATCCATGATCGTTTTTAAGATGTCAGCTTTATATTAAGTTGGAACCTAATTTAATATTATAATTTTATAATATAAAAGAAATTAAAGATAGATAACAGTACTTTATTTCACTCAATGGGACAAAACCCAAAGTTTAAAACATTCTCAAGGAAATTCAGGTTGGGACATTTTAGTCCAAATTGAAATCAAACATTACAAAGAAAAACTCCAAACAAAAAGGGAAATAAAACTTCAAATGTCGAGCATTCTTGGAAAATTCCAAAATTTCGTTTTCAAGCAGCCTTGGCTCTCCCTTCACTCGATAGCAAGAGGAACAGTCTTGACCTGAAAAACATAATGAATTAAACAACAGTTATAGACACAAATATTTGACGAAAAAAATGAAGAGTTCGAATAACATACTTGCTTGTTATACACCAATGCATGCAACATTTCAATGTATCGCTTGCGGCCGCGTTGTTCGAGGTACGAAACATGTTTCGAGAAGCCGTAAACACTAGTGAGAGTCAATAGCTTCTCAGAGTAAATCTGCCATGTATACCTACAGAGGAATAGGAAATGAGAAGTGTGGGATATGCAGTGAAAAACTAATATGATAGCTTATGGCTTACTTCTCCTGTATGCGTTTCAAGCCTCCCTGAGAGATCTCCTCCCAATAAGATGGATCAGCCTTGCATTTCTCGAAGAAATTAACGAGTGTCTCGGCAGCCAAATCGCCGTTGTAAGGGTCGATGTTGAACCCCGATTTGCCATGGACGATGATCTCAGCAGGGCCACCGTAACATGTTGCAAATGTTGGTAGTCCACAGGTCATTGCTTCGACGACAGTCAAGCCGAATGCCTCGTATATAGCAGGCTGAACGAATGCGCCCTTGGTATCGCAAATGTACCGGTAGAGTTCACCGTTCCTTACTCGGTTCATCTGGGATGATATCCATCTGAATTGTCCATTTAACTTGTATTTTTCGATAAGTTCATACATTTTCTTCATTTCAGCCTTCTCTTCTATGTCCTTGGATTCCTTTCTCCTATCTCCACCTACTACAACCAAGTTAACGAGTTCCCTCAGCCGGCTGTTCTTGGCATAGAACTCTACGAGTCCGGTTAAGTTCTTTACGCGGTCCAACCGTGCCATGGTAAACAGAATCGGCTTGTTTCGATCTTTTAGAACACATCTGCAAAACAACAATTTAAAACATGGTTAAGATTATGCAGATAATCTAGTGAAAAGGGGTGTAAAATAGGATTAAATACTCACAAGTGCTCTGCATTCTCAACAGGGCTGTAGAGAAGCTCTTCGATATCCGGGTGGAACTGCTTCAACCTCCGCTTTTCTTCTGTGTAAGGGAAGTAAATGCTCATATCAGCACCGGGAGAGACGATATTGAACTTAGGGTCAAACACATCGATTCCATTAACAACACGGTAGAGCCCCGGAAGAGTGAAAGCAATGTGACTCTCGTATTGGCCTAGAGTGTCCTTGCTGAAAATCATGGAATGCCAACGTTGTTAGCGTCTCAAATAGGCGCCGACGTTATATGTAGTAATGTCGGAGATATATGTTACCTTCCGGCAATCTCTTGGAAGGTGCTGGTGATGATAAAATCGGTTTGGTTCATTGCAATGAGGTCAGCAGTGAACTGACAAGAGAAGTGGTACTTGTCCTCAAGCTGTTTCCAGTTGATGTCTGAATCCGGGTACTTCGTCTTCTCGAGAGCATGCGCAATGGTGCACTGCACGAAACATCGAAGAACAAGTTCATAAGACTGTATGGAGAAGATCAAAATACAGCAAAGGAACTAAGTCGGTGAATTCGATTTCAACAAACCTGTGTAACATCAAACTTATGTGCCAATAAAGAGGCAACAATGTTTCCATCACTGTAGTTTCCAACAATCAAATCAGGCTTGCCCTGGAACTCTTTGGTAATCTCAGTTGCAACATCTTCGGTGTAAGTTTCCAAGTACGGCCAGACTTCGAATCTCGAGATCCATTGACGTACAATTCCCTTCTCGGTTCTAAAAGGTACACGAAGAATATCGGAATACTTGGTTCCATAAACTTTCTCAAGACGCTGACCACAAGTTGTTCCTCCGGCATCAGGGAGGAGTCGAGTGATCTAGTAGAAAAACAGTCAGAGTAAGCATAAGACATTGTGTTATACAAATTCTGATAAAACGAGAATCAAAACCGATATAACATTCGAACACTCACGATAAGGATACGCGGGGTAATGTCGAGTCCTTGCAGCTTGAACCGGTGAAGCATCTCTTCCTCCAAGGCACGGACTTGATCCAAGATGTACACAACCTGGCCACCAGTGTCGGGGTATCCCAAAACATTGTCTTGAGCGAAGTATCCGTGAGGAGTCATGATAACAACATTGGTGACCAATGGAATTCTTCCGAGGAAGGTCTCGAGAGTGACGGGATCCGGCGCTTGCAGGAGATCCAGAAGAAGATGGATCATCTCTAGAACATGCTCGGCGTTATTGCCCCATCCCTTCTCCAAACCGATCTCCGTGAACCTTTTTTCGAAAACCGAGTATGCTGTATCAGATGGTACAGAATTCAGATACTCCTCTGCCTTCCTCAATGCATGTTGGAGGGAATTCACATCTCGAATTCTTTCATTCAACAACATACCCTGTGACATAACAGTGAATGATTCTCGAGTTTTAATGTATTAAATGTTACAACGAAAAATGAACAACGGATCATTAGGCCGATACCTTTCCCTTCTGGCAATGAATTTGGAGAAATTCAAGCAATAAGTTCATGTTCTCCTTGTCTTGAAACAGCTTGGCAGAAAGGTGGCGGTTGAGGAATTCCATGCCATTACCAATGGACTTTGAAAGAGATGGCCGAGGAACAGAATTGTTGAACGCACCGAAGTCCAATTCCAACGTGAATTCGCCGTCGTTGGAGCTGAATCGCATCATCAAGCATTGTTTGACATAAACTCGATATAACTTGAAAACTAAAACAGAACCAAAGAGCTCTAAAACCACATACCTTCCATCAACAATCTCCTCCTTCAACTTCAAGTACTCAGCAACAGGCATTTCCTCCACAAAGAGCTTTTGGACCTCCACAGCAATATGCTCCCAAACACCAGGAGCCGAACGAATAGCGAGCGCAACCAACGGAGACGACACCACAGCTTCCTATTAGACAATACAAACGTATCAAATCCAATATTCTCATCAAATTAACATCAAGAAACACAAACAAGAGAAAAGGGTTATTCATTGTCACCTGAGTGGACCTAAGGACATCGACAATCGCCCCATCAAGCGCTCGACCTGCAGCCTCCTTATCGAGAACCGAGAGCAGCTTCTGAGACTTATGAATACCCTTTCCAAGGCTTTCAATACTGCATTACATATGAACAAATGTAATCAAAATTCACAAAACAAAATACCCTCAGAAAGATCATGACGGGCTTATTAGATACATACATAAATACATTATAATATATGTATATACCTTGAGAAGATGGACTTTGCTAGCTGTGGATGAGTAGCTAGGGATTCACCCAAACGTTCACAAATGGAAACAGCAGCCATTGTTTTTGAGTTCCTGAAATAGCAAATGGGGGAAGAGATGTATGAAAAGAAAATCAAACTATGGATGAAATGAGAAAAATGTAAAAGCTTTATAGCACTAGAAAAGTTGGAAAATGCTAATCTGAGGTACCTAATTATTTCATTAATTAGATGAACTAAAACAAAGTAGGTGGAGATTATTATATTAGGACTGCATCTAACTACAATAAAAACAGTAAATCCAGTCAAAAAAATTCTAAAAACTGGCAATTAATATTAAAAAAACCCAGAAAACTAAGTGTAAATAATCATTTTGAAGGTCTTTAAAACCCCCAAAAAACCCAAAAAATATAAATGTTGTGTAGTTGAAGATTGGAGGACCTGATTGAAAGAAAAAGAAAAGAGTAAAGGAGAAATAATGGAGAAGTGTGGTCTAAGGAAGCATGAATTGCATTGAACATATAGGAGAGTGACTATTGAACTAAGAATGGTGACCCTACCAACAGAAATGGAATCATCATAAATGAAACAATAAGAAGGAAAACTTTTCCTCCAAGAAATTTATTTTTTTCCATCTTCAATTCAAGAAAATGATGTATTATGTTTGAAGAACATAAATTCTGATTGATACTTTTAAAATATCTTCGATTTTTTTATATAAAAGTTATAGTAATTGGATTTGGAAGGAAGTTAGCTTCTGTTTTAAGTTATGTAAAGGAAGTTGGTGTATGCTTTTTGGTCCCACGTCAACCTATCAACCTTCAATTTTATTTTTTTATTTAGCACCATCACCTTTAAAATTATTCTACTTTAAAATTATTCTATTCACAAAGGGTGAAACAAAATAAAAGTTTTTGGGTAAGAAATCTTTGAAATTTTGGGGAAAAAAATGTCAGGATTAGGTCAAAAAGAACAAGATAATAGAATAGAAAGAACAAGAAAATTAGAATAGGACAGAGAGAAATTGTAAGAGAGGAAGAATAAATTCATTCAGCAGATTTTTCACACATTCTCCTCTGGTACAAGGGAGGTTATAACAGCTAGCTTCTTATTTTTGGACAGCTGGCATGAATAACAAACTTAAAACTAATTCAAAACATCACCGTTTGGACCCATTTCATTTTCTCAAAATGACACCGTTCCCTTCATAGCTTCAGCTTCCCAAAACGACACCGTCTCCTTTAATAGCCTCAGATCCCAAAACGATCTCGTTTCCCTCTTCGATTACAGACTCCTCATACGACAACGTTCTTCTCTCTGACCTCTGAATTTCCATTTCCTTTCGAATTTGTGCCCTTTTCCCCTTTCCATTCCCAATTTCCTTAAAAATCCCTAAAGCCATTTCCCCCTTTTCATCCCCAATTTCCTCATAAATCCCTAATTTCCCTTCCCTTACCATGACAAAAAATCAATTAAGTTTTATTCTTTTATATTTAATTAAGTCTTTAAAAAAAATTGAATCAATTAAGTCTTTTGACTAATTTTAATATTAAATCTTAATAATATTTTTATATACTGGTGTAATCTATCGTATCATAATATTTTTAATTTGCATTTTTAGAATTATTAAAAAATTTCTATAAAAACCTTAAATATTCTTAAAAAACTAATAACTAGATGAAAAGAGTCACCTTTATAATAAGCATTTGCAATAACCGATTTGGATAAGTGAATAGTTAAACACCAATGGATTTATTATATAATTTAAAATATTAAGGTTATTAACAATAAGGGATGTAGCTCAAATGATAGAGTGTTTGCTTTGCATGTGAGAGGCACAGGGTTTGATCCTCCGCATCTCCATACAATATTTTTTTAAAAAATCTCTTCCCTTTTTCCAATATTCAAATGGAAACGGCGCCGTTTCAATCGGGTTTGGTGTCGATCACTCTTTCTCCTCTTCACTTGTCTCTCTCGACGGCGCAGATTATTCAAAAGAAACTTGTTCATCTTACTTCCTTTCGTCAAATTGCCTTCGCCGGCGGTGACTCTTTTCCGCCAAACCTAGTCGGAATTCCCTGCCTAAAAATCCCAGCAGAGCTCGCTGCTTCAGTTCTCTCTCTTTTTTTTCTCGTTACATGTATTTTTGTTTCCTAAAGTTCTTCGCTTGATCACTTCAATCGTTATTTCTGCTTTCTTGGGATTTAATCATTTTCCTATATCAATAATCAGCAACTCAACTCTTTTAAAGCAAGTTCTTTTGTAATTTGATATGTTTGTCAAAGACATGAACATTTTTAAGCTGTAAAGCTGTAACTTTTTTCCTACTTTACCCAGCTCTTATTTCATTGCTTCAGATTATGTTGATTTCTAGGCTTTGTAGAGTTGGATTTCGGGTTCACATTTGGTTGTCGTCAACAACCGACCAAGTTATTCCAGTGATTATGGTATGCATGACCCTGTAAGGACCCTTGACTAGTGGAATGTAAAATGAATGCAACAGCAAACATGGCGATTTCTCTGGGTTTAAGTGGAAATTTTAGAATCAGATTGGCCTCTTTATTAGTAGCTAGTTATGTGACACGATAGTGGATAAACTTATAAGCTTTAGGAGATGTAATACATTGACTGTGTTTGTCAATGAGCTGATGACACAATTAATCCTTTACCCTTGTTCAAGCTAAGCTGATATTGCTCTTGACAGTCTTGGAGATAATTGGTTTAAGGTTGTTGAAAACACATAAAATGTATGAAATATTGATAGAAATCTTAGTGATATTCAAGTTGTAAACATCCATTATCCTTTCAAGTGATTCCTAATTCGAGTTCGAACAGCTTATTAAGAGAAATAAACAGATATTACTATGATATCCACTCCAGAGATTCATTACAAATCGAATATCGAATCAGTCACTTTTTACTTGTAGATGATAACAAAAGCATAACTAACATTTACCACATGTTCAATGGCACATATCAACTAAAAAAGCATAACTAAAAGCTCCATTGCAGCTAAATATCAGGAGATAACAAAATCTTCAGAAACAACAACACAGACGATGACGATAACCTTCTCTTCTCCCTATTTGGCCAGCTTTACTTTTTACTATAACACTTTCAAAGTGATAGTTTGTCTACAGATGGTATATTTCGTCGGTACCAACCCTGCACTGGTAGCCAACGGTGTTAACAATGTTACTGAGCTCATTTGCCCGTAAAAGAGGCATACATACCTTCAACCAGATCCGAGAAAACACTGGTAGTGAACTGATTTACTTGTATGGTGCAAAGATGATGGAGGAGTTGTGTCCGCCTATCCCAAAAGAATTAGACAATGCAGCCTTTACATTCAATCTTTCTTTCTTTGGCCCCACGAGCACTTTTGTGTCCTGAATTAGAATTGTTGGCAATAGAAGATAGTATCATTGGTTAACCAGGGGAAAAGATGGAGGTCGAGCTGCTCAAAGCACAACTTTCAAAGAAAAAAGGCAATGAAAAAAAAAGGGAACACGCAATGGGAACGTACCACTCCTTCATCCGGGGTTTCAAGGTTGATGTTTGGATGGACCCAACCAGTCTTTATAGCCTACAATAAATGAACATTACAGAGTCAATGCTCAAGTCCCATGAAAAGAAAAGAAAAGAAAAAGAGATAAGAAACATGGTGACCGAAATAGAAAGTATTTTATCCGTACTTGTAACACTAATCATATAGCCGGAAAAAAGCAAATTGTGTTTTTTTTTTTTCTAAAACAATATAGAGATGACGAAAATTCGGGACCAATAAGTCCGATTTCTACAGTCAACATAAAAACAATCAAAACTCTGCATACTTGTACTGCTGCAACAGCTTCCACTGCACCAGCAGCTCCCAGTAGGTGACCAATCATTGATTTCGTAGAGTTCACCCTCATCTGCAAATAACAGGGAGATTTTATCACTAATCAGAATGCAGAAATACAAAAAGCAGATTGTAAGTAGATGCAAGTATCAGAGAATAATATGCAAAAATTACCTCAGGATTGTTGCCAAAGCAATGGAGGAGAGCCCGATATTCTTTGATGTCTCCAGATGGTGTAGATGTAGCATGAGCATTAATGTAATTTACATCTTCTCTCAGTACACCAGACTGAGCCAAGGCCTTTTCTATGCAGAGAATGATACCAAGTCCTATTTTACGATTTCACAAGATCGATGTTAGTTTAATAGTTCACATAGTGAATATGGGCGGCAATCGTGCAACGAACATCAAAATCATAGATCAAGGAGTTGACCTAAGGTACTTCTTAACTCCATAGCCTATATCATACAAAATTATTCTAATAAAAATGCTCTAAAATACTCTCACCGGAACAAAGCTCTACAACAAAATACTGGATAAAAATAATTTTCAGTTAAAGAAGAATGAATTGCAGTAGTAATGACAAGGCTCATTACCATCAGGGTGTGGCTCAGTCACGTGGTAAGCATCAGAAGTGAAGCTCCCACCCAAGAATTCTGCATAGATGGTCGCACCTCTCCTCTGCCAAATCAGAAACCAAAACACGACAATTTTCCCTTCTAAGAAGGAAACTAAGGTGCACTCCCTGAAACTTCACCGTAAACCACTAGGTGCAAACCTCTGGCACAAACAGGGCTTGTAGGGTCGAAGAAAACGTACCTTAGCATGCTCCAGTTCTTCTAAAAGCAGAACCCCAGCACCTTCCCCCATGACAAATCCATCACGATTCTGTGTAAAAGTTAGAACCATTATCCATGTAAATAACACTCATAAAGAAGACCGAGAAAATTATGTACACTTAAACCACCTAGGATCAGAAAGAACTTGATAAAACAAACAACAAAATAAAGTTCAAGGGTTATTGAAATATTACAGCATCCCAAGGGCGTGAAGCTTTGGTGGGATCGTTGTTCCTCTGAGAGAGTGCTCTGCATGCCACAAATCCTCCCAATCCTGAATAAAAAATCATAAAATCAACCATATCCTGCTTGTATAAACTGGAAAGATTGTAAAATAATGTCAAATACAAAAAAGAGAGAGATACCAATCGGTATAATTGTTGAATCCGAGCCACCACAAAGCATCACATCCTAGTTTCAAATACCTCAGATACAGAGTAATAAAAACAAACTACGAACATATTGGATTTTCTCTTCTCTCAACTTACAGCTTCACTTCTAATGATGTGGTTCGCTGCATTTAAAATGCAAAAGTTGCTTGTTGCGCATGCACTGGAGATTGAATAGTTAGGCCCCATCCATCCCTGAAGAAATCAACAGTTTAAACTTTGAAGTTCAAAGTTCAACATCTATCTTAAATTCTTAACATTGCAAATTCAAAATTAAGCTCACCAAATCCATTGCAAGCATTGCCGAACCCATATTTGTAGTAGCAAATGGTACACAAAAAGGATTCATCTTCTTATACGAGATCCTCAAAGCTTCACATCCATCATTGAGAACCTTTTCAACCAAAAATCACCTAAATGAATCCATGGAACTATAAAGGAAAACTAACTGCAAAGTCAGTTTGTTTCTTAAGGTGGTGTGCCCTCATGTGTGGTTCTACAGACACAGTCACTTATGATTCAAGAGACTAAGTTATTAAGGCCGGCTATAAACACAAAGCTAGTATTATAAAATTGTGCCACTCTCGATTTAAAGTACACAGTACGCAAGTAATTGCTGTCAGCATTTCTTATATCTAAGCATCCATCATCTTTATAAAAAAAATGTATATGAACTATAAACTGCATAATATACCTTCATGCCACCCATTGCCGAGCCAATCAAAACTCCACATTTCGCTTTATCTAACTCTTCCATTACATATTCAGTTACTCCACCATCTTCCAAGGCTTTCTTTCCAGCAATAAGCATATAAAGCATGAATTTGTCCATCCTCTTGGAAAGTTTCGGTGCAACCCAACCATCAGACGAGACAGATTTTATCTCTCCAGCAATTCTCTGGAGAGAAAACGAGAGCAGTAAGAACAAGTGCTGCTGCAAACATCAGCTGAGAGATACTAAACACGACTTACAGATGGAAACTGTGCACAGTCAAAACTCTCGATTTGACTTATGCCACTAGCACCCTCGAGCAAGTTGTTGTAGAAGACGTTGGGATCATGTCCGAGTGGAGTCACCACGCCCATCCCCGTCACAACAACTCGTCTTTTGTTCATAGGAGGTTTCTTCTTTGTTGTGATCTCTCTTGTGGGTTGCACAGCTACAGCCATGGCTTCTCCTACGTTTTTAAATAAATTAACCCTTAGATCACATGTAACTTAACTGGTAAGTTATATGAAACTATATGCATGGAGTATATTTCCTCTAACAACACCGTCTAGCAGATAATGTACACACAAACAAACAATCACGTATACACAGAAAACCCCAGAAATTTAGTATGCTTAGACAAATATGTTCTTATTTTATATCAACGGTGGCAGGAAACACACGAAAGACTCTAGCAAAATGCTCATCAAGACAAGACAAGACAATATGAGAGTTGAGACCAAAAAAAAAAACAATAACAGCCTACACATCTTGCCAGGGATAAAATAAGAACTGAAGGCAAGGTGTAGACAGAACAAGATCTGTGATATTCATAATTGAATGATTATGAATAAAAAAATTGCAAATCCATCATTTCTTTTTTCTTAAAATTACATGATCCTAGAAACATGTGATTTCTCATCACCATAGAACTAATAGCACCTTGAATTCAACTACATTTCTAACTCTTAACTAGTCAGTATATTTCAAACGAATCATAGATTTTTCATAATTAAAATAAACCCTGGGTGTATGAGTATGAGCATATCTCAGCTTACTATATTTATATATTCTTTTTTCTTTTCTCTCATTTCTAATACCAAAATTGCTTTGAATCGAAAGCAATTAACGAAAGGAAAAATGAAAACCGAAAAGAACCCAAATACATGCGTAAAGAACACCAAATACATGCGTAAAGAAACCAAATAAAAACAGCTGAAAATGAAAACTGAAAAGAACCCAAATACATACCTTTTTCCTATTAAATAAAAGGAGAAAAAAAAAAGCTATAAAAAAACTACCGGAGCGGGCAGCGGCGCCATTCAGTCTGCGTTGCTTGCGATTGCTATTGAAAGTAACGTTTTTGGATCCAAACAAAGAAGAAAAGCTTCCATTTTGACCAAAAAGGCTACTGTTTTTTGAGGAATAGTAGTCATTACAGGGCTCAAAAGCTAAGCACGAAGTCATCAAGCGTTGAATGCCGGATCCACAAAACGACGAAATCACGCCCCCGTTTTGATTGCTATCTGAGCTGCCGCCGCCACCGCATTGAGAAAGAAGAGCTCTCCTTCTAGTACGAGCCCAACGGCCGAGTCTCTTAGGAGAAGAAGAAGGTGATGAACGGAGCATTGACGACTGAGACTGGTCTTTCCCGCCCGTGACAGACATGCAAGCAGCCACCAACCACGTGCATATCGGACTTGCCACTGCCAGTGATGAAGATGCCATCCCCAGAAAATCACCCCCCCAAAAGACTGCGAATTTGAAAGACTGTATAGATTTTGATTATTGGATTATTGATGAAGATTGTATATTTATGCGAGATTAGCCAACTGCCACAGGCTAGCCCTCCACTAGCAATATCAGAAATGAAGGTTTTAGAGTGAAAAGTCTGCCAAAATACTGTTGAAAGAAAATAAAACGAACACACAAAAAAAGCGAAAATCAGAGAGATTATAAAAGGATAACAAAATTATATGTGTAATTATTTTAGCTATTAAATTTATTAAATTAATTTATTTTAATTATTATAGTTAAAATTTTCGGTGAAATTATGTGTCTTTATCATTATAACAAAATATTATGTGTATATTTTATTTATGAGGTTATAGGTTGGAATCACATACCAAATAGAGATAAATATCATTATCTAATTGAAGAAAAAATATATTAAATATTAAATAAAATAAATTCATTTTAACTGAGTGACACGTGTCATAATTAAGTATATTTTCCCCATTTCTATAGGTTAATTGTTCATTTTTTTTGGTTTGGCTGTGGAAATGACTTTAGGCCCATTCACAAATGAAACTGGCAAACCTAATTTTGGGTTAGGGTCACGACCACTTATATTTTTAAAACACATTAATTATTTTAAAGGGGAAATATCATTTTTAGCATTTCGTTTTCGTTTTTTTTATAATATTTATAGAGAAATAGTATCTATTAAGAATATATAAATTAAATAAAAATTACAAATTATTCAAATATCATGAGCTATAAAATTATAAATTATCCAAAAACTAAATTTGGAAATATTTTTCATTGTGTTTTTATTTTAGTATTATTTTTATTTTTTATATTTTCATAATATTTGAATACTTTAAATATTTGAATATCTTCTTTAAACCGATATTGTTTTTATAAAAAAAATTAATTTTATTCTCAAATTCGGTAGAAAAAATAATTTAACTAATTTACGAGTCAAATAAATATAAAAGTTTAAAAATAAATAAATTAATATTACTACTAGAACAAAAATAACACAAGCTTTAATACTTGCTTACATGATATTTGAAAATATTATTTTACCTTTTTTATGGATTTTATTTTTAAAAAATCTATTTAGAAAGAGGAAGAAAAGAATTATATTTTTAATGAATTTAAATCCGTGATCTAAAAATATATCAATTAAAAATAAATTTAAAAATGATTTAATTTTATCCTGAATTTTATGTATTAATTGTTTTAATACACATCGAAAAGTACTAAAATAATTATGAAATAATTAAGCTCTAAATTTATCAAAAGATAAATACCAAGTTATGTCTAATCTTGATTAGTATGTTTTAATTATACACAATTAATTTATGCTAAACACGTTTGTGAAAATAAGTTATAAGGGCGACGGCTAAAAATACACTATTTATAATTATAAGTATTTAATTTTAATAATAATTTAATTTTATACAACTTTTATTATTATGCTTTAATTTTTCTATACTTTTAATAAATGACAGTTTAGTTGGCATTGGAGGGGATGTGGTCCAACCTTTAGACGGTTTAATTGTTTTTCTAAGTTTTAAAAATAAATGAAATTAAGTCTAAATCGGCTGACCCTTCTCAATATTTATGGTTTAATTATTTTTAAAATTAATAAAATTATTTTTACATATTTAATTGAATTATTTTGTAAGTTTAATATTTATCAATAGAAAAAAAATTATGTATAAATTTGTTAAATTTAAGAGTTAGAAGATTAATTTAAGGTTTATAGGTTTATATTATATGATTTAAAATGTAAGATTTAAGATTATAATCTAAAGTATAAAGTGTATGATTTATAATTTTAGGGTTAATGATTTAGATTTTAAATTAAAAAAATCATTTATTTTTATACATTTTATATATAAAAACAACCTTAATTATAATTTTATAATTTTTAAAGAACAACTTAAAATTTGAACTATAGTTTGTTTATATTTAATTAAATTAATCTTTTTTATTTAAATGTTTGTATTATAAAAGGTATAGATAATTATGCGTTTGATAGGAGAAATTATATCATGGGTCAGTCGCACCACGTCATTCATGGGACCAACCAATAAAAACTACTCACCTCATTATTTTTTAAATTTCCAAGTAAAGATTCACTTGAGAAAAAATATGACATGCAAAAATTGATGAGGTGGGCAGTTTTTATTGATTGGTCTCATGAATGACGTGGTGGGACTGACCCATGATATAATTTCTGTCAGTCCCACCACGTCATTCATGGGACCAACCAATAAAAACTACCCACCTCATTATTTTTTAAATTTTCAAGTGAAGATTCACTTGGGAAAAAATATGACATGGAAAAATTGATGAGGTGGATAGTTTTTATTGGTTGGTCTCATAGACACGTGGTGGGACTGACCCATGATATAATTTTTCGTTTGATAGAGATGATATTTAATAATTATATCAAATTAATTAGTATTAATCAAAATAAAAATATATTAATTTAACATGTTAGTTTTATGATGATTCTAAATTAAAATTTTAATTATATTCCCATATTATTTTTTTATATATTTGAGTTGTTGTGAATATGTTAATTATTTTTTCACATATTTATATAGTTGTAAATACCTTTAATATTTTTCTTATGTATTTATACCGTCATGAAAGCGTTCGTTTTTTCACGTACTTACACCAATGTAAATACGTTAATTATATTTTTGACGTATTTAATCATTGTAAATATTGTTAATTATTATTTTATATATTTATATCGTTATAAATACATTCACAATTTTTTACATATTTTCATTGGTGTTAATAGATTCATTATTTTTTCTTGATTCGATTTGATTTAATTATATGATTAAATTAACGGGAAAAAATTGTTTCTCTGTTCAACATGTAACAATAAACAAGCTCTAATATGGGCCTTGAGAAGAATAAAATGGGCCTTTAATAGCTAAAACTATTTAGTCCAATTTTTATTTGGACCTTAGTGTACATCTCTGACATGTTGTTTATCAGCTTTTTAACTGCCACTTTCCGACCACAAAAACCTATTCCCAAACAAATGGAATGGACTCCTCATGATCAATATTAGGACACGACCAAATTTCAATCATTTCTATGACATGGTCTCAACCTTATTGCCTTGAGGTTGGGATTAAAACCCGGGGAAATAGGGTAGGGGTTTCTTCAAATTATTTCACATAGGACATATGGTCATACTCAATTGGGGGAAATCTACTCGGGTCCACTAAACTATATGTTGGCTTATACAGTTAGGAATAGCAATTCGGATCGGATCAAGTTATTAGAAAAATAAAGTTGGGATTAATTTAGGGTATTTTTTTTGACTTAATTCCATCTGATATATTTATATATTTTTATAATGTTTTTATTAATTTTTTTAGTCAAGTCAAGTTTAGTCCGATTTTTATTAAAAAAACAAGATCAGATCGAAATCAGGTTATAGTTTTTATTATCTCAAGTAAGATTTGATGTTTCAATTTTCGGGGGTGAAACGACCAAAAATCCACCGGTTATCATCCCTATCTACCATTAGTTCTAGATGATTGCCGATTGGACCCCTAGTATAACTTCTGAAATGCTTTTAATGTTTAGTAATTATATCAAGTCTCAGTTAAATTTAAAGTTTAATCAAATTGAACGTTTAATTGAGGTTTTAAAGTTAATCGAGAATAATCCATTAACATTATTATATTTGGTATAAACTAAAAAATTATATGAGATCGAATATACTTAAATTTTGATTCCGTTCTAGATAACGATGGATGGTCCAGTCCCATGGTTCACTACGCGTTGACGATGGGAAGCGCAATGACCATAAACGCCCCGGTGAGGTGTATCCCCCCCACCCACGTCAAGTGGTTGCACCATCCATTCCCATTCCCGCACCTCTCTGTATTATTTGATTGATGACAAAGTAGGCCAATGTTTTAATCTCATCTGAGTCCCACCACCGTCAACTGCCCCACCTCGTTTCCTTTTCCGTCAGGCATCACCTGTCACCGTCGTATCAACTCTAGACTTGCTCTTGGGTCGGATGACTATCTAATATTGAAATCATTTGAATTCAAACTTGAGTTATATACGCAAACATTTCTTTTAGAAAGTACGGTAATCTATATTCAATACCGTAAATTATGTACGAGGAATGGTCTGATAACCTTACCTTACAAGTATATATCAACAAGGATGTGCTATTTAGTTGACTGAGTCTTTTAACAAAAATTTTTATATACATGAGTACTCGAATTCAAAATCTACTTAAATAATATTAAGTTATTTATTACTTGAATTAATATTTTTAATACATTAGATATGAACCAAATAAGTTGTGTACCCCCACCGTTTTGATAGGACATTGCTTCTCTTTTATTTTTTCAATTTCAAACTCTTATCGGATATGCTGAATTTGAGCTGTCTAGGGACCATGGGCAAGATTCGTGTTCAACATTAGGACAAAATCCATCGAAGACAGATATGTCCATGTCTTTACATGTACTAACATCTTCATGCATATTAAATCCCATTTCTATAGTATATGCAATCTTGTTTAGTGTGGAGGGAATATTAATTAATGTTTAATTAATCACTTGGACATGGCTAAAACCCTATTTGTACTTGCATGCGTCTGTAGTAACAAAACCACCGATTGAAAACAAACAGCAACATATTTCACACGTATCGCATCATCTGTAACTGTAATGTGGTTGACAAGAAAACCCGTACAACCATGGTGAGTTAGTTGTGTCTTGTCTCCTTTTTATCTGCCCCAACTCATACTTCTCGCCAGTTAGATATCACTCAACCCTAGAAGACACCTGTTGCACTGCGATTAGCCTCTCAATGCCATCACATCAAAACCCTACACTCTACCTAACAGAAAAGAACAGACAGAAACAGGGTTTAGTTTCATTCCACTGTTAAGACATCATATCCCTCGAAAGGAACAGGTACGTGATTCCGTACAACATGGGGACATCTCTGTGTTAAGATCACCGGGAATTCTATACAATCATGCCAGCATATGCACAGTATTATTGAAAAGGAACAGGTACGTGATTCCGTACAAGGAGAGGGGCGTAGGGAGGAGAATGAAAGGTGCAGTAGCCACTGGCCAAACGGAGAATCCATAGCCACTCGCAAAAGGGGGAGTGATTTGGTTTTCGAACATGGGAAAACGAGAGACAATGGAAACACAGAAGAACCCCACAGTTCGGTCGGAGTTGGGGGTGGTTGGCCCGACAAAAGCTGCACCACTTCACATGGCTTGCATGGTGCCACTTGGTTGTGCTTGCATGCATCGGCTTTCGATGTTCTTATAAGGGATTTAAATTTGGTCCATGATTGTTATCTGGACCATAATTTTAAGATTTTACTACACTCTAAAATTGTTATTCTGAAATATAATCGGCTATAATAATCACTATTCATTCGTTATTATTTATAATTACGATAAAATATCATAATAAAAAATATAATTATAATCACGATTTAAATCTCTGATTCTTATTATAAATTATATATATTCGATTATTGTGGTATAATCTAAAAAGATCTCATATGATTTCATAATCAGGGGCCATACTCTTTAGCTAGAAATTTTGAGAAGGGAAATCTCATAATCGTTATCCTTTTCGGAAATCAATTCATTCATATATTAAATAATAAAATTAATTATATATTTTTTTAATCAAAAACTCTAAACCGTAAGTCATTGTTTATAAAGATCGCTTATATCTGAGATGGTATCTTAGTTTTGTCCTTAATTATAAATATTATATTAATCAAGTTATTTGTATTGACATTGTAAACATGTGTTAAACAGTCATATAAATAACTAAAATTTGTTGTATGAAAAAACAACCGTCCTATTTTTTATGACAATATTGTTATAAAACACATCAAATTTAATTTGTCCATATGTTTACAATTTTATCTGCATGTGTTTAAATGAAATAGAAATCTTATGCCTTCTAATCGTGTCTCTTTTTATGTCTCCTGTTAAAAAAATAAAAAAAAATAAATTCACACCCTTAACTCTAATTTTTTATATCTTAAACCCTAAAATTACACCTTAAAAATACACCATAACCCTAATTCCCTAAACTCTGACCACAACTCATAACCTTAAACCCTAAACCACTAATTTAAAACAAAAACATTAATAAAAACATAATTAAAAGATAGACGAGATAGAGTCTTAATTTAAGGAAAAAATATGTGACGATGATTTATGAATTTTCTATATAAAAAAGACAGGGAGCTACACCATTGTGGATGCTCAAAACCAGGATCTTCCCTTGTCCAGATTAACTGTAAAAGCACTGCAACTGCTTCATCGAACATTAAACAAATCTTTCATTAATTATTATAATTGTACTAAAAAAACAAATAATTACGTAAAGTTTTAAGTTTTTTTTATGATTTTTAAAATTCCGTCTTATTAGTTCAAATTTATTCATATCACGTATCTAATCTTAATAAATAAATCTTTTAATAAAATTTTTTTTTATATATATAATATCGTAAATTCAAAATTTACATATACAAAATTAAATTATTTATTATTTGAACCAAACTCTTAGGTTGGTTAAGGTTTAAGCTCAACTAAAACGTAAATGATTAAGCTTTAGTTGACGTGTCTGAATAAGGAATCAACAAAGCAAACTTCGTGACATGTGAAAAACTCCTGCTTTTGCGGCTACTTGCCGTTCCTCTCCCAGCGTATACAGACAAAGAAACTTCATTTCTTAACATTTTTAGTCAAAGTATTACTACGAGATTATTTTATTATATCAATGCTTTATAATCTAATAATAATTAAACAAAAGTGGGGTTTATTTTTTATATATTCTAAATATTTTATTTTATTTTAATAGTATTATCTATTCTATTAGTAATTTTTTCTTCTAAATTTGATATTTTGAATTGACATTAATCTTATAAAAAATTACATAAAAAATAATACATATCTAAAAACATTATTTATTTTCTACATCCGAAAATTTAAAACTTTAACGACTAAAGTAACCTACTTCTCTCTAAGCTTTTGTTCTCAGAATCTCTTGGAATGTGACATTTATACTCTTTTGTTCCTGCTATAATGATTTTATTCTGAACTCAGTAAACTGAACAGTGATGGCTAACTATATTTATTTTCAGGGATAAAATACCATTTAGTTCTAGTTCTTAGTAATGATGCTCAATTTGATCCTTAAAGTTTCTCTAGACTATTAGTATATGAAGTATTAGTATGAAATACTTTAAGAATAAAATTGAAAAATTATAAAGTCCAAAGGACTAAATATTAATTTACCCCTTATTTTTAAACTCAAGTCCAAAGAGACAAAGCTATACGCACGCCCACAACACCGCACGCGCGCACCTCCCCAAGTCCTAAACGGTGAAAAGGATGCTACAGATATAAACTGTCCGGTTTAGTAATAGCTTAACACCACGCGCGCGAGTTCAAACTCGCAACGATTAAAAGTTTAAAATTTCAATACAAAAGTAAAAAATATGTTTTTTTTTTCTTTGTTTTGTTTTTTTGGCAATTTTTCTTTGGTTTTGTTGAATTTACCGAGGCCTGATTGCTTCATAGTTCAGACTTCATAAGTTATGATATGTCGGCATGCTTCACAAATTATATAGAAACAGAAGGAAAGAACAAAGAAAGCTGTTTTGTTTTTGCTCTGTTTTGCCTTTCGGCTCTCTGATTTCCCGGCCACAACTCTGTTCCTTGATCCTATAAAGTTCCTTTCTTTTTTGTTTTTTCTTCTCTCTTTTCTAATACCCAAAACGATGAGCTTCAACTGAGCTGAGGAAAAGTTTTAGGAACCGGTTGTTAATGTTCCATGCACTTGGTTCTTTTTAACTGATTCAGCTATGGAATCTGAATTGTTGTTCGTTTGGAGTACTAAATGCTTCATGGGATTGAAATAGCTCGGGAAATGAAGAACAAGGTTTTGGCTTTTGGTTTGTTTTCTGAGTTGGGGTTCCAGATTTTTCTGGGATTTGAATGTTAATGGGAGAGCTGCGGTGTTTCCTTAAGCGCGTTTGTAGTAATTTTCCTACAAAGAGTTTCTGCTGCAAAAATGATTTTTTTTTAAGCCTTGTGGTTTGATACTTTGAATAGCTAAAAGTGCTTGAAGTAATTATATGGTGAAGAAAGTTCTCTTTTCAGTGTTCTGTTGGAGCAAAGCAAGTGATTGGATTCCTTAAGAAAATCCTTTCCTTTCTAATTGATCCAAGACTGTAAGCATGAAGGCTCCACCTAATGGATTAATGGCAAATTCTGCAGAAGGTCTGATTTCTCTTAACTCATTCATTCTCTCTGTTAACCAGATCCCTCTTAAGTTGTTCTTGGTTTAGATAAATGGTTACTTTGTATTGGTCTTGTTTTAATGCTATACAAGCAAATAACAAGACTAAAAGTAAAGGATATGGTAACCGAGTGTAAACTTTCCTCATTTTAATGGAAGGGGAGAAGGTTTGGGCTTGGGTTCAAATATATATGTCAAGTTCAGATATGAAGTGTTATATAAGAATATTCATGGTAACTTTTAGTTGTGGATACCAGGCAATTGTGATTTTTTTGCTTTGAGTCGTTCAAATTTTGGAAGAATATGGATATTGAGAACTTTTTGCAAGTTTATGCTTTATAATAATTTTTTGGACTTCCTCTTTGTGTGAGGTTTTTATGGGATGTTGGATTAATATTCTGGTTGGTGTTTTGAAAGCAGCAGAAAGTAAGAGAATCAATTCAGAGTTATGGCATGCTTGTGCTGGACCACTTGTTTCTTTGCCTCCAGTTGGAAGTTTGGTTGTTTACTTTCCGCAAGGTCACAGCGAGCAAGTGAGTTGTGTTGGTCATCCATTTGTATGGAGTATCCCCCCTGGATCTGCCCTTTCATGGAATTTTGTCTAATTATGGTATATTTTTTACAGGTTGCAGCATCAATGCAAAAGGAGACAGATTTCATTCCAAGCTATCCTAACCTTCCTTCCAAGTTGATTTGCATGCTCCATAATGTAACATTGCATGTAAGTTTCTGGTTGTATTGACTACTTCTAGGAAGTTATTGTTGGGTGCTGAGTCATAATACAATATGAATAGGATTCCTTATGATGCATGACGATAACTTTATAATGGTCAAAATGATGTATGGAAGGTAAGTTGTATGATTTTATGAAGTTACTAATTGGTTCGATTTTTAAAATTTTGAATCAGGCTGATCCTGAAACCGACGAGGTGTATGCCCAGATGACACTTCAACCTGTGAACAAAGTAGGTCAGCTATATTTGATATGAGAATTAATTCATGGATATTGCAGAACCGCCTCTCTTCCTTTTATTTCTTCTTCAATGAAATATGGTATGAATCTTTAAAGTATTTCTGTACAGTATGACAAGGAAGCGTTACTGGCATCTGATATGGTCCTCAAGCAAAGCAGACAGCCTGCTGAGTTCTTCTGCAAGACTCTTACAGCGAGTGACACTAGCACTCATGGTGGATTTTCTGTGCCTCGTCGAGCAGCTGAGAAGATCTTCCCTCCACTGGTGCATAGAAACTTCCAATTTTAGATTTATATTATTAAGACTTAAGAGGTCTGATGGAAGCATTTTGTGTTCATTTTTCCTAAAATCTAAATGGTGATATTTGATAGGATTTCTCGATGCAACCACCTGCGCAGGAGCTAGTAGCTAAAGATTTACACGACAATACATGGAATTTTAGACATATTTATCGAGGTATCTTTCTCTTCAAGATGTCATTGTCTTTCCATTTCACGACCAGAGGTCTATCTGGTTTTAAAACATAAGACTGCAGTTTGATCAACGTGTTTTATGCTGCTTGAACATCACTTTCTTTCCGTTAGTGTTTCTTGTTAACTTCCATGCTATTTAAAACTTTTTGGTGTATAAGAAAATCATTTTCTTTTGGGAAGTAGTCGAGGTAGGGATGATCATTTCCTTTTTTCCTTGAACATTTATGGTAAAGTTCCGATAGTTTCATAGTTCACTTGAAATTTGACTTGCATGCTTTAGGATGGTACTAATAAGTCGAAGCATTTTGTTCTGCATATTATGGTAGGTTACTTATTTAATTAGGCATAGAATGGAATAACATATCTAAATGACTAATGGCTTCTTTGCAGGACAACCAAAGAGGCACCTTCTGACTACCGGTTGGAGTGTCTTTGTTAGCACGAAAAGACTCTTTGCTGGTGATTCCGTTCTTTTCATTAGGTACGGTTCATATACATATATGCCTGCAAACATACACACATGCATTAACACTTGTATTCCATAGAATTTCAATAGATTATCATCTATTTTTCTGCTTAACTGAGATTCGTTGCTTAAATGTAGAGATGAGAAGTCTCAACTTCTCGTGGGTACAAGACGTGCAAATAGACAGCAGCCAGCTCTCTCTTCGTCAGTAATGTCGAGTGATAGCATGCATATTGGGATCCTTGCTGCTGCTGCTCATGCTGCAGCAAATAACAGCCCATTTACTATATTCTACAATCCAAGGTATTGATATAATACATTTGGTTGTATATATATTCATGTTTATTTTCGTATCATCAAAAAAAGATAATTGAGGTCTAAAAAGATTTTATTAATTTCTACAGGGCAAGCCCTTCTGAGTTTGTGATACCATTTGTGAAGTATAACAAAGCTATGTATACCCAAGTTTCCCTTGGCATGCGGTTTAGAATGATGTTTGAAACAGAGGAGTCCGGGGTGCGCAGGCACATGGGTACGATTACTGGTATCAGTGACTTGGATGCCGTGAGATGGAAAAATTCACAGTGGCGTAATCTTCAGGTATATTTACTGACATCCTTTATTGGCCAATATTTGCCTTTGTTGTTCTTTTTCTGTCATTGGTCCGAGATTCGGTCCCAGTTGCATCATACATACCGTTTTAATAATAGTTGCTCTTATTTTTAAAGTCAATGTGTTGTTGCACAACGAAAAAATACCACATATTTAGAAAAAATGGCTACTTCTTTATTCTCAACAGGTTGGATGGGATGAATCTACAGCTGGTGATTGGCCCAGCCGAGTTTCAATTTGGGACATTGAGCCTGTCATAACTCCGTTCTACATATGTCCACCTCCATTTTTCAGGCCTCGGTTTCCCAAGCAACCAGGGATGCCAGGTAAATCATATTTTCCGTGCGTATCTTACTTTAAACATTGACAAATAATACAAAATTCCAAGAACTTAATTTTAATCTCTAGAGAGATTTTGCAGATGATGAGTCAGATATCGAGAATGCCTTCAAGAGAGCTATGCCGTGGCTTGGAGATGACTTAGGCATGAAAGATGCCCCTAGTTCAGTCTTCCCTGGTTTGAGTTTAGTTCAGTGGATGAGCATGCAACAGAATAATCAGTTTCCTGCTGCTCAATCAGGATTCTTTCCGTCGATGGTTTCTTCAAATCTGCAACATAATAACCTCAGCACTGATGATTCTGCCAAATTATTGAATTTCCATTCTCCTGGGTTACCTGCGTCGAATATGCAATTTAACAAAGCAAATACAAACCAAGTCAACCAGTTGCCTCAGACACCTATGACATGGGCCCAACAGCAGCAACTTCAGCAGTTATTGCAGACTCCTTTAAATCAGCAGCAACTGCAGCGACATCAGCAACAACAACCGCAGCAACAGCTTCAGCCTCAGCCACATCTTCTAAACCAGCAACAGACTCAGACTCAGCAACAATCACAGCCGCTTCCATCACAGCCGCAGCAGCATCAACAAAAAAGACAACAGTCGCTACCACCGCAGCAGCTGCAACAGCAGGCATTCCTTCCGTCTCAAGTAAATAATGGAATTGTTGCCTCTAACCAGATCCCAAATCAAAATTTGCATCAGCCAGCTGTTTACTCGCAGCTTCAGCAGCAACAATTGCTGACAAGCAATAGCCAGTCAGCCCAAACTATCCTCTCTGCCAATAATACTTCATATCCTTTGACATCATTACCGCAAGATACACAAATTCAGCAACAGATGGAACAACAAACTAACCTCATACAGAGACAACAACAACAACAGTTGCAGCAGTCACCACTACAGTTGTTGCAACAAAGCTTGTCCCAGATGACACAGAAGCAGCCACAGATGCTGCAATTGTCTCAGCAGGGCTTATCAGATCAACAGCTTCAATTACAGCTGTTACAGAAATTGCAGCAGCAACAGTCATCTCAATCATTACTCTCCCCAGCTGGATCACTATTGCAGCAACCTCCAATGGTGCAGCAACAGCCAACCCATCAACAAAACCAACCATTGCAGCAATTGCCTCTCTCACAGAGCCAATCACAACCTCTTGGCAGCAATGGCTTCTCAACATCAATGCTTGTCCAGCCTCAACAGCTTTTGGTGAATCAACCTCAAGTTCATAACAAGCCTCTTACTGCCATGAGAACCCATTCCGGTCTTACTGATGGAGATGCACCTTCATGTTCAACCTCTCCTTCTACCAATACTTGTCAGGTTTCCCCATTGAACGTCCTAAACAAAAACCAGCAAGTACCACCCATGTTGGTGCCAGATTCGCTTGTTGAGCCTGCAACTACCCTGGTTCAAGAGCTACAGTGCAAGCCCGATATAAGAATCAAACATGAACTACCTACGTCTAGAGGATCAGAACTGTCGAAGTACAAAAGTACCGTGACAGATCAATTTGAAGCATCCTCTTCTGGAACATCATACTGCCTGGATGCAGGCACCACCCAGCATAATTTCTCCATCCTACTTTTCTGGAAAGTGATGTTCAATCACATCCTCGGAACAATCTTCCTTTTACAGCTAATATTGATGGACTGGCAGCTGACACTTTGTTATCAAGGGGATACGACTCTCAAAAGGATCTTCAAAATCTGCTTTCTAGCTATGGTGGCAACCAAAGAGATATTGATGCAGAGTTGTCTACTCCTGCAATAAGCTCTCAGTCGTTTGGTGTGCCAAACATACCTTTCAAGACTGGGTGCTCTAATGATGTTACCATCAACGACACAGGAGTCCTAAATGGTGGATTGTGGGCCAACCAAACTCAACGCATGCGAACATATACTAAGGTATGTAACTGTACGGTCTGTACCCCACTGATTATGGTTATGCATGTTACCTCATTAGTTCTAGATACAAAGAAAGGGTGGGTGTTTACACGCCCTATTTTTTGAAACTCAGTAGTAGGAAAATCATAGGTTCAGTTATGGTCGGATTTTTTGCACCTCGTAATAAGAGATTTATGATCCCAAAATATGTGTTGAAATTAAAATAAACTAGATTTCCTGTTCCAATTACACGTTTCTCAGTAAATTTTTCCCTTAAGTTCTAATGTATGGTACTGGTTTGAAATAAATGAAGGTGCAAAAGCGTGGTTCCGTAGGAAGATCGATTGATGTGACCCGTTACAAAGGATATGATGAACTCAGGCATGATCTAGCACGCATGTTTGGTATTGAAGGGCAGCTGGAAGATCCACAAAGTTCTGACTGGAAATTAGTTTATGTGGATCATGAAAATGACATATTACTTGTTGGTGATGATCCTTGGGAGTAAGTGAACTCGAATTTGAACTCTCTTTAACTTTCAGTTTTGGATTCTATTCATCCTTATCAAAATCTCGAATTTCTTTGCAGGGAATTCGTAAGTTGTGTTCAGAGCATAAAGATACTGTCATCTGCTGAAGTACAGCAGATGAGCTTGGATGGTGATCTTGGAAATGTGGTAGTTCCCAATCAAGCTTGCAGCTGGACCGACAATGGAAACTTATGAAGAAGACAATACGATGATACCTCAGCTGCCTCGTTCAACAGATAAAAAGGTTTCGAAATTCAGATAGAATAACAAATTGATAACACATCTTCATCTGTTGGGACTTCGCTTGGACTCTGCAATGAAAGATGCAATTTAACCAAGACCTTCCAAAACAAATGAAGGTATCATATTGATAGGGCTGATCTGATATTCTTATCTCCTCTCCTCTCCTGTAAATGGCTATGATGTAAGAACTCATTCCATCTCTTGTACAATCAGCACGATTTTTGTTGGTGTTGCATGTTGTAACCGATGCTTCCTTCTACCGTTTTTCGGCAAACATAGCGAAGCATGAAACACGGTATGGTTCGATACATGGTACCTTTTTCTAGCCACAGTATATAGAACCATGAAAAACTTATCTTACATTCCACCAATATTCTCCAACTGTTGTGTTTCAGAACCTGCCAAATAGTCCTAACTTCAATATAATGGTATTCTAAACGTGAATTTTGAAAAGTAATCTCTTGATACAACTACTTCCCTGGTGATTTCATTTACTAAAACTCTTGTTAATGATGTGTTTTTGTCACCAAATCTGCTTTTGCTAGCTAAACTCACGTTTTTTTAAAGCTAGCTTTGGCCATTAGAGATGTTTGAAGGGTGGTTTTCCGGAGATAATTGTGTCGATTTTAGTCGTACATCATAATCATAGTGCTTTCCTAGAAGCTCAGATTTCGCAGAGGGTAAGCATGTCAACGTTGAATAATTCATTCTAACAGTCTCGGATATTTTCAAAACCTTGAACGAGAACTAAAAAATAAGTTAATAAAAACGAAAACATATTCTATTATTTTGAACTATATTTTTTTACATATCTAGCCTTTGGATCGAGTTTTTATTTTTTTTTTCTTTTTATGTCCTTGTGATCTCGAAATACTAATTTATCATTTCAATGATTATATAAATATATTCGAATTATATATTTTTATTTATTAAGATATAAATTTTTATAACAATTTTAGATATATCATTGTCTAAACTAAACTATCTAAAAATGTATTTTTCGTGTACCACTATACCATAATACTTTGGTGTGGCCATGCAAAGAGACATGGTAGTGGTCCTCATGGGTGCTTTGGACACCTCGGTTCATTGTCTTTGCATACCAACTTAAATACCCAACTCTTTGGATAACGATGATCTATCTAATGTTAGGTGATAAAAACATTCATCTCATTTTTTCTTTTTTAATTTTTTTATTAAATAAAGTTTTTTTTTTATATATATTTTAAAGACAGATATTTTAAACGTTCATCCCAACATATTAATGTAATACATTATTAAATATTATTAAATTTTAGTAATTTTTAAATAATTATAAAAATCTGAAAGGCGTACCAATACTGTAGCAAGTCGGATGCTATTGAAGCTGACTTTAATCAACAGGCAAGGCATTGTTGCACTATTTCACTTTCTTTAATTATTTTATTATTATTATTTATTTACTGTTCATAATCGAATTCTTTTAAATCCGACTTTAAAATCATCATAGAAACATCAATAGAATGAGAAATAATTTTGAGAAATCAATATATTAGAAAAAATATATTTTTTTCATCAATATTTTTATCAAATTGCCAATAAGAATATTAGAATAAGTAATTTTTTGGAGGGAAACTTTTGTATTTTTCATGACATTTTTAATAAATGCATGTGGTGTTAACTAATGCATGCAACATGTTTATATAGTTTTTAAAATCACCCAATAAATAATTCTCTGCCTTATCCACTTCCTTTATTAAAATTAATTATTTAAAATTAAAATAATAGTGGTGGTAGTTCTAGATGTGGAATTTAGTCACGTGTAATAAAAAGGGCCACGTGGTGGAAATACCACCTGGGACAAACTCCAAACGCGTAGCGACACTAAAGAGGGTCTTGAAAAAGACGCCACGTCGACATCGTCAAACGCTTTTCGGCCTCCAAACGCTATATCAAACGCGTCTCTTTGTCTTTGACTGCTCACTCTCAGTCAGAAACCATGGCTTCCCCTTATACAACTATAAATAAGCAGAAAATTCTCCATATTTTCTCAGTATCCAAACAACAACGATAATCAATTCCTCTGCAGTCAGGAATCAGAAACAAAGAAAAAAAAGAAACTCAGATTATCACGTAAAAAAATGGTGAAACACACAAGCGAAAAGCCTGCAGTGGAGAGAACCGATTCGAAGTTCAAGGGTGTTCGCAAGCGAAAATGGGGGAAATGGGTATCGGAAATCAGACTTCCAAACAGCAGGGAAAGGATTTGGTTGGGATCTTACGACTCAGCAGAGAAAGCAGCCCGTGCTTTCGACGCCGCTCTTTTTTGTTTACGCGGCCGTTCTGCGAAATTCAATTTCCCCGATAATCCGCCAGATATAACCGGTGGTAGGTCTTTGACACGGAACCAAATCCAAGCCGCCGCAGCCCAGTTTGCTAACTCGGACCCTCCAACCACCCAATCGGAAGAATCCAACTCTAGGTTTCTAATTGAATCTCCATCTCCATCTCCGTCGGATTCAGACGGGACGATACAGCTCGACAATGAGTTGCCCATGGGTGATTCGTTTCTGGATCTTTTGACAACCGGTTCGAGTAATTACGGGTTGATATTCCCCGGATTTGATGATTTCTCAGGTGATTTTCTCGGATCATCGTTTCCCAACATCGGGTATGAAGAGGAGGACTTTGATGGGATTTTAATTCCAGAATCTTTTCTTTGGGATTTCTAAAAACGGGTCGACCTGGGCATTTTAGTATCCAGAGTTGGATCCGGATATTTGACGGGCCTAATTTTTGTACAGCCCGGCCTTTTTGCTCATCATAGGAAACATATCATTTTTCACATATCTAAAATTGTTTAAATTTATTAAATTAGAAAAATGATTGTTTTAATATTTAATTTTAATTATTTTAATAACATTAAATGATATAATATGATTAATTATATTTTAAATTAAATAAATTATTTTCCAAAAAATATCAGTCCAATATAATAGATAATTCCTCTATTATATGAATAACAAGAGAGCTTAACGAAAGAGTTTACAGACAATAACAAATTCATTAATTTTTTAGAGTGAAAATATATATTAACACATTTTTTTTGTATGCAGTAAACACACTCAATTAAAAAAAATAATTAATAAAAAATTTAGATTATTAGAGTAGATATATGTTCACTTAAATTTTGGGTGTTCGAATCCGGATACTTGAGTATTTAGGTATCCGAAATATCGGGTACCTAAAACGTCGGGTAATTGAAAATATGATTCATAACTCAAGTTCTTTTAGTATCCGATTTTTATTTTTTTTTTAAAAATCTTAAACCTAATCTTAATATATATATAAATTTAAAAACTCAAATTATATAATCTAGTATTCAAACATAAAATTTAAAAATCTTCGTTACATAATTTAAATATAAAATTTAAAACCTAAATTACGTAGAAGTAAATTTAAATAGACAAATAAATATTATACTTTTAAAAATATACGATAAAATTATCTTTAAAAAAATAAAGTTAAAAAATAAAAAAGGAAATATTCTTTCTCATTAATATCTCCTTCCAAAAAATTAGACAAATAAAAGAATGAATTAAATAATTCTTTCACCTTACAAGGAAAATGAAGTTAGACGGAAAATGTTTGTATCCATGAAAGTACAAAGATTGATCAACCTTGTTTGGAACACAAGAAAAAAAAAAAAAAACATTTCCCGGATCTCCCATGGCGGTGATGAGGGGGGAAACCCCATGCCCCAATGGTTAACAAGGCTGGGAAGGGGAGCAGATAAGTGTTCCAGAAAATTCAACCAGAGACTGAACCTTATGACCCGGCTTAAACGCCAACATTTTCTGAACTCCATATTTCTTGGCCGCGTTAGGATCTCCAGATTGAATGAAAATTGCACCGTTCAACAGCACGTCGCCCTCCGATCTCCAATCCCAGTTCTTCCACACTTCGGGTTTCGTAAACTCCCTCTTCAACACCTCTTTCGCAGCTATGTTATGCGGAGCTCTGAAGCGGTTGCCTTGGCAGATAATCGTCGGGTGGCTGCTGCCACCAATGGCATACATGTTCCAGTACGTGTAGTCGTTGTTGACAACATGGACGAACCCAAACCGGATCCTCGGCATTCTTTGTACTAAATTCTTACCAAAACGAGTGAATGCAACAGTGATCTGCATCTTCTCGTCCGGCGTGTAACTGTCGCTTGCTCCGAATAACATCACGTCGTTATGGTCGGTGATGTGACAGTTCGAAATGGTGATGGCGGTGCTGCCCTGAATGATATCGATAATCCCGTCGGAGCATTTGTAAATGGAAAGATGGTCGAGCCAAATGTTGGTCGACCCGAAAATGGAAATCCCATCACCGTCACTCCTCGTCCTCAACCCGATGTGATTTGCACCGTCTTGAATCAAGCCACCGTTCCCCGGAAGAATGTGGTGAATATGGATGTTATGGAGAATAACATTCTTCATAAACTGGATTGTAATCCCAGCCCCGTAAGCAATATGAACGTTGACTCCCCTGCCATCAATGGTTTTATCGCTCGTCATTAAAAGCTCTTCTTTCAGCCTGATGACCATGCTTCTTCCGAATGTGATCCAAAGTGGTCCGTCCCGGGTGATGGCGTGCCGTAGAGTCCCCGGCGCCGGGTTTAGAAGATCATCTGCAGCATCAGTCACGATATAGATGGGTCCTTTCTTTCCACCAGTAGTATTACGCCCGAATCCAAGAACGCAATCAGCCAGCCTTTTCCTGTTCTTTTCCCAGTTCGGATCACAGCGCCAGCATTGGTCGATGGGGTTGGTTGCCTTACAGAAACCGGTTCCACGTTTTGTACTCTTCTTCCTCAACCACCGTCGCGTGGTGTTATTAGCACCGAACTCGATCAACGTCCGGTCGACATGGTCATTGAACTGCTTGGTGACTTCCTCTGGGTCGGGGTGGTATTCCTTTTCCAGATTTTCTTTCGCCTGCAACTCACGTTCCCGCCAATAATCATCGTAATCGGCGATGTGAGCCTGCAGTGTTGGGATCATTACAACAAAGGATAAACACAAGAAAAATAAACTAATAGTTTGATTGTCCGGAATGGCCATGTTTAGCTCCTTTTGCTTTCCGGCTTTATGTTTCTGTCCTGTAGGCAAAAGAGCAAGAAAAATAGATAAGTAGATAATAAAGGGTTTCCAGGCCAAAGTCCTGCATACAATTTTTATTGAATGCAACAAGACCCTGACCGGAGACGAGCCAAATCAAGCCAATTGAGGAGGAATAGTGGCGTTCAGGTGGTGTTTTATAGGGTGGAAGCCCTGGTTTTACTGCTATTGATTCGCGGAGGTGATGGGGGGTGTTCTACCATGGGTGAGAGAATTAAGGTCTGTCATCTGTGCATGGCGTCTTCTTCGCAACTGTCGCTATTCATGGTCATCACCTAGGCCATAGCCCGACCCTTACAACAAGCCTAAATGAAACTAGAAGAATCTTAAATTTAATCAGAAGTTGAGGCGCGTGCTTATCCATTCATGTCCGAAAAACGCTAATATTCTAGAAGTTTCTAATCAACTAATAAAACCCATTTTTTTAAACTTCTCCAGTTTCAAGCTACCAATCCAACCCTTATCCTTTCCAATAACTTTCTCAAAGGTAAAGTCTTTGTTGTTATTAAGAAAAACTGGTTACAAGAAATGATTTTTATTGTTTTCTGGAAATTCATTTCCTTTGGAAAATTAAAGCACGGAGCTTTGTCCCACAGGTCCTTTAAAGGTTTGGTTGTTAAAGCGGCTACCGTCGTTGCTTTCGGGGGAATCCATCCCTTAGTGTTTGTTGAATGCTATAGTACTGCCGGAGTGATTCTGTTTAGTAATTAGGGTTTTTTGGTGTATATTGATGTATTGCCTCGTATATTCTCATATTTGAAGTTGATTGTATGCGTTTTTTATGTTTTAAACACGTTCAAGATGTCTGAGACTTGGCATAAATTTGTTGCTATCGAGTCAGGTTATTTGAACTGCAAGGATGACGAATTGGCGTGGTGATGGTGATCGCTTTTGTTCAGCTCGGTGCTTTATTTCTATTCTTACAGGAAATTATCTTGTTGCTGTATGCAGTGTACTTCAATTAAACCCCTAGGTGATAGAGTGTTGGTGAATATCAAAGAAGCAGAGGAGAAGAGCCAGGGTGGCATTTTGCTTCCGGCATCCGCACAATCAAAGCCTCAAGGAGGTGAGGTTGTTGCTGTTGGCGAAGGGAAGACCGTTGGGAAGATCACGGTTGAAAGCTCCGTGAAGGTGAATTTCAAGGATTAGATATGCTTTCGAGTTTTTGTTTCCTATTTGTTTTTCGTTACTGTACTTGCTGAATGCTATGGTTGTATTAGACCGGAGCTCAGGTCATATATTCCAAGTATGCTGGGACGGAGAATGAGTTCAATGGTGCAAATCATCTTCTCCTAAAGGAGGATGACATTGTTGGGATTCTTGAAACAGATGACATCAAAGATCTCAAGCCTTTGAACGACAGAGTTTTCATTAAGGTTCTGTTTCTTTAAAAATATGTATGTTCCGTTGCCAGTCCTGTTGTAGTGTTCGATTATAAAGCTGAGGAATCATGAGTTCGTTTTTATTTGGTCGAATCCGAAGGGTTTCCCCCTTTATAATCAAGTATAACTTGTGATACCAAAGTGATGCATGAGTGTGGCTCTCCTTTACAGTCCATCAATTTCCAATGCTGAGGATTTTGCGGACCGAAACGTAAACCGGCAGAAGAAGAAAGTAAAGAGTTGGGTATCAGTCGTTGTATTTGACTTGAAAGCACTCGAATTGTGTTTGAATTCTGGCGCAGGTTTCGGAAGCTGAGGAGAAAACTGCCGGAGGTTTGTTGCTGACCGAGGCAACCAAGGAGAAACCTTCCATCGGCATGGTGAGTAAACAGTTATAAGTTTTGTGGCAATGACATACAACTTTATACTATGGTGCAAAATGTGTTACTTATGCCATGAATTAAACGGAACAGGTGATATCGGTCGGACCGGGCACTTTAGATGAGGAAGGCAACCCAAATCCAGCATCAGTCACACCAGGAAACACAGCAAATAATTGTTGATAATAAAGCGGGATATGACTGTTTTGATATTAAATTCAAATCTTGCCAATCCACATTTACAGTATATACCAACCCCTGTTTCTTCAGATTTTTATTACTTCATCAGCAAGTTCATGGTTCTTACAATCATTGAAGTGATGAACAAAACCTTTGATTCACTAACTACAAATTTAATGGTAGAAAAATAGTTACAAATTAAACTAAAGATGGGATCTTGATTGAGAGTTAGGATCTAAGAGAGGGGATACTAAGAGCTGATATGATTAGAAAAGCTAAGGAAACAGCAGGCTTAACAATAAGCCTCCTAAAATAGAGTTTGAGGCGACTTGACTCGAACTACTGTGGGGGATCGAGCGGCCAAACCGAGCCATGGTTTTCTGTTGACCGGCTTGGAGGGTAATACTGCAGGCCCCGGGTTACCTATCTGGTATGGTGCTCTTGTAGTGATCCTGTAAAGTTAGACAAAGGAGGGCATTAACTTATATAAACTGCATCTGGTTTAATCTTATTAAGGTATTGTTTTGGCGAATACAACGATTTATGTATCGACAAGCAGTCGATTCCGACAGGGAAGACTTGACTCTAAGCACATCTAGATGTTTGTTATTATGAATCGGAAAGAAAGAATCAATGACACAAAATTGACTCTAGATCACTATGTCAAAACAAATTACAAATGTTTTTGAAGTATAGTTTCCTTGACCTCTAGATGCCTACCTATCCTTTCTCCTCTCCAGGAACCGGTGGAGTGAAGATCTCCTTGCATTTGGTAAATCTGCAACACACAAATAAGAACACGAAAACTATGAATTGAACTCCATCTTCCTAACTCTGACCATTAAAAGAACGAAGTGGACAACTAGGCTTACCACCACCAGGAATTGGTCGATGAGCAGACCGCACACAACCTTGTGTTACGGTGTTGCTGAAATTAGAGGTAGGAGGAACTACAATACCGGATTCAACCGGACGTCTAGCCGTGCTAGAAGTAAAGGGGGCATTCATATGTGCAGGGTTGGGGTTGACGTTAATGCTTTGAGAGCTCCCCTTGCCAGCTAAAAGCATGATTTCTTTGGCTTTATCAGCTGGGAAATCATTGAACACAATCACTTGTCCACCATAAAATATGGTCATCTGTGCAGTTCGAGGCTCCACCGCAGTCTCATTGTTCATGGTGGCAACACTAGAATCAACCCTTTTCGGGGCATCGTCATTTGTAACCGGCAGTGATGGAAAACCAGCTTGAGCAGGGAACAAATCCATCGATCTCGGTTTCCGAGTCTCCACAAAGTTGCAGCCACAATCATCACCAGATTCCACATTGACTGGAAACAAATTCATGGTAGGACAAGGCCGATGCAGCATCTCCGGGTTCCCTGCAACATATCCATAAACAAGACTACACATTAGACTCAAACTCTGTTATAATCTGAAACTAATCCTACAAGTTCAAACAAGTATATGCTTTTAACAACTAAACTACTGGGTATTTATAATCCCAAACAGGCATCTTAATGAGATCTAAACCAGAGCATGAATATCTCAACAGAATTGTACATTACGTACACACATGGTTAATATTCTTCTCGAGTATTTCCAGGGATGGCCGAGAGAATAAAGGACATGTTTTTTTGACTGTTTTGAATCATTAATACAAGGACGTGTCATGTGTCAATTCCAACATTTTTTGAGATCTGAGCATTAAACAACTGAAAAAAATTCAAAACTTGAACATTTATTTGATTAAACCGCTTCAAACTAGATAATTAACTGTAAACCTAAAGAAAAAAAAAAAGAGCTTGATTGAGCTTATTTTATCAAGTTTCCTCCTTTAATAATTAAAGAAATGAAGAACTTCCATTCGCTTCAACATTGCATGTGATTCCCAGAGTTAGATCTCCAAAGCTACCTTATCCCTTCAAGTACTGACTCAAAAGGCTACAAGTTTGCGTGAAGCTTGACTTCTCCGGTGACTTCGCCGGCTTCTGACCCCTGAATTCCGGTGAACAAGACATTTTCAGGCAGCTAAATCAAGGATCGTTCGGGTTTTCAAAGAAAAAAAGAACAAATACCCTGGCTTCTTTAAAACTTTACTTAGCATCTAAATCAAGGATCTGTTCGAAAACTATGATGCTTTAGCAAAGCAAGAGATTTTATTTATATGAGAAAAGGTAGAAGAAGGTGGGTTTAAAAGTACGAGGAATAAATGAAAGCTTTCTTTTTTAAGCTTGCAGCTGTGCCTACAGGCTACAGCTTCCATTACCTTTATATGTCTCGTTTGTTTGCGATTTTCAACACGTGTTGATATTTTGGTGTCGACGACGGCGATGTTTTTATCAGTTTATGCTCTCTTTTTTCTGACATGTTTTCAATATTATAAGAGTTGACTTTTAATATTTGACTTGCATTTACACCGTTTTTCCTGACAGAATGGATCAGTTCACTTCAAAATTAAAGAATATTATTAGTTAGATTAGTTTCAATATACGAACTTAAATATTCTATTAAGAGTATAATATTATTATACTAAATTCGAATTTTCATGAAGCTTTACTATTTATTCAAGTAGAGAAGTACTTATCTCATTGCATCTGTACACAACTCCCTGAATTAAGCAAACCCACCTCATTTTCAGGTGTAGAGTTTGAAGCCTTTCGAATTTGATCCCACAAAGAATGGTTGGCAGACACTGTGAACCGCCGTCTTCTCAGATTCCATAATCTATGTCTGTTGCATTCTGGGGTGTTGAGAGCTTTACAAGCCTTTCCTCTTCGTCGTATATGTCGAGGTTTTCACAAGGAGTTGGGAAGCACCCTATATATCAAAATGGCCTCAAGCTCTCAGCAATTTCATGTGCTTAGAACTTTGGTGTTCTTGGGGAGATGCAATGTTTTAGGTAGCATGTCATCTACTTATCATTTCCTTACAGAGTTCCGAGATATATGGCTGTTCTTGGATAATCGGGTGAAAGATGTTTTTGATTTGAAGAAGACAATTCAGGAGGTAGTCTCTCCTTCCTCTCTTTCTTCTTTCATGTGTGTGTGTGTATATATGCGGGGAAATTGGGTCTTAATGAAGTGAAATCTTGCAGGCAAAGTATTTGGCAGAAACTGTTGGTGCCGGAATGGGGAGCTCTTTGCAAGGCTTTGTTGGTAAAGTGCTTCAGAGATAAAAGCTCTAGCCAAGACGGTTCTCGACTCGCGTCAGACTCAACATTACCTATCAGGCTTAGTGTTTATCACTTGGCACAAGCCATTGAGTTTAGGTTTCATAAGTTTATAGATGGGCTTTAGTGCTTAAACCAAGTGCCTTGATTCATCTCCTTAGCAGTTGATTGAATTATATTTGTAGATGCAAGGACAGCTATCATATGATACAGGATACTGTTGTTTTTTTACAATCTATTTACTTAATAATAAAGTATCTTTCGTTGTTGACAATAGGATACTGTTGCCCTTTGTTCGATTTCAGCTATCATTTTCTTACAAATAAAAGGATAATGTAAATAAAAATTAAAACATGTGGATCCCACTTTTAGGTTTGGGGCGGCTTGACTTGTTAATTTCCCGAATCTTATCTTAGGCATGCAAACGTAAGGAGTGACATTATAACCATAGGAATGAGGTGAATTCACACCCAAGAAAAGATAGGTTGGTTGTTGGTATCTGAAACATAGTTCTTTGTCTGTCATTTACTCTTAAACCTTGAAAACAGCAAAGTCTGGTATCTAAGAGCAAAGAAAAACAGGCATGGCTTCTGCATCAGAGATTGCAGCAATGTTGAATCTTGTCCCCAACCCCGAGGGTGGTTTGTATGCTGAAACTTTCAGAGACACCTCCGTTTTCCTCTCCAAATCTCAGCTTCCTCCTCAATGTAATCAGCAAATTCTTCTATTATTTGGATGTTTCCTTGCTGCAATTTTCTTACCATAACATATGACAGTAGTTTCACTGCAGACAAAGTTGATCGCGAAGTAAGCACCTGTATTTACTTCATGCTACCATCCGGGAGTGTGTCTCGCCTTCATCGAATACCATGTGCCGAGACCTGGCATTTTTATCTAGGAGAACCTCTCACGGTATTAACGGCTCAATCGCTCACATGAGATTTCTTGGTCCTTTTGTTTTGAATGAGTTATGGAAGCATATTTGTTGCAGATCATAGAGCTGGATGAGAAAGATGGGAAGGCAAAACTAACATGTCTTGGACCTGATATAGTAGATAATCAGAGGGTACAATATACTGTACCTCCGGATGTTTGGTTTGGTGCATTTCCAACACAGGATTTTCACATTTCCAGTGATGGAGGATTTACCAAAGCTGAACCAAGAGATCCTGAGAGTCACCATTCCCTTGTCGGATGCACCTGTGCACCTGCCTTTCAGTTTCAGGACTTCGAGCTAGCAAAACGGTCTGAGCTTGTCGCTAGCTTCCCGAATTATGAGACTATCATTTCTCTTCTCACCCTTCCTGATTGAACCAAAGCTTACCGGCACTCTTGAGCGCTTGAGGATCTTTAGTGCTAACAAGGTTTTCATGTTTCTGATTTGTAGACTGCTGCTTGTTCGATAATTTATATTTGTACCTAATGTTGTTTTCCTTGTACCAAGAGCATGAGAATTTAGTAATGATTAAGGGTGTTAATCAATCGAGTTTGAACGAATAAATTTATGTTAGTTTTCGTTTATTTATTTTTAAAAATATTCATGTTTATTTAAATTTTTAATATTGTGTAACTTGTGTTCGTATTCATTTATTTATAAAACTCTCGATTATCGTCCTCAAAAAACCAAAACTAGTAAAATTAAAATGGAGGATTCAAAACAATGCAATAACACAGAGTGATAAATCAGTGCAAACATGTAGTAGTAGTAGTTTACAAAGCTATGGCTGCCATCTTCCTTTCCCTTCAATGCTTTAAAACAAAACCCTTGCAACCCTGAAACGGATCATCTTCTTATTTCTTAATCCATCCTCTTCTAATCATCATTACTGCCATTATCATAATGAATCCAAAAGAATACCGTTTTACTCGTTTAAACTGCTATCTTCATAGTAGGTCGAAGCAAAAGAAGAAAAGAGATGAATCTATAGTTTCAAAACAATATCTGCAATCAGCAAACAAATCAAATTGAACTTTTATTGATTTATTTTCTGCTTAAGATTTGCATTGTTCATGTACACACATGAATTGTTAGTGATTATTTTGTAATCAATTAAAGTTTAATATCTGTTATGTTACTCTTGAAAATTAAGTGACTATTTTGTATATTTTTGAAATAGATTAGTGACCATTTGTGTATTTTTCCCAAAATAAAATTTGGAGGAGTTTTAGAAGTAAGAGATATTCCCACGACGTACGTGTCTTAGAGTAAAGGATTACCTCGGATGTAAGATTTTACGTGGCAGCATGCGGGAAAAAGTTACGCATGTCCGCATTGGCATTTGGCAATGGCAATGGCAATGGCGTACTTATCTTCCTTTATCCATTTCATAAACATTGCTTCACTTTTCAAAGCTTCTTTCCAGTTTCCATGGCCTTTTGGTTTTAACTTTCCAGAGTTCAGGGCTTACTGGGTTTTAAGATGATCAGCAAATAAGGTTCTCTCTCTCTATATATATAAACTGGAGGAAACAGGAATGGCAAGTGGCGGCAGCAATGCTGGTTTAGCCTATGATGAAGATCTTCACCGTCCGGCTGTGATCATTGGAGGATCCTTTGCACTTGCAGCTGTGGCTCTCTCTCTTTTTCTCATTCTTCAACATCTCAGATCATATACAAATCCCGCTGTCAGTAACCTTATCTCTCATGGTTCACTTTATTTTGGATTGTTTTTTACTGGTGCTTAATTTGGCAGGAACAAAAATGGATTGTTGCGATTGTGTTCATGGTTCCTGTCTATGCTACTGAGTCGGTAAGAACGCAGGATTTACAGATTTTATGTAAAGGGTGCGAACTCCTAAGTAAGCTTTAGAGATACGATATTGCTAATCTGTACTCAAATTACAGCAAATCTGGTGTCTTTTTTCTTCGGCTTCTACAGATTATATCATTGGGGAACCCCAGATTCTCCCTTGCCTGTGACATCTTGAGAAGTTGCTATGAAGCTTTTGCTTTATATTCTTTCGGAAGCTATTTGATTGCTTGTATAGGTAAGTAGGTAAGCAACATTCTTTGATGACTTGTCTCCACACTTCACTGCATTTCTTGTTCATATATAATATCTTTAACCAAAGGGAAAACATGTTTCATTTAAGCACAATAAAGTTTGTATCAGGTGGTGAAAGAAGTGTTATTCGGCTTCTCGAAAACGAATCGATAAAAAGGCTGGGTAAGCCATTGCTGGAAAGAGAAGAACAAGAAGAAGAAATACATCAGAAGTCATTCAGTAACTTCTTCTGCCGTCCATGGCTCATCGGGAAAGAGCTGCTTACCATAGAAAAATTTGGTCTCGTCCAATATGTAAGGCATGCCAGTTTATATGACTATCATTTGATTATGTTCGTGACGGTTTAGTTGAATGTGATGATCACTGCTGGTTAAACTCAGATGATTCTGAAGACATTCTGTGCATTGCTAGCACTGTTGTTGGAGGTCTTTGGTGTTTATGGTGATGGGGAATTCAAATGGTACTATGGGTATGTATGATGGCCTTTTGTACAATCCCTTAGCAGTCTGCAGTTGAATGCCGAATGCAGATTTAAGATTCGAACTCCTTATACCTCTCTGCTCTCTTGCAGGTACCCATATATAACAGTAGTTATGAACTTCAGTCAAATGTGGGCACTATATTGCCTTGTGCAGTTCTATGATGTAACTCATGAAAGGCTTAGACCTATAAGGCCACTAGCAAAATTCATTAGCTTCAAAGCCATTGTCTTTGCCACTTGGTGGCAAGGAGTAGGCATTGCTCTGCTTTGTGCATATGGGGTTTTGCCCAAAGAAGGGAAAATGCGGACAGCGTTGCAAGACTTTTTGATTTGTATCGAAGTAAGTCGTTTGAGATGCACATCTTTGTTCGAACTTTGGGCAAAATTCTAATGTATCAATTGATAGCTAATCTCCATTTTTTTACTCCATAACCATTTTCTGTATGTGGTTGGCAGATGGCAATTGCAGCGGTTGCTCATATATTTGTCTTCTCCGCAGAACCTTATCATTTTCTCCCGGTTTCCGAGACCAGAAAGGAAAGGATCACCACCGAAACGACCAAAGCAGCAGTGAAGGTAGAACAAAACAACGAGGAAAAACCAGCTGTGGTAGAAAAAAAAGAAACTAAAGTGGAGGCACCTGGAACAAGCATCAAAGAGAGTGTCCAAGACATAGTTGTCGAAGGTGGTCAGCGGGTAAGTTCGATGCACAGCATATTAGACACATTTTAGTACTTCGAATCACAATGGAAACTATCCTACACAGGTTGTAGAGGATGTTGTATTAACTATAAATCAAGCAATAGGACCCGTGGAGAAAGGTGTGACAAAAATCCAGGAGACTTTCCACATGAAAACAGATTCAGACGAGGAACATGTCGATTCCAAGTTGGAAGTCGAGGAACATGTTGAACATCTTCCGGCGAACGAAAGTCATTCCAAGCCCCATGTCTAAGGATTGCTACTCATGTACCATATTTCCAGTTCTTCTGAAATAATCTATATTTCAGATAGCAATAAAAGAGTCTGCAAATGTGAATACTTGATGCTTCAAACTTGAGTAACATTGCAATTAATATCATCGTACACAGTATAAACACCAAGATACAGAGATGTTTAAAGCTCTGGGAATGCGTTTATTAGCCAGCTTTGTCCAAGGCAGGACAAAACAGTTGTGAGAGTAAAATTGATGGCAGCCAAAGCAGAAGCCCAGAGTAGCACATAGCAGGTTAATATAGTGGCCAAATTGATTATTTTAAAACCGTGGGAAATGAATCTATTACCCTTCTTCTGAGAAGCAAAGTGAGCAACATTGACTGCAGCTAATGCATGCAACAGCACCGAGTACTTGAGTTAATACAACACCACATTGATTACTCATCTTCGAACATAATTGGACGCAGCACATGCAACAGCAGCTTGCACACAGCCGAGCACAGCAATTTGAACTTGCCTTATTAAGGATTTCGGCGACTTCGACTGGAATTTCTTCTTCGGACCCCGGACAGATGTTTTCGGCGGTTGCAATCAGGTTGCCGAAACCAACTGTAAGTATTTGAAGCAATATCTTTTCAGGCCCTGCAGACTCCAAAAGTTTACGTGCATCGCCTTTCTTTGCTACCTATTTCCGAGACCCCAATCGTCTTCATAAGATTAGAAGGAAGAGATATTCTAGCATGACTTAAGAGTGGCTAATACTGAGGTTTCCTGTTCTTATGTACACAATAGCTTACCTTCCGAGCTTTAGCAACATCTGCATCTTTGTCGATTTCGACTTTACCTTGCTCTAGTAAGACCATACGGGAATATTCAGAGATATTGCAAGTTCTTATGCTCAAATTGGCAATCTGCCATTTATAAACCAATAGCATCAGAAATGGTAGTTAGTATAGCAGGAAAAATGATTAACACAGTACAGCTAAGGTGGCCACTGAGCAATGATGCCTAATACATGACTAAGAGAACATAAAGATCTGAAAATTTTATATTCTGCTAGAAGGGACTGGCTAGCTTAATTATCACAATGCTGCTTCGCCAAACAATTGTGGGAGGGAAATGTTAAGAATACTAAGAAACAAACCTGCTCCTCAAGTTGTTTATTTTCCGAAAACCATGCCTGAGCTGTGAGTAGATCGATCTGCTGCCTCGCTATAACCTGTAAGAGAAGAATGAAAATATATAAATCACTCCTACAGAAAATCATTAAAGCTATACATGCAAAAACATTTAAATTGCAACAAGTATTAGAGGCCCTACTTTGTCAAGTGGTATGTCCTTGGCTTTTTCTATCTTCAAGTCGATGGTAAAACTACTCGAATCTCCTAAGATGCCTTTAGCTTTAAGATTGTCGGGAAAACTGCTTCGGTACCTCCCGCATATGATCAACGGGTTTTCGGATGAAAGGTCGGGAATACATGAAGAGTACACCTATACAGGACATTAGAGACGAAATACAAGTCTTGGGAACATGATGGTCGCTAACAAGGTGTAGAGAAAATACAAATACATAAACAACAGATTTTTTTAACAAGGGTATGGAGACACAACCCTCTAAAGATACAGAAAACTTTAAAAGGTAAAAAATGAACATACCCATGTTAGATACATACTCGTACAGGACACTCATATCCAACTCTAGGTAACATATAGATAGAGAATTTGTAGTTATCAGGAACATAAAATGTCATAGCCGAATGAAATTTATGTAGGCACTCAGACACATACCTCTATTTGCTCATGATCATCATCTGCATCAATGGTTATATTTGCAAGAACAGTGGATAAACCTTTACTAAATAGTTTTTGCATATGAGGCTCGATTGCATCTGACAAAAAAGAGGAAGGAACTATTAGTAAAATTAATGATATATGACACAAACTTTCAGATAACCATAATATTATTTTACCTATTTCCACAGATTACATGATAAAGGAGCTTAAAGTAGAAATACATACAAACCTGGATCAAAAGCAGCACCATATTCTCCCTGGCTAATCATGGACAGCATGCGCAAAAAATGGTGATTGCAGAATGATCCTGCAATATTCCCGAACAGTTAACTAGAAGCTATGGTGTAAAGATATTATATCAGCTGACATTCACACCAATGATGAGGAATAAATTCAGTAGATTTAAAGGCAACTAATACTATGCTTTATAGCTGAAAATATAAGATCTATAACAACTGAACTTATTTACCGATGCCAAAAGTATGTATCCGTGGGCAAAATGACCTTCCATTTTTCACAACCTTACTCATCCACTCACAGATTTTTCTCTCATCTTCAACAGCCCCGTCGGTAATAAGAAAAACCATAGGAATTGAACCTTGAGTGTTTGACAACATATCAACTGCCTGACAAAAATAAGCAAAAGATAGTAAGGGGCATTTTCTAATCTCTTGAAAAGGTTTATTAAAAAAACAAAGGAAATGAGTAAACACCTTTTGAAGTGGAACAAAAATATTTGTACCAATCCCCTCACTATGGTCCTTGCCTATCCATTCAAAGGCCCTTTCAACTTCTTCCTCAGAGGCCGACACCATGGATGTGCAAAATAGAAAAGGCTCATCACAAAAAGCTATAATGTTAAACGAATCTTCTGGACTGAGCTTAGAAAGGGCTGTATTTATTGCATTCTTGGTACTCTTAAACGACTTCCCTTTCATGCTGCCACTTATATCAACAACAAATATGACCGCCTTCCTGAATACCTATAAATCCAGTAGGCAGAAGATGGATACCAAAACAAAGGATCAAATTCGAAACATAGGTAGGAAACAAATGCTAGACCAACCTTTGTACTGCTCTGACTTCCAGGGAAAAGATAAATACGGAACATATCCCTTTGATCCAAATCATGTGTAGATGGAGACTGGAAAAGGGCACCTCCAAATATGTTACTGGAAGAAACCTATCAAGATGTAAACAACAAGACGAGACCATAAGAATCTGATGTAAGTATCAACAGGACTCTATTTTGATTAAGGCATAAGACAAATTCATGTTTCATGAAACTGTTTTGTAGTTCTAAAGAAAAGATGATATGGAAACAAGTTAATTAAAATCCTTACACTATATGATAGACTCAAGTCAGCTTCGGACCATGTAATAACGTTTGCTTCATATAAGAAACCAATCTCTCCTGTCTCACATCTTAGCTCCTGAAATGTTGAAGAGGTGAAGAACAAAATGTAGAATAAAAGGATGGGAAAGAAAAATACCATTAATTAAGTCCAAAAACAAAATCAAACACGAGTTGGATGGTCCTTAATCAAACATGCACCTTAAAAGGATGACTAGTTGCCTGGACCATTCCAGTTGCAATACCAGAGTGCACATTCAATTGTATCTTTTCTTTTCTTGCAACGTTCTTTATAGGAGGATTAACAAATTCAGGAAAAGTGAAGGGCACAGTCAAAATGAACTGGCCATCATTATATGTCAACTTCTGAGACCAGTGAAGCTTAATTGAAATATAAGTACCCCCATCGACCTAGAAATATAAAACAAACAGTCATTAGCTAGAAAATGGAAGGAAGGGGTATAAAAATGGAAAGAAAATGAAACCATGATCATTTTCCATCCTTGTGTGTGAAAGTAATCATTAATTTCAACTTGGAAGAAAAAGAAGAGAGAAAAATGTGAGATAAATCATTATAACTTTGAGACATTGATTCACCTTTGGTATTGTTATGGTAAATATATGAGGTTTCACAAAATTTCCATCTTCTGGTTTCGCTATTTTCTTAATACCCTTACTTTCTTCTACTCCAATCAGTTCAGAGGAATATGATTTTGTAGGAAGATCAACCTCAACACCTAGAATTGAACCCTGTTAGCCAAGTAATACATTATTACTTGCTTGACACCATTAATAAAGCACTTCAAACACCAAATTTAACCAAAAAAAAAAACATTATCTTGCAGAAAGAACACACGTCAAGAGACAAAATCAGTTATTTCCCTTATACCAAACAGAACTTCATTAGCTGAAAAGTGAAAACGGATGGTTTTGAGCTAAGGAGTAAAAATGCTAAAAGTTCAATCTTTTTTTTTTTCATTTTATTTATGAATACATGTATAGGGCACTGACCTGGTCACCCATTGGGACAGCAACGCGACAATCACAAGAACGGCTACCCATAACGCAATGAACCCTCCACGTGCCGGAAACTTGAACAAAAGCTGTATCGCCGTAACAATCGACGTCCATATTGACGCCATTCATCTGGAGAGGAATCAATGCGGGTCGATCCAGCCTCCCATGCACGTGAGGCTGGTAGCTGGGGATATCCGGGTTGTCAACAATCCTGGGGTCGTATATGACCGCGTACACCATCGGCGCCGATGGCAAGTAGAAATGCGGTGACTTATGCATTAGTGGTAGCGGCTTCGGTGGCGCTACTGCCCTGTCTTTCCCTAAGTATATCCGTTTCCCTAGCTTTAAACCGTCCTCCACCGCCATTGCAAAATCCTCCGCCATTGTTTAACGTGAAGTTCAAACAAAAAGAACTCTTTTGGCCTTCTTCTTTACGTTAGAAAACGAAAGGGATTGTTTTAGACAGCAAGGAACGGAGAAATTAAGTTTTGTTGGGATCTGGAATTACTCGGGGGATCGGGTTCTTGGAATCAGCTTATTGGTCTTATTTTTCTTTTCTCAAATGATTTATTTTCATCTTTTTGAGAGAAAAATACGCATATTTTATTATTAATTATTTGTATAGTTACATGCAGTAATGCATGCTGAACTCCAAGCGTTCAACTAACTAAAAATTTTCTATTTAATGAAAATTATATAATTCAACGCGGTAAGTCTCTTAACAGTGATTTTTTTTATATATAATATCTCGAATCTGAGATTTGTTTAAATAAAACTAAATTATTACTTAAATCAATCAATGTTGGTCTTAAATTAGGATTTCGACCCTTCATTATATTTATGTTTGAAATTTAAATTATATATTTTTATATAATTATTAGTATTTGATTTATTAGTATTAATATTTAGTTTATTAATATCATAGAAATTAATTATGAAGTGATACTCTCAATCTAATTTTATAATACTTTTTTTTAACAGAGATCCACTAATTTTATTAAACGAGAATATATCTGAAATTACAATGAAAGTTTACATTCAGTAAACAAAACACTTAAAATCAGACATATACCTAATAAACAAAACTAGCATAACTATGCATATTACAATGAAGGATACAAACATCACCAAAATCAACGATGATAGGTAAAATCATCAACAAACAACATAAATATGAATATTACAATGAAGATACGTTGACAACAAGGACATTACCACCATTCAATCACGAAAAAACGGTAGATGTAATCGCATATCCAAATCTAAATCGAGGATTCGATATAGGGAGATCAGCATCATAATAGAAGGATCACCATCTTAATCAGTCGTGACGTTATCAAATCACACCCTAATAGAAAATCAAAAAAACAAAAAGAACAACGTACCAAATGACAGAAAAACATAGCAAAATATAAAGTAGAATCGTGCTATAATAACAAAATAATTTATTAAAAATTATAAAAAGAAAATAAGCATAACTATAGAAATTGGCGGTCGACGATTAGTATTAAAACTAACGCCGCCGCCGGTGTATATAAAAAAGAGAAAACAAAACGGCCGAAGATGGGAAATTAGAGAGCGGCGCTCTCAAAACAAAACCTTGACCTTTAACTCTTCTCGTGTATAAAGATTCAAATAATTTTATAATACTTTAATTTAACATGAATTGTTTTTTAATTTCATTATGTCATTAGTTAATATTCTAGTTAAAACTTAAAATTGTTTATTTTCTTTAAAACACTGTTTTCAACGCATACACAAAAAATCAGCATGTGTTTTATTTTTACTTTATAGGCTAACTAATATTATTATTATAAAAGGATCAAATCATGCTAAATGAAAGAACGGGAACTAAATCGAAAATTTAAAAATAGTGAAGGACCAAAATCATATTTTGACCATCGGAATATGGAAGTGGGAGATTGACCGGTGGATACGTGGAGGAGTCGTTTTTTCGGTTGCACAGATTTGGGTTAATTATAAACTTCATCTTCCCACTTTACAGAAACTTAAGTGTTTGCTTCTTTGTTTTAATTAATTAGAATTCGATCCTTATATTTACCAAAAATTGACAAGTTCATTTAATTGTAATAAAGACATGAAATTAAATTGCTTATTTTTTGGTTAATTTATTGCTTATAATTTGTTGAATTATTGTTTTTGTTAATTGAATTCATATAAATTGTTGAATTGTTGTTTGGGAACAATGATTTTAATAAAGTAAATGGATGAATTTCATAATTACACCAATATATTACTTCCAGATAGGTAGATCTCAATATTCAACTCCCCCCCCTCCCCCACTTTGTGCTGTTTTTCTATCCGTCGTAATCGTTTTTCTTCTCCGTAGGCTCGGAAATACCTTGTTTCGGGCTCCAATGCTTCCTCCGGAATTGATCGGAAAGTTTAAGCTTCCAAAAAATCTAGAGACTAAACGCATGAATACATGAACCACAAAAATTTGTGGTTCTATAACACAAAAAATGAGCCTAGGATTGACATGGTTACAACATGGAAGTCTTGCCACGGGAGATGTGGTTAGAGGATGTTGTCGAGAGTATGTCCAACCAATTATCGGAACGGGCAACAGTTTTGTGTCTCGGGTCGTGTTGCAAGGATTCTTCATTTAGTAACGACCGTGTCAGATTAAATTTGTGCAAAGAGGATTTCATTCCATGTGTCGGGAACACCGGGCAAACACCAATGCAGACAGTCTTGGACTCCTTGTGCTGATGTGATACTGAAACGGGATATGTGACCCTCATCTCTCACCTGAGACAAAGCTGTTATGTCCAGAAGCTTAACCCCTGTCCCTCTCACGGCACTGGCAGCAATAGGATCACTAGACTCTTCTTGTAACACGTCTTTACCTACAGACATTGGTTTAGTATTGTTACAGCTCCCTCCTGTGTTCCAATCCCCATTTACGAAATGCCTAGGGGAGATGCTCCGATAAAAGGCTTTCAGACGAGGATGCTTCGGGAGCTGAGAGTCCAGCCATTTCACTGTGTTGTGGATTGTAAAGTTCTTGGCATTTCCCATATCTGCTAACATCCTGTTGGTGTTGGGTGCACCCTCAAGATACATGACCCACCTGTTAGCCCTGAGTTTCCCTCGATTCCAATGGTGCCCCGTGTTGAGAACTAAGACATCAATTTTGTGCAGAAACTGGTGCAAAAATGACGGAGGCCGATCAAGATGCATTGCATATTCTGTTTGTGGGTCCTTGACATTAAGAGGTTCTATTTCACAGAGGCCTGAAGACCAATAGTAAAGGACAGTAGTATTGGTGCTGAGAAATCGAAAAGCCCAGCCATCAGGACGTACACCGCCAGGTGGTATGAAAAATCCGTACTCGTTGCCCACATCGAGGACATGTGAACTATCCTCACCAGCTGTGATCATGCACATTAGAGACTGGAACTGCTGCCTACCCAATGAATCTCCAACAAAAGCTAAAGTTTTGTCTTGCATCCTGTAATTGCACAAAACATGAAACAAGTTCTCGAAAGAGACAAGTGTATTTATAAGGATAAAACCAAAAGGCAAACCAATGAAACCCAAGCCTTAGCACTTCAGAACAATCAAATATCAGTTCACTTCTTTTTGATAAGTTATGTTGAAACTTGAAAGCACCATGCGAAGAGCGATAACATGTTCAAACAGAAAGAAAGAAAAAAAATATTCAAGGACAAAGATATAAATACCGTTTTAAGAACTTTGGTCCTTCAAATTCTTCCATTTCACAATCTTTTGGTTGCCATCTTAGCTTCTCAAATGCAAATTCTTGACGCTGCATCAAACGGCAAGCCCACATTGGGGCTAACCATTGTTTACAACCAAACCCAGAATACAAAGGCCGTCTATCATCTATAATCCATTTTCCTTTTGCATAATTACAGACTGCAGCAAGCATCAGATAAAATGAAAGTGATCGGCAATATTTTCACAACGTGAAACTAACAGATCCAACATCTAAATGTTCAGCCAAACAAGAAAGTAGCTTACTTTTTTCTGGAATAGGAACTGTTTCAAGGTCCGAAGAACTTTTGGCGGTATCAATAGTTGTCTTATCCAGATGATGTTCCTCTTTGTCATATATGAATTCCCCTTGTGTCAATGTAGAAACTCCTTCTCTCACATGTATTTTGGGTTCTAATGGTACTCTTTTAATATCTGTGCCAGATATGACAAGGAAAGTAAATGAGAGTAATAAAGCCAAGTAAATATCAAGATTCATGATCAGTTGGCAATTCAGCATTAACACGTTCTTATAAATTATTGTCTTCCAGAAGAATACACCAAAAAATAATGCAATCTGTATGCAGATTTTTTTTGAGGTTGCCAGTTACTGAAAAGCGTCCAGCTTACTAAAGATCACACAGCTATTTGCCTCTATGCAGAAAGTTTCTAGGTTTGACACTGCACCTTATAAAAATAATCGGCTCTAAAAAATAAATGTAGGGAATTAACCTTGAATGTAAAAGAAAGCAGCAGATAAAAATTGGAAGAGAAAGAAAAAGAGAAATAACTTCATATGGGCGTTGGACAAGGCTGTGAAGTTGGGGGGGGGGGGGGGGGGGGATGAAATATGAGTAGGGCAAAAATGCTTTTGCTACCCCAATGAACAGAGAAAAACTAATAAATAACAGAGTGAAGAAATGGGATAGCTTCAAAGAAACCTGGAGAGAGCAGCAACAAGGGATTTTTAGATGGTAGTGAGGGGGTAATTACTATACTTCTGTCGAATGTCCACATAAGAACTGTTGCACCCATTAAAATAATGAGGAGACACAGCTCTTTAAGCCTCCACCGTAACATGTAGACTTTCATCCTATAAAGACATTAAAAGTAAGACCTGTCAAAACGTTGCTCAAGGCAGAAAGCAATTCACAGAAGAACAGAGGCAAACAACGGCATAAATCTCAAGGAAAAAGAATAGAAACTAAAAACCAGGTCGAGTTGCAGCTCTCTCTTCGAGTAGTGCAAGACAAGTACAAAGAGAATAAAGTTTAAATGAAGAAAACGACTTCCAGCTTCCAAAACAACCATCTAATTGTCAGAAAACTATTTCGGAAACATTTCGCCTATTTTTACACTGATTTCTGGACGAAATAACCATGATCAGAGATTCTATTTCTGCTAAATGCCAACTTACAAGTTACAAAACCATCTGTTACAAGAGCTAGACAATGGAGTTATAAAATTCACAAAAAGGATAAGCTAATTAAGTTATGAACACAAATGTTTGACATGAAAAGCACCAAGCTGTTGCTTGTGAGTAACATCACTCCCTTATCTAATACAAATTACAATCACAAACTTACACAAAGAAGAGCCGTTTGCTGGAAATTCAACAAATCTAAACCAAACAAGCTTAATTCAATTATCCACCGACAATCTCCATGAATTTCAGTTTAATCTATAATCAAAACAATTAAACTATTATACAACCAAGGCAAATACCGCCTACCGCATTTCCTTATTCGCTAACACACTTTTAATTAAAAGCGAAATTGTACATCATCATGCACAGTACGTAAAATCATTGCCTACTAATTTCAAAAATCGAAACCGAGAACAACAATTCCATCCAAAATCACAATCACCTAACTAATAACAAGAAGAACACGGAATTAAGAGAAAGTAGAATCTACATCAATGTCGGCAGGATTCTGATCCAAACTCAAAAGATCGCATGGAAAATTGAATTCAAACACGGGAGGAAATTACCTTGGAGGCATCAAAGGACAGCAATTTCTGTGCAACGAAAGTTTTTGAAATGTGGTTTTTATTGTGGACTAATTAAAGACGAAGGAAGGAGAGAAAAACGAGGAAACAGTAGTGAGAGTCAGTCAATACGATAGAAAAAGGAAATGATTGTGGGGTCACAGGAGCCAGGAGGAGCTTTGGTCAACGGCATTGTCATGACTCAGGTGTGAAGACATGGAGACCGTACGTACAGAAAACGGACCTTTGCTTTCAACGTGGGGACGAAAGGGGGCGGAGCTATTTATGTACAAATAGAACACAATAAACAAAAGGTTAATTATAATTCTTAATTTCATAAATTTAGGGTAATTATTTATATTTTATTAAGTATAGTTTTGATTATTGATTTTTAAATTATTTATATTTTTTTATTTATATTTTTTTCACCTAAATATTTATTATCGTTAAATATTGATAAAAAAAATTTAATTATTTTACATATTTTCCATTAGTTTATACACACCTTTTAAAAGAAACTAGTGTATGGAGACTTAGGACGGTTATAAGGAAGAGGATTTTCTTTAGGGTGTCCGATCAAAATCCTTAGTTACGAGAGATTATTAAGTGAACTACGTTATCTATGATCTAAATAATCAAAATTGTTTATCTTTAGATAATTATTTAATAATTACCCAAAATAATATTATAATCTTTTGTTTACTAACGATTCAATAAATGTATTTGATCAATTATTTTTTTTTTTAACTTAAAATATTGTTGTCACGGTCCGTTCGTCGTAACAACGTAGAACCGAGCGGGATGCTTTCTGGTTGTGCTTAACTCTCGGGAGCGGGATAGCAATAAGGGTGTAGTACGTGCCGAGCAGTCGACATATCTTCGGATGGGTGTGCTGATCGCGCACCACACTAGTCGGGAGCTGTCCCCGCTCCCCTGATGAGCCTATGGGAGGGCGAAACCAGTGAGCATCGGAGATGGTAAAGGCTTAACCTCGGGTAAGAGAGAGACCTGAGGCGCCGCACGGGGTGGATGTCCCTGCGCCAAAACTCTAACCCCGTGATAGATGGTATCAGAGCGTGGTTGTGTGCTAGCTGTGAGTTTGTCAAACGCTCTATGTGCTGCGTTAGCGAGTCGTGTGGACGAGCGAGTGTAGCTCGCACCCTAATGTGAAGGGGTGTTCGCAAGTGGGTCTTCTAGAAAGAGATTGAGAAGAGGACGAGTAGGCAGGAAGCCGCAACGAAAGTTCCCTAGTTTCCCAACATCGGAGGGTGGCCCCAGTAAATGAGGGCGAGTTGAGGGGGAATTGCACACTATAAATCTAAAGAAAAGGGAAAGAGTTTCTCCCCCATGCACGAGGGCGTGCATGAATCAGGTGGGGGAGAATGCCACGGTCCGTTCGTCGTAACAACGTGTGACCGAGCGGGATGTTTTCTGGTTGTGCTTAACTCTTGGGAGCGGGATAGCAATAAAGGTGTAGTACGTGCCGAGTAGTCGACCTATCTTCGGATGGGCGTGCTGATCGGCACCACACTGGTTGGGAGCTATTCTCGTTCCCCAGATGAGCCTATGGGAGAGCGAAATCGGTGAGCATCGGAGATGGTAAAGGCTTAACCTCGGGTAAGAGAAAGATCTGAGGTATCGCACGGGATGGATGTCCCTGCGCCAAAACTCTAACCCCGTGACACTGTTAATCAAACAAACACATTATTTTCTCATAATTTTATATAATTTTAAGTGATATAATTTAATTTTTTACGTTAAATAAAATTAAATAATTTATTTTTTTAATCGAGTTTTATTTACTTGGGGGAAAATGCAATTGTAATGAGGAGAAAAAAATGATAGTTTTGAAACTATTAAAGAAGGCTATTTTGGACAAATAACTCAGTTGTTCCTCGCCCGTTCACTCGACAGAGTCCTAAAAAGCGTTTATAGCCATTTCGTTCTTGGGGAAGAAGATTTCTTTTCTATTTAAGGAGTATCTAAATCCAAAAACAACAGGAAGAAAACCAAAACAATTCCGAAGATACAAGACAGAAAATGAGTCGAGGAAGTGGAGGAGGATACGATCGTCATATCACCATCTTCTCTCCCGAAGGTCGTCTATTCCAAGTTGGTATGTAGAGAGAGAGAGAGAGAGAGATTCGCATATTTTTGTAATCGGTTCTTATAAATAACTTTGACCGCTTTTGATTTTGTAATGAATTGAGCAGAGTATGCGTTTAAGGCAGTGAAAGCAGCTGGGATCACATCGATTGGTGTTCGAGGAAAAGATTCCGTCTGTGTTGTTACTCAGAAGAAAGTTCCTGTCAGTACTCTCGGTTTTTGGGGTTATTTAAGGGGTTTCGGCGATTTGGGTGTTTAATTTTTGAGTAATGCAATGCAGGATAAGCTTTTGGATCAGACTAGTGTTACTCATCTTTTCCCCATTACTAAGTTCCTTGGATTGTTGGCTACTGGCATGACAGGTTTGGTTGCTTTAAATACCATTTTTATTTGACGTTGTTTGTTCGAATTCATAAGATTTTGTGACGTTGACTACTGAACTAGGGTTTTGGGGATTTTAAGGATTCTGGGTCTGGGTTAATGTACCGAATTTCAAGCTTATAGTCGGTCTAAACTAGGCTTTAGGAATGTCCATTAGAATTTAGAACAGTATGGTTTGCTTAATAGATTAACTGTTACTGATCCTGGCATTCACATAATGATCAGCTTTCTCTCATTAATTTGCTTGCCTATCTTTTGCATAGAACACTAATATAGTTTTGTTGATTACATTAGATTATTGCTCAAGATTGAATATTCTTTATTATTATGCAAATACTTTGTAAAGGATGTTTTGCTAATTCACGTTGTTGCTCTGCAGCTGATGCAAGGACCTTGGTCCAACAAGCAAGGAATGAAGCAGCTGAGTTTTGTTTCAGATATGGATATGAGATGCCTGTGGATGTTTTGTCCAAATGGTGTGTGTTTTCTTACTTCTTTTTTAGTTGAAATTACCAATGTTTAGTTGTGTTCCTGTTGGTGTCTGTTGATCTATGGAGTTCATCTAGAGAATGTTTGGATTTAATCAGACTCCATGTTTATGTTTCCGAGTAGAAATTGGGAAAATTCTACGACCATGATATTTATTGCTTTTCTTTGTGCCAAGACTTCAGGCAATCTACTCTTTTTCTGTAGCCAGGAATATAATCTTTGTTCAAAAACCATTAACTGACTATATGTTATGTTGCTATTATTTTAAATTGTTCATTGGCTTCTCTTTGATATTTGGGGTTCTTGTGCATTTCAATGATCATACGGCTTGTTTAGAATAACATGCTTTATTGATGTAGGATTGCCGACAAATCACAGGTTTACACTCAACATGCTTATATGAGACCTCTTGGAGTTGGTATGTTATTTATTCTTCAAAATCTTACAACTGTGGTTTTGTTTTTAATTATATCTACTTGTCACAGTAGATTTACAAAATTTCAGTTTGTTAGTTAACACATGTAAGCAGATATATGCTAATGTATTTATGAGTAACTTTCTCAAATTTTACCTGTTAATATCTTTCTTATTATTTTCTGTGAAGTTGCTATGGTTTTGGGTATTGATGAAGAGAAGGGACCTCAACTCTACAAGTGTGATCCAGCAGGCCATTTTTACGGTCACAAGGTAGTTTTCAAATTAATTTTTATTTGCATTGTGAAGGTAGTAATACACTTGCTCAAGTTTTTTTTTTCATTTTATTTACAATTTGTTTATGATAATGAAAGATCGCAAAACCATAGATTTCAGAAGGTTGCAATCTAACGAAGTTCTTAGCATGGGAATTATCCAATAATCTTAACTATTTCATTTGCTTTGCCTTTCTCTTTAGTCATGAAAGTAGTATGTCTGTTCTCCAATCTGTACTGGTTGGTGCAATAACATGATTCAAAATTATTTTTGACTAATTTAGAATAAGCATTTTTGACAATGAGATGAATTTTGACTGATGCTGCAGGCGACCAGTGCTGGATCAAAAGAGCAAGAGGCAATTAACTTCTTGGAAAAGAAGATGAAAAATGACCCTGCTTTTACTTATGAGGAAACAGTGCAGGTATTTATATTTTATTTTTGTGATGTACAGTAAAGGAACTTTCCGAAGACCACATGTTTAACAATTAACATTAGTTAAAATAACCACATTTATCTAATGGTTCCTTTAACTACTATTCTGCAGACTGCTATTTCTGCTCTGCAATCGGTTCTTCAAGAGGATTTCAAGGCTACTGAGATAGAGGTCAGCTGATCCTTTTAGTTGTTAGTGGTTACAGTATTTAATATCTTGCCTTTGTAAGTTTGCAAATATCTATATGTTTAAATGATTAAATATAATTGGTGATTTCTCATGTTTAACTATGTAATTAGCACACTTTTGATAAAAGGAAACACCAGTAGGCAGCAGTCGAAAGCTAGATGATTTTAACTACCGTGGGTTCTACATAACCTAAAAGAAAGTTGAACATACTGTTGATGCGGATTTGAAAACATCCCACTAGGAGGTTGTCCAGACATATGGAACGCACCACAGACGTGTATTTACCTTATTAGTCATATGAACTGCAACTGAGATTAACATCTTCTAATGCTCGGCAGGTTGGAGTGGTGAAAGCCGATAATCCTGTTTTCAGAGTGCTGTCAACAGAGGAAATTGATGAACATTTGACAGCTATAAGCGAGCGTGACTAGTGAGCACATGGACTAACACCAGGCACTAGCTGCTGCAGCCTGCAAAGACCTTTATGTTATCATTTGAAACAACGAACATGCTTTAGCTGATCATCATGTTTGATAGGGATTGGAAGAAGGTTAGAGCTTACGATACATAATCCTTCTAGGACTGCTTGAAACTTTAAATTAAATTCATGTTATTTCTGAGAGTTTCTCCTAGAGGCTAGAGCAATCAAATGTAACTGGATGGTTGTTTGAAAATCCTCTCCCCCTTTATGTTCTACACTAAAAAATACTTAAAAATAAATTTTAAATTTTAACTTTAATTTCCATGTCTAAACTTTAAACACTATACCCTAAAAAATATACCCTATATATAATTTCTTAAATCTTAACCTTGACGAAGTGAATTGTTCTGTCTGCTACAAATGCTGCTTGTCAATCCAATACTTAATCCAAAAAATATGTCCATTTCAGGACAACATAGAACCGGCTACAACAGCACATCAGTCATTAAGTTGGTGAACAACCTTAAAAGATCTGCTCTCTTTTAAGTAAAATCGAAACCAATCTAACTAAATAAAACCGAATTGAAATCGAACCGATCTTCCTGTCTTTGTTAGATCAAAAATTCAATTGGACGATAGGTGGTACAGGCAGGGCCACTTGCAGTTGCTGTAAAAAAAATCTTTCCCATTGTTTTCAGCATTTGTTCCATTCCCAGGCTTCGTCTTCCCCGAGGACGTTAAGGGCATAACCGTAAGTCCAAACTCCAGAAGGGGAAAATCCCAGAATCTGATTGGTTCATATATCGGAAACTCCTATATAAAACCAAACCTCGACCTGTCCAAATTTCCTTACTTTCCCCTTCGTTTCATCTTCCAACTTTGTCTGTGTTTTGGGGTTTCAATTCAATCAACAAAAACTCGAACAAGATGATGCACATGACCTTGTACTGGGGAAAGGACGTGACTTTGCTCATCGATTCCTGGAAGACCGACTCATGGATGAGTTACTTCCTAACCTTACTCGCTTGTTTCATTTTCGCTTCCTTTTATCAGTACATGGAAGATCGGCGCCTCCGCTTCGGATCCCTCGCTTCCTTGAACCCATCCCCACCTTCATACGGCCGCGAGGCCGTTCCTCTCCTCCCTAATTACCGCAACTCTGCTAAATTCGCGACGGCCTTGCTCTTCGGAATCAACTCGGCTCTGCGGTATCTCCTTATGTTGGCCATCATGTCGTTCAACGTCGGCGTTTTCTTAGCTATCGTTTTGGGTCTGGCTGTTGGGTACTTGCTTTTCAGGTCCGCCGATGACGAGAAAGTGGCGGTGGAGGAGAACGCTTGTGCCTGCGCCTAACACCATTTTCCCAACAGTATTCTTCTTCAATCTATGTACTGTACCAGAATTACGAATACTTTTTAGTTCTTGAATCATGTAATTTATCTTCGCCTTCTTCAATCGATTATCCTTTTAAATTTCCCCGATCTGATTATTCCTTCATAATTTTGGGTTTTTCTCGTTTGAAAATATAACGTTTCGTTTGATTCAAGGAACGAATCAAAGGAAATCTGGGCATTCCCCAGCCATAATTACATGCCGTGAGAATTTCATTAACAATTGCTTCATGTTCTAAAAAATTGTTCCTTTTTCCAAGAATATTTAGCTTAAATTTGTAAACTTTTCCCCATTTTCATCTTAAAGATGTTGATTTCAAAAGCATATGACTGTTTGGTGAAGCAAAAAGAAACCATTTTCTCAAGTTAGTTGGGAATAACGAATAGCATAGGATTCTTCATTAAATTCATTGTTTTTCTTTCATGGTGGAAAATTCTATGCCCTGATATTGTTTAACTTTAATGGAACCCTGTTAATTTTTAGTGCATTCTCAGGGGGGGAAACAAACAAACAAACAGAAAGCTCGATGCCCTGCTCTGTCCTGATATATATATGCAAGAATGGAAATTGCAGCTTAATTGATTCCAAATTTAGTGGTACAAATGGAACAAAACAAAGCTTATCCATAGATATTTTAAGAGTTTTTTCTTTAGCTCCCATAGAAATTCCTTGATCAGCACCTGGTAGATTCACCATGAATGTTGTCAAGAACAGCAATGACTCCGAAAACAAATGCTTGGTCGATTCCAGGTTTCACCACAACATGATAAAGATCTTTTCTTGCCATCAACTCCTCCACTTCCTTTTTAACTCCAATCTGTCATTCACATGAATTGCAATTCAGAAACAAACTAAACTGACATTCGATACGATGTTATAGCATTGAGATATATGAACTACCTGAGCGACAACGTTGTCAACGGAATCAACGATGCTGCAATCTCGTTCGGGGAAATAGCCTTTGATTTTGTAGTCCCACTCCTTGCTGGTGCTTCTTTTCGGTTCAGTGCAGATCCTGATGGCATTGTTCATTGGTAGACATGAACGAGGCTCCTTTAAGGTGAAAACCAACTTCTTCGATCCTTTGTAATCGAAAGTGTAACCTTTCCATTTTTTATGTATGCTTAGTGCCTCAACTATGCCTCCCTGGAATATAAGAATCAACAACCATTAGGCTGTAGCCTAGACTCTACCTCTAGAAATGATGCTTATGCCTGCACCTAAACATATGCCATGCCTACTCGATTGTTGTTGTGTAACGTCACCATTTTTATATTCTAGAACCTTTTATTTACTTTTCAATACGAGATTAATGTCCCCACTTCTCTCATGCATAACACTTGCCTATTGTACAGAGTTACTTGAACAAATTGCCATCTCTGTTGCAGGCTAACTTAAGAAACAATCATCCTCATGATGACCACCTTACAATTCCAAGTTATCATATTCTTTTCCACCTTTTCATAGATGATCATCTTAGGGTGATCCTTTTGTCGACGGATGCTCCTATTACACTCGTAATCTCTGAAGGATGAGAACCAACTATGTAGCATCTACATCGAGAATTCAAGTATTGTATACGTCATTAATCCGATCCTTTGTAGGAACTACCCGTAATAAACATGCAAGTGCAAAACAGTCCAGCAAGTTCAAGCTTATAATTCATTGAAATAGATTGATTCATATGCATTCATACACTATACACATAATACATCCTTGGTGCTTGATGGTATACGGTAGAAAAACAAAAATACATTACCTTTCGACGAATGAGAAGCAAAGCATCACCATTTCCATCTCTCAAAACCAGCTCCCCTTTAGCACCAAGAACGCCACAACTGTCAACCCGGAAAACAACCATCTGACTACAATTCGTCACCACGAAACCGCCTCCATTCACCACATGTGGCCTCATCCGAACCACCAGTACCACCTGAGAAGAAGAGCAGTACAGCATATTTATAACCGGCATTGTATCAGCTTTTGTCGCCATGGATATCTTTCAATCTCTCAAAGAAGAGTTGTAAGCTGATGCTTGTCAAGACCAAGACAACCTATACTTGTATATATAGAGATATAATGTTGGAGCAATTAGAAGAAGAATAAAGGGTTTGAGTGTTTTTTTTTGTTGCTTGTAGGTTGAAAGATTAGGCAAAGTTGTTTGACTATTGTCATACGTAGAACATGTAAAATACGTATAGGCAACGTATAAGCCACTCAATAAGCCTTAGGGCCCGTTCATGATCCTGTAATTTTTTATAGCATCTGTTAATGTTCTATAAACACACGAGACATCGAAAACATGTTATTCGAAAAAATTATTAATTTATTATTTTATCCTAAATACTAATAAATAAACGAGCACAAATCATGACCGTGGATTTCATAGAGCAGTTGATCAAACGTGTGACAAAACCAGTCAACAAAAATCTAGGACAACAATCTCAGCTAACGAAGTCTTACCCCGCCACCCTTTTTTTCTTGATTCCCACACAACCAAAATATCTTTATCCAATCGTCATTTTCGACAAAAAGGAAAGAATTTTCCATCTGGATAAGGGCTCCCCATCGTCATTGATTCCATTCCTTGTTCAATCAGTTCATTCTCTAATTATTTAATACAGCAGAAATTCAAAGTAACCCTCTTTTTTTCTTTAAATTTCCTCTACTTTTGATCAACAATGGAGGGAATATCGTCTCCGCATGTGCACTTCACCGGATAATTCAAAGTAACTCCCTTTACTTCATCTGCTATTTTCGTTTTATCAGACGGCGTCGTTTGTTTTTCGAAATGAATGATGATTATAGTTCAATGAGATCATCTGGTTCGCCGGAGGATCGGGGGAGGTTGTCGTCGGAAGAGGATAGGGAAGATGATGATTTGGGGTCTTGTAGTTCGTCGTCGATCGGAAGGAACAGTGATGTTTCAGGTGAATCGTCATCGGACGGTGAAGATTCAGCGGAGGCTGAAGTGGAAAGCCAGCTTAAAGAACCCTTGGATTCCATGGATGCTCTAGTGGATGCTTTGCCTATGAGGTATTTTTTTAAGAAACAAACAAAAATTGAGGATTTTCATTTCTGGGTTTTGATCCAATAATGATTCTATGTTGATGGAGTTTATTAAAATTATGTAAAAAAGTTTAGAGGAATGGTTAGGGTTTATTGAATTTAACTATCTGACCCCAAATCGCTGCTTGAACTTGCATGCTTTGTTAATCTAATGCTGTTTAAACAGCTTAGGATACTGTGAATTCATCTTTGAAGATTAAGAACTCCCATTTTTCCTAGTAAGCATTGTTTGGATCTCGGGAAAATGTTTTCTGTGATTTTGTATGGTTTATCATTTAGGCACTTCAATTTCTTATTGTTGTGCTTTTGCTTATTTCAGAAGAGGCATATCCAGCTTTTATAATGGCAGATCAAAATCCTACACAAGTCTAGCCGATGCGGCGGCTGCGCCGTCGGTTAAAGATTTCGCAAAGCCGGAGGATCCTTATAACAGGAAACGGAAGAACTTATTAGCTCATGGTTCTTTTCTGGGGAAAAATCTCAACCGAAGTTCAATGGCTCTTCGAGCTACTGCAAGCACCTCCGACTTCAACTCGATCGCATCATCGCCGTCCAGCAGCCTTCCACCTCTGCATCCACAGCATAAAGAAACAACTACCATCAGATTATCCTCACCGACTAGTACTACTCTACTGAACCCTCCTTGTCGGTCTTTCTCCTTATCTGATCTACAGGTTGCTGCTGCTTCAACTCCGAACATAGCTGGTATGGCTGTTCATAGTAGCAACAATGACAACAAACCGTGCTGAACTCAACTTATGTTCCGTATTCGAAATTATGAAACTGGAAATACCCATATGGTATTGGTCTTCAAAAATCCCCGTTTCCTACATCGATCGAGTGGTTTAACTTGTCCTTACAGGTATATAATGGCCATGCATTCTGTGAAGTAATCCCTTCATCTGTACTGTATTTTTCAAATTCTCTTGTTTGCTTTGAGATGATAATGGGAATGCTTTATTGTACATTACAAGAATCAAAATACATTCTCTTCCTAAGCAGAAAACGTTGCTCCCACCTTCTTATTTCTCGATGATATTGATACCGGTTAGGCGGTTACCGGATCGGAGTCATATGTTACTGCAATGATGGTTTTAGTACTATGATCAATGCTTTACAGTGGCTTGAATCTTGATTGAGTTCCTGGGATTCTTAGTTAAGGCCATCCTTAAGTTTATTGATCTTTGTCAATTGTGTGGTTAAATTTTTTTTTCTTCTTTCCGAAGCTTTTTGCGAATATAAACGGACTGAAAATATCTTCATTTATATTCGTTCATTTATTAATAAGCATACGAACTGAATAAACGAATTTTATGAGAACAATTCACGAACAGTTTGTCGAAATGATATATTCATTTACACCATTAACTCCTAAGAATAGTGTTGGCTTAGGGCCTTATGCATCAATGAATCCTGTTGGACCCTGATGAACTGAAATTAAATACGGTGGAGGTTGGCCCAAGCACAAATCAGAAAAGGAACGAAAGAACAAGGATTCAGCGACAGATAAGGCCGAGTCAGTAAAAACATAAGAAATTCACACTTACAACAACTCAAAATCTCATTCATTAAAATTGCCGAAACCGGACCGAAAAACATTTGACGAAACATCCCTTCCCCTTCATCCCGACATCTTATGTATGCTCGAATCACTATTCTAGTACAGTCCTATCGTATAGGTAAGTATGCTTTCACCTCAGAACTTTCCACTTTCCAGTGTTGAAAGTTAACATTGTCTTTCATCCTGTGGTTTCCTCTTGGGAACTGTTTTTTTTCTTTCAGTTTTGGTGGGTTGAAAATGGAGCCAGCGCCTAATGGTGAAGAACCCACTTCTTGGGATGAATTATACAACATAAATTTAATGCCATCTGAATTGTTCCTCAAATTCAGAAAAGAAATTCAGGGATTTCGAGTTGGTGTCAATTTGGAGGTTGTTTTTTCTCTGCTTTTGGTTTTTACAGTCTTAGATTGCTCCATTCATATGCTATGCTATGCAATTATCATTACCCTTTTTTGTATGTGAATTGTTTATCATATCTCTGTGTTTGTATCATCCTGTAGAGATTGTTGTTATTTTTGACCTGTTGAGTTACATCTTAGTTTTGGTTCAGTTCTACAATGCCCCCATCAATGATTTCCAAACTAAGCTTGTGCTGAAGCCTTTATCATCCGAACGGAAGTGGAAGTTTGCTTATGAGCCTATACATCAAGATGTTCGCCTTCTTTCGAAAAAGATTCCTGTTACAAAATTTCTTAATCTCCAGGTCTGGTCTATTGTGCTGTATCTTTTCGGCTTGGCAGATCAGATACTATTCATATTGTAGGTAACTTTATTTGTTCCCTGTGTGGAAATAGGTTGGGGTAGGCCATAATTTCAAGATGAATGCAACCGGATGGAAATGGAAGCTCACCACCTGTTTAGGTGGAGATGGAGTTTCTCGGATTCAGAATAAGACAACACTTGGCTTAGTTCCTGGCCTGGATTTTCGATTTGGGTGGAGGGCGGATTATGTTCTTCCAGAAGCAACAGGGTAAGTTCCTTGATGTTCTTTGGATATGCATTTAACAACGGTATGTGACAATGGAGGAAGCATTAAGTTTGTGTCTAATAGAAGGGTTGTCTTTGATGTTAGCTTTCCGAATCGTCCCTATAAGTTGTTGAATATTTTGCAGGTTATTTCCTTGTTCTTGTATCCCAAGGGAACTTAAAGTCAATAGCTATTGACTCACAGATGATAGATTGTTCATTGATGTTATTACGCATACGCTTTAAAAACAACTCACTCGGAATATACGAAATGTGTTATTGTTATGCCTCTTCTTCTTGTTGATATTGTCATTTTGTTTCTTTAGATTTTGTTGTTCAGTAATTCCATATCTTCCTTCTTTTACCAGTGATGACTATTTGTAGCTTACCATTAGTATCTTGAATTTAACAGAGCTCTTGGAACCGATGAACCATTGTTCAACTTGCAGTCAGGGCGGCTACAAGCATCATTAGATAGAGTTGAGGCCATTGTGACTCATTTGTCTGATCGGTCATGATCAGATGTCAAAACATCAGGTATGATTATCTCAAGACCTTTTTCGGAGCATTTAAGGCCGACCTCTGACATACTATAACTGACAACTTGTAGGATACAGAATTGCCAAGAACATAAAGATTTATTTCTCTTTGTTACATTCAAGTATATGGAATCTCCTGCCATTTAATCTGGGAATATGCATTTGACATGTGTTTCTACCTATGCTATCTGTCTGCCTCAAAACATGCATTTAATTGTGTTATATTTCACGACAGACCCTCATTGTACTGCTTTGCTGCATTTAGATTCAGACGAACTAGAATCTTTTATGACGGTTTTTTCCTCTCGAAAACTTCAATCTTAGCAGGGCCAGCTTGAACTGAAATCGAATGGAAGTACACTTACTAAATACAAATGTTGTGGCTCTTCTGTATAGCATTAAGTTGAAGAAACCAGAATTTCGAATTCAAATATTCTCCTCAAAATTAAAAGCATGTTCATGTATGAAGTTGGTTCTGTTATGCTCCTTTTATTTCCTCTCCCATCTTCCTCATATGTTCATTACTTCTATCGGCGAGTCTCCCCGTGAAACTAATGGTAAAACAGGTTGTTTTTACTGTTTGAGATTATTCAAATGTTTGCAAATTAGATTGTCATATTCATTTTGGATGATTGGAAACTCTGCTTCAATATCCATAAGAAAGCAGAAAACATGCTACAATATATATTTAAGGCATAGTCTTGCATATCCACATACTTGTGGGCAATGTGCCTAAACAAAGTGCTTTTGTTGTCCTTAGCACTTTCTAATGTCTGTTTTTATGGTTCATGCTCGGAATCCGTGATTGTCCTTCTCAACAATACGTCCTGGACTGTAAATGCAATAAGAAACTGCAATCATTTTGTATTCGAATTACGATAGGTTTCAAAGTTTAAAAACCCAAATACTGTATTGGAATCTTACGTTTTGAAACCATGTAGAGGGAAACAAAAAATTAAAAATGCAACAGGATCAACATCATCAATGGAGGTTAAAAAGTGTGGACCCTCTCTACTAGCCGTTATACCTTTTTTATCCTGCAACGGCCATCTAAAACTCTCATTATATATAACATTTCAAATCCTTCACCTTCTTCAAATCTCCATAGCCAAAACCCCATCCTAGAAGATGACTTACTCTAAGCTCAGAAGCTCCTTTTCCTTCCCAAATCTCCTCCTTTCCTTCCTAAACTTCATTCTCTTCATCCTCTCTGCCGCCTCTGTTGCTCCGGTTATCATCCTGAAATGGCCACCGACTTCACTTGGCTTCGCTTTTCTCATGGTCTCCTCCATCTCCCTTCTCTCCTCCTTTGTAGGCTTCTACTCTCAGTTAACACATTTTTGCTTCATCACCCACTTTTCTCTTCTATTCGCCTCGTTGATCGGTCAAGTACTCAGCATACTGTCTTTGTTCACCAGAGAGAAATCGAGCATATCGATGCTGAGAACCCCTTTGGACGTTAAAGAAGCAAAGTTGTTGGTGAGAGTGGAGTGTGGGATTTTCATGGCAATGTTGGCGACACAGCTGCTGGTTTTGGCACTGGCCTGCACGGTGCATCAGTGTTGGGTGAGGGAATACGAAGGGTTGGAAGCCAGGAGAGAGGCAACTGCCATGAAACACAGCAAGAGATTGCAGAGAGTACATGAGGAATCGATGGCGAATGCGGCGAGGATCGCCGAGTTTAAAACGAAGGAGTTGGATGAGAAGATGAAGAACAAGTATTGTCAGTGGGTGAAAACTGATTTTGAGGGCTGAGGGCCATGCATGTAGTAATTGTGTTAGTTTTGTTCTTGTTGAGAGGCCACTGCTGTGGTGGCCATTGGAGGAGTTGTGAACAACCTTAGTACCTACTGCTTTGATAAGTTGCTTACCTTATGTATATAATATGGTTTTTCTCATAAAATATAACTACAAAAAATACAAAAATATAAAAAATTCATATAAAAAATAAAATTTTAGATTTTTAGATATTTGGATATTCAATCCGAATTGTGCGAAAAAAGATTAATTTTTTTTTACAAACCCCTAATAACCACATTGAAAATGAATTAAAGTTTTAGTGATTATAATGAATATTCTTGACTTACTGATCAAATAGAAAAAGATTTAAAAGTTAGTTTTACCCTAAAATTTTAATAATTTTACAAAATTACAAAAATGAAATCATAAATAATAGACCCGCCAAGCAATTCGAGCCTTTATCTTAATGCCACGTGTCAAGATCTCCACCCACAGACCGTTTTAAAAAATTTCGTCTTATCCACTCTTTGACAGGGCCCCACATACTACTTCATACCCAAACGCGCGTCGCCGTTTTTCGGATTCCTTCTTTTATTGCATTTTTATCCTCTCTTTTTAAATAAACAAGGAAATCCCGTACATATTTTCCGGGAAAGTTTTTTTCTTCCGGGAAAACTCATTGCTCTGCCATGTCAATCGTCTCCATTTACAGAAATGAATTCCTGACTTTCCCTACCCATGGATCCATACGCCGACGCAAACTTCAAAGACTTACCCTTTCTCCCGCCGTGTGAGTTTTGATTTTTAATTGGGGATTTTCGGTTTCTTTTGAAAAAGAATGTTCTTGCGTCGTATATTTTTAGAGATTTAATGACTTTTTTTTTTGGATGATTGATTAGGAAAATGGAATCTAAATCATTCGAAAGGGTGAAAAAGGAAGAACATTCGATACAGCTGCAAACGTCGCTGATTCCCCAGCTTGAAAACCCGAGACCCTCTAATCTCAGGTTTGATCGGCTGCAACCTTCGGATCAGGAGATGGATCAAGATCACAGATTAGAATTCGGAAGATTCGTTGCAAGAGAGGCTGTTCTTGATGAAGAATTCTGGGTATACGCCTTTTTTAACTTTTTTTTTTTTACTTCCTGTTCGTTTGATCAGTTTTTCCTTTTTGATGCCGATGGAAATTTTGTTTTGATTTTGTAATAGACTGCGGCGTGGCTGAGAGCTGAAACTCACTGGGAGGATCGACCAGGTGAAAGGTACGGATTGAAATTCTCAACTTTCTTTTTCAAGTAAATGGGAATAATACCCATTTGTTTTTGTTTTTTTGTATTTTTGAACTTATCTAAAGAAATTAACCGTTGAGTCCTTATTTGGTAGCTATTTTTGGTATAGTGGGATAATGATGCATAGGAGAGGAGCAGCTCTTTTATGTAAAGAAACAAAATTTTGACCTAACTATGGAAATATTTAATTGGTGTGAATTAATTGTTTCAAAGTTTTACTGTTGAAAGTCTATCAGGTTTAGGAAGATGATTCTATTAAGATATTTACAATGGATTTGATTCAATTACCATTCCTCTTAGCAAACGCAGCTTTCTCAAAACGATGTTTTTCTGTTTTTGTTAATATTTACATGTGGATACTCTTGATTTTTGCTATTCCTGATTATACAGATACGTCGATAACTTCAAAAGGCAATTTGCTGAGCAGGTAGGAGAGATTAATGTTCTTCTCTTTATCGCTTGGAATTTGGTCACATGTATGCTTAGAAAGTTTTCTTACCTTGTAGGAGTTCAATGCCATAAAAAGGCGATATAGTGGGCAACATGGTCCGACATATACATGTGTTGTCACGGTATGATGTTCTTACAGGACATCTTTTCCCAGATTCTTATTGATTTATATGTGCTTGTTATATCTTTTGGGTGAGGATTATGACAATCTCTATTTCAATTCAGTTATTCGGATACATAAAGCTCCTGTGCTAATTTGTTGTTTTATTAAGTGTCTTGATGCTTTTCCGTATAAAATTATCAGGTTAAGAAGGAGGAGAGGAATGTCAAGCGCACGGTGCTGAAAAGTGTGGTCGGAACCCTTGATTTCAGTATTCGACATTTGTTACATGGAGAGTCTTTTCCTGGGGTATGGTGTACATTCTTTTTATTCAAACTGCTATCTTCTCTTGTTGGTTGTGTTAAGATAATTGTGAATCTAACCTCTTGCAGGAACGTGAAAAGCATATGTTCTGCAGCATCAGCAGGACAAACCTGAATAAATACGTTTATGTTTCCAACTTATGTGTGGCGAAATCAGCCCGTCGACAGAGCATTGCTAGCAATATGTTGTATTTTGTTATTGAGTCAGCGAGGTCAAAGGGTAAAAAATTACAAAACTTTTCCTTTACATGCACCTCTTCTGATGCAACCAGTAGGAAAAATTCCCTTTCTAAGTTAATCATTTGGTTGCAGGTGTGGAACTGGTTTACGTGCATGTTCATAGAAACAACGAACCTGCTCTTGAACTATACGAAAAGATCGGTTTCGAGGTAATACCATTTAACCCACTCGAATGTTACTCTCCGATTTCATGTCATGCTCTTCGGTTTTCACATGAGGCTGACATACATTTTGCATTCATCATCAGATGGTTGAAATGGCAAACTCTCAATTGGTAAAGCAGCAGATGTACTTGCTTTGTTTTAAGACATAAAATTCCTGTTGAAACACAGATCCAGGTTTTCTTTTTCTCTCTTTTAGAATGAAAAAAAGAAACCCATCACGTACAGCTTTGTAATCTTGTGAGGTTTTTGAATGATTGAAAATGGGAAATATTAGGATTTAGTCCCCCAAGAATGTACCCTTTTCATTACTGCTCAGGGGAGATTATGTGTGCTTGTTTCCAAATTCAAATCTGTAAATGCCATGGATTTCTTTCATGCTTATTCTTTGATGTCAAAAATACAGTGAGAAATAAATTGTATTATTATTTATTAAAAAACATTTATTTATTTATTTTTCTAAAGAATTGGTTTAGGTTATGACTGTAAAAGAACTTGAGAGAGCATTGAATTCTGATTGAATTGTATTACATCTGAATGTTAAATTAATAATACAAAAAACATGATTTCAAACAGATGCTTTTAACTAATCTTTCCTCCAACAGGAAAAAGAACACCAGACAAGCAAGTAGAATGCTCACAAGTAATTTCTGTGTTTATCCAACAGATTCAAAGAAAATGTAATAAGAAGGGGGGGAATTCATTGGTCTACTACTGCAAAATAGAGTCCACAAGATCAGACAGAGGTGCAAGTTCTCCTTTGTCAATCAACCGAAATTCCTGCATAAAATGGCATTGTTTCAGGTATGGAGGAGGCCCCTCATAATCATGTCTTAACCACATGGAACTTTGAGAAAACAAGAAAACTTACCCAAGTAAACAGAACAAAATGCTTAAAGCATGTATTCAAATGAGCTTCCTCTTTCAAGCTCACAATCTTCTGAAAATGTGAGTGGTAAATGTGTGCATATACTCTGAACAATCTCTTAAATATCGTCTTCACAACGTCTCGAAAGTTCGGGGGAAATGGTGTCCCTATATTCGAGCAAAAGATTCCGTTTTTAAGTTCATTACATGATTAGATGATAGTATACTAAGTTACTAACCCAGTTTTTGTGGGAAAATGGCTTCATCATCCAGCTGAGCTTCAATCCAGTCCATCAGATACTCAACATATTTTGGAGCTGATACCTCTATAGGCTTCTTTACAGTAACCCCATCAGCCCACCGGTACTCGTATCTGCCGATATCAATCATCGCCGACGCGTGATCAGAGTTAAATTCTCAAGCAAACTGCAATAAGTGATTTTGATTTTTGAGCATATCATATACCTTGGTCCTGCTGACATAGTTGTACAATTGTTTGCAGTGCAGAACTCAGTTAATGTACCGTACAGGATATTCACTTGATTGAAGAAATCAACAGCTGAAAGACAGAAAATGGATAGAAAATCAGTTCCAGATGATATGAATTTCTAGCAAAAAAGATTTTAAATTAGATTCTTCTTACTATTTACAGCTAACCACTCGTGGATATCTTCACCAGGTGGTAGCCTAACAGCTTCTCCCAAGTTCCCACTACCCAAGGTTGCATCTATGTGGCTTTGAAGCTGAGCACCCTGCAGATTCATTTTCATGGAAAATTGCTGCATATCAACTTTATATAAACATTAAAATCTAAAACCAGAACAGGGGAAGCAGCTCTCAAACCTTGTTTCCAGATGGAGCATTCTTCTTTGGCCTAAATGTTTTCTGGTTTCTGCATAATGGAAGAAAAATAAAAGATACCATATTGGAATCAATTTTCTTGAATATGAATTCACAGAAAAACTTTTGGAAAAAAGAGATTTGGGTTATTAAAAGGGTGTGAACCTGCTACCGAGGCCGAAGAGACTCATGGAAAATGATGAACTCTGAAGTTTCTCTCTGTATTAAAAGCTTGAAACTTATAAAAATGGTGGAAACAGAGGATAAAGGAAACAAGAAATTCGTATATGGTTTTATAGTACGTATATAAAGAAATGGAGAGGGGAGAAAGTTTTTGCTAATTAAAATGAAATAACATTAATTTAATATAAAAAACAAACTGACAGACTGGAAAAGACAGCGAGACTATGTTTTTTAAAGTTCAGGTAAAGAACAGAACAGAAACAGAGCATATCCAGAAGCCAGAGCAGACAGGGTCCACCCCCTTGCTTACCTGGCTTTTTTGACCCATTTTTTATATTATTTTTAACCAGAGAATCGGTTTCAAATGATTGGTTTAAGGGAAGAAGAAATATATAATTATAATTTGATTAAGATTTAGCAAAAGAAAATCAGATTGAATTAGGAAAATTTTGAAGAAATCAATAAGGATGAAGGGGATGGTGGGGTCTTCTTAGCTGTTAAGAATTTGCTGGATTAGATCAGATTTGGACCATTTTAAATGTGTTAAAGCTTGCTTTTTTATTGCAATTTGCCGAATAGATGCTCAATTTTTGGCTACCAACATGAATTTTCAACTTCCTTAGGCTCTAAGGATATTGAAAATTTAATTTTTGGTCCAACTAGTGCTGTACAAATAATCGAATTTAAAGCGTTATATATTTCGTGTCATGTTCATATATGTACCGGTCTAACATCGGCAAATATAACATCGGCAACTAGTCCTCCTAATGTACTTATTTAATGGTGCATTCACCTTGAACCTCAGAGCCATGTCGGGGTTGGATAATGGAGATAAAAAATCGGCCATACGATACCGGATTCCCATCGCCCTCGGCCACTGCTTGCATTCCAAGCTACCTACTGAATCCACTGGTGGACATAAAAGTTTCCTGGTAACTCCTCTCCATAGTCCTCAAAAAATAGGCTTCCTCATCTTTGCTACCGTGCCTGCCTTGTTCGGTTTGCTTGTGAGCATAATAACGAGGCTGTGTCAGGTGAAGGTATGCAAGTTTCGACCCTAACAGTAGCTGAAGCTTGTTAAGTCTCTCGGTCACTGCCAACCCAATTTGAGTGGATTAGAGTCCGTCGTCGAGGTGATCGCGGTTGCAGGTGAAAGTCGGACACAACAAGTCGTTTTCGGCAACATATTTAATTCTAACTTCGTCCGTAAACATATGCCTCCTAACATGATCATCAGTTGTCACATTCCTCACAGACAAACATCATGTGCAAGTGCAGAAGATAGATAAATTTACAACTGCTCTATGAATTTCCGTATGTTTTAATGTTATGTTCATGTTCATAGAACCTAGGGCTATACGTAACTCAAATGAACAAGTACCTGTAGCAAAATCATGCAAAGTCACAATCATGGGGACACAAATAATTAAATGATATAATTAAATTTATAAATATATATATATATATATCTAAATTTAAAATTAGACATAAATATTACATGATATAAAAAAAACTATCCCCTGTCCTTGAAACTTAATCCCTGCAATGGAGTTGTCCCATAAATGTATTGTCTTTTGTGGTGAGAGTATCCCAAAAATGACCTCTTTTTGTTGGGTACAGAGCCCTAATACAAACCTATTTGTGTAACATGGCCCAACTGCAAGTATATACGTAAATAATTTTTACGTGAAGATATAAGTTATGTTTGTCGTTGAAGTTTTAAACTTAAGTTAGGCGACAATGTCTATTTGTAGAAATTAGTTATTGAACTGGCGTTTAGAGTTATACGTGAATTATTGGGTGTTGTTATTGTCGATAAACAGATGTTTATTACCGTAACAACAATTAAAAACACAATCATAATCTATCATTTCAAAAAATATTAGTTGATTGATCATGTTTATACTTACGTCTATTTATTTAAGTATTAACGACACATAAATCGAACTAAACTCGATTAATATATTTTTTATATTTCAGTCTCGCCACCCCATGCACGTACATCCTTGTTATTTTTTTTTGTCTCTTTCTGTATCTACACTTCCCCCTGCATAGTGTTTATATCTTTTTCTGTGGGTCTGAAAATATATAGACAATCTGCAACATGTATGCTGATGATGATAGAGTATCTAGCAAGTAGCAAGGGGACAACGACAAGGATACAAAACACTGTACAAATGATGGCTAACAGACCGGAGAGGTAAATATTACAACAGTAAATAAAGATTTATAAAAAGGTTAAGGTGAAAAAAATGTGGTTTAACATTATATCTTACTAGATCGATTCATGTTGTACATTTGATTTCTAATAATTTTTTTACAAAACTTCGAATTTAAAATTTATTTAAATGATACTAAACTGCTTACCATTTGAACTAATTATTATTATTTTTTTATAAATTGAAGCATATATTTTAATTAAAAAAATACTCTTTTTGTGTTTTAGATTTTTTTTCCTGTGGATGAAATTTCTGGACCAGAATCTGTATCCATCCTTGTTGCCTCCTCTTTATTAGTAGTAAACAGTTCGTCAAGAATAAATGTGGTCCTCGTCCTAACCTTATCCTGCTCCACTCAATTATAATATATTCACTAGAATCTAAATTAAAAAATATATATTCTATATATAATATTACGCCTGAAAAGAGGCAAGAGTATTAATCCTACATCAAAAAGTAAAAAGGAAATCTTAAAATATATAAACAATAGCGTTGCATATCTTATCAGACATGTCTTTTAATAAGAGGGTAATAACCACGTGACAAATAGTATCAGAGTAACCTTTTTACTGTCCGATTTTACGCTAAATGCTTATGAGAAGGATATGTACGATAAACAATCGTGACAAGAGACCAATCACGAAAATAGAAACTCGTAATGAGGGTGTCACGAGATTGACTAGGGAAGAAAATGTCACGCCTGAAAAATGATACAATAAATCATTAAAAATGAACATCAATTATATAATAAATATAATTATTAATTTAATTCGATTCGATTTGAATTATAGAGTTGAAGTTGTGTCCCATCTGTTTGTAGGCCGATGAGGTTTTTTTCCCCTGGGGTCTCCTCGTCATCTCCCACTTGCCCTCATCTGTCACCTTCCAAACTTATTAATTTCTTTCACACAAATACCCCACGTGGGTTGGGATCCCACTTGCACTACAAGACTTGTCACGTACACAAAGACTAACCTACGAAAAAAATACTTAGTATAAACATAAAATATTTATAAATATGAATAAATTAATAAGTATAGAATGTAATAATAATTTATAATATAATTTTTAAAAGAAAAATTAAATTTAAAATTATAGTTTATTTTCGAAAGTAAAATATTCAAAATTTTGATAATATTTTTAAGGTTTCATTCGGTAATGTTGTGAAAATTATAAGTTGAGCGGAGAAATGAGAGTAAAAACAAATAAGAAAATTAAATATTCGACACCGTTTCTTTCGAAATCGAGTGGAGAAGCGATATTGAATTGACCCTAAATATACAACAAAAAATGATTTTCATAAGATAGATTTTATCAACTCCTCTATCTAGGGTTTCACTTAAACCAATAAATACATGTAGGGATGTAAATGAGATGAGACAGATCGCGAGTTATTCAAGTTTGATTCGATCAAAATTCGACTCGATTGAACTTGGCTCAAGTTCTTAATAAGCCGAACCGAGCTACATGATACCCAACTCGAAAAGCTCTCGAACTACTCGAAAATATAAATATATTATTTTTATAATTTAAGATCTAAATTTCTAAACTTAAAACACTAAAATCTAAACCCTAAACATAAGTCTTAAACCCTAGATTAACGTACTAAAACCTAAAATTAACAAGCTTAAATTTACACAACTTGTGTATCAAAGTTTTTTCTCTATTAGGCTTTAAATGAAACATGAGAGATAAGAGTTACTCGAGTCTAAAACGGTTAAAGATCAGTCAATACTTAGCTCGATTAGGCTCGAAAAAGGCTATAACTTGACTCGAGTTCTTAACGAGCCGAGCTAAGCTCAGATTTTTCAGACTCGTTTAAAATTACTCAAGCTCGAACTCGACTCAAAATCTTAACGAACCAAACTGAACTTAACACTATTAAAACTCGACTCAATTCATTTACACCCTAAATACATGCTCTCTTAAAAAAATTCAACAACATATAGAAGATGACTGCAATTCCAAGAAACATGGAAGTAAGATATAAAACTACAAAAATTCAACACACTTAATGGGTGAAAATGTTTTTTTTAAACAATATTATTATTGTAATTTAAAAGCAATTTATATAATTTGCTGAGAAAATGGAGTAAATGCAAAATAAAAGAATATATAAGTCAAGAAAATTATGAGATTAATTTCCATTTTGAAATTCTCATTAGGTTTCAGAACTTTGGATAATATATATATTGTACTCTTAAAAATATTTTTCTTCCTGTTGATAGAGTGATGATTTTCATCAATGTCCAAATGCCACGTGGTTATTCAAGAACACCTTGCTCGAATCACCCGTCATACCCCCCGGGTCTGACCATAGCACACACAAGCCAATCTCCTCCCCCACTCAATCCAGAAAAACAAAAGAAAAAGAAAAAGTTGTTTATATATACTACTATATATCTATGTATATATAAAACTCAAATATAATATTATACTCTCTCTTCTTTCTCTCTAAAAACTCTCAATAATTCATTGTTTTTTGGGTTCCTGAAACACTGTTTCCTTCTTTGAATCTGTGTATAATTCCCAGAAAATATCATGCTCAAACAAGGTACGTATGTGAAAGTAAAGACTATATATATATATATATATATATATATATATAATCTCTTACCTGTGTAGTCCATCTTCAGGAAAACAATTCAAAAGAACAAAAACATGGAATCATATCTGTTTGTCTTTGTAATTTTGTCTCCTGTGTAGTTGAACTAATTAAGGAGGGTTTTTCTTTTCTGTCAGCAGATGGCTTCCCAAATTTATTATCTATAATCCTTTGTAAGACATCAGTCTTATCAGCTGCTTGTTTTGAACCATGTTCTTATTACCTGGATTTGATGCAAGTTCCCCCCTTTTTGCTTATATATATACATGTATATACTTATATAATGCTGTCTCTCTGCAGCATAGTACTCTCCAAGGAGACTAATCTTACATGTGCTGTTGTGAATATTTTCTTTGGAAAAGAAAAGTTCTCTTTTATGGATACAGATCTGCTTTTTAACATCTTATCCAAGAATAAATACTTACATTATTTGGTTTCTAACTGCTGCTGTCTCATGCATCTGTTGTGTTTTTTGGATTCATGTCTGGTTTCTTTTGATTTGATAGAACTGTGAGTTGGAAAGTAAGGGAATGGAGGGTGACACATTTAGGCTTGGCACTGGTGGTCAGATGGATGGCAAAGTGGTGCAGACAGTTCAGAAGAGCTTTGTTCAGGTCCAGAATCTATTGGACCAGAATAAGCTGCTGATCAATGAGATAAACCAGAACCATGAGTCCAAGATCCCTGACAACCTAGGAAGGAATGTTGGGTTGATTAGGGAGCTGAACAACAACATAAGAAGAGTGGTTGACCTGTATGCTGATCTCTCGAGTTCTGTCTCTAGATCCACTGATATTGCCTCGTCTGAAGGCGACTCCAATGCTGGTAGTGCCAAACCTGGTCATAAAAGAAACAGGCCTGCATGATTTTGGGTGGCATTACTGATTCTTTTGCATGAAATTGGAAAGTGTGGAGATACAACATTCATAGAGTTTGGTTGAGGTTCGTAGAAAAATGGTCAGATTCTGTAACTCAAAACTGTCTTTAGATTATCAAAACTTTATTAACTGTCCGATTTCATGATGGTCCGTCTCTGGTAATAAGATTGTCTCTAAGGTTCGAACTTCGAAAATGCAATAACACTCGTTGGTAACTTTAATTTTGATAATGAAAAAGAAAAGGTTTGGAGCTTTTAGTTTATCCCAACTTCTTATAATATTTTAATTAACCACAATAAAATAAATAAATAAATCATTTTTAGATATTATTATTTAATTATTGTCACGGTCCGTTCGTCGTAACAACGCGAGACCGAGCGAGATACTTTCTGGTTGTGCTTAATTCTTGGGAGCGGGATAGCAATAAAGGTGTAGTACGTACCAAGCAGTCGACCTATCTTCGGATGGGCGTGCTGATCGCGCACTACACTAGTCGGGAGCTGTCCCCGCTTCCCTGATGAGCCCATGAGAGGGCGAAACCAGTGAGCATCGGTGATAGTAAATGCTTAACCTCGGGTATGAGAGAGACCTGAGCTGCCGCACGGATGGTTGTCCCTGCGCCAAAACTTTGACCTCGTGACAGATGGTATCAGAGTGTGGCTGTAAGCTTGCCAAACGCTCCATGTGTTGCGTGAATAATTATTTTTTATTTTAATTTTTTATATAAATTATTTTAAAAATTAATTTATTTATAAATATATTTTTTTATTTTTAAATATTTATATTTCATTCCTTAAGTTTAAATCCGAAAATCTACCTAAAATTGTAGTACAAATGTATGACCACCATGTAATATATACTGACTAAAGAACATAAAGAATCTCATCCTTAGTGAGCATTTAATTTTGATAGTGACAAATATTTATGATATAGGTAAAATGTCTGTTTCAAGGGGTGACATGTAAGTACTAGATAAAATAAATTTGGAAAAAGAAAATAAGGTTTGAATATAATCTAAGAGACTCACAATTTATGTGATTATATATAATAACATTATATATAGATTTTATTATTTTAAAAAATAATTTTCTCTTAAATTATAATTTTATTTTTTTTATTTTTTATTAAACTGACAATTATATTAGTTTTAATGTTGATCATTAAATGTTAGTATTTTTATTATATCTAATATTTATTTATTTTTAATAAAAATCATTTTATCTTTATAACACGTTTTTACCGTTTAAGGTATTTTTTTATATTTTCTCTTTTATTTGATTTCTTTTTATATTTTTAAAGACAATGTGACTAATCAATATGGCGTTTATTTGTTATTATATTTATCTTTTATGCTTTAGACTCTCAAACTAAATTTGAGTACACATTTATAATCGTTTTGAGATAGCAATCGTTTTATCATGTCTTTTAAGTGTTGTATGGATTTTCAATGTTAGTTTTGATGACTTTATCCTTCTATTGTTAATTTTAAACGTTGTTTGTATATTATTTGTTTGAGTTTTTTGGTTGAATTAATTATTGTTGGAGAATATTTAGATTAAATGTTTAGTTTATGCTTATGGTCGTAAATTCTTACTGTAATTTTAGATGATTATCCAATAGTGAAATAAATTTATATATCAAACTATCATGTACGTTGATTATAAACTAATAAAAAATAACATGAATTGTAACAAAATGGTTAGAATGTCTGTTAGGACTGTACAATGTACTAAAACCTTTTAAATGGTTAAATTTATTATTATTATTATTATTATTATTATTATTATTATTATTATTATTAATAAAGTTACTTGTGTTCGTATAAACTTGATTCAATGTTGTTTTTGAAAAATATGATATAAAAATATTTTTAAGAAGTATTTAAAAAAAATTGTTTAACTATTGTTTGTTTTTAAAAAAATATTTTTAAGTTTAAGTATTTTAAAAAATATAAAAAATTAATAATATAAACAATGATAAATGGTAAATGAGTAAATACACTTAAATATTACAAAAGAAAAAAAATTAAAAAGTATTTTAAATTAAGCTGTAAAATATTTTTGTAAAAAGTTACATATTCTATATTATTTTTCACAAAAATTAATTTTACATATTTAAAGCTCGATAATATCATGTTTATTGTCCATTTTAATATGCAATCTTTTTTGTGTAATATATTTCATACATTAACCATAAGGTTAAATTTGATTCGAATTGAATTTAATTCGTTAAAAATTCAAACTTTCAAAATTAAATTCGTCTCCCCAATTCTCTCTCTGGTGTTCAGTTTTTTTTAATGCTAATGATTATTCAAAGAAGAATAGATTTTTGAGAATTCACACATAGAAAACATGGAAGTTCATTGCAGGAAACATACAAACAGATACATAGGAAGAAAAAAAATCACAGCATCTATGAAAATTAATGCCTTAGCTCCGCTTAACAGGGTCGAAGTTGGACACACCGATGACGGCTCCGATAATGGCAACAACCACAACACCACCAGCCGCAATGCTAAGCAAGAAGTTCTTCAGCGACGGCGTAACACCATCAGCGGCCTGAGCCACCTCGGGGATTACCATGTATGTCGTCACAGCAGCAGCTGTCAATCCAGTCACCACCTTCTCACCGAACGAAGAAGAAGCCTTGACTTGGTGCCTTGCATTGCATCTGTTACTCGCCATTGCCCTCGATGGCTTCACCGGCAGTGGCTTAAACAAACCCTGGGAACCGAGTCCGACCACCTTCTTCTGGATGGAACCGGTTAACGGCAGAGCCATTGAAACAGCTGAAGTAGCAGCCATTGTTGGATTGTTTCTTCTCTGTCTACTCTTTTGTCTAAAAGCCAACACCTTTAGATTGAAAATAAGTGTTTTTGAAAGGTTGGAATTTGAAGCGATCAGGTCTATCTGTGTTCCTAAGTGGCAGCTTCTCAAGCTGTGATGAATGGATAAGGCTATCTTCTTGGCCCAATCCCCATCAAGTTTGTGATTTGGGAAAGAATTTTCATGGTTGGCATAGACAACTCATTTAAACCACAAAAACTGATTTTTTTTCTTCTTCCAATGTTGATTTTTGTGGTTCTTAGCAATTAGGCTGATTTGGGTGAACATAAATCATCCATTTTTGTGTTTTTATAGCATGTACGATTTTGTCTCAGTGGTTAAGGGAATAGTTATTGTATCTGGAGATTATAAGTTCGAGCATTAATATTTACAGTACAATAAATAAAAGGTTAATGTCCAAAGGTTGGGAATATATTTTAAAACTGATAATATTTTCCCCCAATCCGAAGTGCAACCATCAAGCAGGTTGGTAAACTGCATATGCAGCTGAACCAACATAGGTGACCTGAATTTCTTGAGGCAAAAGATGGTATTTAATATTCAAGCCTTCGAAAATTCTCTTCAGTTCCAAGATCAGCTCCGATCGCCGGCTACTCTTATCGCCGTAGTTCTGAAAGTTAATGGTGTGTGTCATATAAAGAGCCATTTTCATCTTGTTCACATTCTCAATGTCCTTCACCTGGACACTATGTCCAGCTCGCCAATGCTGAGGCCTACTCTCCAAGTACTCTTTTATTTTAGCTTTCAAATCTCCGATTTGCTCGATTGATGTCGAAACATCGACCGTGAACTCTACGGAATCACTCATCTCTGGACTCCTATAAAAGTTACTGATTGCTTTGGTGGCTAGAACAGAATTCGGATAGAATATTTTCTCGTTGTCGTATCGCAGAAACACGGTTGTCAGGATGTTCATCTCCTCCACAACCATTTGTATTCCATCGATGACGCAACGGTCCCCGACGTCGAAAGGGTGTATCACGAATACAAATATGATGGCTTCGAATACTGTCCTTGCGGTGTTACCGAACATGAATGCCACGAGTAATAGCTGAGATGAGATGAAAACGAGCACTTGGGTCGATAAGAATCCCATCATGAGTAGCCATATGATGATTGTCGCGATGAGCACCACCACCGAGATGAGCTTGTTAAGCTCCTCGATTGCTGTCTTGGTGTCATTCAAGGAATGTGCCAATGACTTGCGTTCTAAGTAAACATTCACCTGCAAAGAAGAAAGCATATATGATGAACATACTAAAGAAGGCGTATATGAAGAAAGATCATAAAAATACCAGCCAATTCTCGAAAGTTGATCGCTTAATCTTTCCGGTTCCTACAGCTCCTTCGAACAACGGAAGCACATTGTCAACATCCTCCCTTTTCATGAAGCGCAAGAGATCGTCCTCTTCGATGTAACTGTTTCGTTAATAACAGAGAAGCAAGTAAATTACAGAACAAGCAATCAAACTATTGAATAATTACAAGTTAGATATGCTCACTTGTCACCGGTCTTTGCTACATTCTTGAAGATGCGATAAGCGGCGGCCTTTGCTTCCCACTCACTCGTTATCTCCTTATCCGTGTGCGCGTTCTCGTCATCATCGTCTGCATCTTTGATGTAATTAGCAATGGTAGATAGCCCAGAGCCACTTATCACATTGATTAATCCTTTCATGGTCCAAGCAGATACTTTCTCCTGCTTCATTTTCTTAAGCCTATCCACATCAATCACCTCTTGCTTCTCCCCTACTTTGTCCTTCATCAAATTCTTGAAACTCAACTGACCGGTGCTCGTACCACTATTGACATTCTCGGCCATCTCCATAACCGGAGGCCCCGATAGAGCTTGGAGGATGTACTGATGAAAAATCGACTCTTGAATCCGATCGAAGAATCTGGTGCATTGGAAAGAAGAAGCCAATAGCTTAACAAAAAGGGTCTTGGCTAACCATATAGCTGAACCAATGAGACATGAAGCAAGCGCCCTGGTGATATGATTTAGAACCCTGTTAGCCTCCTTTGATCTCTTAACCCCACGGTTAAACAACAACCCCCAAGCCAAAAGGACCCAACCCAACCACACAAATAGCCTAACACTCCCATTCAATCCGAAAACAAAGTACAAAACTTTCTTCTTAAGCAAATAGTTCTTTTCAATCAAAAACACAACAATGTTCATCATCCATTCAGTAAACAATCTGCCACAGAAAATCACCAAAACCAGCACACACCATTTCCACAATTCAACACTCCAAATCCTGATTTTTTCAAGCTTGTTCAATGTCAAACTGGCAACAAGAATACCCATAATGCAGATAAACACCCCAAGCTCAATAAAAAGTAAAATCTTCCATTTTTTACCTGGTTTTTCACTTACTTTAAGACCATCTGTCTTGTAAACCTCCTCCTCATCTTCCTCCTGTACCCCTGGCCCTGGTGATGAACTTGGATTTAAATTCTGGGTGTTGTTTTCTTCAACCATTTTAGCATCTTTTAGATAAGATGGCTCAACCAATCTTGATTTCGGCTTCGAAAAGGCCGATCTTGCTAGGGGTTTTCGTGGAGTAAGCTTGTTTTGAATGGGGATTTTTTGTGGCCTGTTTGGAGTTGAGCCGATACTTGCAATTTCTGTAGCAGGAGATGGTATTGGAGTAGGTGTTGAGACTCGGACTCTGAGACTCTCGAGCTGAGTCAACTCGAGATTCTTGGGGGAAGTGTAGGAACCAGCTTCTGCTTCAGCCATTGAAGAAACACGTTTAGAGTTTTCGGGGTTTGAAATCTGGAGAACAACATCGTTTGTTCCTTTTCGCTCCATCAAAGCTTTGTTTTTCTTCTCTTTCTCGGGAAACAATCAGAACTATGAAATTTGGATGACTTCTTCAATTTCGAACGTAAAATTGAAAACGATGGATTACGTAATTACATGACTTGTTCACAAACACGTGCTTTTTAAGGGTAAATTACGCCATTAATCACAAAATTATTACTACATTTCTTATTTGATCACTATTATTTTTCTAACCACCAAGCACAAACACGAATTTGTGCACATGGCGAAATTAGGGATGAGTAAAACTCGAATCGAAAAAATTGAATAATTGACTCAATTTGAGGCGAAAATATTCAACTCATATTAACTAGATTCGAAACTTTATAAACTCGACTCAACTCGAAAAAAATTTAGATAAAGTTTGAGTTATAAAATAAAAATTCGGATAACTTAAAATTTTAATAATTAAAGAATTTATTTTTAAGTTTAAGTCGAGTTTCTCAATTTTTTATGATATTTATATATTTATATGTTAAAAATATAAAAAAATATTGTCAGTTATGAAAAAAATAAAAATATATATGTATATACGTATTTTATACTATTAGAGGAAGTCATTTAAATTAAAATCAAATCGTACTATAACATGATAAATAATTACAATTAAAATTTTGTAAGAACTCAAAAACTCGATTCGACTCGAATTTTTAAACTCAACTTAATTCACCAACTTGAATAACTCAAAATTTTTTAACTCAATTCAATTAAATACTCTTTGACAAAATTATTACTATTGACCAGGCATGCATGGTTCCATTAAGACAAAATCATAGGTATGAGACTTCTTATTGTCGGAGAAGTTGTGTTCTTCGCTACACCAGTTTGGCTACTGGTTAGGGCATTGCCTGTTCCACATGCCTTTGTTACAATACGGTTGATATAACCTACTATGTTACGTACCACAAATTCGTGTTTGGTTGGTGAGAAACATGATCTACTCAGACTTTATGGAAATTTATGTATCTATACATAATTACATCTCTAGTATTGTGTTTTCTTAATATTGTTATTTAGGTTTTTAATTAAATAAAAATCAAATCTAAATTTTATTATGTCGAAAAAATAATTTTATTCGAACTGAGTTTTTTATTTTTTAACGAATATTCAAAAGATAAAATAGAGTTTGACTGATTGATTAATCAGATCGAATTGAATACTTTTGAACACCCTCAACTAGAATATCGAGGTCGTGAAAAAGTAAAGGGTTTTCATCATAATCATTCGAATAACTTAAAATTTTTCAAATCGAA